>OZ024880.1:20682887-21882887 GCA_964017185.1 Rugalucina vietnamica | reverse complement strand
CGCTCCTGTGCAGTCTGTTCCCAAGACCCAATTGGTATGTCAAAATCCTTCAGAGAGGCTTTCAGGGTGTCTTTGTAGCGTTTCTTCTGGCCACCTTGAGAGCGCTTTCCCTCTTGTAGTTCTCCATAGAAGACTTTCTTTGGAAGTCGCTCATCAGGCATTCTTATAACATGGCCGGTCCACCTTAGCTGTGCTAGCTTTAAGACAGTATGCATGCTTTGCATCCCTGCTTTCTTCAGGACCTCTGTGTCTGGGATCTTGTCTTGCCACTTGATTTTTAACAGCTTTCTCAAACAGCTTAAGTGGAAATGGTTTAGTCTCTTTGCATGACGCTGGTATACTGTCCAGGTCTCACATGCATACAAGAGGGTTGGAAGTACCACAGCCTTGTAGACTTTCAGCTTGGTGTCAAGCTTGATTCCATTTCGCTCCCAGACATTTGCACGGAGTCTTCCAAATGCCACACTGCCTTTAGCAATTCTTGCAGTGACCTCATCATCAATGTGCACTGCTCTGGAAAGAGTGCTTCCCAGGTAGGTGAATTTATCAACAACTTTCAGTTTTTCTCCATTCACAGTGATGGTTGGTTCATTGTACGGTTTTCCAGGTGCTGGCTGGTGTACAACCTCTGTCTTTTTTGTGCTGATTGTGAGATCATAGTTATCACATGACTGTGAGACTTGATCCATGGCTCTTTGCATTTTTGCCTCTGAGCTGGCATTCTTATCCATATCATCTGCATAGAGGAGCTCATCTAGCACATCGGTCTGCACCTTAGTTTTGGCTTGCAACCTTCTAAGGTTGAATATATTGCCATCAAAACGGTACCTGATTGGAAAACCAGTGTCACTGTCCTGAAAAGCATCCATGAGCATGGCAGAAAACATCATGCTGAACAGTGTTGGTGCCATAACACAGCCCTGTTTGACCCCATTTGTTACCTCAAAGGGTTCAGAGAACTCTCCATCATTTTGCACACGTGCCTGCATGCCATCATGAAATTGCCGCACCATTGCTATGAATCTGGGTGGACAGCCAAACTTGGCCATGATTTTCCACAGTCCATCACGACTAACTGTGTCAAACGCTTTGGTGAGGTCGACAAACGTCATGTATAGATCTACATTCTGCTCTTGGCATTTCTCCTGAAGCTGTCTTGCTGTGAAGATCATATCTATCGTCCCCCTGTCCTTTCTGAATCCACATTGACTTTCTGGGATAAGTCCCTTCTGATCAAGATGAACATTCAGGCGGTTCAACAGAATTTTTGCTAGTATCTTCCCAGCAATCGATAGGAGGGAAATGCCTCTGTGGTTGTCACAGACTTGTGGATTTCCTTTCCGCTTGTATAGGTGGATTATGGATGCATCCTTAAATTCTTGTGGGATGGCCTCCTTCCTCCACATACAGTGAAACAGCTCGGTCAGTTTCTCTGCCATGGGTAGCCCCCCGGCCTTATAAACCTCTGCAGGAATTGCATCTGCACCTGGAGCTTTGCCAGAAGACAGTTGTTGAACTGCTTTTCTTGTTTCCATGACGGTTGGAAATTCATCTAACAGAACATTGCACTCTATCTGTGGCAGTCTGTCAATTGCATCCTCACTGATGCTTGATGGTCGATTTAGCACACTATTGAAATGTTCTGCCCACCTTTTCAAGATAGCCTCTTTGTCTGTGAGAAGAGTGTTTCCATCTGCACTGAGTAATGTGGTGGCTCCAGAACTCTTAGGGCCATAAATGGTTTTCAGTGCATCATGAAATTTCTTCATGTCCTTTCTGTCTGCAAAAGACTGAATTTCTTCTGTTTTCTTCCTCAGCCAGGAATCTTGCATGTCCCTAAGCTTGGTCTGGACTGTCTTACAAACGTTGCTGTAGGCTGCTTTCTTGGATACTGAGCTAGTATCATCTTGATGTGCCTTGTGCAATCTGTGTTTTTCTTCAAGAAGCTTCTGAATTTCGTCATCATTCTCATCAAACCAGTCTTGATGTTTGCGAGATGGATGTCCTAAAGTAGTAGCAGCTGAAGAATGAACTGTTTTATGGAAGACTGTCCAGTTTTCTTCGGGGTTCTCTGAACTGAGATTGATTGCATCCAGTTGGTTGCAAATGTCTGTTAAGAAAGCTTGTCGCATGCTGTCTTGATTCAGCTTTGAGACATCCAGTCTTTTAGCAGCTTTCTTGCCTTGAGGTCGCCTCGCAGGCTGGATTCTAAGGTTGAGTTTGCTGACAACCAGTCTGTGGTCTGTCCAGCAGTCAGCACCACACATAGTCTTTGTCACTCTGACATCCTGCCTATCTGTTCTCCGCACTATAACATAGTCTATGAGATGCCAATGTTTGGAACGGGGATGCATCCAGGATGTTTTATTTCTGTTAGGTAGACGAAAGACTGTGTTGGTGATTAGAAGATCATGTTCAGCACACTTCCTTAGAAGCAAGAGACCATTGCTGTTGCACTTTCCAACACCTTCTGGACCTATAACTCCTTCCCAGGTCTGGTGGTCTGTACCAACTCTGGCATTAAAGTCTCCAAGAAGGATAAGTTTGTCTGTACGGGGTGTAGCAGAAATAATGTCGTCTAAGTCATTATAGAACTTGTCTTTAACCTCATCTGGATTGGTCATCGTGGGTGCATAGGCACTGACAATAGTTGCATGTTTATTGCCTGACAGAGGAAGTCTCAATGTCATTAGGCGGTCATTGATGCCTTTTGGCAATCCTGAAAGCTTACCAACAAGTTCTGTTTTAATGGCAAAGCCAACTCCTGCTTCACGCCTCTCTTCACTTTTGCGTCCACTCCAGAAGAAGGTGTATCCAGCACCAACTTCTTTGACCTCCCCAACATCTGCTAACCGAGTCTCACTCAGAGCTGCTATCTGAATACCTCCCAAGTTCTCTGCCCACAAGGGCCGTTCTACGCTGCGGTCTATTTGACCCAGCACTGTCCATCAATGTTCGCACATTCCATGCGCCAATCCTCAAAGGGATTATCTTTGTTTTTTTCTTATTTTTTCGACCGCTAAAAAGGGATCCCCGCTGATCGCGGTTAACCAGCCAGGGGGTTTGAAGCAGGCAATTGTTTAGGGCACCTTTTCTAGCCCCTTCCCCATGCTACGGGGGTGAGCAGTGCGGTCCTAAATAGGTCTGCTCAGTCGCTCAGCCGACTGCCGAATTTCGCTTACTGCTTCTCCTCACGGAAAACGACCATATAGAACTGAGCCGCCTGCGTGCAGGTCTGCAACTACAGCTCCCAGTGTGTCCTACACCTGCTGCTTTGCCGCTCGCCCATCGCCACAGGACTTTTGTAGGTATGTGGGTGCATGTGTGATGAAATTGTTGTGTATGCAAGTGCTTGTGTGTTGAGAAATAAGATGACGTGCGCTATGAAATTGGATTATAGTGAGGAAGAGGTGCGCAGCGTCAACCTCACTCACTCGTCCTCACCCAACTGTGCCCAGAGGCAAGACACAGGTCAAGACGTCTGGAGTTAGGTTTGGATGCAGTGGTTGACCGTAACATCTATAGTGCCTTATCACGCTCTGCATGTTCCACAACATGTTGCTGTATCGCTTTCCGAACCGTTGAATCTGATGATTTCTTCCGCTCCGTCTACCGAAACAGTCTTTGCATATCTGGACCAGGCATATCCAGACACACAGGTTATGGTCAGGTCAGATTATCTGCTACTGTAACATGTAATCAGTACTACCTGTTGCCATGCGGTGCAGATGGGGCTCGTTAGCCTTGGACGGCAACCCATCTAGGAGTTTGCTAGTTCTCTACACAAAAACCTAGCTGGGCAGGGGGAACTCATTAGTTTTGGTTGACAGTCCTCCTAGGAGTTTACAGGTCTCTAAACAAAACCTATGAAAGGGTAGATGGAGCCCTTCAGCTGTGGCCAGCAATTCATCTAGGAAAAGGTAATTCTTACAGATATAATCATTCATTGACTACGTTTCTATTGTAGGTGTACAAAAACATGGTATGAAAAGACAAGCCAGCAGTCCAACTGACACGTCTGGTATGTACAGTTTCCTTCTTTGTACATACCATCTTATAGAGTGCAAGTTACACTGCAATTTGTTATAAGGTACTTAGTAGAAACATAAGTAAAATACAGCGAGATGAAGACGAACAACCTCTCCGTTTCTTTTGTTTTTCACAATTATACTAGAAAATAAAAAGCAGGCTCTGACAAAACCCAGTATTAATTCGACCGCTCCGGTTTACCTCGAGTACATATAAGTGAAGTGTATGTGCATATACGTATTATTAACTTGTCCAGAATACAATAACTTAAAATGTCTGCTTGAAGCAGTCTAATCAACGAATACATATGCATTAGCATAGCTTAGTCGCCTCGGCCAATGAAACTAGACTATATACTAGTTTGTCATGCCTTTTTTACAGATAATGGTAAGGCTATTTACCTTGGCGGTGGAAAGGACAATATATTCCGTGAGTCTACACTCGATGACGACATCCAATCACAGAACACACTCTACAATTCGGATCTCCAGCTGGATCTTCGCGCCACCCCTTACCTGAGACGAATCATGACTGCTGACAGCGGGCTGGAGCTACCAGGGACACCAAACCTGAGCCGAACCGCCTCTTCAACCAGTGGACTTGACAACCTCTACAACGAGGACCCATTGACGCCCAGAGATATTATCACACTCACCCCGACTGCTGATTAGAGGGTGACATCGACAAATCAAATAGACCTTCTTTTCCGAACTGACAAAATGTTAGCTGTTTTATATCTTTAAGACCAATGGTACTTTTGGTAAAGAGCTTATTCTGAAATACATAAATTCTGAAAACAATATAAAGTTAAAAACCGAGAATTCCAGGACATGTTTCATGAAGTTAACATTATATTATTACCCAGCGGGCACATGACGTCATAATGACGTCATGACGTCGATATGACGTCATTCTGACGTCATGTGCCTGCTGGGATTTTATGTAAGTTTCTGAGAAAATGAATTTTGTAAAGACGATGTAAACAATTCATAATATCCGCTTGTATTTAAATAAAACGCATACATGTACATGTATCTACATAACAAAGTCGATGCACTAAATGATATTTTATAAAAAAAAAAAAAAAAAAAAAAAAAAAAAAAAAAAAAACCTTTGAGTTGAATTGCAGTGACGTCGTGTCAAATGTGTATGAAAAACAACAGAGTTACTCCAAATTATATACAAGTATTTTTAAATGTATATTTATTTTCTCATTTAAACAATTGGCCGATAATATTAAATTATTGGGCAACTTTGGACTTTACTTCAAGTTATTTGGTCTAGATTCATAAACGAATAAGTTGTACTTTTTGTGACGTATTCAGGCCACTAGCGTTGTATTTCGTTCCCATTAAGAATATGTGTTGTTTTGTTGATGATATGCTTTGACGTGTTTGTTTTATATGTCTTTCCTTACTTATTTAGGATGTATACCTATTCAGTATTAATTTTAAACAACATTCTACCTTGTCATAGAACAAGAAATTTAAATGTAACCGTTTTTTGCTTACATGATGTTCCCTTTCCTCCAAATTTTTGAAAGTTTTCGACTCCGCGTGACCATCACCCAGGCTCGACCAATTAAGCTTCTGCAAAATAATTGTCCAAGCTCATCCTATCGATTTTGACGTCAAGATAAAAAAATTGTCAATTTAAGATAATGGCATTCGCACAAAATTGATCAGTAGCAGTTAAAAAATTCTGATTTCTTTAATTTGAGAATTCTTTTTTCCGAAGTACTAAGCGACAAACGGTTACGTGTTTTGTTATTTTATAAAACTAAGCTGTGATATAATAAAATTCAAGCTGTGATATGACTCGACAAAGTATTATTATCACTATTTGCCATACATCTGAGTGTAAACACCCGAAGTTTAATCCAACACCAATGACAAAGCCCTTGCAATTGTGTTCGCATTTCTTTAAAACTGTGGCATTTTTCTGGAACTTTATAGATTCTTGAAAAATTAAACTTGATTTGTTTCTATGAACCGTGTCAGTTTGAAGTGCATTATGGCAAATCGTGATCGGTGAGATTTAGGCTTGCTTATTGGTCCTTTCAAAACAAATTTTGAGAAAAAAAAACAACAACAGATTTTTGATGGTAAATTTTGCAGACACATTGCCGTAGTCTTTGGCACGTCAGATTCGATTTCTCTGCTCATGTAGACACTAACTATCTAATGCAGGTTTCACACTTACCACGATTCGACCACGATTGGTATCGTGGTCTTCATCGTGGACCAATCGGGACTATCGTATCCAATCTTATAAGATCGCATCACATCTTGATATCAATCGTGATAATCGGGCCAATCGTGGAAAAATTTTGGCTGCCAAAAAATTTGCCACGATTACCACGATTGGCGGGACTATCGTGACCATCGCATCAGATCGTATGACATATTAACAAATCGCAACAAATCGTATCTCATCTTGTTCCTAAATCGCGGTGATCGGGATCGACCAAAACACCGCGATCTGTTGAGATGAGTTGCGATCTCCTACGAATTGTTACGGTCTGTTACGATTCGAGAAAAAATGCCTGGCCCGATTAACTACGAGGCGATGCGAATGACTCCCGATAGGATACGATCTGATACGGGTAAATGCGATGAGACACGACAAGCCACGCTTTTGCTACGGATGCCTTACGATCTGTTACGAATTATCAATACATTAAATACATCGGGCAAGATAACTTTTATTCTTTGATCAACAACACAGAAGTAAATATCAATATGGTCCTTTTCAGTATTAATTCCAAATCTGAAGAATGCCAGGAAATGGCAGCAGACAGGGGTGGAAAGGGGAAGGATAAGGCATTAATAATGCAAATGTCGCATTCTCGTCATTCTCTGCTCCTCCATCATCAATGTTGTTTCGTGTTCAGAGATTAAAAACGTAATGAGGTATATGTTTGTATTCGAAGTAAAAATACCAATCGCGGTCTCATCGTGACACAATCGTGGCCACAATCACCAAACATCAAGCCAACAATCGTAAACTATCGCAACATATCGTATCAGTTCTTGAGACTCGTACCAGAACGCATCTAAGCGTATCAGTTCGTATCAAATCGCGGTCAAGTATCGTGATAATCCGTCACATCGCAAATAGAATCGGGGTTTAATCGTAATAATCTTATCGAAATAGAATCGGGGTTTAATCGTAATAATCTTATCGGATCGCAACTTATCGTATCTATCCGGGACCAATATCGTGTCGCCAGATTTTGACCGATCGCCACCCTATCGTATCAGATCGCAACAGATCGTATCAAAACGCAACGACTCGCATCAGAACGTCAAATTTTGGCAAAATGTCCCGATTAGTTGCGATTTGTCAATCGTGGCATTCGTAACAGATCGTGCTCTAGTGTGAAAGCCGCATAAAGCAACTCAAATGAAGAGGATCGTCATAAATTTTGGGTTTTATAGAGGGTGCCTTGCACTATGATCTATAGACAATGGTCCTAAGAATATTTTGAAAAATACATACTAGAGGACTTTGAAAACGCCTCACTGTACATCGGTTATATTTTGCTTAAAAACTTCCTTTAAGTTGAGCGGATGTACAAAATAAACATAGTATCGTGTACGCCAACACGATAAACAATATTTAGCTATAAAGATCCATTAAAATTTGTTCGCTCGTTTGTTTGCTACAGCTGTTTTCACACACGTCATAGAGACGCAAGAAAACCTTAAAACGGCTACAATAAACGGATTTTGTAAAAACAAACCGTCTCTAGTGATAGCTAACGACCTTAAGCACAAGAAAAAGCAAAATCAAAATGGGGGATTTCTTTCAATGTCGTTTGAGGCACTAACGTTATTTGATGACGTCAAGCGTAAGTGTTCAAAATACCTCTAGCCATTCGATTACAGCGTCGAAAGTAATTGTAATTTTTACGTAAGTCTTTGCCTATTCATTGTGCACAAAATCTTTTGAATTCGTTTCGTTTTACTCGCAAACAAATAAAGTGTTCATTAAAAATGTAAAAGTGACGTAACTGCCGCTGTTTTAGTGCAAATGAAAGCAAACCAACAGCATTTGCTTGGCTTTTGGTGTTTCTTTCCAGATATCATGTTGCACCTTATGAGTATTTGCCTTCCCCATACTTTGGTTTTGTTGAATTCTGGGTAACGCTTGAATTCATCGTGTATGACGTTAATAACTGGCGTTGATGCTTCGGTTTTGGTATCGAAGTTAAGCAGACTGGATGTACTTTTTAGCTCAAAAATGTTTTTGCCGATATGTCATGTATTCTGAGGGTAAGGAGCAATAAAACAAGTGAGGCGTTTTCAAAGTCCTTGAGTATATATATTTTCACAAAATATATTGTTAACAAAGCACGTTGTAGTGTTTATATCACACTTCGTTTAGTTATGGATAATAATTCAAGTGATAACATTTTGCAAATAGGTTACTGTATAGGCGGCTTTGATATTCATATCTGGGCACTGTCGGCTAGTCCATCTGTTCAGGCTGGGAGATTATAGAAATGGCGAACTTAGTTAGAAATCACCTACTTGTATGTTGTCGAATCCAGTGAATAAAACAAATTCCTATACCGAGTAAAATGTTTAACTGCATACGTTTAGCTTTTAACTATATGAAAAGTAGTTTATGTCTAACATAGTATTCAATGGTAACCTATTACCGGAATAATATTAAGCGTTTGAGGTTTTAAATAAAGCTGCTATAGTATAGGTACACGTATGCATACTACATTCTAATGATATGATGCTCTTCAGGCTAGGCATAGTTTGATGCTTATCTTAACCGGACTGTCCATTTGTTGCACATCCAAAATAGTCAAGAGACATTTAACTCTGTTTATTATGTGACGTTTACAAACGTTAAATCTTTGATTTTGATCAAGTTTCCAGATACACAACCCAGCTGTGTGTCGCGTATATACTTCAAAAGAAGTTTTGCACCACTTAATATTTTTACATTCTAAATCAATGTTATGTCTACATCTTTTTAAGTAACCTTTTTCAAAACTTAAACTACCATAAAGGCTGGATTTGGTGAAAAACAAAGCAATAATTTGTTTTGAAAAGATTCAGCCAAAATGCCCATGTGTTAAAAAAACAACACAATTTGAGATGCGACAAAAAGCCAATAACTTTTTTTTTTTTTTTTTTTTTTTTTTTTTTTCATATCCTTGCTCGACATAATGAAAGTAATCATTTAAAGCAAAAAATGTTTAAAAATGAATTTTTGGGATAAAAATGCCATTTTTGATCGAAAATAATGATTTTTGAGATTTCATTTAGATTTTCATATGACGCTTTCTTATTTATCTTTCCAACAAAATGGATTGCTTTTTCACCATACACAGCATGCAGCAACCCTTAGTGCTTAAAAGAAGGTACACATCCAAATTCAGATCTTTTAAAAAGCTGTATATCCAAGAATTGCTTATGCAAAATCTTTAACAGTCATATTGGTCCAAAATTTATAGGAAAATTGAGTTTACTCATTTTCTGGAATAGTAATAAAAACAATCTTAAAATTATGGCCGAATTTCGAGAATTTCTTTAATGCTTAATCATTTATGTTGGAGCTCTTGTGTGTAAATTTGGAACAAAAATGAGTTCCGAACACGTGGCATTTTTTTGGAAATTTTTCGATTTTTACATTTTCAGTATTAACAGAAAAAAAGGAAATTTTCAATTTGCCTTCAAATCGTTTCTACAAAATTTTATCGTTTTATCTCACACTTTATCAAATTCTTTCAGACTCTGCAGTTTTAGAATTTGTTAGTAAAAATGTTACTTTAAAATATGAAAACTCTAAGTGGTGCAAAATTTCTTTTGAGTATATTGAAAATATTGCTATAAAATTCACAGTCGGAGCGCAGTTTAAACTCGAATTTAATTACAATTTCATCCATAAATACAAGTTTTCTAAATTCTTACTTTTCATGTTGTGTTTTGCTTGTTGAATTATGCTATTAAAGTGTTTTTGTTTTGTTTCTTCAGTCTTGTTTTCTATTTCTATCCTCGCATGCGAGCTATGACGGTGCCACCAGGAAAGCATGTCCATGTAATGAATACCCCCTT
Source organism: Rugalucina vietnamica (assembly GCA_964017185.1). NCBI lineage: Eukaryota > Metazoa > Mollusca > Bivalvia > Lucinida > Lucinidae > Rugalucina > Rugalucina vietnamica. Next base: position 21,872,781 of record OZ024880.1, on the reverse strand, counting down.
ATACCCCACTTACATATAGTAAAACTGGGGTATACCTATTTTTTAGCTCACCTGAGCCGAAGGCTCACAGGTGAGGTTATAGGATAGGGAGGCACCCGGCGTCCGTCCGTCGGCGTCGACCGTCGTCCGTCGTCCACCATTTTCAAAGATCTTCTTCTCTGAAACCGCTTGGCCAATCAAAGCCAAATTTTATGTGAAGCATCAATAGGAAGGGGGAACCAATGTGTATATAAGAAATCCAGGTCACATGACCAAGATGGCCGCCATGCTCATATATGGTAAAAACCCTTCAAAAATCTTCTTCTCCAGAACCAGTGGACCAATTTCAACGAAACTTGGCATGAAGCATGGATGGCTCAAGCACTACAATGTGTATATAAATCGTGACCCTGTGATGACCTTGACCTATTTTATGGCAAGGTCAACATAGGTCGCCAATGCATTTGAATGGGGAAAAATTTTAAAATGTCATTTCAAGTGAACATCTTGCAGGAAATGGGCAGTAGGACTGAATATTGATGATTCTGAAAAACATTTGACCCCAGGGGCTCATGTGCCCCCACCCCGGGGCAATATACCTGTACATTACCATAATATTCAAACATCATCTCTGAAACCGCTTGGCCAATCAAAGCCAAATTTTATGTGAAGCATCAATAGGAAGGGGGAACCAATGTGTATATAAGAAATTCAGGTCACATGACCAAGATGGCCACCATGCCCATATATGGTAAAAACCCTTCAAAAATCTTCTTCTCCAGAACCGATGGACCGATTTCAACATAACTTGGCATGAAGCATCGATGGCTCAAGCACTACAATGTGTATATAAATCGTGACCCTGTGATGACCTTGACCTTCTTTACGGCAAGGTCAACATAGGTCACCAATGCATTTGAATGGGGAAAAATTTTAAAATGTCATTTAAAGTGAAAATCTTGCAGAAAATGGGCAGTAGGACTGAATATTGATGATTCTGAAAAATTTTGACCCCAGGGACTCATCTGCCCCCACCCCGAGGCAATATACCTGTACATTACCATCATATTCAAACATCATCTCCTCTGAAACCGCTAGGCCAATCAAAGCCAAATTTTATGTGAAGCATCAATAGGAAGGGGGAACCAATGTATATATAAGAAATCCAGGTCACGTGACCAAGATGGCCGCCATGCCCATATATGGTAAAAACCCTTCAAAAATCTTCTTCTCCGGAACCGGTCTCCGGAACCGGTGGACCGATTTCAATGAAACTTAGCATGAAGTATCGATGGCTCAAGTACTACAATGTATATATAAATCATGACCCTGTGATGACCTTGACCTATATTACGGCATGGTCAACAAAGGTCGCTTATGCATTTGAATGGAGAAAACTTTTAAAATGTCATTTAAAGTGAAAGTCTTGCAGGAAATGGGCAGGAGGACTGAATATTAATGATTCTGAAAAAAAATTGGACCCAAGGGGCTCATCTACCCCCACCCCGGGGCATTGTATATGTATATTACCATAATATTCAAACATCTTCTCCTCTGAAACCGCTTGGCCAATCAAAGCCAAATTTTATGTGAAGCATCTATAGAAAGGGGGAACTAATGTGTATATAAATTATCTAGGTCACATGACCAAGATGGCCGCCATGCCCATATATGGTAAAAACCCTTCAAAAATCTTCTTCTCCAGAACTGATGGACCGATTTCAAAGAAACTTGGCATGAAGCATCGATGGCTAAAGTACTACAATGTGTGTATAAATCATGACCTTGTGGTGACTTTGACCTATTTTACGACAATGTCAACATAGGTCACCTATCCATTTGAATGGGAAAAACTTCTAAAAAGTCATTTGAGGTGAAAATCTTGCAGGAAATGGGTAGTAGGACTGAATATTAATGATTCTGAAAAAAGTTGGACCCAAGGGCTTATATGGCCTTACCCCGGGGCAATATACATGTATATTACCATAATATTCAAACATCTTCTCCTCTGAAACCACTTGGCCAATTAAAGCCAAATTTTATGTGAAGCATCCATAGGATTGGGGAACCAATGTGTATATTAATAATTTAGGTCACATGACCAAGATGGCCGCCATGCCTATATATGTTAAAAACCCTTCAAAAATCTACTTCGCTGAAACCAATAGACTGATTTCAAGGAAACTTGTCGTGAAGCATTGATGGCTAAAGTACTCCAATGTATATATTAATCATGACCCTGTGATGACCTTGACCAAGTTTATGGCAAGGTCAACATGGATTGCCTATGCATTTGAATGGGGGAAAACTGTTAAAATGTCATTTGAAGGGAAAAGCCAGCAGGAAATTGGCAAATGGACAGAATATTGATTATTCTGAAAAAAGAAAATGGCCCGAGGGCTTCATCTGTCCCTGCACTGGGGTTAAATACCATAATATTCAAACATGTTTATTGGTATATGCAGCAGATCTCAGGTGAGCGTTTACAGGACCATTGGTCCTCTGGGTTTTATATTGTAACAGCCGATTTACCATGAAATTCTGAAATGTACAATGAATAAAAATCGTAGTGTAACTTTGTAAATAGTGGTTATAAAGACACCAAATTTTCAGCCGTAGTACAAAAAGGTACGAGTAGGCAAAGATCAGGGAAAGGCGCAATCAGAAAAAGATTCCCACTCCAAAAACCAAGGTGGGAAAAAAAAACAAATTAACAATCAGGTACTTATACCATGAAACATATCGTAAGCCGAATGAGCAGCTATTTTCCCAATAGGTGGCCACTCAGTTACCCCAACTTTAACTAAAAATATGAAAACATACATAAGGCGCCAACAGCACAAAAATCAAAACACCAAGACATAAAACAAAAAGAACCACCACAGAAGTATCGCCTTGGAACGATCAGTAACACAAAGTTACTGGCGAGCTTAAACCGGTTTTACATGACCATAACCTCACCCTCAGCTTCTGTAGTGATCCATAACATTTAGTTAGTTCTTCGGTCCTCGTGGTGAATCTCTAACTAGTCAATGAATCATCAAGAACAAACAAATAAATCATGATAAACATCCTGATGAATTAAAAACCAGGACTCACAGATTGAGTAAGCTGCCTGACGATGGAGATCCCCGGGCGCCGAATAACCTACTTAATCTGGAGCAAAAGAAAAACACCAATTGGACCCCGGTGGGCCAAGCAACAGACAAGAAGCTACGGCCCCTACCAACTAAAATGAATAGCTTTAAGTCGGGACCATCATAGAGTCTGACGCCCGACCCACCGGCATGCAAAATGGTTATTCGTTCATAGTTTACAAATAAAATTACAAATCATTAACCATGGTTCCTTGTGGAATCTTTGAAACTCGAATATCAGCGAATCTTTTGTTAAAATTCGGTTCCATATCTTATGTTTTCAATTTAGGCATACAACACCACATGATCTGGAAGTTTTATATAATTTGATTATTTATTTAGTTTTTTCCCACCTCGGTTTTTGGAGTGGGACTCTTTTTCTGATTGCGCCTTTTCCTGGTCGTTGCCTACTTGATAGTAAACTATAAGTTTACGGGCTGCGATGCTTTTTTTGGTTAAAGGCAATGGGTGAGACCTTTTACAAAGGCGCTCCGGCATTGGAATAACGGTAAAGGGTGAAGTATGAGTTTAAGATGCGTGGAATCCCTTTACCCCAAAAAACTAGGACACCACGTTTCCGGCCTTGTCTATATAGTAGCTGATAGACGAGGGTTGATTGAACAAGTTTTGTTTGATCCACACCATTAAGGATATTTATCTTCGAGTACCCCAGGGGCTAATTTGACCTACCTTGCACATCCCCTCACAGGACAATCTTTAAAGGGTGCCAAATCATTTATTGGGACCCTAGAATTGCAAAGAATTTTTGTTGTCAAAGATAAACTCTTTTGCTCTATGAAAAAGTTGCATGGTTTCCATGGCAACCATTAACATGATTCTTGAGCATGGGGTTGTGCATACAAAATTGGTCATAACCCCGCTGTTATTTATCCTAGACCACTGAATCTGGTCTCATTTTAAAGCTTAAGACATAGCCCTTTCAACCTATGGCAAGTTATCTAATTTGCATATTCATGAATTTTAATGAAAACATTAAAATGACAGAAAAAATGATTAAAACCGTTAATAAACTACTTTCATGACCAAACTTTCAATGTGACACTGTGTTATTGAGCCAGTAATACTAGTATCATATGACAAATGTATTGATATCTTTGGCCTAAACAAAAATTATCTCATTGCATATTTATGAATATTAATGAACTTGTCAAAATGCGAGGAAAAACATGGGAAAAACTGTAGCCATTGCAGTTTTGGATGGGTAATTATCTATATTGCATCCCTGGCTGCCAGTGTAGTCAGAGGGATCACCTTAATGCCATAAAATATTGTCCTCAACCATGAACGCATTTACATAATGTAAAATTCCACACCTACTCCTAGTGTGATTCTAATGAATAGGGTACTCACAAAAATATACATATACCAACATAGCATGCTGTAGAATACTACAGTATAATTGGTCTCATAGTGTTGCATGGACCAAGCAATTTAACCTGAATACCTATTATTCAAATGGTTGACTTTGCTTATTCATGTAAATTGATAAAAATACATAAGAAATAGTTGAAAAATCTTAGAAAAGTAGCGGTAGACATACAAAATCGCTTGTACCACAGCTGGTAACAAACTCAGGATGCTGAAAAAGGTATCAAATGGATGCTATGGCAATGTACTATATCCCTTTAGTCTGATATAATAATGATCTGACTTTCAGTTTCATGAATTATAGTGAAAACTGTAGAAACAGGAATGAAAAAAAGAAAAATGAAACTGGTAAACGTACCAAAATGACTTGCATCTCGGCATTCAAAATCCCAAACATTCTGAAAATGGCATTAAATGGTTGTTAGGGCAAAATTATGCTGTCCTATACTACAATAAATGAGTCATTTGATTATTTGCTTTATGAATATTAACAAAACCTTTGGAAAATAACGGAAAAGTTAGGGCGGTATACATAGAAAACCACATGTATCTGATTTGTATCACATTTGATACCAATTCTAAACCTCTAGGCCTATCAGTAGCCAAGATACATGCGTTTTTCTACGTATACCTTCTTATTTTTTCCGTATTTTGTCTCTAAATTCTGAAGGTTTTGCTAATATTCTTAAAACTAAATATCGAATGACATATTTTGTAGGACAGGATAGAAAAAGATTGGACTAGCAACAATTTGATGCCATTTTCAGCACTTTAGGGCTTTTGATTGCCGAGATACAAATCATTTTGTAAGTTTACCCTTTTTATCTTTTCACCTTTTTCTCTCCAATCTTTAAGTTTTCATTAAAATCCATGAAATTGAAAATCAGATTATTATAGCTTAGGATAATAATACATTGCCATAGCAGTCATTTAATACCTCTTTCAATATCCTGGGTTTATAAACAGCTCTGGAACAAGTGATTTTGTACATGTACCCACTATTTTTCCTTGATTTGTCTCCAATTTCTTATGGGGGATATTTTTGTAATTTTCATGATTAAGCAAATTCAATGATTTGAATATTAGGTATCAAGGTTAAATTGCTAGGTCCATGCATCACTATCAGACCAACTATAGTATGGTCCCAGGGATGCAAGATAGATCTTTTAACCCATCCAAAACCTAGCAAATGGCTATAGTTTTTCCTTGTTTTTCCTCGATTTTTGACATTTTCGTAAATTTTCATGAATATGCAAATGAGATAATTTTCATTTTGGCCCTTGACATCAATTAATTTTTCATATGATAGTACTGGCTCAATAACAAAGTGTCAAAATGATAGTTTGGGCCTGAAATTAGTTTATTTTTGGATTTTTGATGTTTTTTTCTGTCATTTTAATGTTTTCATTAAAAGTCATGAATATGCTAATTAGAAAGATTGCAAAACGTGTCATAGGATAAAAGAGCTATGTCTCAGCTTTAAAATGAGACAAATTTCAGTGATGTAGGACAAGTAACAGCAGAGATATGACCAATTTTGTATGTGCACCCTCATTTTTGAGAATCGCATTATAGAATGTCATGTGTAGCAGTATACATCCCATAATTTCAACACTTTTGCAAGACTAAAAATTGACCAAACATTAGTTTTCTAGCTTCCAGTGGGTTCCTCTACAAGAGGGTATGAATGGAATTTGTGCTACTTTCCGACCACCTATCACCATTTTTCTGATGCCTGGGACCCTAACTATTTTCTTATTTGCACGATCAAACACGAAATACTGTTCAATAATCATTTTGAGTTCATCTGGTTGAAATTGATTCAGACTGGGGTTGAAATACAAAACATCCTAAATGAATATAGGGTTGATGTTGTGCCTCATAGCGAGCGCCAGCGGAGTCAGTCTATCAGGTCCTCTCACATCAATATCATCAGAGATACTTAAGCAATCCTCTTAGCCCTAAACCTTCGAATGTTTGGAATGACTGAAAAATTACATGTAGCTCTTCAGTCCGCTTTGATATGTATCCACAGTCTCCTTTGCGTCCAACTTTGTTTATCAACTTTGTGTCTGTAACTTGGCCTAGCTTCAGTTGTTCTCCTATTTCAAGCATAACATCCAGTGGGTTTTCGGTGCGTCGGTTCGTGACCAAGGCTGTTCGAGATATCAAGAAGCGTAAAACCCATGATGACCATATCTATATTTCCTACCTGAGAGGTTATTAAGAATTCAAATATTTTGGTTGATTGTGAACTATCGTCAACAGAATGGGAGAACGATTAAATTGTCTATTTCTCTTTCTATTAATTATCAAGTCCACTAATTTCGCATCCCCTCTTTTTATTCCTTGGTGCAATATTTCGTAAGCTGTTTCAATGCTAATGTTACATCTACCCAATGCCTCAGGATTTATGTATTGAGATGCAATCTCATAGGCTTTATCAGAATCACTTTTCAGAGCATGTATGATCCAGCCTGACTGTAAAGTTACGCGTTGTAGAATGTGTTTCAGGGCATCAAAATTAGTCATTCTCACGCAAAGTTCTAAAATTGGCATGCAGTCGACATCAATATAATTGGGGCGATGCCTATTTTGTCTTTGGAATGCGAAAGTACTACAGTATGATCTTAAATCAACATAATTCGACTCTATTATCGTATCCACACAATGCTGCCGTATATGTAAAAATGCAATGAAGTGGGGAGGGAGAGGGTTGATACCGAAAGGAAAGTGACACTCGTTTTCCAATAACTCGTAACAAGATTTTCAACACAGGGGCATAACCGACAGCTGCAGCTGCGTGAGCAAGTGTCACTGATGTTGGACCAGTCTTCGGAAGAGAGACGTGGTCACATTGTCCACACAATATACTACGAGTAATTCTGACAAGAACTTCACCATCAACATCATCTCCTCATGGTCTAATTCGCAAGCACAACCAGTGTTACCGAAATCATGTACATGTATCTGTCCACAAAAGAAATGTCAGTTTTCTTGCCAATAACTCAGGTTCTTTCTCAATGGTTTCATTTACAACATCTAATGCAGCTGAGTCCTTTGTAATAATAAGTCGAAATATATTAACCAAGCGTTTCAGATCACTAGCTGTATCCCGAGAGCTCATCATTATTCTATCCAGCAATAGACGAGGCGAGTACTTAGGTTCAAGAATAAATACTCAGAAAACGAGACTATAATTATGTTTTATTGAAACTGAAATAATTTAGTGTAAAGTTCTGGTTATCTATGCCTGACATCACTGGCATGATACAAGCTTTTTATCATGGTCGTTAAGCACACTCTCAAACATAAAAAGGTACAATTAGGCAAATAATCATGTTTCGAGAAAAAAGGTACGAGTAGGAAATGATCAGGAAAAGGCGAAATAAGAAAGAAATAATTCTCACTCCAAAAACCGAGGTTGGAAAAAATTTAATTGACAATTAGGTACTTATACTTAGAAAACATGTCGTAAGCCGAGTGAGCAGCTATTTTCCAATCGACGTCCACTCACATACCTTAACATAACTAAAACTATGAAAACGTACAAAAGGTTCAAACAGCACGAAATTCGACTCCAAAACATACAACAAATAGAACCACAACAGACGTATCGCCTTGGAACGATAAGTATTATAAAATTAACATGTACCCACAATCAATGTTTTGAGCAACAATATTAAAAATATCATTTTTTAATGAAATTTTTACATTTTTAGAGCTGAAAAAATATCTGTATATTACATGTCAAGTTTTCGTAATGAAATCTTTGTATGTTTCATAGCCCGATCTCATTCAGCTTCGATACACCTTTTAAAACGACCTGCTCGAACGTTAAATCTCGACTTCATGACTATGAAATCTTTGATAGTTTGTGGCATGTTCACGCTCGCTATATAGCGGTGTAAAGCATGTCCAGACAAGTGCCTCCTTAGTACGTCTCGGCACCGTTCTTTCAGGGGCTTTGGTAAGTATAGCTCTCTGTCAATTCTGTCCTTAATTCTTTCTCTTATTTCAGCATCTCTACCATCTTCGTCTTCGTTGTCAAGAAGTTTAGGATACGAAGAGTGAATCAGTTCATCGGCTCGTATATCATACCCACAGTCTAAAAGGAGAACTGCCATAGAGCCTTCATATGGCCGAAAACCTCCTGCTTCCAAAGCATAGCGCACGCTATAGTTCTTCAAATCCCGCTCAATAGCAAGAGCTAGCATAGAAATGTTTATAACCTCTGAACGATCAAACAACTGGAAATGACGCTGTGCTAAAGTCATTTTCAGTCCCTCTGGTTCAAACTGATTCAGACAGGGGTTGAAATACAAAACGTCCACAATAAAAAGAGGGTTGATGTTGTGCCTCATTGCGAGCCCCAACGGAGTCAGTCTATCAGGTCCTTTAATATCAATATCACGACATAGACTAAGCAATCCTCTAATCCCTAAACCCCGGAATTTTCGGAGTGATTGAAATGTTAGCTCCTCAGCCCGCTTTGGTATATCTTCAGTGTCTCCTTTACGTCCAACTTTTTCGATCAATGTGTCTGTATCTTTGCCTAGCTCTAATTGTTCTCCTATTTCAAGCATGACATCAAGTGGGTTTTCAGTATGTCGCGTTGTTGGCTTTATACCATGACTCATAAGAATCGACGAGCAGTCAACGTGATCAAGGCTGTTAGAAATATCCAGAAGCGTAAATCCCTTGATGACCATATCGATGTTTCCTACCTTTGAGGTTATTAAGAGTTCAAGTATTTTTGGCTGATTGTAAACGATCGTCAACAGAATGGGACAGCGATTAAATTGTCTTTTACTTTTATTATTAACCACCATGTCTACCAATTTCGTATTCCCTCTTTTTATTCCTTGATGCAATATTTCGTCAGCTTCATAAATGCTCATGTTACTCAGTATCTCAGGATTCATGTATTGAGATACAATCTCATAGCCTTTGTCACAGTCACTTTTCATAGCATCTATGATCCAGCTTGCCTGTAACGGTATGCGCTGTAGAATGTGTTTCAGCGCCTCAAAATTGTTCATTCTCACGCAAAGCTCTAAAGTTGACATGTAGTCGACATCGATATAATTTGGACGATTCCTATTTTGCTGTTGGTATATGAAAGTACTACAGTATGATTCTAAATCAACATCACTCGACCCTAGTATTGTGTCAACACAATCACGCCTTCTATGTAATAATGCGAGATGAAGTGGAGAGGAAGGAGGACGTATCTCAAAGGACAAAGGCGCTTGTTTTCCCATTACTCGTAACAACTTTTTAAGCACAGGGACATAACCGACTGCGGCGGCGGCTTGAGCAAGTGTCACTGATGCGGGACGAGGTCCGATCATACTTTCATCGTCTTCCTCCGGCAAGGAGTCGTGATGAACACATTCTCCACACAATATACTACGCGTAATTCTGTCAAGAACTTCACCATCAACATTATCTCCTGATATATATCTAAAGTTCTGATGATCTAATGCGCAAGCACAACCGGTGTCGCCAAAATATTCTAACTGTCCACAATTGAATGTCAGTTCTCTTGCCAATAACTCAGGTTCTTTCTCAATGGTTTCATTTACAACATCTAATGCAGCTGAATCCTTTGTAACAATAAGTCGAAATATATGAACCAAGCGTTTCAGATCAGCAGCTGTATCCCGAGAGCTCATTATTATTCTATCCTGCAAGAGACGAGGTAAGTAATAAGGGAAAATACTCGAGAAACGGGGATATATTTGTTTTATTGAAACGGAACTAAAGTGTGTTTCGTAGTGTGTGATAATGGTTTTTCGCAGATATTTTACAACTGTTCAAATGTAGAAGAAATATTTTTTGGCACGATTGAGCATCTAGTGCAGCAAAAATTTTGAAAATCGGTTGACAAATAAAGAAGTTCTGGTCAAAAAACATTTTTGAGTAGGGATTTCCTGTACAAAAATCTCATGGAAGGGAGGTAAATATTTTCCCGCAAAAAATGTTAAATTCCTACTATTTAATCAGGATTGCTCAAAATCATTATAAAATGGCACAAATGACATACCGGAGACAAAATCATCATGGTCAAGTTAAAATTCTCGAAAAATATGCATTTTCACGATCATCGATTATCTCCCTTGCCAATGCAAAATCCCTATTCAAAATTCATTTTGGTCATAAAAACTTTATTTATCCGTCGATTTTCATTTTTTTTTTTTCAGGTCATATTAGGACAAACTAAGATCAAGATTTTGACATGAAAATAATTTTTCTGTAGTCTCCCATACAAAACTTTTCTGTGAAAAACCATTATCAGGTACAAGTTTTTAGACTTTAATTTGGAGTTAAATTCTAGTTATCTGAGCCAATAATTACCCGACATAACCGACATGACGAAAGATGTGTACCATGGTCGTTAAACGTACATTGTACTCTTGAACAAAATCAATCTGAGTAAAGTTCTGGTATGGTTATCCAGACCAACAATTACCTGACATACCAGTATTTTTCTAACCTGATATCTCCGACATGAAGAAAGCTATAAAATTTTACTATGTTCTACCGCTATATGGATAACATGGTACTCTTAAACCAAGGTCAAGTAGACAAAACATGTTTTGAGGGGTATCGAGAAAGGTATTCTGGAATTATAACTTGAGCCGCGACGCGAGAAAACCGGTCTTCGGGGTTTCCGAACAGGTCTGACACAAACCGAGCTGTACAGTCACAGAAGCAGGTTAGAAGCTTGAAATTTCGGATTTAAGAAGAAGAGAAATTGGACCTTCCGTGTAGCGAAAACAAAGACGCTGATCAGCTGTACGTGCTGTTATTGCACAGCTGATCTGCGTCTTTGTTTTCGCATAGGCAAACATCCGGTTTTCTCATGACGCGACTCATTTAATATCGTCATTCTTTAGATCGTGCTTCTGCAGAGGCTGAGAGTGGTGATGGGGTAGAGAGAGAGAGAGAGAGAGAGAGAGAGAGAGAGAGAGAGAGAGAGAGAGAGAGAGAGTAATACCTAGTTTTCTTCGACAAAATAATTATATCGCATAAATTGATGATCAAACGGTGGTTTATATGTAAATTCTATGCCAAGTATAGATTACACTTGACACTACAATTACAAAGGTAACTAGGGCGTATTAACGAAACTTGATATACACTTTAAGAAATATATTTTGTATGGATTATGTAGACCTATTATTAGACCTATTGTTTTAAACGCATAATAAGAAAGACTGTTTTCAAATACAAATCTTTGTGTCGGCTAGCCTGTTGAAAGTTGAAAAATTACAGTATTTCTCTTTGGCTACATTTTGCCAAATCTTTTGGGTCACTGAAGAGACTTTTGTAGTCGAAACTGCGGTATGGCCCTCCATTTTCTTATTAATATGCTCACTGCTCTTAAAGGATCTCAGTTTATTTTTATTCACTGATTTTAAAGGATCTAACTTAATAAATATATTTTGTTATTACTGCAGTGGCCATAAAAGTCTCCCCGTATATCATCCATACTGCACGTTATATTTTCCTTGTGGTCCTTTGGTATCAGTTAAAATATTCAGAGAATTAAAATTGTACGTTTAGAGCCATCTTCTAAACAATATTTACTTATTTGACCCCGTTTAGACACTCGAGCGTTACATGTATTATACCATTTTATCTAACCTAACCACACTATGCATTGAATAGTGCATAACGAAGCAAAACCAAGGAACTACCCTACATTGCATGTCCTGTTGAACCCCGGTGGGCCAAGCAACAGACAAGAAGCTCCGGCCCAACCAACTAAAATGAATAGTTTTATGTCGGGGCCATCATAGAGTCTGATACCCGACCCACCGGCGTGCAATTAAAGAAGGCAGCATAGTTATCCACCTACCTAGTAATACTGACCTACCTTGCATCTCACTGTGTCCAAATATCCTCGACACACCAATCGCTATATCCAGTGTACGTTGATAGACGGTGTATATGTTAACTCTGTTCACGTGCTTATTCAACAAACAACGCTGGTTTTAATTATGATAGATGTACTGCCGTGTTCTCATTTTTAAACGAAAGGTTTGATGTTGTTCACACGGACGACAATACAGATTCAATCAAAGTCATTAAGTCTAAATATAAAATATGGTTTCGTAGAACACGCCTTTAATCTTAGAAAGAATATAATACTGGCGTCAATAAAAAAAACGCCTCACCGAAAATGTTGCATAACTTGGCCAATAGATATACAATATGAACGAAATTTGCATTTTCCTTATTTTTACGTTCTCTCTCATGGAATAGCATAAACCGAGTTTGGTTAAGATGCGTACTTTCCTCAAAACTTGCGTGGGTGCACCGTTTTTCAAAATGCACCCTGATGTCTTTATACAGACGTTTTTGACATGAAAATTCTTGAAAGCCGTTAATATAAAAAAGTTGTTTTACAAACTTAAGACCATCAAAATTTTGAAACGTAACATTACTGGACTACGTGAAGTTGAAATACTGAAAAATAACATACGGACTTTTCACAAGAAAAGAAACAGACGTAACGAAAAAATGATACTGTTCGGTTTCTGGCGTTCGAAGCGATTCCATAGTCCGGGATCATCGTTCGCTTTGGCATAAGATTCCCTCTATCGATTTTTGTTACCGTAGCTCTTTCGCCGACGCTTCTGTAGCAACATCGTTTTGACGTCTCGTCTAAAGTACTACAATGTATATATAGATCATGACCCTGTGATGACCTTGACCAAGTTTATGGCAAGGTCAACATGGGTTGCCCATGCATTTGAATGGGAAAAACTGTTAAAATGTCATTTGAAGGGAAAAGCCAGCAAGAAATTGGCAAATGGACAGAATATTGAATATTCTGAAAAAGAAAACGGCCCAAGGGCTTCATCTGCCACTGCACTGGGGTTAAATACCATAATATTCAGACATGTTTATTGGTATATGCAGCAGACTCAGGTGAGCGTTTACAGGACCATTGGTCCTCTGGTTCTTATTTTTGCTCCAAAACATAGATTGTTGGTACTCGTTAGAACCGCCTCGGCGAGGCGCTTCTAACGTGTACCCACAATCTATGTTTTGGGACAAAGTAAAAACAAAACTGAGAAGACTAGAATATGTATTTGTAATAATTCTACAAACCACAACTTGCTTTTCGTATCTGGCTGTTTAATGACTTAAATGCTTTTTAATCACATTGATGACATAGTTTACTGACCGTATTTCAACAGGATGCAAAATTGTGTCTTTCTAAAAGAAAAGTTCTCACTAGCCTGAACAGTACAGGCCAACAAACCAGGGATTGAGTTATAGGTCCAGACGGTGTAGGAAAAGTCCAACATCAATGGTCCCTTTCTTCTAAGGAAGCCAAGCAAGGAAATGAGGCGAATTCAACCTAATCACCAACACAGCCAAATGTCTACCTATCAAAACGAAACATCCTAGGTGTATCCTCGATTTAAACACTGGCATCTCATAGACATGTAATATTGCGGAGAGCAGATAGACAGGATGTCAGATTCAGAAAGAATGCTTGGTGCAGACTGTAAGACAGGTCAAAAGATTAAAACTAAGCAATAGTCAGGAACTGATGACCCAAACCATTCTAAACACCCAGGTGAAAAACAACTAAATATACACTTAGGTACTGATGCAAAGGGAACATATAGTAAGCTGAGTGAGCAGCTAATTCCCTAAAGATGGCCACTCAGTGTCCCGAACCAAAATCCCATCCTAAACACTCTGGTGAAAAACAACCAAATATACACTTAGGGAACATATCGTAAGCTGAGTGAGCAGCTAATTCCCTAAAGGTGGCCACTCAGTGTCCCAAACCAAATTTCCATCCTAAACACCCAGGTGAAAAACAACTAAATATACACTTAGGTACTGATGCAAAGGGAACATATAGTAAGCTGAGTGAGCAGCTAATTCCCTGAAAATGGCCACTCAGTGTCCCAAACCAAATTTCCATCCTAAACACCCTGGTGAAAAACAACCAAATATACACTTAGGCACTGATGTAAAAGGAACATATAGTAATATTTTTGAGCAGCTAAGGATCACGTTCGAAATAGCATTCAGTTTGCCTATATTTTGAAAGCCTGTAGCTTGAAAAGTACGAAAGTTATGACTGTAAGCATGTGTTTGTATGAAAACCTGATGTCTTGTGCACTCAATAAAATAAACTCTGTTTTAATATTTTACATATACTTGCCATGGCTACAGTTTTTTGAGGGCAGGGGCAATATTTTTGACAAAAATTTTTGATTCAGAATATCAAAATTTTAAACCATATCCATCAAATACATGCCAATATAACATTTGGGACATAATAAGATGTTGCAGGTAGCCCCGTATTCATAAAAAGGATATAAAAAATATTGCATTCCTTTGGTCAATAATTACATTGTCCATAACTTTTGAGCATTAACTGTATTACCTTCTATATCATAAATACACACCTTATACATGTACATGCAATACCAAGATTTTAGTAGTGTGTCTGATAAAATGTACCTTGTACATGGGTGCTACATCAAAACTTAATTGTTAGTGCTTTATGGCAATAAAACTGACCCAGAGAACATTTTTATGCTTAGCAAAGAATAAAATCTCCTGTCCAAGCAGATCTTGACTTGTCTCAAATTTGCTTCGTTATGATAAACCTCATCATAGTCTTCGCAATGCAAAGCTCAGATAAAGGCACAAATTGGGCACATAGAAGCCTTTAAGCTTAATTAAAACATCAGTGCAGAAACGTAAATTTTTAAAACGAAGAATATCCGTATTACATGTCCGATGGATTATTTGATTGAAAATCTGACTTTTTCCTGACATGACTAAACCAAGTTCAGCCATGTAGAAAGTGTATATAAACAAGCTACAGGCTTGCACAAAATTATTGAAATCAGGAATTTGATGAGCTAGTAACATTATTTAGTTTTTGAGCATTTTGACAGCCTTCCCCCCCCCCCCCCCCCGAGATCAAAACCGCCATTTGTATATGATATGTAAATTGGTAAAATACAAGTGCATGCAAAAGGATTTTGTTGATCTCGGGGGGGGGGGGGAACATGTCTTTAAAAAATTATTTCTGTTTTTCCTTTATGTTTAATAGGGGGAATTATATTTTCAACCCAAATTTTTAAAAAGGAACATCATCAACCAAGAAAACAAATTTTGGGATAATTCAAGAACCAGACCAGCTATTGTTTAGACGAGATTTTTTTCATTTCCGCTATATTTTTCATTTCTAAATTTCTATAGGCAGATTTCTATTGAAAAGAGACGTTCTCCTTCCCTGAAGATGGCCACTCAGTGTCCCAAACCAAAATCCCATCCTAAACACCCTGGTGAAACAAAACTAAATATACACTTAGGTACTGATGCAAAGGGAACATATAGTAAGCTGAGTGAGCAGCTAATTCCCTTAAGGTGGCCACTCAGTGCCCCAAACCAAATTTCCATCCATAACGCCCAGGTGAAAAACAACTAAATATACACTTAGGTACGGATGCAAAGGGAACATATAGTAAACTAAGTGAGCAGCTAATTCCCTAAGGATGGCCACTCAGTGTCCCAAACCAAATTTCCACCCTAAACACCCAGTTGAAAAACAACCAAATATACACTTAGGTACTAATGCAAAGGGAACATATAGTAAGCTGAGTGAGCAGCTAATTCCCTAAAGGTGGCCACTCAGTGTCCCAAACCAAATTTCCATCCATAACGCCCAAGTGAAAAACAACTAAATATACACTTAGGTACGGATGCAAAGTGAACATATAGTAAACTAAGTGAGCAGCTTATTCCCTAAGGATGGCCACTCAGTGTCCCAAACCAAATTTCCACCCTAAACACCCAGTTGAAAAATAACCAAATATACACTTAGGTACTAATGCAAAGGGAACATATAGTAAGCTGAGTGAGCAGCTAATTCCCTAAAGGTGGCCACTCAGTGTCCAAAACCAAAATCCCATCCTAAACACCCTGGTGAAAAACAACCAAATATACATTTAGGTACTGATGCAAAGTGGACATATAGTAAGCTGAGTGAGCAGCTAATTCTCTAAAGGTGGCCACTCAGTGTCCAAAACCAAAATCCCATCCTAAACACCCTGGTGAAAAACAACCAAATATTCACTGAGGTACTGATACAAAGGGAACATATAGTAAGCTGAGTGAGCAGCTGATTCTCTAAAGGTGGCCACTCAGTGTCCAAAACCAAAATCCAATCCTAAACACTTAGGTCAAAAACAGCTAAATATACACTTGGGTACTAATGCAAAAGGAACATATAGTAAGCTGAGTGAGCAGCTTATTCCCTACATGTGGCCACTCAGTGTCCCAAACCAAATTTCCATCCTAAACACCCAGGTGAAAAACAACCAAATATACACTTAGGTTGTTACGTGCCAGGCGTAACTGATAGTTCGTCTCTCACTAATGAGAAAGACCATCATTATTTCTTGAATAGTGCTGATGTGTGTTGGTGAGTTCTTTGATGGCTGACTAGGCCAATTCTGGCTCTAAACTGTCGGTTGCAAGTAGAGCAAGTCAATGTCATAGAGTCTGCTGGTGGCACATTTGTTTTGGCTTTGCGCTCTCTTCGCTTTCTTTCAGCTTCACAGATTCTCTTCTTTTCATAGAGAGCTGCTCCTTTGTTGATGAGACCTCGCCACTTTGATCGCTCCTGTGCAGTATGTTCCCAGGACCCCATTGGTATTTCGAAATCCTTCAGAGAGGCTTTGAGGGTGTCTTTGTAGCGTTTCTTCTGGCCACCTTGAGAGCGCTTTCCCTCCTGTTGTTCTCCATAGAAAACTTTCTTTGGAAGTCGCGCATCAGGCATTCTTATAACATGGCCAGTCCATCTTAGCTGTGCTAGCTTTAAGACTGTATGCATGTTTTGCATCCCTGCTTTCCTCAGGACCTCTGTGTCTGGAATCTTGCCCTGCCACTTGATTTTTAACAACTTTCTCAAACAGCTTAAGTGGAAATGGTTAAGTCTCTTTGCATGGCGTTGGTATACTGTCCAGGTCTCACATGCATACAAGAGGGTTGGCAGTACCACAGCCTTGTAGACTTTCAGCTTGGTGTCAAGCTTGATTCCATTTCGCTCCCAGACATTTGCACGGAGTCTTCCGAATGCCACACTAGCTTTTGCAATTCTGGCAGTGATCTCATCATCAATATGCACTGCTCTGGAAAGAGTGCTTCCCAGGTAGGTGAACTTGTCAACAACTTTCAGTTTTTGCCCATTCACAGTGATGGTTGGTTCATTATATGGTTTTCCGGGGGCTGGTTGGTGTACAACCTCTGTCTTTTTTGTGCTGATTGTGAGATCATAGTTATCACATGACTGTGAGACTTGATCCATGGCTCTTTGCATTTTTGCCTCTGTGTTGGCATTCTTATCCATATCATCTGCATAGAGGAGCTCATCTAGCACATCAGTCTGGACCTTAGTTTTGGCTTGCAACCTTCTGAGGTTGAATATGTTGCCATCAAAACGGTACCTGATTGGAAAACCAGTGTCACTGTCCTGAAAAGCATCCATAAGCATGGCAGAAAACATCATGCTGAACAGTGTTGGTGCCAGAACACAGCCTTGTTTGACCCCATTTGTTACTTCAAATGGTTCAGAGAACTCTCCATCATTCTGCACACGTGCCTGCATGCCATCATGAAACTGCCGCACCATAGCTATGAATCTGGGTGGACAGCCAAACTTGGCCATGATTTTCCAGAGTCCATCACGACTAACAGTGTCAAAAGCTTTGGTGAGGTCAACAAACGTCATGTATAGATCTACATTCTGTTCTTGGCATTTCTCCTGAAGCTGTCTTGCTGTGAAGATCATGTCTATTGTCCCTCTGTCTTTTCTGAATCCACATTGACTTTCTGGGATAAGTCCCGTCTGATCAAGATGAGCATTCAGACGATTCAACAGAATTTTTGCAAGTATCTTCCCAGCAATTGATAGGAGGGAGATGCCTCTGTGATTGTCACAGACTTGAGGATTTCCTTTCCGCTTGTATAGGTGGATTATGGATGCATCCTTAAATTCTTGTGGGATAGCCTCCTTCCTCCACATACAGTGAAACAACTCTGTCAGTTTCTCTGCCATGGGTAGCCCCCCAGCCTTGTAAACTTCGGCAGGAATTGCATCTGCACCTGGGGCTTTGCCAGATGATAGTTGTTGAACTGCTTTTCTTGTTTCTGTAACGGTAGGAAATTCATCTAACAGAACATTGCACTCTATCTGTGGAAGTCTGTCAATTGCATCCTGATTGATGCTTGATGGTCGATTAAGCACACTATTGAAGTGTTCTGCCCACCTTTCCAAGATAGCTTCTTTATCTGTGAGAAGAGTGTTTCCATCTGCACTGAGCAATGTGGTGGCTCCAGAACTCTTTGGACCATAAATGGTTTTCAGTGCATCATGAAATTTCTTCATGTCCTTTCTATCCGCAAAAGACTGAATTTCTTCTGTTTTCTTCCTCAGCCAGGAATCTTGCATGTCCCTAAGCTTGGTCTGGACTGTCTTACAAATGTTGCTGTAGGCTGCTTTCTTTGATACTGAGCTAGTATCATCTTGATGTGCCTTGAGCAAACGGTGCTTTTCTTCAAGAAGCCTCTGAATTTCATCATCATTCTCATCAAACCAGTCTTGATGTTTGTGAGATGGATGGCCTAAGGTGCTTGCAGCTGAAGAAAGAACTGTTTTATGGAAAACTGTCCAGTTTTCTTCGGGGTCCTCTGAACTGAGATTCATTGCATCAAGTTGGTTGCAAATGTCTGTTAAGAAATCTTGTCTCATGCTGTCTTTATTCAGCTTTGAGACATCCAGTCTCTTAGGAGCTTTCTTGCCTTGAGGTCGCCTCGCAGGCTGTATTCTTAGGTTGAGTTTGCTGACAAACAGTCTATGATCTGTCCAGCAGTCTGCACCACACATAGTCTTTGTCACTTTAACATCCTGCCTGTCTGTTCTCCGCACTATGACATAGTCTATGAGATGCCAGTGTTTGGAACGGGGATGCATCCAGGATGTTTTGTTCCTATTAGGTAGACGGAAGACTGTGTTGGTGATTAGAAGATCATGTTCAGCACACTTCCTGAGAAGCAAGAGACCATTGCTGTTGCACTTTCCAACCCCTTCTGGACCTATAACTCCTTCCCAGGTCTGGTGGTATGTACCCACTCTGGCATTAAAGTCGCCAAGAAGGATAAGCTTGTCTGTGCGGGGTGTTGCAGAAATAACATTGTCTAGGTCATCATAGAACTTGTCCTTGACCTCATCTGGATTGGTCATTGTGGGTGCATAAACACTGACAATAGTTTTATGTTTATTGCCTGACAGAGGAAGTCTCAATGTCATTAGACGGTCATTAATGCCTTTTGGCAATCCTGACAGCTTACCAACAAGTTCTGTTTTGATGGCAAAGCCAACTCCTGCTTCACGCCTCTCTTCACTTTTGCGTCCACTCCAGAAGACGGTGGATGTGTTGAGAAATAAGATGACATGCGCTATGAAATTGGATTATAGTGAGGAAGAGGTGCGCAACGTCAACCTCACTCTCTAGTCCTCGCCCAGCTGCGCCCAGAGGCAAGACACAGGTCAAGACGTCTGGAGTTGGGTTTGGATGCAGTGGATGACCGTAACATCTCTAGTGCCTTGTCACGCTCTGCATGTTCCACAACATGTTGCTGTATCGCTTTCTGAACCGTTGAATCAGATGATTTCTTCCGCTCCATCTACCGAAACAGTCTTTGCATATCTGGACTAGGCATATCCAGACACACAGGTTTGATTTTGGAGTTTCCTTCTCCTAGATGAATTGCTGGCCACAGCTGAAGAGCTCCATCTACCCTTTCTTGGGTTTTGTTTAGAGACCTGTAAACTCCTAGGAGGGCTGTCAACCAAGACTAATGAGTTCCCCCTGCCCAGCTAGATTTTGTGTAGAGAACTAGCTTAACTCCTAGATGAGTTGCCTTCCAAGGCTAACGAGCCCCATCTGCACCGCATGACAACAGGTAGTACTGATTACATGTTACAGTAGCAGTTAAACTGACCTGACCTGGCCATGCGTAACTAGAAGATTAAGGAAACCAACAAGTTGGTTAGCCAGCAACAAGCTTTGTTTAAAATTTAACAAATCTATTTAGAAGTGATTTAACCAGCAATTACATGTGAAACAATCAAAAGCATATATATAATCAAACAAAAATGAATGTACAATACCTTTCAAGATGTTAATTCCCTTAAAGAATGTCTGAATGTCCCTCAGAATTTTTTAACACAAGTCTGCATCAGTTTCTGATCCCAAGAATTAAAGTTTGTTTCAAAATAGCACTATGTCCCAATCCAGAATCGAATATCACAAAGTAATCCAAGAATAAGTTTAAATTCCAGTAAGATAGATTTTGACTTCTTAATAGTAACAGTACCCAAAGATTGTCCTTATGAAAATTTGTAGCCCTTATATAGCACTGGGGAACATTCAGGATTCTTCCAGCAAATTCTATGATATCATATACTAAAAATAACAAGTTGTTTACCAAAATTTAATGTTCTGGAATATTCTAGAGAGGCCATTATCCTTCCAGAAAATTCCATAATATTCTTTTGACATAAAAAAAAAAAATTTCTATAAGATTCTACATCTTTCCAGGTTCTTCCAGATTTTTCCGGACTTTTCCATCAAAGAACAATTTGAAATTTCTAGAAAATTCTGAAGTAAACAACCTGTTTATGTCCAATATCTGGGACACTAAAAGTAAATAATTGCTAAGGACAACAAGTAAACATCATATGTATAACATCATACTTTCCTGGGCATACTCCCTTGGGAAGTTTACCAGTACTGAATGCACATCTTTCAACAAGTAACTGTCATACATAACAAGGTACTGATACAAAGGGAACATATAGTAAGCTGAGTGAGCAGCTAATTCCCTGAAGGTGGCCACTCAGTGTCCCAAACCAAAATCCCATCCTAAACACCGGGAAAACAACCAAATATACACTTCGATACTGATGCAAAGGGAACATATAGTAAGCTGAGTGAGCAGCTAATTCCCTGAAGGTGGCCACTCAGTGTCCCAAACCAAATTTCCATCCTAAACACCCTGGTGAAAAACAACCAAATATACACTTAGGTACAGATGCAAAGGGAACATATAGTAAGCTAAGTGAGCAGCTAATTCCCTTAAGATGGCCACTCAGGGTCCGAAACCAAAATCCCATCCTAAACACACAAGTGAAAAACAACTAAATATATACTTAGGTACTATTGCAAACGGAACATAGTAAGCTAAGTGAGCAGCTGATTCCCTAAAGATGGATACTCAGTGTCCCAAACCAAAATCCCATTCTAAACACCCAGGTGAAAAACAACCAATTATACACTTAGGTACTGATGCAAAGGGAACATATAGTAAGCTGAGTGAGCAGCTAATTTCCTGGAGGTGGCCACTTAGTGTCCCAAACCAAAATTCCATCCTAAATACACTGGTGAAACAAAACTAAATATATCCCATCCTTAATACACTGGTGAAACAAAACTAAATATACACCAAACATACACTTAGGAACTGATGCAAAGGGAACATATAGTAAGCTGAGTGAGCAGCTTATTCCGTAAAGGCGGCCACTCCGTGTCCCAAACCAAATTTCCATCCCAAACACCAAGGTGAAAAACAACCAAATATACACTTAGGTACTAATGCAAAGGGAACATATAGTAAAGTGAGTGAGCAGCTTATTCCCTAAAGGTGGCCACTCAGTGTCCCAAACCAAATTTCCATCCTAAACGACCAAGTGAAAAACAACTAAATATACACTTAGGTACAGATGCAAAGGGAACGTATAGTAAACTGAGTGAGCAGCTAATTCCCTAAGGGTGGCCACTCAGTGTCCTAAACCAAATTTCTTTTCTTAACACCCAGGTGAAAAGCAACCAAATATACACTCAGGTACTAATGCAAAGGGAACATATAGTAAGCTGAATGAGCAGCTAATTCGCTAAAGATGGCCACTCAATGTCCCAAACCAAAATCCCATCCAAAACACCCTGGTGAGAAACAACCAAATATACACTTAGGTACTGATGCAAAGGGAACATATAGTAAGGTGAGTGAGCAGCTAATTCCCTTAAGCAGGCCACTCAGTGTCCCAAACCAAATTTCCATCCTAAACACCCTGGTGAAAAACAACCAAATATACACTTAGGTACTGATGCAATGGGGACATACATGTATAGTAAGCTGAGTGAGCAGCTAATTCTCTAAAGGTGGCCACTCAGTGTCCAAAACCAAAATCCCATCCTAAACACCCTGGTGAAAGACAACCAAATATTCACTTAGGTACTGATGCAAAGGGACACATCGTTAGGTGAGTGAGCAGCTAATTCCCTAAAGGTGGCCACTCAGTGTCCCAAACCAAAATCCCATCCTAAACACCCTGGTGAAAAACAAATATACACTTGGGTACTGATGCAAAGGGAACATATAGTAAGCTGAGTGAGCAGGTAAATACTTGAGAGTGGCCACTCAGTGTCCAAAACCAAAATCCCATTTTAAACACCCAAGTGTAAAACAACCAACTATACACTTTGGTACTGATGCAAAGGCAACATATCGTAAGCAGAGTGAGCAGCTAATTCCCTTAAGGTGGCCACCCAGTGTCCCAACCGTTATTCCCTTCTTAAACACACAGTTGAAAAACAACCAAATATACACTTACTGTCTATTCACCATCTTCCAGAAACTGCATTTTTAGTATCCCACTGTCCTGTGGCAGGGCTAAATTTTGGAAGTTTATGAACACTCAAATAACAATTTGCAATTTATATGTGAAATGTGTCATATTTCTATTGACAATGTACTTGATCCAACGAGTCTCTTCAATAGCATTTAGCATCCAGATTTTCAGGTCTCCTACAAGTGACACCCATATTCCCGTATCCTCCAGAACAGCTTCCCCAATCCCACAGGGCCTCCCATCTACCCGGATTTCTCTATGGACACCCAGGATACCCCGTTCCCCCCACACGAGTCCCACAGTGCCCAGCAACCCCCGAGTCCCCAGGGACCCCTCCCGAGTCCCCCCGATACCTACCCCGTTCCCCCCACACGAGTCCCACAGTCCCCCCGAGTCTCCAAGGATCCCTCCCGAGTCCCCAGGGACCCCCCGAGTCCCAGATACCCCTCCGAGTTTCAAGGAAACCCCTGTCCCCAGGGTCCCCTCCCGAGTCCCCAGGGACCCCCCGTGTCCCCAGGGACCTCCCCCGAGTCCCCCCCGTGTCCCCAGGGACCTCCCCCGAGTCCCCCCAAGTCCCCAGGGAACCCCTCCCGAGTCCCCCTCGACCCCGAGTCCCAGGGAGCTCCGGGTCACAGGAAACCCCCCCACGAGTCACCAGGGACCCTCCCGAGCCCCCAGGGACCTCCCCCAGTCCCCAGGGAACCCCCAGAGTCCCCGGCTTTATGCATGACAATGTGTCATGCACAAGCCCTTCGTCAACACTGCCCATTGAATGGTAGCGAACGCTAAGCCTCAGTTTTCACCTTCCTTGGCTGTAGCATCGCTTGCAGTAAAAATAAATTAAATTCAATGGTTTAGATATAAAGCGAATTTCCAATGGAAAAAGTGGTGATTGTCTTCGTAGCGAAACAATGGAACTAAGCTGCTGCTTTATCGAAGACTGTATAATTCTGGCTGCAACTTATCTTCAAATAATAGTTTACTATTCTGTTTAAAAAAATGAGTTGACACAGTTTTTTCATTTAAAAGTAAAAAAAAAAATGACATTACATGTATATTGAGTATTCTCCCTTGCAAAACCATTATGTTATTACACTCATTCTAAAATAAGCAGCGCACCCCCCCCCCCTCCCTGTCTCGGGGTGTTAAATAAAAATTGGAGTGACATTGTTCAATATATCACCAAGGTTGGCTGTATTTTCAAAATTTGGTACTATCTCCATTTAAACCGAATAAAGTATGATACCCAGTTATGTTTTTTAAGATCTCTGGTAGTAGTGAATAATGCATGACCCCACCAAAAACGGCATGTCACAAACTGAAATGCAAAAATTCACAAGGCCATAGAATGAGCAAATTCTATTTTCAAACGAAACAACATCTTTTGATTTACTTAATTTGACATTATCTTTTGGTAAAAGAAATGGTTATTTTATATCTTGTAAACAAACAAAAATATCAAACATCAAAAATCGAAAAAGGCATGTCACAGAGTTTCTGTAATTTACGTGACGCTAAAGAAGATTGTCCAAATCTTAATACTGCTTTCTCTTATTGCAGACCAAACTGTGTCAATTAAATAGTTGAATATGTCCTTTATATGGATAACATATGGATTTTTCATTTCGCTTTACTATTTTGGTCAAATATATCTAATCCCCCTGCTTAACCATTGCGTCCCTTTTAAGATGTAATCATACGTGACACCATTTTTCTACAAATCCAACATGGTATTTGAAACAACGTTATCTGTATATGAAAGTATGGAGGATGAATACATCTCACAAAAAATAAAGTTAATATCAAACGACCCTAAGGTGGGTTTTTCGGATGCCAAAGTTGAAAATGTAATAAACGTGACAGTAATTTACGTGACGGTACTTACTTTCAAAATGCCAATATGACATACAATATAGCTAAGATTGTGCTTTGAATCAGCGTCAATAAATGTTTTAATGTCCATAATGTACTTTTCAGTAGTTAAGTTTACGGAATATGATGTTTTTTTTAAGCAGTGTCACGTAAATTACGCATTTGTCACGTAAAATACAAAGGTAGTTTAAGTCTATTTATCAGTTATAGTTGAAAACAGTTGAATCTAAAAGGATCACACCTCCTTTAATCAAAGACATAGCAATACTGAATTTATTATTCGCATTTGTCCATTCCAAAATACTGACCAACAGTAAAATATCAGCCCTGAGATTAATATGCATTTTTATCGATATGAAACAGTTTTGTTTCATTAAATAATTACGTGGTTAATTAATCGAAGGATTTACTTCTTGTGCAGACTGGTTCAAATTCCATGCCTCATTTTAAGTTAGCAAAAACTCAAACATATCTAAGTTTAAAAATAATGTAGGTGACTTAAATATTACCGTCACGTAAATTACAGTATTCCGTCACGTATATTACATTTTTATAGAATGTTGTGCAAACAGTAAAACAATATTAAAAAATGAAATAGGATCGCACAACATTGTCTGTTTGGAGTATACGTATCCAGATAACGTCTTTCAGATAATATTTAATGCCATTGTGTATCTGTATTGCAAAAATAATTTATGTTGCGGTTTGCAAGTAATTTACGTGACGCTGAATAAAACAAGACCTGCCATATAACAAGATGTATTTAGAAAAGTAATTATAAGCTCCGCCACTCATGTAGGACAAATGTAATTATCATTACATGTTTTGATATAACTCTGATGTACAGGTCTGATGTTATTATAGTTGCAAGTTAACAACACTGAAAATTCTGAATCAAGAAGCCTGCATCATACACATATTATCTAACATTTTTCGATAGTAGATATGAAAGGACGTTTATTGTTTGATTTAATCTACTAAATATTGCTCTTTATTTGAGAAACTGAAGTCTGCTAGTCAGAGATATACGTTGAGTTTGTGTTATGGTTACATTTAGTTCATATGTAGTGCGTCACGTTGATTACCAAATTGGAATATGCCCATCAAGTTTCAAAATGATGTAGAAATTGCAAGAATATCGGGAAGGTGGTGAAATTTTACAGGATGAAGCCTGAATGATCCACAATAGTGATGGTATGTCGAAAAAGTGTAATTCTAAAAGTTTATTTTTCTTCATTTTTTTTCTCCAGGATTTGCACCTTATTTTAGAATGAGTGATTAGTCAGTAAACAAACGTATACTGTTCGGGACCCAATAGTCGAGTGGTTTCGTCACCAAACCGCAAAACAAACAGTTTACATTGGCACATGGTTCGATTCCCACCCCTTGAATGTTTTATTTCTTTTCTTCATACCTAGCGACCGGTCAATTTATGGACGTTCACAACATTTTGTCTCTGTGCTATGGAGGATATAATATGCCGTGTATAAAAAATCATTTTTACTGAATACGATTTTGTAGTTTTGCTTCTGCGTTCCACCGAACTCAATCTTTGAAAGCGAAGCATTAATAAACTGTTAAATCTGATCGTTCTCAATGAATAAACGATTTTGGATCTAGAACGTCATGTTTCATCTCCAAACCAACTACATGTAATCATACAAACTCTGCAGTTAACATCTATTTCTATAGGAAAGTAGAATTCTTGGATTTTTTGCGAATAAAGCCGTAAAAGAATAATTCCGCTATGATCAGAACGTGCATGTTTAAATTCCTAAACGGCCATATCCAGTATCTGGTCCAGTATTTACAACCTGCGAAATGTAAACGTGATCTTGAAACCTAACCCCAAGAAGTATGGATCTACCACCGGCAGTCAAACAGAAAGTAAAGAATTCCTGTGTCAGCTTGATGCATACGAAAATTATCACAATGCTAGTTCAAAGAATGAAGTTATCGCAAAGAAAGCCTGTTCCTTAAATCTAACAAACTTTTTCTGAATCAAAGATGGCTGCTCTCCGCCGCAGTTTGTGTTGGATATTAATTAACCATTTTCACATAGAAGCAACTTTGGATACTACAGATTCTGACAAATTGTAAAGCATTTCTTTATAAGTTTTACAAAAATGATATATACAGTCTAAAAGCTAGTAGTCATTTTCACAGGTGTTCCCGTACTTATTTCCATGTGTATATTACACAAGAAGGCGAGCCTTTAGATATTGAGGCCTCCCCAGGGGGGGTCTTTGCTCCCTGCTCCCTGAAAGAAAAATGACCTTTCTCCCCAGCTCCCTAAAATGTTTTTCCTCAGCCCCCTGCTCCCTGCTCCCTAAAACCCCAATTTCTCCCCATATCCCTAAAAATAAATGACCCTTCTCCCCAAATCCCTGAAAATAAATAGCCCTTCTCCCTGAATCCCCAAAACCCCTGGGAGGGCCTCGATATTGGAATGTGGAACCGTAATTATGACATGAGCGATATTTTCCCCTTTTAGTGTGAAACACCGAATTCAGACTTAAAAACAAAATAATTATAAAATGTCGGAAGCTGGATTTGAACCCTCTTTCCACAAATCCTGGATCCGTCCCTGTCTATTGGTTTTATGGCCCCATATTACATGTGCAGTAAAACTACCCCCTAACCCCCTCTGCATTTTTTATCATTTGTGGGGGGGGGGGGGGGAGTTGCTCCCTGTTTTCAGAACCAGATTTACTAGTATCCTGTCCCATATAAGTGATCAGCTGATGCTAAGTAATCATAGATTGCTTGGATCTACATTTCCAGACTTTGATGTCTATCTTCCATATATGAGAAAAAATATATGGGCCTATAGATAATAAGACCTTATAAAACCCCAATATTTGACCGTCATTTTTAAGTCTAAGCTCTCAGTGAAAACCAACCATCTCTGTTATTAGCTAACAACCTTAAGCACAAGAAAAAGCAAACTAAAAATGGGGGCTTTCTTTCAATTTCGTATGAGGCGCTAGCGTTATTTGCTGACGTCAGGCGTAAAGTGGTCTAAATAAAGAGGTACTGGAAAGGAAGATTTCATTTCAAAATTTTGAACTCATTGACTATAATTGTGCATGTTTTAAGTTTTAAACGGGTAAAGGAAATAAGTAATAGGCTTTGTATGAAGTTCACTTCACTTTAAATCGATTTTATAAAACCGTAAGGCAGAGATGAACCTTCATTTCGTAGCGGAAAATCTTCCTTTCGCCAGTGCGGCTAGTGTCAAATTTCATTTGTTGTCTTCCATTTCGACCAAATTTTCTTAATAGTAAAATTATATTTTACTTTGTCTTCCTATTATTTTATTGCAGAATGTATAAAAAGAAAAAAAAGGCGGGGGAATATGCAGCAATGATGATAATTAATGGTATATAGCGGTCATTTCATAGGCAAACTTCCTTTCGTCGCCTAAATTTATTGAGGTTTCTTCATTTATAAATAAGTTCCGCTTTTTGCACCAAATAACTTTTTTTTACATTTTACATATTTTACTTGATGTTGTTTATTACAACATGTGTAAAAAAACAATTAAAAGCTGTTAAATACCAATGGCGATAATGATAAAATGTTCCTTTCGTACAAAAGCCTTCCTTTCGCGAAAGGAACCTTCCTTTCGCTGTTTAGCTATACCCCTGGATTACAGTGTCAAAAGTTATTTTAGTAAGTCCCTGCCTGTTTATTGTGTTCAAAAACTTTTGACTTCGTTTCATTTATCACACATAAAGCTTTCTTAATCATGTTAAGACGTAATTAGGTCTACCACGTTTTTATTGCATATGAAAACCAACCATATGAAAACCAACCAACAGAATTTGCTTGGCTTTTGGTGTTTCTTTCTAGAAATCATGGTACGTCTTCGCGGGGACCATTATTTGTTTTTGTTTCATCATTACGAAAACTTGCCCATGCAATAAACAGAGATTTTTCGAGCTTAAAAAAAATGAAAATTTTCAGTAGATTTTCTTTTATGTATATTTTTCTTATTTTGCCTCGGCGAGGCGGTTCTAACGAGTACCCACCGTTTAGATCAGCTGGCTAACTGTCATTCCGCTCCACTTCGGTACCTCGTTCCACTTTCCTGACACTGGTATGGAGAGGTTTAAAGGTATACCGATTGAAATGTTCCGTCTACCCACCGTTAATCTATGTTTACGACTCGGATCCAATAAAGCTCGGATCCAATAAAGCTCGTGGTTTTCGAGCAAAAATAAGAAAAATAGGTATACCTCTGCACACCCCATTTTATTTTATAAAAGTGGGATTCAAGGGGGTATACATTACACGGACATGTTTTTGTAATGTTTTTGGTAACGCTTTAAATCATTGTTTATGACGTTAATAACTGGCATTGACATTTTGGCTTTGTTAGAGGTTGAGCAGAATGACTTACTTTTCAGTTAAAAACTATTTCAGTTAAAAACCACTTTTGTCGATATATCATGTATTCTGGTTGAATCAATATTAAAAGCAAGTGATGCGTTTTCAAAGTCCTTTAGTGTATGTGTGAATGGCTTTACTTTAACCACTTCGGGCCTTCTGTACTGTTACCCATTAATCAAGTGGTCATTCAGTAGTGTTTGAAGCTTCGACTGGAGACACAAGCAGCCTAGCCCCAATGGGCGGGGCCCATATTCCTACCTGACTGCCCTTATGTAGTATTACACATGCAACACAAAAGGAAAATATTCCACATCATTTTAGTCTGTGATAAATAGATGGGCTACTTGTGTTTCCAGCCAAAACTAATAACCTACTGACGGACCATTTGATTACTGGTCTGAACTTGCCTTTAGTCAAACCTTCTATATTTATAAGCCTCAGTTGTTTCCTTTGGTGGTTGTTTATACGTGTTTCGGAAGAAGTTACCATCCCGACATGGCAATACCTGTTGACTGGGATGTAAAACAACAAAACAAACAAACAAGCAAACAAACCAAACCCAGCGGTATGATATCCTCAAGTCTGTGAAAACCATACTGGCAGACTGCAAAGAAGACCTACACTTGGTTACACTGGATGCTGCAAAGGCTTTTGGTGTGGTATGATGAGGAAGATCTACAATGCTGGAGTGGATGGCTCTCTGTGGCTCGCAACTGCCCATCTATATAAAGATGCGGAAACGTCTGTCAAGTGGGCAAGTCACACATCGGAACCATATAAAGTCCAGCAAGGAGTCCGGCAGGGTGGGGTGTTATCAGCTCAGCATTACAAGCTTTACAACAATGACCTGTTGCATATGATAGAACGCCTCGGTACAGGTGCTATGATTGGCCATATCAACTGTAGCGCACCGACTTGTTGTGATGATCTTGCTGCCCTAGCTAAGTCAAGACTAGTTCTGCAGATAATACTGGACATTATAGAGTATTACAAGAACAGACAAAGATATGGTATACAGACAACGAAGTCCTCCAATCTTCCTCAACATCTTTGTATTGAATCAAAAAGAGCTCTAACGACTCCATAGTTACCCTTGATGGTGAGGAAATTCCTAACGATGCAGATGCCATTCACCTCGGAATTGATAGAAACCTTAAGCTTGGATCCCAAACTGACATAAAAAAAGAAAGTACAGCTTGGCAGACGTGCTATGTATTCGCTGATGGGAGCTGGTGCCTATGGAAACTCAGGCCTGAACCCACAGGTGTCAATCCATATGTGGAAAACGTTCGCATTGCCAAGAATGCTGTACGGACTGGAGATCTCTAGATTAAGGAACAGTGATATCGTGCAACTTGAAGCACTGCAGAGAAGCATCCTACGTAGATTACAGTGTCTACCTAACAATACTGCTAATGTGGCTGTATATTGTCTTCTTGGTGCTCGTCCATTTGAGCAAGAAATTGACTTGAAGAAGTTATCCTTTCTTGTATCTATCTTATACAATGATAACTCCATTGAGGCTGCACTTGCTAAAAGACAAATGGCAGTAAAAGATAGTAGCAGCAATAGCTGGTTCATTCACTGTAACCAAATTCTCCACAAATATAAACTCCCATACATATATAAATTAAAACACTCTACAAAGTCTAAAGATGCCCTAAAAGAAAAGATCAAACATAAGGTCGACAATTATGTTCACCAATCATGGGTTGAGGAAGAAAGTGGTAAATCTACCCTAGCATACCTCAACCTACATGACTGTTTTGTGGGAAAAGTCCACTCATGTTGGAAGTCAGTCTCCCATAATACACGTGACGTAAGACGAGCTATCATTAAGGTGAAAATACTAACAGGAACATACATTCTGCAGTACAATAAAGCTAAATTTAACCAACATGATGTCAGCCCGATATGCTGCCTCTGTGAGGCTGCTGAGGAAGATAGGATACATTTCCTACTGGGATGCTCACGGTTGAATTCTGTTAGGCAAAAGTACCTTGAGAAAATTCGTTCAATCTTATGCGGCATTGATATCAGTATTAGTCATCAGATTATGTCAAACCAAAAGCTACTTATGCAGTTATTAATGGACTTGTCCAAATTGGGGGTGTTTGACAGCCATCATGTTGACAGCAGTACTTTTGAAGAACTAGAGTCGGTCAGTAGAAACATGTGCTTTGCTCTGCATTCAAAGAGAGTACAACTTTTGAGCTTATATATATATATTTTTTTTTTAATGTATAAAGTAGCATCCTAATATTCAATTTAAGGATTTTTTTAGTATATTATTAATCATCTTTGCCATTGTAGGGTATGTATAGCTTGTAATTACACATTTTTTTGTATTATAGACCTGTGCAAGTTCCTTGAATTGAAAGATTGTAAAGGGACCCTGGCTACAGCTTCTGCGGAATCTTTAATATACAATGATACTCTATTATATTGAGTATTGAAGGTTGCACATAGGCCTTAGGCTAGTCCAGGATCCCCCAATGGTAGTTCTGTGCGATGTGATGGATATGTGGGGAGGTGATTCATTGGTCAGGATGAACAATAATTAATAGAGATGGACTGAAAAGCTAAGGAAGTATAGCTGCCCAACTTTGGAATAAGTGCGAAATTGTCCCCCTGCATAGCCCTAGCGCCTTAACGCCCTCATGTACGTAAAATATAATGAAACATTCACTCACGAAGACATAGAAATACTACATCGTAAGATGGTGATCCCAACGGGGATGGAATTACTATAACAGAACAGAACAGAACAGAACTGGCACCTCCCATTTTTAATTGCTGGATAGAAAGTAGCAAAAAAATCTGTCTTATGTCGCATGAATGCTTATACTTGGGTGCTATATCTTAAACACTTGTTGGATGTCATGACAATTTCATTCTGAGTAAAAGTCCCATAAAATGGAGGCAACGTCCCGACATGACCAAAGTAGCTGTTGACTGGGACGTTAAGCAAACAAACAAACAAACAAACAAACAAGATTCTAGACTTCTTCTGTGACTGTACAGACCAGTTTGTGTCAGACTGAGTCGGAACTCCCGAAGACTGTTTTTCTCGCATTTTATAACGTGACTGATCAAGATTAAATAAATAAAGTGTGCTTATTATGTCGACTACGGTACCTAGACAATCCACCGGTGCCTCGTAGGACCGCACGTGAAACGGTTCAGTAACCTCGCGAAATAATCCGGAGCGCCCCTAGCAACCAATCAAACTAGCCAAAACAAGCCGTGTGTACATGTCAGAATATGGCCGACATCGATCACATTTGAGGCCGACGTGATAGAAAATTTGAGTTATTTGGATGTAAATAAGAGATAGATATACAGTGTTGGATTAGATTCAGACTTTATAGCCAACATGTCAGAAGAAAACGTTAAAGTAGCGGTTCGAGTGCGACCTTTTATATCCTTTTATTTGATTTTATTTTCCTGTTATCAATAAAACGGGCACTTGTTGGAAAGTTTGTGATAATAATGTCAATATCAATGATCAATTAAACTTGCTTTATCTATGCTAGGATTTAGTGTTGTTCAGGAGAAAGTATGTAAGTGATTTATGTTGTATTGATACAGGTGATAATGCTTGTAAATAATTGCATTTTAGGCCATTTTCAAGTCTATAACGCCAGCATGCATGAACATGCTCAAAGTTTTGATTTTGGCAATAGTGAAGGGTTTGGTTTGGTGTTAGTGGTACTGTATCTCTGTAAGGCACTCTGGTGAAATAGTCTACCGCAAAATTGGAATAAATCTTTCTAGTTTAAAGGTAACATTACAGTCACTTGAATTTTTATTATAAATAGGCACTGGCTAGACTCTTAGATACGGATACATACACATTATTACTTCAGTAACTTGATCTGATGGGTCGGATCACATTGAGTAGCTGCGCCAGGAAAGACTGGATCACGCGAATCGAAGTAATAACGCGCTAATTATATACCTACACAGGGACAATTTTGGAAGGGGCTATTAATCCAGTCGGCGTGACGTCATAGGTCAATCGTACGAGGTGAACCCCATGGGTTTTAACCCCATAGGCATCATCATGTTGTGTCCTTGAGCATGACACATTAACTCCCTACAGTACTGGTTAAACCCAGGAAGCGTTGGCTCCATCCCGACATGACTGAAAAATTGTTGACTGGGACGTTAAGCCTCAACACAAACAAACAAACAATGGCGCCACAAGAATTCAATGAAAGTCATAAATTTGCATACCATACGATGATTATGACCAAAATTTTGATGATGTAACAGTGTGCCAATTTTTATGTCAGAGCTATCTAGAAGTCGTTAAATTTTGTTAATTTTGTTAATTTTGTTAGTGAATTAAGCTCTGACACTACTGAAACAGTTGTTGTTTTACAAAATAAAACAAAACTAACTCTGGTTAATATCATTCAGATTTAGATTCTGGCTTTAGGTGCTGGATTTTATATTGTTGGTTAAAAACTGAAGGATCGTCATACGGAATCATATTGATCAGGCTGTTTCGGAAAATGGGTAGTATCAATGGTTATTTTTGTTAGGTATATAATATAGCTTCGTATCTCTAGCCAAAATGGGATTTCTCTAAAACTTAAGACAACTTCACAAAGTTTTACCAGAGATCAGATAAAAATTAGGCCCACAAAATTTTCGCATCTTTACAATCTCTCCCAACCGGCACCACACATTAAATGTGAACTAAGGTTCATTCAAACTGTTAAAGGCACATGTGTTGTTTATGTAAAACAGCAGTCACACATTGGCATGCGAGTCAGGCCTGTGTCAGATGTATGAAAAATCTCAACATGGTGAAAGTTTTGGAGTTACAGAGCTTATCTTGCTTTTTCAAACTTATGGTGAACATAACCAGAGCCTGCTGCTGGAGGGCTTTTGCGTAGAAGAGACATATATAATATACATTTGACGTATCCACTATCCAGAATTTTTTAGGGTGCAGAAAGCATGCTTGTGAAGCTGTTCGTGCGCTTGAAATGTGTGGGACGTACCTGAATTTCACCAGCGCATTTAAAAAGAAGCTTGGTATACCTTATTTGCCATTTCTTTAAGATTATTGGATGTTTTGCCGGCATATGACCAAGATAAAAATGTTTCATTACACTCTAAGGTCAATGAAATGAAATGTGCAGTCCTTACCATTTCCCAGCACATGTTTGTCTCATACGCCAATATTTCACTTTACTGCACTTTAAAAGATAGCTTATTAGTCTCATTGGAGCTGCCATTTGATGTTATTTAAAACGATTCAGGTGCAAGTGTGAGTAAATTCATCTGTTTTTAGACAACCTGGTCATTCTTAACTGTGCACCTCCAGATTTTTACAGATGGAAGCCAGAGTTCATAATCGTCTTTGTCTTCCACTATTTTCTGCTCACCTTAGCCCTAATCTTTTCTATCTAGGCTTTGTGTGCCTCCAACTTTACCAGTAGTTTTACTGTTTACAGCACTCTTACCAATTGTTAAGTCTGATCTGGATCTCCATATGGTTGTTTTCTTTTCTCTTTGCAATTTTTCACTCCAGAATGTCTAAATTGTTTGCAGAATTTTGATTTGTGCCATAAAGTAATTAGTTGGTGGCCCTCAATACATTTATAACTTTATATATAAACATATTTTCATAAAGTAAAGACGAAAGAAAAAAACAACTTGTTATTTGAATCCTTAACAGTTTTCACAATGGTCGCGAGCGAGACAGAAATGCCCAGTGTATTATTGACATGCAAGGGGCTACGACCACCATAACAGACCCATCAGCCTCCGACGATGTTAAGAAATTCACGTTCGACTTCAGTTACTGGTCACATGATGGCTGTAAGGAGGAGTCAAGCGGATATTATGCACCCGACACTTCACATCCAAATGGAAAAAAGTTTGCAGATCAGGTACACCTAGAAATGAGCCATCTTGTGAGGAAACCAACAAGGTGGTTTCTGAACAGGTCCGACACAAACCGAACTCAGCAAGCACAGAAGATGGCTAGAGGCTGGAAATTTGGATTTAGAGAGCATAGGAATTGTACTATCCAGGGGCGTAGCCAGGAAATGTGTAATGTTGAAGCCCAACACCTTTTTTCAGCTAAAATTACTTGTTTTTCATAATTTTTTCTCAGAAAGACCCGGGGAAATACCATACTTGAAAAAATCACGTTGAAGCCCGGGCTTCCAGGCGTCCGCCTTGATACGCCCCTGCTATCCATGTAACACATTAAATGTGTTATCCTGCTGTCAATGTAGAAATTATTCATAAAAATTAGATGTTTAGAATATAAATCATTTGCCCCTACAACATTTTGCTATAAAACAATATCTCTTTTAAGCTTTAATCTACATTGCATTTTTTTTTTATTTTGTTTCAGAAAAGCTTGGTGTTACTGTTTTTTTTTTTTTGTGTGGGACTTAGGCAACCAGTATACATGTAGCCCCAGTTGAGATCCATAGAGCGTCTGATGCTGTTTTGTTTGCTCTAAGAAGATTTCTTTTGAAATACCATGCATGAAATGAAAATTTAAATACACACTTGCATGCATCAGTGATGCACCATAAAGTAATGCATTCACCCAAACAATAATGATGGACACAAACTGGTTGAAAATTCTGTTTCAGAAAAGAGTTTACAATGAGATAGGAATGAGTGTATTAAACAATGCCTGGGAAGGCTTTAACTCCACATTGTCTGCATACTCCACATTGTTTAACTCCACATTTTTTGCATACTCCACATTGTTTAACTCCACATTGTTTGTGTACTCCACATTGTTTAACCCTACACTGTTTGTTGAAAATCCTCTGAGCAAACAAAATAGCCCGAGATGGGATGCCACATTCGGCAGCATCCCATCTGGGGCTTTACTGTTTGCCTATGTCCTATAAAAAGGACGCAAGGCTTATACGTGTTAAAATTATATTTCAGAAAAAAGTTTACAATGAGCTAGGAATGGGTGTTTTGAACAATGCCTGGGAAGGCTTTAACTCCACATTGTTTGCATACGGACAAACTGGCTCGGGAAAAAGTTGGTCGATGGTCGGCTATGGTGTAAATAAAGGTGAGTAGTAATATATTAATGACTTTTTGAGGTTGACTTATCATGCTGAACTTGTTTGACAATAATTTCAAGAAAAAATCATTAGTATATTTATGTTGCTTGAATATCAAGAACACACAAGCTTTTAGAGTCAAGGAATCACCTTATGTTAACTTAAGCAGCTTTTACAGTCCTTAAAATATTTATTTTCAAGAGCTAATGACTGGCATCACTGGATCCTGTAGCAACCAGTACGAATCTAGTAAATCGTGACATGTATCTTTAACGCTCGTATTTTCCGAGACCTGGTTAACTTGAGAGGTGTCTGGTTGTTGCCCCCTCACTCAGCGAAAGGCTAAGCGCCATAAAGCTGAAATTTGTAATTGCATTTCATTTATGTACCTTCTGTTGTTACATTATATGTAAGCTGAAGTATAATAAAGAACTAGAAAGAACAAATTTATTGTTTTACTCATTTCATTACGGAAGCATCTCTGTTTGCACAAAGTGTTTAATCATAAAGCTGATTTCGTCTCTATTTTTGCATTACTTACACTCTCCATAGAATCTTGCATTTTTGAGTATCTAGTATGATTTTCTGATCAAGTCAATCATAATTGGTACCCACAACATATGATTTTATGGATAAATATTAAAAATTGATACTTTTATACCGATTTCCCCCATTTTTACTATAAATTATATAAGGTGCAAATCTGGGGTAGCTTTCATTGTGATTAATAAATGTCTGTTGTTGTCTCATCTACAGTAAATGTAAAGCAATTTTGTTGATAGATTTGTGGCAAAAAAAACAGAAAATAAAAAAGAAAAAAAAAATCTTTGAAAGCATGTTCAATCCACAGTTTAGTACAAGCTGTGAATGATAAAATTACATTTGCTTTTTCTTCTGAAAACATATTTATTCTTCTTATCTGAGCCACGTCATGAGAAAACTGGATTTTCTCCTATGTGAAAACAAAGGCACACAGATAGTACAATACCTCCTCTACTCATACCAAAAATTTCAAGAATCTAGCTTCCTTCTGAGGATGTACAGACCAGTTTGTGTTGGGCCTGGTTGGAAACCCTGAAGACCAGTTTTCAGGCGTCGCAGCTTATTTAAGGTCATGCAAATGAAAGTAAATGAACAAGTACTTTGACTTTCAGGTATTGTCCCTCTATATTGTGAAACACTGTTCAAACAGACAGATGAAAAGAAAGCTGCTGGCGGCAAAGATGAATATGAGGTACGATAATTTGTGTTTAAATAATGCTCATCATATACATGAAAATGTCTCTGTGTAGCCACTTGGGTTGCAGATTTGATCCCAGGCATTTCCAGCTTTCGGATTAGTTTTTAAACCAATGTCCTGTCTCCATATGAAGTTAGCTGTTGAATGGTGGGAAAACACAGAATCAACCAACCAGCCTCGTATACATGTATCATAAGTTTTAAAAACAAAATTTGTGTCATGTTACGAAACGGAAGCAGATTGCAGTTTAGTTTTTGGCCCTGCATGAAATGGGCTGCTAAAGAGTGACCTTAATTTATGTAATGCAAACACTCTGATTTTGTTTTGCTTCCTAAAGGTAGAAGGCTAGCTTGCTAGAATGTGTTGCTCAATAGAAACACCTAGAAGTCACCAAGATAAAAATGCATGATTCCATGTTTACATGTAACTATCGGCTTTAAATTAGCTCATTTATTTTCTAGATCAGATAGAATCTGAGCTTCACTGAAAGCAAACATGTCTGAAGCGTGGTTTCACAACAGATCAGTCTCGAATCAATCTGAATGCCACAGAAATTTGCTAGAATTTTGAAAATTTATGTTTGGATTTATGAGGAAAACAATGATGCTGATCAGCTACATGTTCAGACAGCAAATCTCTGGAAATTTTATGGCATATCACTGAATGGAGATATGCTGATGCAGCTTATTAAGATATGAGCCTGTGCTTGAGAAAACCAACAATTTGGGTTTTGACCAGGTCCGACACAAACCTGCCTGTATATCACAGAAGCAGGCTAGAAACTTGAAATTTCGGATTTAAAAAGAAGAGGGATTGTACGATCTGTGTAGCGAAAACAAAGGCGCTGATCAGCTTTGCGGTTACTGTGAAGCTGGTCTGCGCCTTTGTTTTCAGATATGCAAATTGTTGGTTTTCTCATGCGGTGGCTCATATTTTCTCTGAAGATCTAGTTAGTGCCTTTGGTTGCTTGGAGACAAAAATGACATTTTATTAATGCAAGCAAAACCAGTACACTACATATAAGCAGATTAATTTGTATAGATAGACATGCTGTATATCTGTATCACAACATCAGAAAACCAACAATCTGCATATATGCGAAAACAAAGACGCGGATCAGCTTCGCAGTAACTGCGAAGCTGATCAGCGCCTTTGTTTTCGCTTCACGTATAGTACAATTCCTCTTCTTCATAAATCCGAAATTTCAAGCTTCTAATGTACAGCCTGGTTTGTGTGGGAACTGGTCAGAACCCAGATTGTTGGTTTTCTCATGCACATGCTCATATTATCAGAAAAACTTATTTTGCATGTAGCACAGATCAGTATATGATCATCTGTGCCTTCCCGTACGAAAAATTCAACAGGATTCCACTGGTAGTCCAGTTGGACAAAGACAGGAGTCAGTGTGGAATCTGATTTTCAGCATGATTCCTAACAGGACAGTGAGATGCTTGCATTTTCCACATGGAATTTTTGACTTTTCCACGTGGAAAATAAACAAAATTCCTGTTAGGATTCCTGCTTGGCAAAAATACTGCCAACCTAAATCTGTCTTTCATAAATGTGTAAACAATTAGGTGGTAAAACTTTGCAGCACACAGGAAGCCATGAGGTTGTTGTTTTTTTTTAAACAAGATAGTCATTATTCAATTTGTTTGATACCGACACTATGCTTGCTATCAATTTTTGGGGAAAATAAATGAGGAACACTTTTAAGTAAAAGTAAGGTATGTTTTTCTTCCATTTTATTCATGCATTGATCTTTGTAAGCATTAATTTAATTCTTTATGCTTTTCGTTTTCAAAATATTCCCCACCCACCTCTGATCATGTACAATTTTTAATCAGTCTATTTAAGGAAGTTTCTAAGAATTGTAATTGAAAATGACATTTATCATTACTACTCATTGATACAAGCATTTTTATAATAAAATATAATGGCTGTGTCTATGGATATATGATACACTACCCCTTATTACATTTCCACTATTCAAAAACTTTCATATGCATGTGTTTTCAAAGAGGTCATTTCTATGCAGACATATAGCAGGAATTGGCTCAATATTCCTAACAGGATTCCTGCCAGGAATCTGCTTTAAATTCCTGGCAGGATTCCTGCCAAAATTTTTGGTTCATATTCCTGACAGGATTCCTGCCAGGAATCTGGTTCAGATTCCTGGCAGGATTCCTGCTAATTTAAATATTTCGCGCCAGATTCCACAGGGAGTCCACACTGACTCCTGTCGTAATCTTTATAAGAAAAATCAAATAGTCAAAGGGATTCCTGCCAGGAATCTGGTCTCATTTTCCTGTGGTAATACTGCTGTGTTCCTGTTGGACAATTTCGTACAGGTTTTATCCTGCTACCAAAATTACATATTTTTCTAGTTTCTAAATAAACAAAATCGTGTAGAAAACTATTATCAGTAAATTCATATTAAGCCTATAAAGGCTGCTTTTTTATGATATGGATTGAAGCCCTGCATCTAGATTTTCTCATGATATGGCTCACATGTGAGCCTTCACATGAGAAATCCAACAATCTGGATTTCCTACGAGGTCCGACACAAACCGGCGTGTACAGTAATAAAAGAAAGCTAGGAGCTTGAAATTTCGTATTAAGAAGAAGAGGGATTGTACTATCTGTGTAGCGAAAACAAAGGCGCTGATCAGCTTCGCAGTTACTGCGAAGCTGATCTGCACATTTGTTTTCGCATTGGCAAAAATCTGGTTTTCTTGTGATGCGGCTCATGTAACCTGTCTGACAACAGAAACAAAATGATGACAATGTGCACAATTCTATATAAACATTGTAATTAGGGCTTTTCTGGGAAAAAGGAAAGAAAAATGTATGGTAATCTGAGGACATGCATAATTACAACATCTTTGAAATTTGAACCATATTTATGTTTGATACATAAAGTTATTATGACTGGAGTTTACATGGGTATGACTTATTTTTCATATTTCTACTATAAACTTTGATCATGGTGCATGTATGTATTAGAACAGCCACTATTCTTATTTATAAGTCCCTTGTCTAAAAAAAACACATTGTGTTACTTTTTGGAACTGCCTTGTTCTTAGTGAAGGAAAATGATGACTCAGGGCTTTTTCTCTAAACAAAACTGGGTCCAGTTTATGGAACCAATTTTTATCCTATTTGGCTGAAAAATTACATGAAACTTTCCCAATTTGCCTAAAAACTGCACTACTTTTTCCCAAAATCCTGCTATTTTTCCCAAAGTTGTGTTATTTTTTCCCAATTTCATGGGTACCAAAATCTCCCAAAATGGTCAGCAAAAGCCCTTTGATTTCCCCATGTAAATTATTTCAATAGAGTTAAGAATTTTCTTTTAAATTGCAGGTATCATTCAACATGTTGGAAATCTACAATGAACAAGTTCGTGATTTACTGGACTCCAAAGCCTCAAAGACTGGACTCAAAGTCAGACAACATCCCAAACTAGGTTTCTATGGTAAGCAGATTATGTTGTTTTAGTGTCATTTTCTCTATTTCTGTATATTCGTCATGCATAGAGCTTGACTATGTTATATATTATACATTCATATGTCTGAAGGGATGGTCAGTGGAAGCATGTCAGATATTGACCACCAACACACTCTTCTAATCTGGATCTCTCCAGGAACAAAATATATATTTTTTGAAAATTTGGTCATGAAAATGTGTCTTTCATTTTCATTTCATTATCTTCCTCTTCCATTGATTCAAGAGAAGCAGGTTTCACTTGATGGTGGAAGAATGTGCACTGCTTGCTGGTAATCTGCAGTTTCTAAAAGTCTTACCCAAGAACATTAGAACCTCATGGTTAGGATAAATGACCGACCCAACGTCAGATTCATATATCATGGATGAAATATCATGGATGAAACTATCAAACATGCAAGTTTTGCCCCAAGCTTGTTAAGTTTTTTCCTGGAAATACTGAACAAGACTTATTTTCTCAGCTATTTAATCGCTAAAATTTGTCTTCACACATTTTTGTGACAATTTATTTTTGCAAACTGAAGAACTGGCCTTTATGTGCAAGAATAATATAACGTACAGACTATGTTGACATGGACATTTTCGCTGTGACTTATTTATTTTTTTTAATTGTATTTGCTTGTAAGTGATAATGGCAAAAAAAAAAAAAATAAATAAATAAAAAAATGAATAATTGGTTTGCAGTATACACATGTATGAGCATGAAGACCGTTGATGCTGTCACAGATGGATAGAAGCTTGAAATTTCGGATTTACGAAGAAGAAGACATATTGTATTATCAGAGTAGCGATAACAAAAGCGCTGATCAGCTGTGTAGTTACTGCACAGCTGATCTGCGCCTTTGTTTTCGCCTATTCAAAAATCTGGTTTTCTCATGATGCGGCTCATAATTATATCAACTTCTCATGGCACTGTTTAATACCGAGAGAGCAGTGCTTTTGACTGGAGATGACCTAAAAAATGTTGACTGGAACATTTAACCATTTACTTCCAATTCTTTCAGCTGATGGTCTAAGGACTGTACCTGTGGCTAGTTATGCTGAAATTGAACAGAGAATCGAGGAGGGAACCCGCAACAGAACTGTCGCCTCAACAAAAATGAACGCCACCAGCAGGTTAGTCTAGTAACAGATAGCTCAATCTAGGCGACTGTATTAGTCCAGGCCCTGAGCTTGTAAAACTTTTTCATGCTGAGCTGAGTGAGCTTTTTGTGAGACTAAAGTTTATCCAGCTCATAAATGTTAAAATGCCAACCACTATTGGCATTTTACCATTTATAAGCTGGACAATTTTTTAGCGTTGTTGCTCTATACCTGAAATTTTGATTAATGTTGGTTCATAAAAGTATGAATGAGTAGTTTGAATTTCAAAGTCTCAGCTCAGTTGAGCATGAAAAAAGTTATATTACTTCTGGGATTATTTTCTGGGGAGACTGTGAGAGGTTTGCTCATTTTTTTTTACATAAATCTCATTGAAATTGGCTAAATGATAGGAAAATCTCGCCAATTTTAGTTGAAAGAGTGATTTTGTCTCATCCTATTTCAGGGCCAGAATAACCCATGTATAATTACCTTGGTGCCAGATTATAGGGTAGCTTGTTCAGGCTGAATTCAGTCTTTTTTTTTTTTTTTTTTTTTTTTGAGGGATATATAATTTGAGCAGGGTCTTTGGGGTTTTCTGGCAAGATTTAGGTAGTATTGCAATCACAAACCATTTAATATGAGCCCTGTCATGAGAAAACCGGTCTTCAGGGTTTCCAACCAAGTCCGACACAAACCGGCCTGTAAAGACTCAGAAAAAAGCTAGAAGCTTGAAAATTTGGTTATAAGAAGAAGAAGAATTGTACTATCTGTGTAGTGAAAATAAAGGCGCAGATCAGCTGTGCAGCAAAAATCTGGTTTTCTTGGCTCGTATAATACAAGAATCATTCTCAATTACCCAGAAAGGATAAAATTGATTATGTCATCCTTAAGCACATACTTTTTGCCATCATTATCACAAAGC
Organism: Rugalucina vietnamica; assembly: GCA_964017185.1. Lineage (NCBI taxonomy): Eukaryota > Metazoa > Mollusca > Bivalvia > Lucinida > Lucinidae > Rugalucina > Rugalucina vietnamica. The sequence goes on along the minus strand of OZ024880.1, from coordinate 21,829,448 downwards.
TAGAAATAAATTTATTTCTGTGTTATTTGATTTTTTATTTTGACAACTAAGTTTATTTCGAGATACTTGAAAAGGTATTCACTTTGCTATTAACCTTTTTATGTCAATTAGGTTATTTGTAATCTAATAGTAGGTGTATGTGCCAAATTTCATGCACTTCATATTAGCAGACTGTTCAAGAGTTCTGCCAGGTCACAAAATAGATTATGCAATGCATGGGCAACTGTTACAACTTTTAAAACTACCAATACACCACAACTCTGTATAACACTATTTTTGGGGTCCAAGACAGTTTCCATGTTAACTTTCTTTAATATAATGGGAGTAAAATGTAAAGAAATGTAGCAAAAGTAGTCTAAAATGACTATGATTATGGAGTCCAGGCATGGTCCATGTTGGATCCAGAATTGTGCTATAATGAACCAATTTTTATTATTAAGCAGTTGGGGTGTACTTGAATAATGTTGATGAGCACTTGATCCCACCTACTAAATCACAAACCTCTTTTACTGCATCATTGTTAAGGATCTAGGTGTATCTCATTTGTGTAAAACATTTGTATGGTGTGTGATGACCTTTTAGATATTGATAGACTCATTAACAACTCTAGCTGCAGTGTTTTATGTTTAACCCGTATTTGACGAATGGATTTTCCCATCATTATCCACTTCGAGTGAGTGGGTGAGTCCAGTGTCTTTCATTTTTAGGGGCTTCAGAAGTGATTTTTAAATTTTGTTCAATTTTTCGATGAAAATTTTCTTAGCAAACAGAATAGCCCCAGATGGGACGCCGCGTTATGCGTCGTCACATCTGGGGCTATTCTGTTTGCCTATGTCCCACAAAAAGGACGCCAAGCTTAAGGTTACCATACTGTCACGACCTACATGTACCTCTTTATGGAATGAAAGGTTATTCTCTTGTTAATAACCTTTTCTATACAACTTTAATCAATAGAGTAATTAACAGTTAGATTTGCTTCAGAGTTTCATAATAAAGGTTACATACGCTGTAATCAATTTCTTGATTAATCATGTTAATAGAATGAAATGATGCTGTGGTTTTCCTATGTTTGCTACTTCAGTCGAGAGACTATGTTTTGGCAATAGACCTGAAATGTTGTCACATTGAAAATGAGAACATGATCTTAACACAAAAACGTATGGCCCGGCTTTCATTAAGTCAGAATGAACATAAGTCACCAACATGACATGCATGTACCGGTTTTGGATCAAACCCACAAACTCTTAGTTGCTAAGTGAATATGCTATCCATTAGCTGAGTAAACACCTTTTTGGGAAAGAGCTCGCTTTGGTGACCAGTTGATCTCTTTAGTTATTTCCCATCTTGTTTTTAGGAGAAGGCATTTGGCTCAGTTTGCCCTGGTTTCTGGTCTTTGTTTACTTCTATACTATTCAGCTGGGCATATTCTTCAAATATAAAATATTATGAGTAGTCTTCTTTGCATAAAGTCTGGTCTATTCGTTTTATACTTTTGTCAAATAAAAGTCTTTTAAATATATGGAATAATAAATAAGTCTCGATATAAGAGGTCATTCTAAATGTGTAGGAGGGCTTTTAAAAAACTTGGCTATGTCTCAAACTATGACCTAAATGGATATTTGCTTATTGTAACCACAATATAGAAAGTCATATGCTCCAAATATTTACAAGAAACCATAGCTGCCAAACAATAGCTGCACTATTCTTGAGGTCATTGAAATGTGAGTGGATTCTTGAGAAATTCTGTCTACGGGTAGACTTAAACAGAACTGCTCAGCCATAAAAGCTTATTAGAAAATTGATACAACAGACTATCTATATAGATTCTCCTAAACACACACGTCAGACAGCACAAATAAATGCACTGATTTTTATGTCGCTTGAAACAGATTTTCTGCTGAAATGGCCCATATTATATTGGGATCAATTAAAATTATAGGTAAAAAGTTTGGTTGAACTTAAGTTGTCATAAAATTACACAAAACATGTTATTAAAATATCTATAGAAAAGAGGGCCGCAGACAGGGACCAACTAAATTAATTAAATCATAAGAACTAAATAAGACTGAATGGACCGGTGCAGAATTGTTGGCATAAATATTTTGTCACAGATTTTCATGCATCGATAACTGACATTTAGTAAACAGCTTTCACGAATAAGAAATGTCTGCAAGATTTTCAATGCAGTTCAGCTTCTCTATGCGCTGGTTTAAATAAGGCTCATTATATTAAGATTCCTGCACAATAGACTAGTAATCCAATCTCAAATTTTGAGACCAGGGAGGCCCGCTTGTTAATGAATGTAGACAAGGATATTCGGCTTGCCCAATGTCTGAGAAACAGCGTGAGGCTTGTCTACAGATTTGAAATTGATTGTGTACGTCAGTACAGAGGTCAAAGGTCATGGAGTGCAAAATTGTTAAATTTCTTGATATTTTATGCAATGCATGGCTGAAAGCTTATAAATAAAGCTGATTTGGGGGTAATTTTAATGATTAATAGTGCAAAATATATTTTAAACGATATTTGCTTGCTGTATGGCTCCAATTTGGTGAAAAGTGTAATCAAAGTACTAAATGTACTGATAGTGAAAGCAACTCATTCTTAACTTTGTCAGACATTGGAGACTGGATTACAATTTTATGTAGTCAATATTATTTTGCTTCCCCCAATTTGATTTAGGCCCGTCTGCAAATGTGAAAATGATTATTTAGGTCAGGACAGGGTTCAAAGGTCAATGAGTGCAATGAGTACCGAATTGCTTAATTTGTTCTACAATATGGACGATTTCGCTCCGAATCAGAACACATACATTTCTTTATCAAGATTTACAAATTATAAAGTTTGTCTTCCTGATAACAAGAAAAAATACTTAAGCTTATAATTAAATTCATATTTGTATGAGATACTTGTCAATAGGGTTAATGGAACATTGAGGTCCGAATGGCATTACAGAGCAAATGGATTTTCCCATAAAATGGAGGAAATGTCCCGACGTGACGATAGCTTTGAATTTGGCGTAAATCATCTAATCAAACAAACAAATGGATTTGCATTACCAGACATTCAGGGCATACCTACTGAAAATGAGCGAGCAGGGGTTCTTCCATTCTATTAGAATTACTCCCCATTGAAAATTCGTCATATCGCTTGCTTTGGAATTTAATCCATGCAACAGTGTTTACAAGACGATTCTAATAGTGCAACGTATCTGTTCTGCAGTGTCACTTAAATTGAGGAAGTGGTCATTGGTCCTGTGTTTATAATGACATTTAATAGTAAAAAACTGGTCAGACACAAGTTAAGCAATACATTACCCAGCCCATCAATGCATGATTTCTTTCATTCTAAGAGGCATGTTGACCCTTATGCTATAGAGCAATATGTATACAATCATTGAAACACTCAGTATGTCATGCCAGGAACAAGTATAAGTAAGTTGCTCTCAAGAAATAATCATCAATGATAAACTGGTTAAGTGTGCTTCTGAAATCACTAGTATCTCAACATTTTAGATAATATAATAGGATTGTTATGTTTGATAGCTCATAAACCTCTTAATACAACTCAAAGGCAATAAACTCAAAGCTTTACTTTGTAGCACATGAACTGCGATATTACTTTACATGAACTACCACAACTGAAAGGTGTTGAGGGTATCTCTGTAGGTTAAAGACAGAAATTGGGTAGAATTGATTGTGGCATAACAATGCCAAGGGCGGGAAAACAACACTAGATAGTAGGTATACACAAACATTTGTCAGAAAGGCCCTCAATATAAGAGGTTCTGATAGAGCAGCTGGGTCAAGATATTGTCGCTTAAAGGATAATTTCTATTTTGAAATGTGTGTGGTCATTGTGGTTCAGCTTAATGGACTACCCTGTTGAAAGATGCAAAATTACAGTAACTCTCTTTGGCTCCATGTTGTCAAATCCAAAGGGTCTCTGAAGAGGCTTGAGTTGCCTAAACCGCTGTAAGGCTCATATGTTTCTCATGAATATGTTCGCTGCTCTTAAAGGATCTCAGTTTTATTTTTATTTGTTATGACTGCAGTTGTTATTGTGCAGTGTGGCGGCCCTAAATCATCCATATTGAGATTTTATTTTCCTTTTGGTCCCTTGAGATCAGCGAGGGTATTCTAAGAAATCAGAAGATTTTTTATCGATGTAGATTCATTATACCCCCGGCATTTATGCCGACGGGTATATAGTTTTCGCTTTTCCGTTTGTCCGTTCGTCCGTTGGTATGTTCGTTAGTTCGTTTGTTCGTTCGTTAGTTCGTTAGTTCAGTAGAATTTGCGTCAAAGTTTTGGTTAAAGTTTCTCTAGTGGTGTATATCTCATGCAGTTATAGTCAGAAACCATTCATATTTGGACCATAGGTACCCTATAGGGTTTGCCTTGTTTCCATGAGTTCAGACCCCAGGGTCCATGCACGGGGGTGGGGCTAGAGATCAAAATCTAGGTCACCTCTAATTTGCGACAAAGTTTTGGTTAAAGTTTCTCTAGTGGTGTATATCTCAGGAACCATTAATCAGAAATCATTCATATTTGGACTTTAGGTACCCTATAGGGTTAGCTTTGATTCCAAGAGTTCGGACCCCAGGGTCCATGCCTGGCGGTGGGGCTAGAGGTCAAAATCTAGGTCACCTTTAATTTGCGTCAAAGTTTTGGTTAAAGTTTCTCTAATGGTGTATATCTCATGAGCCAATTTTCAGAAATCATTCATATTTGGACTTTAGGTACCCTATAAGGTTTGCTTTGTTTCCGTGAGTTCAGACCTGAGGGTCCATGCTCGGGGGGTGGGGCTAGAGTTCAAAATCTAGGTCACCTTGAAAATGTGCTATTTACATAGTGTTTTTTTCTTCTCTAAGTTCATATATTAACAAAGACTTATAGGAATGTATTCCTATTTGGATCATAGATACCCTTTAGGGTTGAATTAAATTCCATGGCACCAAACTCTAGGGGTGGGGCTGGAGGTCAAAATCTAGGACACATTTATAAAATACAGATTATTTACCAAGATTAATATTCTGTAGGTCTATATCTTGACAACCATTTGTCAGAAAGCATTCATACTTACAACATAGGTACCACATAAGGGTTAGACCCAAGGGTCCATGCATGGGGTGGGGGTGGGACTTGAGGTCAAGGTCTTGGGCTTTTTTTTTTAAGAATGAAACTCTATTTCATTCCAATCTAGGACTGAGGACCTGACCCATAATGTCCGTGGATTATGTCCTAGATTGAGTATACAAGTCAGCTCTGTATACTGCTCTAAAATAGATCTGTCATTCTAAAACACCACTCCCCCATGTTTGTATGCAATGTGCTTTACAGTGCTTATTTCTAAAGTGTATTTGATAAGGGTACTGTCTTTCATTGGGGGGTTGAGGTTTAATGTCAGGGGTGAGCATGTGCAGGGTTGTATAGGTAGGGGGTAGAGAGGGGGCTTTGTGGCTACCAGCCGGGGGTATACATGCCTCTCAAGGCACTTTTTCTAGTTCTTTAACCAAAGTTTAATATATTTAGTCTCATTTGGATTATACTAGTCTTTGTATCGACTACCCTGTGGAAAGATGCAAAATTACATTAATTCTCTTTTGCTCTATGTTACCAAATCTAAAGGGTCACTTAAGAGGCTTGAGAAGCCGAAAAAGTGGTATGGCTCATCTTTTGTCTCATGAATACATTCACTGCTTTTAAAGGATTTCAGTTTTATTTTATTATGACAGCTGTTTTGACATGTAGGGCTGTTAGGTACAAACACAATAGTAGCATCGAGCAGTTCTGACATCAACTGTAATGAAGCACATGTAGTGTAACATAATGCACACACATTCAATATACACAAGCTATGTCTGGCATAGAAGCGAGCAACTTACCCCACATTGGATGATTTGTTCGGAGATGAGTGTTCTTCTAGATATAATATACCATGCGACTTTACAACATATAGGGTTGGGTGTAAGATTGTAAGCATCAGAGCTGTAGCAGTTTGTAGAATGATATGAACGCAGAATGCAGGTGTTTCAAGGCTTAGTCCACATCGGACCTGTCTTGCTGCTATGTTGTATACGTAGACCATGTAAATGGCATCTTGGATCAACGACTTGCTGATCAACCATTGGGAAACTGCTGCTTACGTTTGAGGGGTGGAATATATATTATGCCAGTTGTTAGCACATTGCCGAGCCCGCTGAAGAGATTATGGGTCTCTATCTTGCAATTATTGTTGAGCATGCAACATTTTGTGGCCACTGCTTGCGTCTTGGTCTCATTTTAGTCATGCGTGCAGCAACATATATATTGCTTAAACCAACAAAAAGGTCTTCAACAAAGATAATGACCATACGACACACAGAACTTGTCTTGATTGGGTTCTGCAGCATCATACATAGCATGAGATGGCAGTCAGTCACATTTGCATTTTTATCACTTTTTGAGGTCCATGTCTGAATATCAACATATGTTGGATTGGTTGAGGCCCATGTTGAACTTATGAGTTTGTACTTACCACTTAAACAATTGAGTCACTTTATTCATTTAATTTCATGCTTTGCCTCTACGGATAAAAGCTAAGGGCTTGTCGGGAAGGTTAGTTACTGAAGCCACACCGTATCTAGACAAGCCTCCCACAGACAGGTTCATACCATTACATTCAATGCACATTTCTGTCACCAATTACTGACAAATGCTCTTCGAGGATCAGAAAGGGAAACAAAAGCAATAGAAAGTTTCTTGAGAAGTACCCGATTTGAGCGTCAACTGCAGGTGTGCTTCGTTGCGAATCAGACACGCTATTAACCAAAGTAAAGTATTTATTCTCTGACTAGATACTGCAGCTAGTAGCACTATAAAAGAGTTTCAAGACATCAAACTTTCTGTTGCAACTACATATTGTAATGACTAAACGATTGATAGGTGTAATAGTTCACAAATCATTGATGCAATATATATTTTGGGTTGATGACACTAAAACCCAGTGGGTGGGGTAATTCAACACTGACACATTCATTCCATCTACCTATCATGGAAACCTACATGTACCACTTGAGGAGGCTTAAGTTGTTATTGTGTTAATGTCACATATAGCGTAACGGTGATATACTGTTCATGTAATACATAATATATACAGAGTTTTATTCTTAATACCTATTATAAAGGTAACTCAAACACATTACAAAAGGTGATCTCTTGAAAATACAAAAATAGAAACAAACAATCCTAGAAACAGATATCCTTGATTCTACCTTTAATATCTATAAAATATCAGAAACAGTTTTCCATTGTGAAAAACGGACAAGTAACAATTATGATTTACATGAACAAAGGTATTGCTGATATTGCAATGAGTATATAATTTTGCAATACATATACACTTGTGCTGAATGACTAACCTCTAAAGGAGCCCCAAAACTTCACAGCTTTTTGTCTTTATATCTTAATTGTTTGTAAGTATTGCTTAAACAAAAGCTAATATTTCACGATGCTTTTTATCCCAATAGACACAAACGCAAGTATACTTCTTAAAATTTTGGTACTTTCAGTACTTTGATTTTAAATCCAAACCCGGGTATGCATCATTTGTAACTTATAAACGTCTAATACAAAGCTTGAAGACTTCTTTTATTGCTTTATTTAAAATCAATACAGAAAAAATGAAGAAAAAGGCCATTGTTTTATCAAAATTTAACTTTTGAAATAAAAATGCACTCGATGAACTTTGACCTCTGTAATTTGCATATAAGCCATTTGCTGGAGTGTAGACAGGGCAGATATTGTTCAGCAAAGCTTACTGAACAATGTCCAATATAAAATTTTGCATTAACATTCCGGCCTCCCAAAAATGATTTCTAGCTGTCCCCTGAGAAAAAGTTACTAGTCTACAATCCGAAATCAATATTTCTGCTCTACAAATCTCTTGGCCTTATAATTGAACTTTAATGCATAATCTAAATGGAATATAAAGCCAGAGATCCATGCAAATCCAAGAGCCTGCATAATGAATTGGTTAATGTTATGAAAACATGCCTATGAAGTAGTGATGTTAAAATTGAAATTTTTTATCTTGAAGAAATCCTATAGGGATTTATCAAATCATAAAACACCGTAAAGTCACTCTATTTATTGATGTTTCGGCCTCTGGCCTTTTTCAAAATTATGAGATACCACAAATTAATTACCTTTCGATGATTTTCATGGTACGCCGCCATTAAACTATCAAATATATATACGTATATAGTACTTACACAGAGAATTTGGTCTGTGGAATACTGATGACGTTTCTTTTTTCGTATAGTCTATACTGGATTTCACTAATAAGGTTGACCTCGTATCTATATGGATTTACCTGCTATCTTTATTGAAATCCCTATATCTGATTGGTCAAAGTACGACATGCAAGATCACATGCCGCGTTGTATCAGTTGAGGCAAAAATAATGGTGGCAATTCAGATGATCGAGTAAAATAGTGAAAAAAGAAAACCAAACAAAAATCATGTCAGCATCTTTGAAAAGAATGTCAGACATGGGCACTTAGAATGGTGAAGGTATACTGGAGGTGCTGGCGGATGATATGGACTGATATGGACTTTTGACAGTTAATTGATAAAAATCTCACTAATCAAGTTATTTTGTATTGGACCAGTTACAGGTCCTTGGTCAGCTGTACTGGACCTCGGCCTTCAGCCTCGGTCCAATACTTCAGCCTCGGTCCAATACAGCTAACAGTAACCTCAGACCTGTAACAAATAACTTATTATTACATGTAATAACATTATAATTTTTTTTTTTTTTTTTTGCTGTATGCTGTGGCATAGATTGAAATCACTTAGATGTTTTGGTGGGGTAATAGACCGTTTCATTTTTGAAAAAGGTAAAAGTACATGTATGTTGTAAGTTGTAACACGTTATAAAAACTATATAACAATTCAATTATTATCTGAACAAAATTTTCCATTGTTTCATATTGGTATAGCCATTGAAGTTTCATTATTACGGCATGCATTGAGATTTTCAAAGGCAGTTATGACATTTGAAACTCAATTGTTTATTATGGAATATTTACCTCTAACAATGCTCTTTTTAATTTTTTCAACAGAGGCCAATTATTGCTTTTTGCTTGTTTCTACTTGATCCAATAGTTTCTGCTCTTTATATAGCCATCTTTTATTTCTTGGACATTTTTGTTTAAATCATTTTTGTTAATGTTATTGACACTTACTTGATTTTAAGGTAAAACAAGTTATGAGATGTATTATATATAAAACAAGTGGCTGAACCCATATACATATGACGAATGGACTTGCCCATCATTATCAATTGGGAGAGTCCAATGTCATCTCTAAGCAAACAGAATAGTTCAGCGGCGTTCCATCTGGGGCTATACTGTTTGCCTATGTCCCATAAAAAGGAGGCCAGGCTTATATGATCGAGTTAATAAATGCCATAATAATTAATTCACATAAGCTGGTTGTTGTAATACAAGCTAATTCCGCATAAAGCTGATCAGAATTATAAATTTCCACAGCTTAATATTCAGAGACTTATGGGTATACTAATAGGGTTGACAAATATTCACTCAGCAAAGATTGCATTATTTTACATATTAAAATCTAAGTTAAAATGGTCCAGAACTTTCCCTTCTACCATAAATTGTAAAAGTGGCTCTTTTCCAGAAGATTAACACTTGTTACCTTAATGTAGAACCAAAATTTAGAATGTCATGCACATAACAGGCTTTGCTATCACAATGCAGGGTCTGTTGAATAGCATTATTCCCTTTGCCGTTTTGATCCACAGCTGGTACATTACTGTCGTATTGGTGACTAATGTTCATCCTGACTTAATCAAGTTATCATCCCCTAAATTTGTGTGTGGTAGCAATGTAAAGAGACCTGCATTATTGCAAATGAAAAATATTTCAACCATCCAAGCAACTTTTTTTTCGTACCAGAATAAAAGTGGTTGGGGCTAGGGTTAGTAAGAATAAGTATTTTATCTGACCTAACATATTTCTTCCTTTGTTTTCAGTCGTGCTCACACTATCGTAGGAATAACGTTTGTACAGAAGTCTATCAATGCTGCTGGTGAGGAGATGGCTAAGACTGCTGTGTGTAACCTTGTCGATCTTGCTGGCAGGTAATAAGCTGCTCCTAGGGTTATTAAACTATTTTGAACCTGTGCACGAGAAAACCAACAATTTGGATTTATGACCTGGTCCAACACAAACTAGGCTTTACAGTCACAGAATAAAGCTAGAAGCTTGAAACTTTGGATATAAGTAGAAGAGGAATTGTACTAACCGAGTTGCGAAAACAAAGGCGCTGATCAGCTGTGCAGTTACTACACAGCTGATCCTGGGTCTTTGTTTTCGCATATGCAAATTGTTGGTTTTCTCATGCGAAGTATCATTTATCGTGCTCAAGTACATGAAGTATGTATGTGGGATTTCCTAGCTAGAACAGCATGTTGTTTTGTAATCAATGGTCCTTGGCATTTTACAATGTGATTTAATCTTAGTTGGAAATGTCAAGTTTCACAGTTTGAAGAAAAACTTTCTTCTCCAAAGTTTAAAACCTGCTTGTTGCCAGACAACGCTTGTCATAAATTCAGACACAAAAGAAAAATAAGCATGCAGATTTATCAGCAATCATAACAAGTGAAATCTAGTTTTGAAAATATTCTTTGGAGGCAATCCTTCTTTGCCATTTTGAAGTCAGTATTGCCACTTGCCTTGTAAACCAGTGGTTATGTGTCTGATGAGACACATCCATATGAACATAGCTGTTGAGTGTGATGTAAAACACAAAAATAGACCAACCAGCTTCTTGCCATTCCATGTGGGGCCCTTTCTTACAAAATAGTCCTGTGCTTTGGTTATTAGCTCACCTGAGCCGAAGGCTCACAGGTGAGCCTATAGTATACCCATGCTCCGTCGTCCGTCGTCCACAATTTCAAAGATCTTCTCCTCTGAAACCGCTTGGCCAATCAAAGCCAAACTTCATGTGGAGCATCCTTAGGAAGGGGGAACGAAAGTTGATATAAATGGTCCAGGTCACATGACCAAGATGGCCGCCATGGCTATAAATAGCAAAAACCTTTAAAAATCTTCTTCTCCAGAACCAGTGGGTCGATTTCCACGAAACTTGGTATGTAGCATTGGGGACGCGGGGCCCATCATAGTTTATATAAATCATGACCCTAGGATGACCTTGACCTATTTTACTGCAAGGTCAACTTAGGTCGCCAATGCATTTGAATGGGAAAAAAATGGTAAAATGCTATTTAATGGGTAAAACTTACTGGGAATAGGCAAATGGACAGAAGATTAATGTTAATGGAAAATTTTAGCCCTTGGGGGGTTGTCTACCCCTACCCCGGGGCTATATACATGTATATGACCATAATATTCAAACATCTTCTCTGAAACTGCTAGGCCAATCAAAGCCAAACTTCATGTGGAGCATCCTTGGGAAGGGGGAATGAAAATTTATATAAATGGTCAAGATCACATGACCAAGATGGCCGCCATGGCTATAAATAGCAAAAACGTTTAAAAATCTTCTTCTTCAGAACCAGAAGGCCTATGATTTTGAAACTTGGTATGAAGCATCTAGGAGTGGAGCTCTAAAAAGTTTATATAAATCATGACCCTGGGATGACCTTGACCTATTTTACGGCAAGGTCAACTTAGGTCGCCCATGCATTTGAATGGGAAAAAATAGGAAAATGTCATGTAATGGCAGAAAACTTGCTAGGAATGAGCAAATGGACAGAAGATTTATGCTTATGAAAATATTTTAGGCCCAGGGGTTGTATGACACTGGGATGACCTTTACCTATTTCACAGCAAGGTCAACTTAGATCGCCCATGCATTTGAATGGAGAAAATTGTTAAAATGTCATTTGAAGGACAAAACTTGCAGTTAATTGGCAAATGGACTGAATTTTTATGATTTGAAAAAGACATTGACTCCAGGAGTTATTCTGACCCTGCCCTAGGGTTATATACATGCATTGTACCATTCTAGTTTAAACAAGTTTATGGGTACATGTATATAGCTCAGGTCTCAAGTGAGCGTTTACAGGACCATTGGTCCTCTGGTTTTATCATGCAATGTTAAGTTTTATTCAGCAAAGATTTCTAGTGTCCAAATTAAACCATTTTGATTTTGTAGAATTTGTTCTCTTTGACATTACCTTTGTTAAATTAATCATTACAAAAACATGCCCATGCAATATACAGGGATTTTTTCAGCAGTAAAAATTGAAATTTCATTGAAAAAAAAGATAGTTTTAATATTTTTTCTCAAAACATTGATTGTGGGTACATGTTAGAACCGCCTCGGCGAGGCGGTTCTAACGTGTACCCACAATCTATGTTTTGGATCATAGATAAGAAAAAAAGGTATACCCCTGTAAACCCCAGTTTTTGTGTATAAAAGTTGGGTTTAAGGGGATATAAATTTCACAAACATGTTTTCATAATGATCTTATCTGCCTGAAAATACTATGTATGCAGGAATTTTACTTAATGAGTGGTACTAAATCTTATTATGTCCTACTAAATATCATTTCCTCCATTTCAGTGAGAGAGCTGACAGTACAGGTGCCACAGGGGATCGGCTGAAGGAAGGGGCCGCTATTAACTTGTCACTGTCGTCACTTGGAAACTGTATTGCTGCCCTTGCTGATAGGGCTGGTGGGAAGGATACCAGAGGCAAGTTTATTTAAGCTATGTTAAGAAGAAGAAAGTTGTCTAACACACCGTTGCTAGTATAGCCATTGGTAAATGACAAAAGATTTGAGGCCGTGTCATGAGAAAACCTACAATGTGGTTCCTGAACAGGTCTGGCACAAACCAGGCTGTATAAGCAGAGAAGACAGCTAGAGGCTGGAAATTTTGGATTGCAAAAGTAGAGGAATTGTACTATCAGTGTAGCGAAACCAAAGGCACTGATCAGCTTCGCATTTACTGTGAAGCTGATCTGCGCCTTTGGTTTCGCATATGCAGATTGTTGATTTTCTCATTTCAAGTGAAATTGATCTTGGTGCAGTGTATATGGAAATTTGAGATACTGGAAATCAGTTTGCCTTTCCAAGTAAATGTTGATAAAAGGGAAATGAAACTCAAATTCCAAATTCCAACCCATACATCCGGCAAGAATAATGTAGAAAAATACCACACTAGCCATCACAGCATTACAAAAAAGACATGAAGAGCAAGATGATTGCATCTTTGCCAGCAATCAGGGAAAGAAAAATCCACTTGTCTGCTCGTATTTACGAGTGAAAGTTGCACATGGGCGAGTGAAAATTTCATGTTGCTCACCCGACAGGACAAGTGACTTTCAGCATAATATTATATGAAATAGTGTTGAATAAAAAAGAAAGATGCATACAAAGCATAAATTGCATCTTGTAATAATAGTAATCTAAACCATAGGTTGAAATGTTTGAATTGTTGCAATGAAAAGGTTGTAGCAAAGTGTTTACATGTAACACTCTTGGAAAATGCAGAAAGTAAATAAGAACGTGTGCATGTATATTAAGGACAAGTGAAAGATTAAGACCGCTCGCCCTACAGGATGAGTAGGTTCCTGGAGAAATTTCTAAGCCCCAGGCAATGTTAGCTGGACAGCCACCTAGCTTCAACTATTCCTTACTAGAGTCTAGAAATTTCTGATATGAAGGTGAGAAAAGCATGCTGATACATAAACAAGGAATGGACAACAACAACTTCATGTGTTGCCTTATTATCAAGTAGTCAGAGACAAAATAGACCTTAAATGTTGAAAGCTGTTGTGCGATATCATTTGATCTGCCTCATGAGAAAACCAGCAATGTGGTTTCCGAACAGGTCCGACACAAACCGAGCTGTGCAGGCACAGAAGATGGCTAGAGATAGTTAAGACAGGCATTGAGAAAAGTTAACAAGTACAGGCATTTCGTGAGGAAAAGGGTTTGACACTTGCACTAAGGGTAATTTGGTGTGCTGAATCCAAAAACCAATGTTGGCAAGTTGAGAAATGACGTCTTCATGTCCTAATTTGCATATTTTCAAAATGGCCGCCAAAATATCTAGATTCTGTTATATTGATGAAACGTTTCATTTGTATGTCACAATCTGAGCCTAAAATCATTAAAAATATATTGTTAGATGATTGCTTGACTAAAATACATAAATTTAAATGCAAAGAATTTTTGCCCCTTTAAGACAAACTCCAGTGCACTATGAAAAAATGCATGGTTTCTGTGAGAACTTGTTAACGCGATTCTTGGCGAGGAGTGTACCTACAAAATTGATCATACCGTCACTGTTGCTTGTCCAGACCACTAAGCATGGTCTCGTTGTTAAGCTTAGACATATCCCTCTTATCCTGTGGTAAGTAATGCAAATTATCTAATTTGCATATTCACGAATTTTAATGAAACATCAAAAATGGTTTAAAATCCATAAATAAACAATTTTCAGGCCCAAACCATCATTATGACACTGTTATTGCACTAGTAATATATCATGTGACAAATATATTGATGTCATGGACCTATTTAAAAATTTTATCTCATTTGCATATTCATGAATATTAATTATAATTTTGAAAACTGGGGCAAAACCAGGGGAAAACTATTGACATTGAAAGGTTTTGAGTGGATTATAAGATCTTTATTGCATTTTAGGACAAATTTTCAAGGCTGCCAGTTTGGTCAGAGGGACCACTTAATTGCCGTGAAATATTGTCATCAACAATGATCATTTTGCATGATGTAAAATCAAATTGTTTCCACGCCCATCCATTGTGTGATTCTAAAAATGGCATGCGCTTACAAAAATATCCATATTCTACCAATAGCATGCTCTAGAATACAAAGATTGATCTGATAGTAGTGCTTGGACATAACGATTTAATAATAATTCTAATATTCAAATCATTAAATTGCATATTCATGAATATTAATGAAACACGTAAGAAATGGGAGGAAAATCATGGAAAAAAAATATGGGGTGTACATACAAATTCACTTGTACCCGAGCTGTAAATAAACCTAGGACGTTACAAATGGTATCAAATAAATGCTAAGGTATTGTACTATCCCTTTGAAGTGTGATATAAGAAAAAAGTTATTTGAGTTTTATTTTCATGAATATTGATAAAATCTTCAGGAATTGGGGTAAAATGCAGAACAAAAATAAGAACACATATATCTTGGCTACTGAAGGACCTAAAGAGCTGAAATTGAAATCAAATGATTGCTATGACAATGTTCTATAACCATATAATCTGATATATGAGGCGTCTAGATATTTTTGTTGTATGGATTTTTATGAGATCTTTTAAATTCGAGAAATATCACCAAAACGTAAAGGCGGTATACCAACAAAGTTGCTTATATCTCCATTGCTAATACCCTTAGAGTGATGAAAATGATACCCATACAGTGTTAGGACAATGTAGTATGATAGATAAACAGTATCTGATTAAAAACCATGTAGTCTGATAGATTAACCATATCCTATTAAAAAACCATGAATGTTACGAAAAATTGTAAAAAATACATAAAGTTAAAGGTTGTGCTAAAACAAAATCGCTTGTATCTTGGTTGCTAACAAATAAGCTTTTATAAATCTGAACATATGGCAATAACAGATTGTACGAGTACTAGCAATAATTTGATGCCACTTTGAATTCTCCAAGTCTATTTGCAGTCCAGTAATCATGATATGTGCGTTTTTACGTGTATACCGCCTTATGCTTTCGGTACTTTACCCCAATTCCTAAAGATTCTATTAAAAATGGTGAGTTGAGTTGTGTTGAGTTGAGTTGAATATTCATGAAAATAAAAATCAAATGACTTATAAATTGTAATATAGGATGACATAATATTGCCTTAACACCCATTTGATACATCCATTCAAAGCACTTTAGGGCTTTGGGTTGCCAAGATACAAGCCATTCTTACGTTTACCCCTTTAATTTTTCCATTTTTTCTGGCCTTTTTTTTTTAAAGATTTCATTAATATACATGAAATTACAAATCCGATTATTCTTATATCATATTTTAGAGTGATATTATATTGCCACGGCATTACTTTGATATCCCTTTCGGCATCCTAGGTTCATTAACAGCCTGTATACAGGCGTTTTCTATTTTTATCGCACCTGCTTATAGCAGGGTGCGATATAGGAGTTCAAATTTCTGTCCGTCCGTACGTTCGTTCGTCCGTTCGTGCGTTCGTTCGTCCGTCAACATTTACGTCGAAGTTTAGTTTTCTCGACATCAGAGATAGCTGCGAGTCTGAAACCTTGCATAGTAATTGTCCCTGACATACCGTTCAAGCACGCACCTTAACCCGGTGCCCTTGACCTATATTTCACGGTCCACTGACTTTGAAAATTTTTACGTCGAAGTTTTGTCAACATTTACGTTGAAGTTTGGTTTTCTCGCCATCAGAGATAGCTGCGAGTCTGAAACCTTGCATAGTAATTGTCCTTGACATACCCTTCAAGCTCGCACCTTAACCCAGTGCCCTTGACCTATATTTCACGGTCCACTGACTTTGAAAATTTTTACGTCGAAGTTTGGTTTTCTCGACATCAGAGATAGCTGCAAGTCTGAAACCTTGCATAATAATTGTCCTTGACATACCCTTCAAGCACGCACCTTAACCCGGTGCCCTTGACCTATATTTCATGGTCCACTGACTTTGAAAATTTTTACGTCGAAGTTTGGTTTTCTCGACATCAGAGATAGCTGCGAGTCTGAAACCTTGCATAGTAATTGTCCTTGACATGTCCTTCAAGCACACACCTTGACCCGGTGCCCTTGAACTATATTTCATGGTCTATTGACTTTGCCCGATGCAGGTGCGATATCGACCTCCGCGGAGTTCTTGTTTTTCCAGGATTTTTCTCCCATTATGATTTTTATTCATGAATATATGTAAATTCAATGATTTCAATATTAGTTATGAAGGTTTAATTGCTATGTCAGTGCAATACTATCAGACCAATCATAGTATTCTAAAGTATGCTTTTGGTGGGACATGGGTATTTTCGTAAGTTCATCCCATTCTATAGAATCACGCTAGGGTGGTTGTGGAAACAATGTGATGTTTACATCATGCAAATGTGTTCATTGTTGAAGACAACTTTTTATGGCATTTAATTGGCCCATCTGATCAAACTGGCAGCCATGAAAATTTGTTCTAAAATGCAAGACCGATCATATAACGCACCAAAAACCTTTCATTGGCAACAGTTTTTTCCCTGGGGTTCGCCCCTATTTTTGACATTTCAATTAATATTCATGAATATGCTAATGAGCAGAGTTTCATATTGACCCATGGCATCAATATATTTGTCATATATGGTATTAGTGGTGCAATTACAAGTTGTCATAATGATAGCTTCGGCCTGACATTTGTTTATTTACGGATTTTAAAACCATTTATAAGCCATTTTTAATGTTTTCAACTTTTCATTAAAATTCATGAATTTGCAAATTCGATAATTTGCATTACTTACCAAAAGACCAAAAGGCTATATCTATGCTTTACAGTGAAACCAGGTGCAGTGATCTAGGACTTGTTACAGTGGAGACATGATCACTTTTGTAGGTACAAGTAGAAAAGCCCACACCCCTGCCCCCTCCACACCCCCACCTCAACCTTTTGCTTTTTGAGAATTTTTTTTTTATTCATTGAAGACCTTCTAATCATTATAAAATGTTATTTTTATTATTTTGTAGCAGTTTGGAATCCTAAACATATATACCTATTTTCAGCATTTGATGTTTTTCTTAATTTTGGCGGCCATCTTGGAAATATGCAAATTAGATGGTGAAGGAGCCATTTCTCAGCTTGCCAACATTGGTTTTTGGATTCAGCATACCCGAATACCCCTAAAAATGATCTCAAACCCTTTTCCTCACAAAATGCCCGTACCTTCATAACGAAGCGTCTTTTCTCATTTTCTGTCTTAACTAAGACTGGAAATTTTAGATTAAGAAAGTAGAGGAATTATACGATCCATGTAGTGAAAACAAAGGCGCTGATCAGCTTCGCAGTTACTGCGAAGCTGATCTGTGCCTTTGTTTGCGCATATGCAAAATGTTGGTTTTCTCATGACGTGGCTCATTTGTTTTATTCTTTTTTGTGTTTGTAAAATGTACATTTCTCTGTTATTTAGTGCCTTACAGAGATTCAGTTCTGACCAAACTGCTGAAAAATGCCTTAGGAGGAAACAGTAAAACTATTATGGTAAGTATTCAATATTCTAACCAACCATTACGAAAACTGGCCCGTACAATAAACAGAGAACTTTTTCAGACACAAAAAATAAAAATTTCATTGGAAAAATTTTGATATTTTAAATATTTTTTTTCAAAACATTGATTATGGGTACACGTTAGAACCGCCTTGTCGAGGCAGTTTTAATGAGTACCTACAATGTTTTGGATCAAAAATGATAAAAATAGATATACCACTGCAAACCCCTGTTTTTCTATTTAAAAGTGGGTTTTAAGGGGATATACATTGTCACGGACATGTTTTACTAATGTAACCAACAGTCTCTTGTACAAAATCAGAAGAGATACAACAAAAAGGGTCTTCATGGTTTCCTGTCTGTACAGTCACAGGAGAAGGCGAGAAGCTTTAAATTTCAGATTTAAAAAGAAGGGGGTTGTACTGTCCGAGAAGTGAAAATAAAGGCACTGATCTACAGTTACTGTGCAGTTACTGGCAAACAGTTCAATCCTTGATCAAAATGTGTCAATTTTGGAATTCATGTTTTCCTATATGCTCATTTTTCTGTAATAGACAAGGGTTGTATCACACCTTGTATTCCAGACATAAGAACCTTACCATTTGTCCTTATAGATTGCTGCTCTCAGCCCTGCAGACATCAACTATGAAGAAACCCTCTCAACTCTACGATATGCTGACCGTGCCAAACAGATCAAGACGAAAGCCTCTGTTAATGAGGATCCAACCGCTCAACTGATCCGTGATCTTACGGAGGAAAATGAAAAGCTGAAGGCCATGTTAGCTGGCAAGAATATCGACACATCAGGACTGCTGGCTGAAGGAGAGGAAGATGACATGACTGAAGAAGGTAGGTCAAGGTTGTAAGGTCAAGGTCATAAGGTCAAAGTCAAAAACTGAGATGCTGATAAGGATGTTAGCTGGCAAGTATATGGACACATCAGGACTGCTAGTTGAATGAGAGGAAGATGATATGACTGTAGAAGGTAGATCAAGGTCATAAGGTCAAGGTCAGAGTCAAAAACTTGTGAAAATGAAATGCTGAAGGCTATGTTAGCTAAAAAGAATATTTGACACCTCAGTACTATTAGCTGAAGAAAATGGCATGACTGAAGAAGGCAGGTCAAAAAGTCAAAGGTCAAGGTAATAATGTCAGGGTCATATGTTTAATACCAAAAGCTCATGGTAACAAAATTTAGGTCATAATTTGGAGGCCAAAAGCTCTAGATCATAAGGACAATGTCAACGCCTCACAAGGACAATGTCAAACCTCAATATTATAATGTCAAGGTCAGGTATTATATAGGAACAGTAACCTTGAAATAATTATACTGTATGCCAAACCAGTTATCTGAAATCAAACATTTTAAGCCTCTTGCCATCTTCTTTGGTTGTGTACCAAACCACAGATTTCCCACTTATTGAAATATGAGCCGCCACATGGGAAAACAAACAATCCGCATATGTGAAAACAAAGGCACAGATCAGCTTCGCGGTTTCTGATCAGTGTCTTTGTTTTCACTACACGGATAGTGCAATTCCTCTACTTTCTAAATCCAAAATTTCAAGTCTCTAGCCATCTTCTGTGCTTGTACAGGCCGGTTTGTGTCAGACCTGTTTGGAAACCACATTGTTGGTTTTCCCACGAGGTGGCTCAAATATTTTGTTTTCTTTACAGAGAAAGCTGCCCTTAAGAAAGAATTAGAGGATGAGTACAAAGGTCTGATGGAGAAAAATCAGCGAGAAATGGAAGAAATGCAGAAGACATACGAACAGAGGCTTCAGGAAGCCCAGGCCACTGTATGTATTTGTTTGAAAGACATGTCAAATGGCAAAACTGTTCACCTAATGCTTGAACATAGGTCATGAAACATTTTGGCTTCAAAATTTTTGAAAGTTAGCTTCTTTTTAACAAAAGAGACAAAGATTGCAAATTATTTGGCTGAAGAACCATGTATGAACGATATAATCAATTTGTTGTTACTTATAATAAAAAATAAAAAAAGGTTCAAATCTCTTTACAGGGCAGTTACAAAGATATTGCCGAAATAAACGAAAAGAAGAAGAAATTTGCTCACCTGTACAATCTGAATGCCGACCCAATGTTGACCGGACACATCACCCACATTATTGAGAATGACGTAGAGATTGTGATCGGGAACGGTCAAGACAAAGAAACTGATCTCACTATCAGAGGCGGAAGGTATGTACAGTCCATCCTGTCTTAGCAACCATCTGTATTACAGTCAAATCTGTCTTAGTAGCCACCTGTATTACACAAGCAACCTTGGCTAAGCAAGCCAACTGTTTTAAGCAAGTTAAATGGGTTGAGCAAGAAACATTTCTCAGGCATGCTTCCTATTGTAAGATTAATTAAGCAAATGTCCATGACAGTGTACAAAATCTGTTGGTTAATTGTGCCTCATGACTCATAAATTAATGGTGTTTCATTTTTATCATCATCTTAAAACTCTCTTTTCAAAATTCATCAAAATAATTAAATTCTGCCGTATGTGCCTATTTTTATCTACAGCTTTTTGTATTTTACAGTATTGAGGCCCGACACTGTGTGATCCGAGACAACAATGGAGTATTTACCCTGGAGACATTCCCCAATGCGAGAACTCTACGCAACGGAAAAACTGTCACTGATCAGACCAAGACACTTAAACATCATGACAGGTTGCTCTTCGGTAAGCTTAATTATTATGTGTTACTTATAAGGAGTTACAAGTGTTGCAATAACACTTGATAAAATGTTCAAAACTATTATTTTGAACTTCAACATGTTTGGCTGATAAAACATAAAATATATTTTGAGCTTCAATATGGAAGTTTTGAGAAGACATTAGAAAATCATATGTTTTAGTGGTTAACTCTAAGTTGGCAAATGATAAATTTTTTTTCTACACTTGGAATAAAATATCTTTCTGATTTATCTAAAACAAATTTTGTTTGCAGCTTGAATCATTCCTTCCTGTACCGTACATAAAACTTTTTAGCCTTAGTTATTTAAGAGAATAACCTCTTTGCATGCAAGCAAAGAAGCTGGTAAATTAGTAAGATAGAAGGTCCATGAAGTGCCATAATGGCCTGTAAGTCTCTAACACGGTAATGAACTTGTTGATTTTATCTACAGGTACAACCCAGTTTTACGTGTTCTGTAACCCCAATGACAAAGAAAACGCTAAGATACCAGCACCTGACTACGAGACTGCACAGGCAGAGATAGCAGAAAAATCCGGAGGGTTTGACATGTCCAGTGCCAAAACAAGAGGTAATATGTTTAAAGAGGGTATAGCCATGGTGGCCATCTTGTTTATGTGACTCTTTAAGTACAGTAACATGTATTTCCTTCTTCTCAGGAATATCACTGCATGAAAACCCGCGTTTAATTTCTTATAAAATTCACACAAAACGTTATTAAATTTAAAATTTAATTGGATTTTTGTAAATTTACGTTTGAATTATATTTCAAATATACTCCACGTTTGCTTTTAGTTTAATGTAACGTAAACTGTAACAGTTTACTGAGTTTATGTACAAATTAAACTAAAAAAATTTGAAAACTTAAAAACGTAAACTCAAATAATATGTCTTGTAAACACAAAACATTTTTTGCTTAAACTCATAGGAAACTCAGAGTTTAATTTGACGTAAACTTCACTAAAATTTGACAATTATACATGCAGAATTATAATTGGCATTTTAATATTTTATGCATTTTTCTTTGTTCGAGCTTCCTTACATATATAAAATGGTTCAACGAAAAAAAAAAAAAAAAAAAGGAAGAAAAAAAGAGAATGACGATAGCAGTGGGATTCGAACCCACCACTTTTGGTTTCCCTATACGCAATACCCCTCGCCCACTCTGCACCCTCCTGTCTTCCTGACCTTAGGTTGCAAGTCCGTTTTCACACCGGTCTAAGCAAGGACTCATACTAGCGGATCTTCGACTGAAAGAAACAAGAGATGTTGGTAATTGGGGGAGGACGTACAATACGCTAAACACAATACCCTAACAATGTACTAACACATTCCGCCATAATAACAGTTGGAAGAAAGACTGCAATTTAAGAAAATAAGCTTTCTGTTAGTAATGTCGAAGTTTAATGAGATTTACGCTCATGAAAAACATTAAGTTTTAGTACATTTAATTTTTTACTCAAACATGTCATTTTCATGCCGTTTACTTGTAGTTTAAGAGGAACAAAAACTTCACATATTTATTTATATTTATAATTTGAATTATATCTTACAAACCTAATTGTTGGGCATATAATTGTTCATTATTGTCTTGTATATGAGAAGTTTACTTTAAGTTTAAGTGTTCCAACAATTTCTCGTTTTATTTTTCTAAAATCCGAATTAAAGCTTAAAGGTCAAATTATTTCTAATTTAATGCATGCTTATACGCAGGTAAATATGGAATAAAAAGCATAACTAATTGTTACAACAACATCAAATTTTATGCCACCTAAAATTTAAATTAAATCTAAAACTCCAAGTTTTATGGAATTTTACAAAATTGTAAACTTACTGAAATGCGTGATTTCATGCAGTGTGTAAAAATACTGAATTTGGACTGTTGTCATCAAGTTGTAGAGTATCAAATTGCGAATCTCCTTACGAAAACACGCTCATGCAATATACAGAGGTTTATTTCTACATTTGATAATGAAAAATTTTAGCTGAAAATTTTTAATATTTTTCTTATTTTAGGTCAAAACTTAGATTGTGGGTACAAGTTAGAACCGCCTCATTTAGGTACATTTGTATTATTCATAAAATACCTATCAGTACCTGAATTTCAAGTTGTGTTTTCCCACCTGGGTTTTTGGAGATGTGACTTTGGTTCAGATTGAGCCAGTTCCTGATCTATACTTGCTTGTTACTTATTCATTTTTGTTTTTTTAGACGATGCTATTCTACAAGAAGATCTGATCGAAGTCATGCCGGCCTGCGAAGAGGCCAACAGCATTGCCGAAGCTCTCGGAAAGAAAAGGAGATTTGACATGGTGATAGTGTCTCCTGAAGCTCGCGGTGAGCTGAAGGGCCGTACTGAGGTCATGGTAAAGATGACAGATGTTGAGACAAAACACGAGTGGATGTGGTCACGTAGGAAGTTCCTTGATAGACGATGCATTATGGCTGAAATGTACGACAATTATCAAGATGGCGATGAGTGGGATCTGCCAAAGGTTCGTTAATAGCTAGTGGAAACTGTGCAGTTCCACCTCACTATAACAAGCCTCACAATAACATGGTTTTCAGTATAACACAGCCATGACTATGGCTCCCAAATCATGGCCAAATGGTTATTTTCCTATTGTCTCTTGTAACAAGGTCTATTTCTGAGGACCTCAAAGATAGCATTATAATGAGGTAGCACTAAGTTTCTGAAGAGAAGTTGTAACTGCAAATTCTATGTTTTGACTTGGGCATTTCATGTGAAATTCAGGTAAATCTTTTGTTATAGGGATTGAAAGTGTGGATCCCACCATCAGATCCTGAATTAAGAAAAGCTTTAGTCAGTGGTGATGAAAAATATGTGTTCTTTGTACTGGTAATCTACCTCCATGAGGCATGCCCAGGAACAGTGCTGCTAGGATAACTGACCAAAATTGACCAATAAGCTATTCAGATTCAGACAACATCAACTTAAATGTTTATCATGGACATAAAGCAGTTTAACAAACAAAAACAACAAACAGACTAATCTTGCGATCTGTTTTTCATATATTCATATACATGTTGAAATGCATATTCTTATGTTTTTAGGATCGAGACCCCTTTGTTGATGATGTAGCTGCCCCTTTCCATATTGGGAGCGTCAAAGTTTGGCTACAGTCAATCTCTTACATGGTAGGTATAGCAGATGCATTACAAAAGCACATCCATACATTATACAGAGAATTTTATAGCTGCAAAATTGAAAATGTCCAATAGAACAAAATTGATATTATCTTATTTGTATTTTTGCTTAATGCATAGAATGTGGGTATCCTCAATCTGTATTTCCTTCTACACCTCAGATTTACTATAATGTAAAAGCGGGGTTTAAAGGGGTATATATTACATGAACATGTCTTTGCCAAAATTATATGAGCCACACACACAAGCACATTGATTTTCATGTGAGTCTTTTTGTGATTACAGATTGAGTCCAATGAAGTTCTTGACATAACTGACTTCAAAGGATCTTCAGTTGGCAAAATGGAGGTATGTAGTTGTATGTAACTTTCAAAATTAAAGCACATTGTTACAGGGAGGTTGTGATACAAATTAAGGATGGGAACGAATGACAAATATGCTATTCGAATATTCGTATACGTTATTCAAATGTATTCGAATATTCGGATAGAGAAATCATCAATGTTTTCATTGAGATTTCAACTTGGAGAGATGTTAAGAGTAAGTTCCCTTACCCAAGGTGTTTTGTGAGCGCACATGACGGCGTTGATGGCGGCATTTTGGATTTGTAATGAATGACTTTCTTCTTTCAGAACTATGAAATGAATAATTTGGTTGTGTAAATTTGAAGAAACGCTAGAACGAAAATGATGCCACGCTCCGTGATTGGCTGTATTTCAATGAGCAATGTGTTTGATTGGTTTGCTGTTTTTCTGTAAAGCTGCCACAATTCATTCTGGGTGGCATCTTCTGCTAATTGCTTGTTTAAGGTGTCAATTACATGCACAATAAATCAAACGCAGACCGTTTGCACCTTCCAAAAAACAAACTCGTCTGAGACAGGTAATGATCGACTTTTGACTAATTAAAGTAATTGTTAAAACAACAAAGTGTCAAACTGACAACGCAATTTGCAAGGATGATACATGCCAACTTTCACGGAAAACTGCGTTAAGAGAGAAAGGCACCACGAGAATGAATGCAAATTTTAGGCAAAAACTCGAGAGAAAGAAGAATGAAAAATATGAACATGAAAAAATATGAATATTCGAATTCGGGAACGCATTCGAATATTCGTTAGAAATACGAATATTCGAATGTTCGAATAATCGTTCCCATCCTTAATACAAATACATGTATTTACTTTAAAACAAGCTACTTTAGAGCTATTTTTGAGCTGTTAGTTCAAATCATTTCATTAGAAAGTGCAGTAAACTTAAAAATCATACCAGTGTACCCTGCAAATGAAAGTGGACTCACACAAACAGGGCAGTCATCCGCTTCCCTAAAGTGGTACAGCCATGAAACAGAAGGTATTTAACAAATGTCAAAGGCAAAAGATGGAGAGAGCTTGAGAGGGTTTGGAGGATATCCCCCTGAGAAAAAATGTAAACATAGATGTCAGTAGAAGGGATTTTAATGCACTTTGAAGCTACTTTTTGGTTCTGGCCAAAACTATGCCCTGCAAAAAAGGATGGTCTATGGATGACACACTGGACCGCTGACTAAGGCCTTGCCAAATGCCAAAAAAAATTACAGTCCACTAGGCTTACTTGTTAAAGTATAATTGATTCTGTTGACAGGTCCAGGTGATACCATGTGACCCTAAAGGGAAGGAATACACAGAGAAAGATGACAAGTTCGTTGAGAACCCAGATCAGCTCGTTGGTCGCGATATTGACTTTAAAATCAAGATCGTCAATGCTAGGGGTCTACCAAATAGATACACGGTAAGTTTGTTCAGAATTTATAATCCCAGTTAGATTATAAAATGAGGGTCTTTAAAAGTATCCCAATCAGCTTGTTGTCAGCAATATTGACTTAGTCAAGATCATCAATGCTCACTGGGGATGTTTGTTCACAATTTTTCAGTCCACTAAGGTAATAAGATATTTTTAGCTCACCTGAGCCAAAAACAAAGCACAGATGATCGGATGAGCACCTTTGTTTTCGCTACACAGTACAGTTTCTCTTCTACTTAAATCCATTTTCAAGCTTCTAGCCTTCTTCTATGTCTGAACAGGCCAGTTTGTATAGGAAATGGCCGGACATCGCAGCTTACTTTAAGTTTTGTAAATGTTTACAGGATGTTTTCTGTAAGTACCTCGTGTACCTGGAAGAAAACTATACTCAGACAAAACCAATCTCTAACACCACCAATCCTGACTTCAAACACGAGAGAGTCATCTCTATGAAAGGGACACCTGAGGTAATTGGTTTTTATGAATTTTTGAGAATGATAGTTAAGAGGTTGTGTAAGAGTTGAATCACTCATGTACCTGGAAGACTACAGTTACTATACTCAGACAAAACCATTCTCTAACACCACCAATCCTGACTTCAAACACGAGAGAGTTATCTCTATGAAAGGGACACCTGAGGTATTATTGACATCAGGATAACTTGTCCGTGTAATCTTTGATGGTCAACAATCATTGTCATTTTTAAAATATTAGCAGAATAAATGAGTAGTATTGGTGAATTT
This sequence comes from Rugalucina vietnamica, assembly GCA_964017185.1. Taxonomy (NCBI): domain Eukaryota; kingdom Metazoa; phylum Mollusca; class Bivalvia; order Lucinida; family Lucinidae; genus Rugalucina; species Rugalucina vietnamica. The sequence continues at coordinate 21,802,776 of OZ024880.1, read as the reverse complement.
GTTAAAAATAGCTGTTTTAATATTTATGAGCAGAATAATGTTTATGCTCAGTTGAGTTGATTGGTAACCTTATGACTAGGCCCTGAGGTAATTATTAAAATTTATCATTCTTAACTCAGCTAAGCATGAAACTTAACCTGATTATTTGACAATTTGTGGACAATTAAAATATTGTGCTCAGCTGAATTGAGCATAAAAAAGTTTATTATCTCTGGGCCAGAACATATTCTTTAAAAGTAAAGATGCTTTCTGTTACAGTCTGTACAGTTCCTGAAGGAGTCGGCATTCATTGTCCAGGTCTGGGGTAAACAGAAAGACGAGAAACCTAAAGGCCCCGTCAAAAAGAAGTCTGGACTTGTCGGCATTCATGCTGTAAACACCAACAAATCAGTAAGTTGTGTTTTAGACTTTCAAGGACTCTAATGCTAAAACAGAAAATAATATTGAACATGCATTAATAGAAAGAAAGAAAGAACGAAAGAAGTTGAGACTTGTAAGCAATCATGATACAAATTCCCCAACTAATTAGTTCTGTGTAATGAACTTTGATAGACCAAACATCAAAGAAAGCATATAAGGTAATTAAGTTTGCAAAACATAGCAAATGATTCATGACATGTTGATGGGCATGCAGAAAAGACAGACAGACAGACAGACAGACAGACAGACAGATGACAGACGGACGACAGACAGACATAATTTACTTTAATACAATTTGAGGAGCTGAATGGAAGCCTAAGGCTTATAAAGATGATGTTTTATCTTCCAGTCCGGGCTAGACCCCGAAAAAATCAAGATGAAGATGGAGGTGGTCACCCTCAGGAAGAGGCAGGAGAAGATGGAGGCCAAATTGGTAAGGAAAATATGAGCCACGTCATAAGAAAACCGGATTTTTGCCTATGCAAAAAACAAAAGCGCAGATCAGCTGTGCAGTTACTGCACAGCTGATCAGCGCCTTTGTTTTCACTACAGGAATAGTACAATTCTTCTTCTACTCATACCCAAAATTTCCAGATTCTACTTTTCTTCAGTTGATGTATAGGTCGATTTGTGTTGGAAGTGGTCGGAAATTCTGAAGACTGATTTTCTTACGTCGCGGCTCATATGAGCCACAATGCGAGAAAAACACAAGTCATGACACAAATCTAGGCTGTACTGCTACAGAAGATGGTTAGAAGCTTGAAAATTCAGATGGTTAGAAATTTGAAAATTCAGATGGTTAGAAGCTTGAAAATTCAGATGGTTAGAAGCTTGAAAATTCAGATTTAAAAGAAGAACTGTACGATCCATGAAGTGAAAAGAAAGGCAATGAACAGATGTGCATCTCACCCAGGGATGATGACATCTTAAAAGACATTGGTTGTATAGCATGTCACATACCGTAAAAATTCTATTAAATGCCTAAGCGTTTATTCAAACAGTATCTTTACAATAGAAGGGGATGGGCATGTATTGGAGGCTACACCATAGGGCAACATTCAAGAATTCATGTTTATAAGCGCTTAAATTATCGGTGGATCTCAGTCTGCCCCAGACATGACTTTTGTTCCAAGCGAGGCGGTTCTAACGTGTACACACAATGTATGTTTTGAGCTAAAATATTTAAGATATCCAAATTTTTCTATTGAAAATTTTCAGTTTTTACAACTTAGGAAAAATCTGTATACATATAACGTGGGCGTGTTTTCGTAATGTTCCAGGCTCACATGAGAAAGATGATTGAAGTCGCCGAAGAACACAAGAAGCGTAAACTGCGGACAGTTCTCATCAAGGATATCTACCAGGCTCCGACTGAGGACCAGGCACAGAAATGTATCGCCTTGATCCCGCTGGAGACAGGTAGGAAAAAGTGGTAGGTGTCATGCCGTTGCCATGGTGACAGGCAGGGTACTGGTGTATTGTGGGAAGTCTAAGTCTAAGGTCTTAGTTTTTCAAAGAGATCACATTGTCATGATGTTATAATGGGCAGTTTGTTTGAACTGCTAGGGTGTAAATTATTACCAATTTAGTTTTCGTGCCTCTTTTGTATATTCTCAATTTGAATGTGTCTGGATATCCATTCAGTCTGATTATTCATAGGATACATGAGGTTCTCATCTCCAGATGAATGTAACCAAAATATGTCTAATATATGTAATTACAACTCTCAAGGAATAAAAATGGCAAAATCGGTATCCTAAAATGGCAAAAAACTACAAGCTTTTGACAACTTCTTTTACTAATCACACATATACTGTTCAGTATGCCTATAGATGCTCTTTGGCAGGTGCACAGATGCAGTTTTATCTGAGTTTTCGCAAACACTGGTTTTCAATTCAATATAAAAACACAATACACTGGTTCCCTGCTTGTTATCACAAACATGATGACTGCTGGTAAGAAGTCATCATCAGAAAACTTTTGGTTTATATGACATTTACCCATAGCTCACTAAGCTCATGTACATGTTAAGACTAATAAGGCATTATAAAGTTTCTGATTAATCAAGAAATGAGCCGCCTAGTGGGAAAACCAACAATGTGGTTTCCGGATAGGTCCGACACAAACTGGCCTGTATAAGTACAGAAGATGGCTAGAAGCTTGAAGTTTCGGATTTAAGAAGAAGAGAAAATGTACTATTGGTGTAGCGAAAACAAAGGCGCGGATCAGCTTCGCGGTTACCGCGAAGCTGATCTGCGTCTTTGTTTTCACATATGCAGATTGTTGGTTTTCTCATGAGGCGGTTCAAATCCTGTTATAGGATGCAGATTCATCCCTGAGCGTAATAATTGAATTAACCAATCTATTTGTATGAATATTCTATGAATGACTACTTCAGTATTTTGCATAAGCTCAGATTTCATGCTATATTGAAATAAGCATAGTTGATAATCATGTTAAACTGAAATGAGCATGAAAATGATTTTAATGATCATGGAACAAGGTCAAGACATCCTGTGAATGAGCTCTGCCATGAAAGAAAAACTGTGTCATTAGGTTTTTGACCTAGTTCAAACTGTTTATTTCTATTCCAAAACATAGCTTGTGGGTAGTCATTAGATTCGCTCTAATAAGTACCCACAATATATGTTTTGACCATTTGGAAAATATCAGTTTTTTTTTTCTAATATAAAATTTCAATTTTTACAGCTTTATAAATCTCTATTACATTGGCATGTTTTCATACTATTACAGATAGTGAAGATGAGGGAACATGCGGGGGTGGGGGCGGTGGCGTTCCGGTCGGTGTTGTGTCACCCCTGCCTACTGACGGCCAAGTAACGCTTAACATTAATATCAAGGGAGGCATCAAGGGGGAAAAGGATGAAAAACATGGTGGTGGAGATGGTAAAATCAAACTTGTCCCCGTGCCAGGCCCACCACCGCCGGGAAAGAAGGGGGAGAAAGAAGGAAAGAAAGATACCGATGGTCGAGGGAAGAAACATGGGGATAGAAAAGATGGTGAAAAGAGAAAAGAACGCCGAGAACGTCGTCGAGCACGTCGCGCAGCCAAGGCAGCTGCTGGCGGCATTGTTAAGGTAAAAACCGATAACAAGGTAAAAACCGATGGATCAAAATCTGGGTCATCCGGGTCTTCTGGGTCGTCATCATCGTCGAGCTCATCGTCGGATTCTGACAGCGACAGCGGCAAGAATAAGATGAAGGTGGAGATCAAAAAGAATCCTGTGAAGCCAAAATCAGCAACCAAGAAGCAAAAGTCCAGTGCTTGCATTGTGCTGTAAATTATTTCGTTATTGTTGAAATTTGATGTTTTTATTGAGATTAAAGTACCAATAAGACTTGCTGCTTATTAAAAAAAGGAAATATTGATAAAGAATTTGGATTACGAAATATGATAAACAGGACTTTAACAGTTTTCTTTTTTCACCATTTTTAATGATTTAAATACATTGCTGATGTATCTATGCATACTTTGAGCAATACAATTCCAGAACTTTTAAGCATAATAGACTTGAAAAAGTATTGAGCTGTCTTATACACTGGCTGGTTTCAGTGTTCAGAGGCAAATATTTCTGTGGAAATAATATTATTACTTGTATATGGCTCTATCACAATATTTTTTTGTCTCCCCCACCTTTCAAACCCCCTTTTAATAAGAAAAAATATTTGAAAATGTATTGATAAACAATGTTATTGACTTTAATATGATGTTATTATTGTTAATACTGTTATGATTCTAAATTATCATACAAACAAGTTATGTGAACTTTGAATAGGAGACTGATGCAATTCTTCAAAGTTTCATGACCATCAGCAAAACTAGGCCCAGTTGTTCAAAACTTTGCTAGCTTAATGCTGTCGTTAAGACCTCAACTCGTTAAGTAAATACCACTATACATAAGCAAATACACTGTTATTTTTGTTGATAAAATGTGAGAATCCTTTGCAGTGCAAAGGATTCTCACATTTTATAAACAAAAATAACAGTGTATTTGTAATATTGCCATTTGAAATTTTAACGAATCGTTAACTAGCGACATCGCAAATTTTGAACAACTAGGCCCTGGTGCTATATAGATTGTGATCAGTTAACGTTAATGGTTGTGTGATGATTTAGGATCTTTACAGAAGTTGATATTTATATATTTGTGTTTGCTGTGTTTTTGTAGAATATTTTCCATATACACCTTACCATTCCGTCCATGCATAGTTTTAAATTATTACAGTAGACAACCTATTTATTTATTTTTTGCTTTTCTAACTTATTAAATATTTATACCAAAAGTTAATGATACTCATGAAGTTCTCACCTTACCACATATCAAATGAGCAATGTTGTAAGAAAACTTGTCTTGGAACTTTAAGACAAGGTCTCAGCATGTTATTTTATGTATTGTTTTCATTACAAAAGATGCATGGAGACTTGGAACTTCAGATTTAGAACATACCGGTAGATGGGTTGTAAAAAGTAGCAAATAGCAAGTTTTCTCATGTCATGGCTCAGTTCTCAGTATTATGACAGTATGTATCTTGATTTGGATTTGCTCATGTCCACATTGATTTGACTTACTTACCAGGCCCCAAGATTATAAAACGTTTTTCATGCTCAACTCAGCTAAGCATAAAATTTTAACTGCTCATAAATACAAAAAAACTTTTGTTGGCATTTTAACATTTATAAGCAGTATAAATTATAGTCTCAGCTGAGCTGAGCATGAAATTTTTTTTTATAACCTCAGGGCCTGATTATTGTTTGTGTTTCTCCGTAATATTGATACAGTTACTACACGATGTTGTCATTGTTACTTTACAAGAAGTATCAATTACAGTACAAAACATTTTGGTGCAAGTCTGGTTTGACTGATTTTGTTAAAACACCAATACATTTCATATTGTGACTCTTACACTTCTTAAAGAAAATTAGACCAATGATGTCAGAAGATTTCCTGAAGTAATTGTGTGACATGTTAAAAATTGTTAAATCAAGTTGCTACTCTTAAGATATATTTATTCTGTTTCAAATTTTCACACATGGATTTTCAGCACAAACAATGGTACAAAGTGGGACCACTGGAATTATTTAATGACACAGTGGTAACTTTGTGACCAGTTGATTGACATACATGTACATGTATTGTTATTTTTGTTGATGTGTCAAGTATTAATATCAAGCATTACTGTAGTATACATGAACATCAAATGAAGCTCTCGGTTGAAAACATGTAAATGTGCGGTGTGACTTTTGATATTCTAGAAAAAGAATCAATTTGTCGAGAAAAAATTTCATGATTTTTGCAAAAGACAGTTTTTTTCTAATCAAGATATATCTTTTCTCCTTGCAAAGCAAAACAATATCATACCTCATTGTGCCTATTCAGATCACTCAGTTAGATGACCTGTTCTTTTCTGTTTTCTACCTTTGTCTTATTTTTTTTTATTTCATTCATTCAAACTAAATTTAGAAGTAGATGTTTTAATCATTTTTGAAGATCATCCATTGGTTGGTTTTCAGCTCGGAGGCGAGGCCTGTGATAAAAGACTCCTGTGATAATGTCTGCAAAGTTTGTTGGGGCGAGAAAATAATTTATGTTGCCACACTGATGCATTTTCATGTCAATGAAACGGTGTTGCAAGTTAGATTATTTTCTCAGCTAGTTTGCAGACAGATGTTTGGTAGATATAGTTATGTGTTTCTGAGTTAAAGATATGTGCATTTTTTTATTTTTTTTTTTCAGTACTAAATGTAGGAACTACCATTAATTTTTAAATTGGATACTTAAATTCCAGCATCAGTTTTAGGTAGAAAAGTAACAGAGGCAACTAAAAGAATGAAATATATTTTTGTAAAAAAAAAAAATAAACATTTTTTTTTTTTTTTTTTTTTTTCAATTTTATTATAAAATTTTGGGGTATTAGCTAAAACTCCAAAAAAAGATTTGAAAAGATGACAGAGAATCATTCTAGTGATAAAATACCATTTTAGATTTTTGTATGTGAAATTGTGTTTGTTTGTCGTGTCTTAAAATTTCCCATGTCTCATTTCATTTTCTTCACTCGTTTACCATACACCCAAGTTTTGTCATGTTTGTTTATTTTGTTCTACCTCTGTTTAATCAGTTCTGTTTAGTATAGTTCTCCCTTTTCATTTTAAACCCATGCTTTTTTAATTTTCTACAAAATTTGCTTTATATTTCTACAAATTTTGTTTTTTATTTTTAAAAATCTATGTTTTAAGTTTCATTTTTGTAAATGTTTATAAGTAACGGCACCAAATTTTTATCCAAATAAATAGCAAAATTTGTGGAACTTTTGTAAATAAATTGTTTTGAAGTGTGTTAATATAGTTTGCAGTGAAATCTTTTCTTATTAACATAGAATTTGCTTTTAGTTTGTTTGCTTTTTTACATTATGAAAACATGCCCATGCAATATGCAGAGACTTTTCAAGTTAGAAAAAAATGAAAATTTTCAGTAGAAAATTTTTGCTATTTTTCTTATTTTTGCTCCAAACATAGATTGTGGGTACACGTTAGAACTGCCTCGCTGAGGCGGTTCTAATGAGTACCCACAATCTATGTTTTGGAGCAAAAATAAGAAAAATAGCTATACCCCTGCAAACCCCAGTTAAACTATATAAAATTGGGGTTTAAGGGGTACACATTTCACGGACATGTTTTCCTGATGTAGTTTGAATTTTTTATACAGAATTAGTGCTAACTAAATTGCAGTAGTGTGCTGGTTTAATATTTTAGCCACAATTCGTTTTACCGTCGATGTTTTGAAATGTGTTTGAAAGCATGCACTTAGATAATACAATTATTTTTTGAAGAACTAGAAGAAATATCCAAATGTCATGAAAAAAGGTTTATATGTTTCTTTTGTTATGTGAAATGTGAAGGGCAGCTAACATTTTGTATTTAAAAATAATTTTGGCAGAAACCACATTTTTCAAGAATAATTTTTGTGGTAAAAAACATAATCAAATTTTAAAATCATCCCATCTAACAGATGGCTGTGTGGTGGTTTTAATAATGATTTGAAATATATTTTGTGGGTAATGTCCTGAAAATAAAATTAACATAACACTGTGTGGTTAAAATAAAAAGGTTTGTTTAGAAAAAGGTTATATGTAGTGTGTAGTTTTGGAGATGCGTGTTTATAATCTCTTTCTAACAATCACTGACATCATAATTCCAAATTCCAATTTAAGATTATTACAACATCAACCTTAGGCAAGTAATGATGCAGAACGGAAATGATGGTAAACTGTGAGTTTTGAAGTTTTATTGAAATTAGAAATTTCAAATAGCAGAGGCTACCCATTGCACTAAATGTTGGGTGGAATTTTGATAATTTTGGGACATAGGGTTAAAATCTGAAATTTCCATATTTTCTATACATTTCCAAAAAACATATATAAGTTAAAACTAGTTTAGTGGTTTTGAAATATTGAGGTCCCAGCCCCAGAAATAGCTGTATTTGGCCTATTTATAGGAAAGAGATTATACACAGAGCAAGTTTAGAGTTTTTAGTGTCGGTTTGAACACTGCCAAAATTTAAACTTACCCGGATTACCGCAAGGCATTCTGGGTATTTTACCCGGATGTTGCAAGGCATTCTGGGTATCAGACTTGTCAAAGCAAGGCTGTGATATTTTGTATATAAATTGATACATTGTTTCCATGGAAACCAGTTTTGAAGCAAAAGCTACAAAGCAATGCTCAAAACTCCTCATGTCATGTATTTCATTAAGCCCTTACTTCATTTCACATAATTTCATTTGTGTTGAATTTTTCAAACCAAACACTGTAATGAAATGTTTTTCGCTCATAAAGTGCAATAATACATAACACATTTCATAATTGTCTCCCTTTGCTTTTATGTGCTCCTCCTTTTCTGTGGGCAACCACATGAGAAAACATGCCATTTAAGATGGAGAATATGCCCTTGCGCTGCATGCTATGTTACTAAAATGGTACACCCGCCATGTTTGTTGGGCAATACCCTATCATTCAGTGACTTTAGCCTGCACAGGCTTTTCAAAACCTGTTTTCTCGTGTCATTGGTCCAATGTATAAGCTGCTTTTCCTCTGTTATCTTTGTTTCCACTTTTGTTGTCTATCTGTGTTTCATTACGAAAACATGCCCATATAATATACAGTAATTTTTCAGCACAGAAATTGATGATTTTCAGAGGAAAAAATTTGATATTTTTCTTATTTTTGCTCAAAACATAGATTGTTGCTACACGTTAGAAACCGCCTCGCCGAGGCGGTTCTAACGAGTACCCACAATCTACGTTTTGCAGCAAAAATAAGAAAAATAGGTATACCTCTGCATACCCCAGTTCTACTATATAAAAGTGAGGTTTACAGGGGTATACATTGCATGGACATGTTTTCCTTATGGTTTTCCATAAACTTGAGTTAGAATTATCAGGATAACATGTCCATGAAATGAAATACCCCCATGTACCACTGGGGTGTACAGGGGTTTACAATTTCTCTTATTTTTGCTTCAAAACATAGATTGTGGGTACTCATTAGAACAGCCTCGGTTAGGCGGTTCTAACATGTACCACATTCTATGTTGTGAGCAAAAATATTAAAAGTATCAAAATTTTTCTAATGAAATTTTCATTTTTTACAGCTAAAAAAATTTGTATATTGCATGGGCTTGTTTTCGTAATGTACTGAAGATACCATTCTCTATGCATTGTATACTCAAGTTTACCACTCTTACTCAAGATTTTAGCTTTGCAAGGAGGGATAATTGTTTTTAACAAATTTTCATTTTAGACTGTCAAGTATGGCCAAGAAAGTTTTAAAAATAGCAGACAAAAATTACAAGCTTTTGTTCTGATCCATTTGTGTAAAATGTGTTTATTTTTAAAATAACATATTTTTCAAACAATGAATTTTTCAGATCTTACAGCAATGAAACTTTGTACTTTGCTTATAACGATAAGGTTTGGATGTACATGTACATATAGCAACTGAGAGCTTCTTTTGTTTTCATATGCATGAACTTTACATATTAGTTACTTTTTGGGCATATATACTTTACTGTGTTCCTCGAAGACCAATCATCTTTTTTGTCCATGTATTAAGCTGTGGTAAACCATTATAAGTTGTCAAATATGGTTACCGTGTGACTCGATATACTGTAAGAAAGCATGGACAAAAACAAATGAATACATTCAATTTGATCAAATGCATGGGTGAAAATTTCAGTATTAATACTGAATTCTGTATTGGGAAGATTTTTCCCCAATGTATTGGTATAGGAAAATATATTCAGTATTTCAGTATTGGAAAAATGGCTTTTCAGTATTGAGAATTTTTGGAACTTTCATCCATGCAAATGTGATAAGGGTTGTCAGGGTTCAAAAGACTAGAACAGTCACAAATTGTTAACACTTTGCAAGGAAAAAGTTTTTTTATGGATTGTGATAACAAAATTTTTTGTCAATTTTGTTTACCACCTTTATGCTGATTTATCACATTATAGCCTCAGTTCTGTCTCATTTTCGTACTTATAACGATGCTCAAATGGCAATCAAGATAAAATGCTCCCAATGCAATTTCTTTGTATATATACTTTCTGATGAATGCACCCTGTTTAAATGTGGTAAAAGAGGGTTGGTAAATGAATGAATGCTTCTTCATTTATAGAAAAATTTCTTTTTTTTTTTCAAACATTGTTCCAGGTGTAAAAATAATGAAAAAATCTTAATTCTGAAAAAAGTAGTTGAACTACATGTAGTCAAAAAAGAAGTTAAATTATTCTTTTCTAGAGGTTTCAGTGGATTCTTGAATATTTTATATCTTTGAAAGTATGTTTAGTTTCCTTTCTTATTTTGTTCTTTATAGTAGTCGTATTTATAATTTAAAGCAATGCACCATATTGACTGCTTTTCAAATAAATAGTAGTTTGCCGAAAAATCAAAACACTTATAGCTATTCACAGACAAAACTCAACAGATACATGTATTTCCTTTAAAATAGTTTATTTTGTCTAATTTATTTTTAAACTTAATATTGTATAATTTTATATTTGAATTGCTATTACAAATCAATAAACATTCCATTATCATTTTGTGCCTTCTTTGTAAGCTCGGATGCTATAGAAACCTTGTTGATTTTGATACTGTGAATTCAGAAATTTTCGCGTGACTATTATTTCTCGAATTTTCTATTTCCGAATCATTTGCAACATTTTGAATTTGTGAACAAGTGTTTGTGTAGTCTTCATGGACTATAGGGACTCTTTATTAGCGAGAACCTTGAATTCTCGAGGCATTGACTTTGCTAATAGACTCCAAAATTTAGTTCTTGCGAACATTTCCGAATTTACAGTATTTTTAATTGTGAAATGATACACAGGCATATTTTAACTGTTTGTTCACCATTTCATCGGAACAAAACAAAACTTGTGCATATAGCCTTTTATTGGTAGTTTTGGGTTTTTCAAATCTATGTTAAATCAAGTAACCAATTTATAGATAGCATTATGTTTATTGTCAGTAATTGGTTTCTAATCATCACAATAACATGTAATGTATACCCCATTTTTATTTGGTAAAACTGGGATACCTTTTGTTCTAAAACATGAATTGTGGGAACTTGTTAGAATCGCCTTGGCAATGTGGTTCAAACGTGTATCCACAATCTGTTTTGATCAAATTTTCAATTTTTACAACTGTTACATGGGCATGTTTTCATTATGGTGTCCATGATGACAGTAAATGACATGTACACATATAAAAAGGCTGTTTATTTTTGTATTTGAAGAAAAAATCAATTTAAAACTATAATTTATGAAGATCAAATGCCTGCTACCTTTGATATACACCTTATATGTTATGTTTGTTACATCAGTGTAATGCTCAAAAGATGAGAATGAAAGAAATACAACTTTTTTTGTCTACTTTTTGTTTTGTTTATTATTTTACTCCCTATTTATTTTTTGAGCCACATCATGAGAAAACCAGATTTTTACCTATGTAAGCAATGGCGCAGATTAGCTGCACAGCTGATCAGTGCCTTTGTTTTCGCTACATGGATAGTACAATGCCTCATCTACTTATAACTGAAATTTCAAGTACCCAGCCTTCTTCTGAGACTGTCCAGGCAGTATTGTGTCAGACCAGGGCCCAGTTGTTCAAAGCATCGTTAGCTTAACGATATCGTTAAGACATAAATTTGTTAAGCAAATATCAGCTAAAGTAACAAATACACAGTTATTTTTTTGTTGAAAAAATGTGAGAATCCTTTGCAGTGCAAAGGATTCTCACATTTTTTCAACAAAAAATAACAGTGTATTTGTAATATTAATGTTTGAAATTTTAACGAAACGTTAACTAACGACGTCGTTTGTTTTGAACAACTGGGCCCTGGTTGGAAACCCCAAAGACAGGTCTTCTCACACTGTAGCTCATTTTACTTCCTCTCTCCCTGCATTTATGAAGAATTGTATTCATTCTAATTCGCTCACATGCTCTAATTAGCATAGATCTTTTTGTGTTATCATAAAACTTTTGTAGCCATCCGGCTAAGTTTTAAACAAAACCAATAAACAGAAGTATAATGAAGATGAACCACTGCCTGGGACACGGATTATCGTTTTTACTGGGGATAACGCCAAAACTATTTTTCCTGTTGATTTCATAAAGAAAGAAAATTAAATACCAGAGGACCAATGGTCCTGTAAACGCTCACCTGAGTCGGCTGCATATACCAATAAACATGTTTGAATATTATGGTATTTAACCCCAGTGCAGGGGCAGATGAAGCCCTTGGGCCGTTTTCTTTTTTCAGAATAATCAATATTCTGTCCATGGATGCTTCACGCCAAGTTTCATTAAAATCAATCTATTGGTTTCAGAGAAGAAGATATTTGAAGGATGGGCATGGTGGCCATCTTGGTCATGTGACTTAGATTATTAATATACACATTGGTTCCCCCATCCTATAGATGCTTCACATAAAATTTGGCTTCAATTGGCCAAGTGGTTTTAGAGGAGAAGATGTTTGAATATTATGGTAATATACATGTATATTGCCCCGGGGTGTGGACATATGAGCCCTTAGGTCCATTTTTTTTTTTCAGAATCATTAATATTTAGTCCTACTACCCATTTCCTGCAAGATTTTCACCTCAAATGACTTTTTAAAAGTTTTCCCCATTCCAATGCATTGGCGACCTATGTTGACCTTGTCGTAAAATAGGTCAAGGTCACCGCAGGGTCATGATTTATACATACATTGTAGTACTTCAGCCATTGGTGCTTCATACCAAGTTTCTTTGAAATCGGTCCTCAAAATTCGGAGAAGATTTTTGAAGGGTTTTAACCATATATGGGCATGGCAGCCATCTTGGTTATGTGAACTACATAATTTATATATACATTAATTCCCCCATTCCATAGATGCTTCACATACAATTTGGCTTTGATTCGCCAAGCGGTTTCAGAGGAGAAGATGTTTGAATATTATGGTAATATACATGTATATTGCCCCGGGGTGGGGGCAGATGAGCCCCTGGGGTCCAATTTTTTTCAGAATCATTAATATTCAGTCCTACTGCCCATTTCCTGCAAGACTTTCACTTTAAATGACATTTTAAAAGTTTTCCCTATTCAAATGCATTGGCGACCTATGTTGACCTTGCCGTAAAAAAAAGGTCAAGGTCATCACAGGGTCATGAATTATATGCACATTGTAGTACTTCAGCCATCGATGCTTCATGCCAAGTTTCTTTGAAATCGATCCACCTGTTCTGGAGAAGAAGATTTTTGAAGGGTTTTTCCCATATATGGGCATCGCGGCCATCTTGGTCATGTGACCTGGATTATTTATATACACATTGATAACCCCTTCCTATTGATGCTTCACATAAAATTTGGCTTTGATTGGCCCAGCGGTTTCAGAGGAGATGATGTTTGAATATTATGGTAATATACATGTATATTGCCCCGGGGTGTGGACATATGAGCCCCTGGGGTCCAATATTTTTCAGAATCATTAATATTCAGTCCTACTGCCCATTTCCTGCAAGACTTTCACTTTAAATGACTTTAAATGACATTTTAAAAGTTTTCCCTATTCAAATGCATTGGCGACCTATGTTGACCTTGCCGTAAAATAAGTCAAGGTCATCACAGGGTCATGATTTATATATACATTGTAGTGCTTGAGCTATTGATGCTTCATGCCAAGTTTCTTTGAAATCGATCCACCTGTTCTGGAGCAGAAGATTTTTGAAGGGTTTTTACCATATATGGGCATCGCGGCCATCTTGGTCATGTGACCTGGATTATTTATATACACATTGATAACCCCTTCCTATTGATGCTTCACATAAAATTTGGCTTTGATTGGCCCAGCGGTTTCAGAGGAGATGATGTTTGAATATTATGGTAATATACATATATATTGTCCCGGGGTGGGGGCATATGAGCCCCTGGGGTCCAATTTTTTTCAGAATCCTACTGCCCATTTCCTGCAAGACTTTCACTTCAAATGACTTTAAATGACATTTTAAAAGTTTTCCCCATTCAAATGCATTGGCGACCTATGTTGACCTTGCCGTAAAATAAGTCAAGGTCATCACAGGGTCATGATTTATATATACATTGTAGTGCTTGAGCCATCAATGCTTCATGCCAAGTTTCGTTGAAATCAGTCCACCAGTTCTGGAGAAGAAGATTTTTGAAGGGTTTTTACCATATATGGGCATGGCGGCCATCTTGGACATGTGACCTGGATTTCTTATATACACATTGGTTCCCCCTTCCTATAGATGCTTCATATAAAATTTGGCTTTGGTAGGCCAAGCGGTTTCAGAGAAGAAGATCTTTGAAATTGTGGACGGACGGACGGACGACGGACGGACAGACGGACGCCGGATCATGGCCATCCTATAAGCTCACCTTGTGAGCCTAACGGCTCAGGTGAGCTAAAAATGTAACAAAAACTGTTAAAATCCCAAGCAAAGATGTACAGTATCTGGAAGAATGAAGAGAATTTATCAAAAATGTAGGTCTATAGTATAGAAAATATTTTCCCCAGTAAAGCCCACCAGTAGGAGCTGTCTGTTACCATGGCAACCAGAGTTTTGATTATACCTGCTTTTAAATCTAATGCAATTCCCCACCACAATAATGCTTTTGATAAAGTTAAATTGTGATCAGCCTGCTAGTCTCCAAAATATACACTTCAACCTCATTATAACGTGCCTCATTATAATGCAGTTTTCAATATAACACGGCCATGTCATGGCCTAAAAATTGATTATTTTGCTATGATGTCTATAGTAAATAACCTCATAATAACAAGGTTCACTTTTAACATGGTCTGTTTCTATGGACCCTAAAGATAGCATTATAATAGTAAGGTTGTTACTGTACATGTTTGAAAGTGTGGAAGCATGCACTTGTGTCCCATCCTATATGCTCACCTTAAGAGTCATCCCCTCGGAAGAGCTAAAACAAATAACACAGAAAAATGGTAAACCTATTTTATTTTATTCATGTTTAACCTTTCTTTGTCTCAGCTACGCACCAACAACACTTAATCTAAACTTCTAAGAGGGAATCAGACCTGCATCATGAGAAACCTGGTCCCGAGGTTATAAAACTTTTTTCATGCTCAGCTCAGCTGAGCATAAAATTTTAACTTCTCATAAATACCAAAATAGTCCAAATATATTGAAATTGAAGGTTTAGAATGCCAAAGCCTGTAATTTATCCTGCTAATAAATGTTAAAATGCCAACAATTGTTGGCATTTTAACATTTATGAGCATGATAAATTTTAATCTCAGCTGAGCTGAGCTTGAAAAAAGTTTTATAACCTCGGGACCAGGCCCCCAAGCTTACCATTACGAAAACTTGCCCATTTAATATACAGAGATTTATTTCAGATTTAAAATTTGAGAAGTCCATGTATTTTATATGTTTGCTCAAAACATTGATTGTGGGTACATGTTAGAACCGCCTCACTGAGGTGGTTCTAACAAGTACAGTGTACCCACAATCTATGTCTTGGATCAAAAATAAGAAAAATAGGTATACCTATCTAAACCCCAGTATTACTTTATAAGGGGTTGACATTTCACAGACATTTTTTCATGATTTAAAGCTTTTCATTCTCAACTCAGCTGAGAATGCAAATTTTTGACATTTAAACATTTATTAGCATGACAAATGATTGGCTTTTTTTAATCATATTTGAAATTTCTGCCTATTTTGGTTATTTCTGCGTTTGTAAGCAGTTTAAATTTCATGCTCAGCTCAGCTGAAAAAGTTTTATAACCTCGGAACCTGATGTACATTCAGGATAACATGTTCGTGAAATGTAAACATGTTCGTGAAATGTAAACCCTCATATTCTACTTTTATATAGTAAAACTGAGGTACACACAGGTTTACTCACAATCAATGTTTTGAGCAAAAATAAGAAAAAGATCAAAAATATTACCATGAAAATTTCCAATTTTTACTGAAGAAAAAGAACTCTGTATATTGCATGGGCGTATTTTTGTAATGCACCTATATGAGTGACAAAGGAATAAATCGGTCAAGGCAAAATATACTGACTGAAAAGCGTTTGAGCTGCCGCATCAGAAAGCCAATAATTTGCATATGCGAAAACAAAGACGCAGACCAGCTTCACGGTAACCACAAAGCTGATCAGCGCATTTGTTTTCGCTACACAGATAGTACAATCCCTCTTCTTCTTAAATCCAAAAATTTCAAGCTTCTAGCCTGCTTCTGTGACTGTACAGGCTAGTTTGTGTTGGACCTGGTCTGAAACCCAAATTATTCGTTTTCTCACACTAAGGGTCATTTTATGTTCTCATGATGCATCCTATATCACAAGTTTTCTGTACATGTTTACTCTGCAAATTTCGGAGAGCTTTGCTACCAAAAATTGTTTAAAAATAAATAAAAAAACAAAACTTTTTCCAAACTTTGAAAAGCATACAAAATGAATATTTGCATGAAGTCATAGGAAATGAACACTTAAAAACTGCACCAAATTACAAAGACTATCAAAGGCAATGATATGAGCCGCCTCGTGGGAAAACCAACAATGTGGTTTCTGAACAGGTCCGACACAAACCGGCCTGTACAGCTACAGAAGCAGGCTAGAAGCTTAAAATTTTGGAGTTAAGTAGAGGAGGCATTGTACTATCCGAGTAGCGAAAACAAAGGCGCTGATCAGCTTCGTGGTTACCGCGAAGCTTATCTGCGTCTTTGTTTTCGCATATGCAGATTGTTGGTTTTCTCATGAGGCGGCTCATATAATGTAGATCTACTTGTATCTGTATTTTCTTTTATAAAATTTAACAATGACATTATTACAGATCTACTTATGAACATGGTAATATAGTAACGAGTTTCAGAAATATCTCTGATGCTAAATCAATGATATGAATGGATGATTTATCACAGAGAGGTATGAGTGACTATGAATAACAATCATGATCTAACAATTTAACATATGAGGCGCAACATGAGAAAACCAACAATGTGGTTTTTGAACAGGTGCGACATAAACTGGTCTGTTCTGTCACAGAAGATGGCTAGAGGCAGGAAATTTTGGATTTAGAAACTAGAGGAATTGTACTATCCGTGTAGTGAAAACAAAGGTGCTGATTAGCTTCGCAGTTACCGCGAAGCTGATCTACGTCTTTTCGCATATGCAGAGTGTTGGTTTTCTCATGAGGTGGCTCATATTGACACACCATAGTCATTCTAATTAGTGCACACAAGTGCACACTCAGTTCCCTTTGGAGTAAAGCACACGTAGTATGCACATGTGGTTTTGCCAGGAAAATACCTTCAGAATATATGCTCTGAAGGCAACCTCACGAGAAAACCAACAATGTGGTTTTTTAACAGGTCTGACACAAACCAGGCTGTACAGCCACAGAGGACAGCTAGAAACTTGAAATTTTGGATTTAAGAAGAAGAGGGATTGTACTTTCCGAGTAGTGAAAACAGACCTGATCAGCTTCGCGGCTACCTAGAAGCTGATCTGCCTCTTTGTTGGTTTTCTCATAAGGCGGCTCATGGGTATTTGTATGACAGGCGTACCAAATTACCTGAAAAAGTCCTGTTTCATTTCTGCTTGACAAATTCAGTTGAAATTAACCCACAAAATGTGCCTGTAGTAATGATTTTCTAATCTTTCCAGAGCTTTTTTTTAACCATTCCTTTTTCAAAAAGTTACAAAAAATTCTCCAGCAGCAGGTTAGGCTTACCGGAATAACCTCAACATTTTAGCATGATATTGAAATATCTTAAGGTACAATCACATAAGAGCTGTTATACTTTTTCATGTAATTCTTGTATGCCCCTCCTATAAAGCACTGTTTTTATTTCTAGAGAAATAACACCTCAATTCCGCGAGTCTAAAATGTGGTCGGGTTGGAATATGGCCCCCGCCTATTGGGGCCTAAAGAAATAGATGGGCTGCTTGTTCCTTCCAGGCAAAGCTTCTACGCTACTGACTGACCATCTGATTGCGTTCCTTCCTGGCAAAGCTTCTACACTACTGACTGACCATCTGATTACTGGTTAACCACTCAGGTCTGAGCTTGCCCAGGAAAAGTGAATGTAGTCAACCCATCCATACATATAAGTAAGGATGGGAACGAATATTCGAACATTCGAATATTCGTATTTCTAACGAATATTCGAATGCGTTTCCGAATTCGAATATTCGTATTTTCATATTTTTCATTCTTCTTTCTCTCGAGTTTTTGCCTAAAATTCGCATTCATTCTCGGCGGCGCCTTTTTTCCGTGAAAGTCGCTATGTATCATCCTTGCAAATTGCGTTGTCAGTTTGACACTTTGTTGTTTTAACAATAACTTTAATTAGTCAAAAGTCGATCATTACCTGTCTCAGACGAGTTTGTTTTTGAAAGGTGCGAACGGTCTGCGTTTGATTTATTGCGCCTGTAATTGACACCTTAAACAAGCGATTAGTAGAAGATGCCACCCAGAACGAATTGCGACAGTGTTACAGTAAAACAGCAAACCAATGAAACATTATTGCTCATTGAAATACAGTCAATCACGGAGCGTGGCATCATTTTCGTTCTAGCATTTCTTTGAATTTACACAACCAAATTATTCATTTTATAGTTCTGAAAGAATAAAGTCATTCATTACAAATCCAAAATGCCGCCATCAAAAGACATAATGATGACAGCGCTCACAACACACCTTGGTTAAGGGAACTTCTCCGATTCCCTTCTCCGAGTTGAAATCTCTATGAAAACATTGATGATTTGTCTATCCGAATATTCGAATATATTCGAATAATCTATACGAATATTAGAATAGCATATTTGCCATTCGTTCCCATCCTTACATATAAGCCTTATTGGCTTAGTTGGGTGGTTACATTTGATGCACTTTTTGGATGTCATGACGACACCATTTTCAGTAAAAGTCCCATAAAATGGAGGCAACTTCCGTCATGACCACAGCTGCTGACTGGGACGTTAAGCATCAACTCAAACAAACAAACAAATCCGCTAGTTTAGTGTTACTCAGACTTTCATGACTATGAGTGAATGAATGAAAAAGTTATACGAAATTAGTGAATAAATGACAAGTGGTTTGAAATGAATGAATGAATGAATGAATGAATGAATGAATGAATGAATGAATGAATGAATGAATGAATGAATGAATTGAAAATTGTATGAATTAATGAATGAATTAAAAGAATGTATGAAGATTAATTAATGAATGAAAATATGTTTGAAATGAATGAATGAATGAATGAATGAATGAATGAATGAATGAATGAATGAATGAATGAATGAATGAATGAATGAATGAATGAATGAATGTACAAAAATATACAAATGGCAGGCAGTGCAAACATGAACTGTACAAATTGGCCTGCAGAAAATGGTACAAAAATATCAAAAATTGTAAACTTCCACACAACAACAATCAGTTGAGCAACATCATGAGAATTCAGATCTTTGCCTAGGCAAAAACAAAGGCCCAGATCAGCTGTGCAGTAACTGCACAGCTGATCAGCGCCTTTGTTTTTGCTACAAAGATAGTACAATCCCTCTTCTTCTAAAATCTGAAATTTCAAGCTTCTAGTCTTCTTTTGAGACTGTACAGGCCAGTTTGTTTTGGACCTGGTCGGCAACCCTGAAGATTGGTTTTCTTGTGTCGTGGCTCAGTTGGTCCCAGAGACTAAAAGTAGCTATCACAATGTTACTAGATGGCTGCCATTGACTTTTGGGCTCTGAAGCTGTCTAAACTAACAAACGCAGTGATCAGCATGCGCTGGTCCTGAGATGATAAAACTTTTATCATGCTCATCTCATCTGAGCATGATATTTAAAATGCTCATAAACACTAAAATGATCAAAACTGGTAAGATTTTCTTATCAAAATAAGTATAGAAAACATTTATCCTGCGAATAAATGTTAAAATACCAACAACTGTTGGCATTTTGACATATACGAGCAGGATAAAATTCAGACTCAGTTGAATTGAGCATGAAAAACATTTTATTACCTTGGAGGCTAGTCTTTTCACAATGCTCATATTGAGGTAATACATACACATCGAAAGCAGCCTATTAAAACAGGATAACATTATCAATCAAATTTCAAAATAAATTCATTGGTTTCACAGTAGAAATATACAGAATCAAGCTTGAAAAATAAAACATGAAAAGACTGGAAATACTAATTCTGGTCACTGTTTGGTACCAAAAGGTGAGTTTTCTAATAACAAATTGTAACTCGAAGGACAGAATAAAAGAATCTATGATGGGGTTGAGGCCGAGACAAGGAAATCTCAGGCAATTTTTCAGATTATTCTCTGCCGAGGATGAGACTTGAATAATGAAAAAGAGCCTGAGATTTCAGTGTTGAGGCCTCAACACCATCATTGATTATTATTCTCACCCATCACTTAAAGCATTTTGACTCTGAATAGGCTTCAAGTGCTGTTCAGGCAGCCATTTTGTTTTACATGAAACCGTATGCTAATTAACCAATGAAAAAATAATTTTGTATATGCACTAACCTTACAAAAAGATTCATTCAGCATTTTGTTTTGTGCATAAAATTCTCAGCAAAATTAATTTTGAGATTTTTATCAAAGCAGCAGACTACAATTGCTCCTGTAAACTTCCTGAAATTAACATCTCCAAGTTTATTTTTGTCACCGACAGTTGATGGCTGGCTTATCATTTCGTTATATGGAAGTACACATGCAGATGTACATTTCTATTGGCTAAATACAGACATGATTGGCATTTTGAGACAGCTGAAATCTTCTAGTATCGAGACAGAAGGCACACAAAGGGATATGCTTGTCTGATGGGTGAGAATTGTCTATCTCATACATACTCATCAAAGATTCTCAGTCGGATCCAGGATTACTAGAAGGGGGCTTCAAATCCACCAAGGGGAGTACGAGTTTGACATTTAATCTGATTTTTCAAAAATCTTTCACGTGAAATTGAAATAATTTGGTCCAAATGTGGGTTCGCTCGAACCCCACAAACCCCCTCTAAATCTGCCACTGATTCTTTAAATATAATCCTTTTGCTGAAATTACATATCCTCCATACCATTACAACTATCAATCAGTGTGTGTGTGTTCAGGGATCTCCCAAACGTACCATTGGTTAGTAACATTTGTAACAATGGTATTACCATTTCTACCATTTGCACCAATTTCTTTACCAATGGTACCATTGGCAATTAAATTGGTACGAATGGTACAAATGTCACCAACCAATGGTACCATTGGAGAACCCCGAACAAACGCTATGTATCAAAGAGACAGGCCATTTAAACATTATCACAGTAATGTTCGGTTTTAAACATAACAAATTACACGAAAATTGTTTTGTGTGTGTGTGTGAAAAATAAGCTAGAAATGTTTGTGTCTTATACTGGATTTAACATATCATTATTGCTTTTATAACAAATCAATGTACAAGCAAAACGGATGGGTCACAAGTTCTCAAACATTAGTTACCCCCTTTTCTCCATGTTCAGAATTCAGACACTATTGCATTTCTATAAGGCCTGTTTCTTGACTGCAAGCCCTCATGTACATGTACGATGTTCTAACCACACCCCTGGCCCTGAGGTTATAAAACTTTTTCTAAGCATGAAATTTCAATAGCTCATAAATATTAAAATAGCCAAAATCAGTTGAAAATTCTGGCTTAAATCCCATTAGACAGTAATTTATCCTGCTCATAAATGTTAAAATGCCAACAATTGTTGGCATTTTAACATTTATGAGCAAGATAAATTTTAGTCTCACCTGAGCTGAGCATGAGAAAATTTTATAACCTTGGGCCCAGACCTCTCTTCCACTGAATGACTTTACATCAAGAGACCTCGCCGATAGCCTACTTCTTGAAGTCCTATTTCTGGATTCCTAGCTCTCATTTGCAACCACTACTAACAGATTTTCTATCAGCAGCAACACTTCATGACATAGAACTGAATGTATCAACTATGAGCATCTTGTTTCCTAAATGCCAAACACGGAAGATGCAAGGTAATCAGCTTTATTGGTCAAGACAATTTCTGCCAATTAGTGTTTATAGGAAAATTAATATATTTTATTCTTGTTGCTATGTGTAACTTAAGTGATAGATGTGGAGACCAAATTTACATGTGTAACTGCTATAGTATCTACACATCATTTTCGATATATAAGTGACCAAAACCAAGAGACTACTACTACATGAATGGACGCACAGAGGTTGCCTAGCCCACTTTGTGTTGAGGCTTACATGTAATTTATGTAAGTCAAAGTAAGTGACTGGTATTTGTACATGTAGCTTCCCAATATTTAGAAATATCCCATGTTTCTTTTTTTTTTTTTTTTTTTGATTCAGTTTTATGTCCCTTTCAAGCTTTTTCACTCATATCGAGACGGATCAATCGGTAGGTGGGGCGAAAACCGGAGTACCCGAGGAAAAACCACCTGACACACCCGCAAGCAGAACTTGGCTTGTCCCACATGTGACTCGTGCCCCGAGCGAGGCGCGAACCCACATCGGTGAGATGATCGAATGATCAAGAGCACTGAAGTCAGCGACCTTAACCACTCGGCCATGGGGGCCGCCCCCATGTTTCGGAAAAGAATTCCAGATGTTGTTTGCATTATACATAGTCCCTGCATCATGTACTAGGTCTCACACATATTTATCGTCAATGAATCAAAAACTGAATTTCGCAGAAAAAAGAAATTAACCACAAAACTGATTACTTTTGCACCCCCTTGCCTATGAATGCTCATTTACAAGCACTGAGTGGTGTGTCCGACCTCCCTTCGGCTGAATCACTTTCCGACATTGAACTTGAACTTAATGAACTCATTGATGGTGAACTTGAGGTTCCGCTACTGTCTAAATCGTCTGTGAAGTATGGATGATGTAAAGCGTCATTGGCACTGATTCGTTGATGTGGATTGAATTTCATAAGTCTCTGGAAAAGAGGAAATAAAATTACATGTAGTTACTCAAAGGAAGGGAGGTGCATCAAACTTGTTTGCATACCACTTGTTTTTTCTTAAATCATCTTTTGTTTGCAATATTTGCCGGTACACAATGTAAATGTTGTATGAAATACCTTTGTTATTACAGTATAATACCTCCTAAGACAGATAAAAGAGAGTGTGAAACTGATAATTTGTTTGCATGTTTTTTGTGTATTTGTTTTTAATATTCATTTTCTTTTCAAAATATATTTCAGACATGTCAAACAGTTTGAATCCAGATAAGACCTTACAAATCAGCAGCATCCTTTGGACACGGAAACAAATTCTTGCAACTATCTAGCTGTAATAGCATTAATTGATATTTCTTTTTCATAACAAAGTCTAACCTCAAATAAATCCCTGGCAACAGGATCAATCTCTGGTATATAGGTATCTACAGGTTTAGGTGGAAATGCTTTAAATGAGTTCCATGGCAATGATACGTCTTGCGGCCAATCAGATTCTATCGGTCGACCCATTATTCTGAAAGAGATGGTCAAGAAATTGGATGTACTCATACTCATACCTGTATTACAGGGATCAAACATGCCTTTTCTTGCATTAATATTTGCCTACCCTCAAAGAAGTTATTTGAATCTGAGGCCTAGGGTTCAAACTGCATTCGAGAGCTCGGCAAATAACGATGTAAAACTTCACAGAAAACTGAGGAATTTCTTAAATGTCAGCCAGTTTGTTTCTATGGAAAACAGTGACATCATGTAGTAATGACCAATGATGTTGACAGATTGTAGGCAAAACCCATGTTCAATTGGCACATCAATTTCGCAGCTTGAACATAGGTTTTATTGTCAGAAAATGGCTTTTGCCCCTATTGAAAATGACTTGAAACAACTTTGCCCATAGGTATTTATAAATGCGATAATAAATATAACAATCGTTTAAGTTTAAAAAAAATTGTGGTCAAAATCATAATTTCTTGAATTTCTGAGTACACGTATTTGTGAATCACTAAGCCAGTTTAAAATCATGATAACATTAATAAATAGTTCTGTAAATACAACATGAACCTGTGCATGAGAAAACCAACAATTTGGGTTCCAACAAGGTCCGACACAAACCGAGCTGTACAGTCACAGAAGCAGGCTAGAAGATTGAAATTTTGGATTTAAGTAGAAGAGGTGTAGCGAAAACAAAGGCGCTGATCAGCTTCGCAGTAACTACGACTGATCTGCGTCTTTGTTTTCGCATATGCAGATGGCTGGTTTTCTAATGCGGCGGCACACATTATTGGCAGGTTACTTGCAACTCTGACATGATTGATAATAGCTATCGAGCTATTTGAGCTATAATGAGACAATACATGTAGTAAGAATATCTGATATTGAAAGAAAACATATACTCAATCTGCACTCACTCAAATATTTTGATGAGTTGATCAATGTCTGACTGTCCACGAAATAATGGTCTGAAATAGTAGTTACAGGGTAAACAGAAAAGATGCAAGTACACCTCAACCTCTTTATAACACTACTGTAGGGGTCCATGTCAATTTCCGTGTTAGCTATCCAATCTGTGTGATAATGAGAGTAAAATGTATAGAATTTTTTAGATATATAGCATTTGGGGTCCATGAATGGTCCATGTTGTATCCAAAACCCTGCTGTAACGAAGCATGTTATAAAGAGGTCCAGGTGTAATCATGTGAAACATTGGCATTTACATCAGATCCTAAAAATATCATGATAAAATTGACCCATACACCATAACCCATTTCTGACAAATAGACTTGCACATCACAAATATAATTCTAAGTACATGTATAACTGTTGTAAATTGTTTACAAATCTTGTCAATGTCATGCCACTGCTACCGAATTCGGCAAATTCTACAAAACATTCTTAAGGCTATCATATCGTTGTCTTTATAGATTTTTAAGCCACAAAAAATGGACAAATAACATGCATAAAATTCCATAAATCCATAAATATCAATTTTTGATTATTTGTACAGTTTAGGTTTGTAGCCTCAATGGGCATAAAGGATGACATTTGAAAACAAATAAACTGACCTCCTATTGAAGAGTTCTGAAAATATACAACCACAACTCCACATGTCCACAGGAGTGGCATACTGGGCTTGTAACAACACTTCAGGGGCCCGGTACCATAAAGTTACAACCTATAATAACAAAACATCAGCAAATATACAACCACAACTCCACAACTCCACAGGAGTGGCATACTGGGCTTGTAATAACACTTCAGGGGCACGGTACCATAATGTTACCACCTATAATAACAAAACATCAGAAAATATACAACCACAACTTTGCATGTCCACAGGATACCATGAAGTTACCACCTATAACAACAATGCATCACAGTCTTCACGAAATCTTTTTTCAGCTGGAGGACAACTGTCTGGCAGACTGCAAGATTTTGCTGGACAAATCCCAATTTTGTAGGACAATTCTATACGTTATCATTGTAATTTTGGTAAATTTTGCCGCACATTTGTCTGACAGGATAAACTTTGTCAGTAAGAATGAAATTTTGCAGGTTTTGACCAACAGACCAACACTTTTTGTGCTAGGAGGCTATATCTTATGTTGAAATTTTCACATACTCCTTAGCTAAGATCATGTTTTAAAATTACAGAAGTTGTACTATCTTGTATATGAAATCTAAAATGACTGAGAAACATAAAGTCCTTTGTAAAAATGTATGAATCGAGTATCTCTGAACGACATTAATAAAAACTTTAGTACGATCATTTTGTGCACTTTTTCAATATATAATGTACTAATTAAAATAGTCTTAAATATCCCAAAGTCAAGGGTCATGTCATCTTTAAATATCACTCACTGGAGCTGTTTGACTCCAAGACAATACCTACCACTTGAGTAAGGGCCATCTGAAAGCCGTACACTCTGGCAAGGCCGAAGTCGGCAAGCTTTAGTTGACCGTCACTGGATATAAGAACATTCTGTGGTTTTAAGTCTCGATGAACGATACGATTACAATGAAGAAAATCTACACCTCGAAGAAGTTGCTGCATCAGGTCCTGTCAAAGAAAAAGTGTATGTTGTAAAACGGTAGGTCCAGAAATTTTCAAATGACGTTTATTTTGCAAATTTACTATTTCTGAATTATAATCCAGTTCTGGACTTTGCGAGTGACAAATCATGCCATCTATAAAGCCTGTAAAATATGTTTATTACCAAGAACTTTGAACTTAGAAACTGAAAATTTGCAAAATAAAAGTCACATGAAAGTTTCCGCACTTACTACATATGTCAATTTACAACTCTACAGACTTCACAGGCTCATGTACCAATAAAAGTGGGCAAACCTAAACATGTTTTGCCCGGGACACTCTAAAACTCTAATCACATGATTATCATTATCCAGAGTAATGCCCCAAAAGATTAAGATAGGACAGCAAACACTTAAGAAACTGAGCAGACCCTAGTTTATATGTTTGCTCAACCTGTCTTTCGAGAATTTAGATATACATGTAGTAATGATTTGTTACAGGACAGAAAAAGGCAGGGTAAAAAGCATGATTTCTCACAAGCTCCCTCATATTTTAATTGATCTACCGGTATATGGTCTATATGTAGGTCACTAGAGTTTAATGTTTGATTAAGCCATTGACAAATTATAATGTTGATCTTTATACATTAAAGACATTCCAGCTCAATCTTGTCAAAATCTGTATACACTTTTAGACTGAACAAAGATGCATGCCAGTCTGATCAGGGACATTACTGTTCACTAACAATATCATGCCCAAAGAGCATTTTTGTATTACCATATTTTTATTTTCATTAATATAGAAATGATATACGTGTACATAAAAAAAACATGGCATGTCATGAAAAAACTTTTGTCTTATTAATATTGTTGTTTCTAACAAAGTCCATCACAAACAGGGCTGAATAGCCACAGAAAGAAATCTGTAAGTAAGGCAAACTGGGGAATGTATTACTTTTGTGACAAAATATTAGACACAGATCGGCAACAAGGCACCTCAATTTAGCGCGGTTTCCAGTATAGCATGCCCATGCCCATTTCTATGGACCCCAAAGATAGTGTTATAATGAGGATGGCCTGTATTTGCAATGCAAGACATTTAAGCCATTGCATGAGAAAACCAACAATCTGGGTATCAGACCATGTCTGACACACATTGGTCTGTACAGTAACCGAAACGGACTAGAAGCTTTAAATTTGGGATTTAAGAAGGAGAGGGGTGATTCTATCCATGTTGCGAAATCAAAATGAAATGCGCTTATCAGCTGTGCAGTTACTGCACAGCAGCTGATCTGTGCCTTTGGTTTCTCAAATGCAGATTATATGCTTGTTTTCTGATGTGGCAGCACATATATAGGGTTTATCTATGTGGTTTTTAAGAGGTGGTATGCAGTCATGCCCAATATAGAAATCTTATCTTAATTAGTCAATATTTTGATCACATTTAATCATGTTAATCAGGAATTACAATATTGTTTGTAAAGTTGTAATTATTAAGCTTTAATGAGCAACATTGTCAGAAAAAAATTGTATTAAAGTGTTTTCCCAAACTGGGTTGCACAGCCCATCAGGGTAACATGTCCGTGAAATGTATACCCCCGTAAACCCCACTTTTATATAGCAAAACTGGGGTATACATATTTTTCTTATTTTTGCTCCAAAACAGAGATTGTGGGTACTCGTTAGAACCGCCTCGCCGAGGCGGTTCTAACGTGTACCCTCAATCTATGTTTTGAGCAAAAATAAGAAAAATAACAAAAAAATTCTACTGAAAATTTTCATTGTTTGCAACTTTAACAATCTCTTTATCAGGGTTTTCCCTTGAGAGTTATTTTTAGGGGACCAATGTCCCCCTACTGGCAGATTTTGAGGGACATTTTGCCAAAATAGGTGAAATTTTAAGGGACATTTACTTGAAAACTCAGAAACATTTGAAAATAGGGAGTCAAAACGCACATTTTTGTGCGCCAGGGAAAACCCTGCTTTATATTGCATGGGCTTGTTTTTGTAATGTCTGATATCTATAGCATAAACTCCATAAAGTTCCTGGGAGTTAGATCTATAGATGTGCAGCTGATGTTGGTTGTTAAAATGGTATGTATACCGTGGCTTGTGTGTGTGTATGTGCCATAATGCACCAATAATTTGACACTTGTGCATTATCACTAGGTCCACACAAACATACAGTAATACCATAAGAATAGTACCATAATGCATCCAAATAAAACATATTTCTATCTCTATAATGTGAGCCTTTGCATATGAAAACCAACAATTTGGGTTTCCGACCAGGTCCGACATAAAAGAAGCAAGCAGCTAGAAGCTTGAAATTTTGGATTTAACAAGGGGATTGATTGTACTAGACGTGTAGCGAAAACAAAGGTGCTGATCAGCTTCGCAGTTACTGCAAAGCTGATCTGTGCCTTTGTTTTCGCGTATGCAAATTGCTGGTTTTCTTATGCAGCGGGTCATGTGCTTCCAACAGATGATAATAACGATAACTGTCCAGGAATCTGCAAAAAAAAGAGCAATGTCATAAGAAAACCGGCTTTATGCAAAAAGTTGCAAAAAAACTTTACCAAAATTGGCCCTAAAACAAAGACACAGAGTAGTGTACAGTAACTGTTTTTACTACAAAGATAGTACAATCCCACTTCTTGTTCCATCTGAAATTTCAAGCTTCTAGCCTTTTTCTGAGACTGTGTAAGCTGATTTGTGTCAGACCAGGTCGGAAACCCTAAAGACCTGTTTTCTCTCGTCGTATTCAAGTATTATTTTCCTCAATTCAGCCAAAGACATTTTTTTTGGACATGGCTTATGAAATTCTTGTGGTTTTGAAAATATGTATGTGAATGAAACTGTATTCAACATTTATCAATGAAATAGCTATAGTGAAAGCCAAACCCATCTTTGGTCATGCAGTCATGCTTTTATGGCTCTCAGTAAAATTAAAGTCTAAAATCTTGCCTCTGATAATGGTTTTTCTCAGAAAATTTTTGTATAGGGGACGACAGAAAAATTATTTTCATGTCAAAATCTTGATCTTAGTTTGTCCTAATAGATTTGAAAATCGGTGAACAAATAAAGTTTTTATGGCCTAAATGAATTTTGCATCTATAGGGATTTTGCATTGGCAAGAGAGATAATTGATGATCGTGAAAATGCATATTTTTCGAGAGCTTTTACCTGATCATGAAGATTCTGTCTCAGGTATGTCATTTGTGTCAATTTATAATAATTTTGAGCAATCATGATTAAATAGTTAGAATTTAAAATTTTTGCAGGAAAATATCTACCTCCCTTCCATGAGATTTTTGTACAGGAAATCCCTATTCAAAAATGTTTTTGGCCATATTTTTTTTTATCTGTCAACCGATTTTCAAAATTTTTGCTGCACATTTTGCGACAAACTAGATGCTTAATTGTGCCAAGAAAACATTTCTTCTACATTTGAGCAGTTGTAAAATATCTGCGAAAAAACATTATCACACACTACGAAACAGACTTTAATTTATTTAAGCCTGGCATCCTTTATATGGGACATAGGCAAACATTATAGATGCAGATGAGACACTGTAAAACATGGCACCCCATCTGGAGATATTGCTTGCTTTAAAGGATTTCATAAAAAAAAAAAAATCAATAAAAATCGTAAATCACTCCTGTCTCCTGATGACCCTAAAAATGAAAGTGGACTCACTCAAATGATTGTGACAGGCAAGTCCATTTCTTATTAATGGGTTAACCAACCTTAATCCTGTCAGGTCCGAGCCCCGGTGCAGGACAGCCCTCGAGGTATGTGGCAAGATCTTGGTCGATGAACTCAAACACCAGCTTTAGATGAATCTCTCCATTGATAGCCGGAGCATGTCGTACATCCAACAACCTGTAAAATACATGTAATTCAAAAGACCTGGGGCCAGTTGTTCAAAATTAACGATGTCGTTAGTTAACGATTCGTTAAAATTTCGAATGGCAATATTACAAATACACTGCTATTTTTTGCTGAAAAAATGTGAGAATCCTTTGCATTGCAAAGGATTCTCACATTTTTTCAACAAAAAATAACAGTGTATTTGCTTTTGAAGTCAATATAATAGAACAAATTAAGGGCTTAACGACAGCGTTAAGCTAACAAAGTTTTTAACAACTGGGCCCAGATAATTTATGCTTGTTACAGGGCTGCTCACAAAAACTGACATCATCGCGTAATATGCATTTGATTTAACATTATACTGTGATGTCATGATGATGGTGAAGAAAGCCCTGAAAGCAGCATTTTTAAAACATCGTTAGCTAACATCATTTTTCCACGCCATTTTTAGATTCTTGAATCTTTGCATAAAATCTAATCAATTTCTCCAAATTTTCACATGAAATACAGTAGTTGTATAATGCATTAATAACAATCAAACATGTTCTTTCTGATGCATTAACATCTGCTGGGCCCCTCGGGAGGGTTGAAACCCTCAAAGGCTCATGTTTCAATGCCTCCCTTGGGGCCTAGCAGATGTTAATGAATAGAAAACTGATCCCTATAATGGTACATGTATATAAACTCAAATACCAGCATTGAGAATATCCGTAGCATACCATACATATAGCAACCTGCGACATCAGAGTTCCTTTTAATTAATTTGAGAATGGGGGTGGGGCACTTTGAATTGGGAAAATTATCACATTAAAATGGAAAATTGGGAAAAAGTCCAACCATGTTAATAGGCTGAAAGATGCATGTTAAGAAAATACTGGATTCTTGTTGATCAACTGTGAAAATATTGACACACTGACAGAATCTGTTGTGGAGCTAGAATGCAGCTGATTTGCGCTCAAAAAGAAAGACAGGTTTTAGCATCATTATGTCAACACTTGAAGCACTCCAAAGATACGGATCTAACTTAAGAGATACAAAATATATGTATGCATATTTTTAACCTTGCCACAGTTACATCTAAATAAGCCAAATCATAAGAGATACAAAATATTGTACAATACCATGTACACCCCAGTTTTATTATATTTAAAAGTGGCTACACAAAGTAATCACACAGACATATTCTGAGTACCATACCTAACTATATTTGGATGCTCATGTGCTTCCAACTGCTTCAACAGAGCTATCTCTCGTATAGCACTCATTGGCATCCCTTCTTCCGTATTCTGAATACGTATTGTCTTCATCGCCACAAACTGACCGTCATTCTTCAAGTCTCTGGCTTTGTATACAGTTCCGTACGCGCCGTTCCCAATGACACAGACTTCTTCATAATTGTAGTCCCCTGATTCACGCCTTGTATTACTGGTCATTCTCACTTGTGGGTAAGGGTTGGTCACAATTTATGTCTCATGATGTTGTGTACCGGTACTTTTTGTTGCAATAACTTTACATGGCTGTGTAAGATACTGTAGCATGGTACGGCTGTAAGAAATTACAATTTTAGTCAAAAATTGTGGTACTATATAACTTTCCTTGCTAAAGTTTGAAATTGCTATCCGGGAACTAAAGAATCTATATTGTAGGAGTTATGCTATATATAGGCAAAGAGGTCAAGGGCTGCATTACATGTATATTTGTTAGTTTGATTTGTTGCTGTACATCCCAGTCATGTCAGGATGTTTAATACTTCCATTTAATATATGGGACTACTGGTAACCACTTCTACCTAACATTGGGATGTCACAACATGCTAAATGTGCTTTAAACATGTTAAAATCATCTCACTGCTGTGCCCAGTTTAGGTTCAAGCCCTGCATGGGGCACTGACATACATGTGAGACATCAAGTTCAGTTAAATTATGGGCATGTCAGGTGTTTTTTTTCCCGGGGGTACTCCGGTTTTCACCCCACCTACTGACTGACATATCTCAGCTGAGTGAAATAAATCTTGAAAGGGATGTAAAACTGAAAAAGTCAATAAATAAATAAAAATGCTGTTATCGGAAACAAATATTCAGTTTGGAATAACAGTCTGAGACTGTAAATGTACTGATATAAAAAGTAGAATAGTAATGGCCCTGCAGTGGCGGATTTAGAGGGTACACACGTACAGGGGCCTCTGTGACCATATTACATATGTATTTCATTTTCATTGGGAAGTGAGAAAATATCGGTGAAAGTATGAAAACGAACGCCCCAAAATAGATTTGAACCCCTCTCCAGAAAACCTAGATCCACCCCTGCACTGTTCAAATGACATGAGACTTTTTCTGCAGAAGACCAATTAGGAGTTGGGCAGGTGCGTTTTCTATGTCAAATACGGTAAAGGGATTTTTTAATTGGACATTGGGTCAAATGAACAGACAGTGTTCTATCTAATCAGTGTTTAATCAAATAAATAGCACTGCCATTATTGGCAAAACTGATCTGTCTAGGTAGCTGATAGTTAAATATACCACGCGGCGTCCTTTGTTCAGCTGCGATGCATGAATGAATGAATGGGCTGAGGAAACAACAAAGAACTTCGGAATGTCAAACTTTTACCAAGTTTTCAAACAAAATAGAATAATTAGAAATCAAAACCTACCTTTCAATCATGAAGTATGATTATTGTCAAATCGATCTGCGTACGTTTTGAAATAAATCAATACGGTTCCGATATTTTATTTATTTTTCTTTCGATTAACCCAATTTTGACACCAAGCTACGGACTGCACATGTACAGTCATGGTGGGAAATCCCTGTTCTGATTGGTTGATTGCTACAGCTATCGCATTCCTCAACAGGTTAAAGGGTACGGTGACCCAATTTGCAACTAACTACCGTATTCGTTCTACTTAAGGTACTATGACCCGATGAGTATACTTAACCACAAAAATAATGCATCACTTACAAAAATTGATTGCAGCTTCTGATGGCGTAATTATTTTGATGCTTGATTTTGGCCTCATGTTTTGGTTTAAAAAAATGAATTTTTAAATTGTGATGTGAAAAGTATTGCAAATAGCAGGTATGTGTCCTTGCTTTCAGAAATCTAGTACAAGTTTTTCATTCAAACAGTAAATGTTGCCATGGCAACGCTCCGAAAACATAGAAATATCGCTTTTTGCACTTTTTAGGTCTCTCTTTCACTATTAAACGACAATTTCAACTACCGGCTCACACGAAAATCAATTTCCCAATATCACAGTGAAATAAATTTATGAAGTATATCATCCAGACGTATTGTATGCAATGTATTATTTTGTTTGTCGCTTGGACCGGTAGTTAAAAGTAAAAAATGTGTTCAGAAATGGTCAAAAATTAGCCAAAAAGTGCAAAATGAGCTCTACCTATGGTTCATCTGTGCGTAACCTTGGCAACACCTGTTGGATGAATGAAGGATTTGTTCTGGATTTTATAAGAGGATGCATGTGACTGCTTTCGGAAATACTTTTCTCATCTCATTTCCAAAATTTAAACTTAACCAAAATCTAAGGCCGAAATCAGGCCTTCATTTCCAGCATATGATTTTCATGAAACTTCACATGCTTCAAGATAATTGTATCCTCGGACTAAAATCGAAATAAAAGTGTGGGGACGGGAGGGCAGGGGGTCACCGGCCTGCCTCGTTTCCATGGCATCAGAACTTTTTGGATGTTTCTCGTGCATTTCAGAAAGCCGCACTCGTAGCGGACATGTGTTTTAATATACATGCTATTACTGCGAAAAACACACGATGAATGTTATTTTCTTACATTTTGATACTATTTGCTCTTAAATTGAGGAGATTACAAGCAAAATTAACTTTCCCGCCATCTTTTCAAACCTGGAAAAAGTACGTAATTTTGCGATATCTCCTAACCTACGCATATGATTGACACTGTGTATTTTATGGAGTGGAGTCATGGATCGGATTGGAGCCATGGAGTGGAGTATTGGAGTGGAACCTTGGAGTGAAATGTTGGAGCACGAGAGAAACATTTATTCTGGTGGTAAAATTAGTCTTGTCTGAATGTCCGCCATAGCGAAACATGTAACGAATGCATTACCCGTATAAGTGATGGAAATAAAATGTTAATTTCTGTTACTTATCCATTACTCGTACAGTTTATGCATTTGTTACACATTTTGTGATGGCGTACGTTCACCCCGAGACAAATTTCACCGCCAGAATTGAGTTTTCTGTTACACTCAAAATTTAACTCCAAGGTTCCACTCCAAGAATCCACTCCTACACTCCACTCCATGACTCCAACCCAAGACTCCAATCCATGACTCCACTCCATAAAATACACAGTGCCCATATGATTTTGATTAAACTACACCAACAGATAGAAAACGTTGTAACCATTAGAAAGTTCAAATAAAAAGTTGGGGTTACCGGATTGCGTTGGAAGATATATAGAGAGAAAACGTTCAATATTCCCGCCTTTTATGTTTTAACGTCAAATAATTTATGCAAAGTCATCAACCGCGAAATAACCGTTTTTACATATAATTAACCCAGGTGGCAAATGAGTATACTCATTAGCCACCTGATTAACCTTATACACGAATTGGAGTATATCAGTTGCCACAGAAATTCTTTTAAAATAAAAATGAACAACATGTATACCCGCTTTAGCCGGACTTAATTATGCAGAAACAAACAGAATAAGATTTTACAGCTTGCAACGTCATTGAGAAATCAAAACAAAACGACGTCAAAAGCTACGCATAACATGCACATACTAAACGCCGACGTTGCGCAAACAGTGTGCTCATAAACAATATTCTAACACACCTCGCCTATATAGCCAATGGTAAAAAACGTGTTATATTGTGCAACAATTTCACTGAGCGAATAAGCGTGACTTTACTTTGCGGCATTTATGACGTCAGCAATCCCACAAAGCAGCGTTGGACGGTGAAACGTCGTTTTAGCGCACAACAAACGTAATAAGTGTGTGTAAATACCAACATTACAGTCAAATATTTGGCGGGATATCTGCAATGCAATGGCGGAAAGCTGAACGATATCTACGGTTTCAGCAACATTTATTCCGTTTATTTTGTATTAGAATCGAAATAGATCAGCTCAAGTGCGTGAATTGTTGAGTAATAATTCACTGTTTGTCGGTCAGTTGTAAGAAGATAAATCACTCGCGCTACGCGCTCGTGATTTGATCTTCTTTACAACTGACCTCCAAACAGTGAATTATTACTCAACAATTCACTGCTAGAGCTGATCTATTTTTTAAGTAATGTTTACCCTTAAACTCCCTAGGCCTTCACTACACATATGCTTCGGTGGATTAGAATCACCAATATATTTGTCTATAGTTTTTGTTTATTCGTTTGTCGAAATCCAGGGGGAGGGGGCAGCAATTCTACGTGTATTAGAAGCCGATGCAATGTTTGAGTCTTTGCATTTGTATCCTATACATTAAGAAAACTTGTCCATGCAATATATTGAATTTTTTTAACTTTAAAAATTAAATTTTTTCAGCTGAAAAAAAAATTGATATTTTTCTTATTTTTGCTCAAAACATAGATTGTGGATACACGTTAGAACCGCCTCGCCGAGGCGGTTCTAACGAGTACCCACAATCTATGTTTTGGAGCAAAAATAAGAAAAATAGGTATACCCCTGCAAACCCCAGTTTTGCTATATAAAAGTGGGGTATAAGGGGGTATTTATTTCCCGGACATGTTTTCCTGATGTATGTATCCTACATGTATGATTCGCAGAGTTCTTTGCGGTCATTCAGTATCATATCAGTGCATTGCATGTAACCATCGCTGTATTTGTGTATTGAATACAATGACAGAGACAAAAATCTTATTCGCAGGAAGATAGAATGTTCGAATAAATGTATTCATGTCAACTAGTGCCCTTAGTATGAGAAAGGCAACGGACCAATGCATAATGTTGATTTAAAGTAACGTCTTTGTCAGCCATTTTGATACCAAATATTGGCAAACGTTATCCTCTGGTTTCACGAAATACATAAAAAAAAATCAAACAAACTTGTAAAAAGTTTATAATCCGCGCTTTTCACTACACGGCGTCGATGGAAATAATTGGAACTCCGTCACCGTATGATTTCCGCGCTTTTGTAAAAATAAAAATGCCTTTTTTTTTTACTTCCAAATTTATTCATTAGCTCAGGTTATACAATACATGATAATTAACAACAAGAGCAGCAATATTATAAGCATAATAGCACAATATCGACCAATATCTCCACCTCGGGTCCGAGCCAATTAACGCGCCGTAATCGATTGTTCATGTCATCGATTGAAAGGTGCGAAAATCGATTAAGAAAACTGTAAATTAGTTTATTTTACGGATTATCAGACATGATTGCTGTAAGACCTGGCACGTGCCTTCGATTTGTGTTTAGCTCCCGGGCCTAGGAATCCCACTAGTCCCACTCTGTTTGGGCTTTTCTGGCATATGGTCAGTCCATTAATAATTCAGAGACATGTCTCTGACTTAATTGTGCCGATACACCTTTTTTATTTATTTATTTACTATTTTATTTATTTATTTATTTATTTATTTATTTATTTATTTATTTATTTATTTATTTATTTATTTATTTATTTATTTATTTATTTATTTATTTATTTTCTTGTCCTGGTTGCTTTCTTTCGGACTACTCATGTTATTTAGTATCGATATAATCGAAAAATATTAATCCAAGATATAATAAAAATGAAAATTGTTCGTAAATGAAAAAATAAATGAGGCTTGTATAGGGTATTTTGGGATACGGGATATTGGCCTATTTTTTTTTTAAGGGATACTAGGATATTTGTGTTTTTACTTGGGATATGGGATATTCAGGAATTTTGGGATATGGGATATTGGAATTTATTTTGGGATACGAGTTAAATTAATTTTGGGATATGGGATATGTTGGATGGTTTATTTTGGCATATGGGATATTGTCTACCCCACTAACTAAGCCTCATAAATGAATAAAGAGGCTTGTTTTATTGTATTTTGGGATATGGGATATGCACCCATTTTTATTTTGGGATATGGGATATTGACCTTATTTATTTAGGGATATGGGATATTCATGAATTTTGGGATATGGGATATTGGAATTTATTTTGGGATACGAGTTAAACTGATTTTGGGATATGGGATATTTTGGACGGTTTATTTTGGGATATGGGATATTGCGTTCATGAATTTTGGGATATGGGATATTGGAATTTATTTTGGGATACGAGTTAAACTGATTTTGGGATATGGGATATTTTGGACGGTTTATTTTGGGATATGGGATATTGTCTACCCCCCCCCCCCCCTCCCCCCACCAAGCCTCAATAAAAGACGACGACGACGAAAAAAATTTGGTGGTACTTAACCTTAAGCGATTTGAAGCATCTTCAGGTGCCGGTGAATCACCTGACGTCATCCTTTCTATAATTAGAAATTTTTTGACCATGTGACCAAATACTTTTTCAAGATGGCGACGTTTCTAGCGGTTCCTCTGAAGAAAACGTATGA
Organism: Rugalucina vietnamica; assembly: GCA_964017185.1. Classification (NCBI taxonomy): domain Eukaryota; kingdom Metazoa; phylum Mollusca; class Bivalvia; order Lucinida; family Lucinidae; genus Rugalucina; species Rugalucina vietnamica. Next base: position 21,765,351 of record OZ024880.1, on the reverse strand, counting down.
AATTGACGTTGTTAAGCCGTTTAGAAGCTTCATTCAGAATACATTCTCTACTGCAGACCCCGAGGATTACAACAATGCTATCAGCGAATTCAATAAATTGAGGAATCTGATGATAACTAAGTCGGTTGACAAACATGAATCAGCCCTCGAAGTTCTGTACAGGTAAACAAGTGGGTGGGGTTATTTACTGCATTGACCAGTTGTGAAACAAGTTGTGTATTCAATAAGGTGATTGCTCTTGTATGATGTAACTTTGATGTTAACATCTACAATTTGCATTGTTGTGTGTTCCACAGGGAAACTATAAACAATCACCACCTCGCTTCATTGTGAATAAAAAAAAGCTGTCAGTGAGAAAGACTCGCCGTCTCAGCAGGTTGCCGTGCTGGGGAGTGTGATTTTCAGGTGGTTTCTCTCAGTTACAATTATTTTTACAAAAAAAGAGAGCTAAAACAAAGAAAAGGCAATAAGTTTGTTATTTTTCCGCATTTCAGTAATTTTTACACTAGTTATTTATAACAGGAATTTTGATTGGTCAATTAAATGAGGTCAATCAGTCAAATGGGTTCATTCTTCTCAGATTTTGCCCTCCATAATTTCAACCTGTGTTACACTATTTATGCTAATGTGATCCACTTTTATTTTGCTTGGCGAATGTAATTAAGAAGTCATTCATCGACCTCGGCAAGTGTGAAAAAATTCCATATTTTTCCCCTGTTCCATGTCTAGAGATGCCGACCTTCGGCAATTTGTGGCAGAGTCAAGATTACTATTTAGTTCATTTTATTTTATAGAGCTATTTGAAGAAAGTCTGCTTTATCCTGGATTAATAAAATTATGTTTGGTTTTATTAATGATTTTTAATAAGTCAATAATTCAGAATAAATTTATATCTGTGTATAATTTTGATCGCATTTATGTTATTTTTCTCTATTGGATTTTCTTTTTTCCCTTATTTATTATGTATTGCAGTTCAATCAGTGTCTAGGACTTCTAAATAAGTTGCCTTACAATGTTTGGAATAATATCAGGCTTGGATTAATATTTTTCGAGGGCAGTCACAAGTCAAAAAAGCAGATTGACTTATAAATTGAATATCGTTAAGTTGAAGCCAGACAATAGAAATTTTCTTTTTTAAACGGCATTATGAGTCATAACAAAGATAAAAGTATAAGTGACTATTGATTGCTGTATTTCTAAAGGTGTTGGTATATTTGTTAACACTTCCCATCCAGACATTTGGTTGGCAGTAAAATGAGCTGTGTCATGAGAAAACCAACAATTTGCTTATGCGAAAACAAAGGTGCAGATCAGCTTCGCAATTTTCGCTACTCGGATACTACAATCCCTTTTCTTCTTAAATCCGAAATTTCAAGCTTCTAGCTGTCTTCTGTGGCTGTACAGCCCGGTTTGTGTCGGACCTGTTCGAAAACTACATAGTTGGTTTTCTCATGACGCAGCTCAATTATTTTGTTTTCTTTCCACCAGGTACTATGACCAGCTTATTGCCATTGAGAACAAGCTGCCTGTTACAGAAAATCAGGTAAACTGACCGTGTCTCAGAATTGTCATACATGGGCTGAGTTTGAAAGAGACATCAGAGAGATTTTTTCTTTCATTTACATGTATATAGCCATGATATATTCATAATGTCCTGGCTCATTTTAAGGCGATTTTGAATTTTCTTGGTGGGTGGGTGGGGGGGGGGGAGATGATTGTTAAACATATTTTAGACCTTTTTCTTGTCAATATCCTGGAGTCTCCCTGATGGTCAGAGAAATCCTAAGAGCCAACTTTTTTTTAATCTGATGCAAAAATGAATATAGCAGTTTCCGTGTCTTTGAAATAGTACAAGTTAATTAAAAGGTCAGTCTGTGCAAAGAAAAGTTAATCATTATGATGTTATGAGGGCATAATTATACTTTATTTTCTTCCAGATTCGTGTTCAGTTCAAATGGAGAGATGCTTTTGACAAAGACTCCTTTTTCTCTGGGAAGAATACTTTGGGTATGTGTTAATCGATCAGTCTTGGGCAATTTTCCTTGCACCTATTATAATACTACTGCTGCATACTGCATGCATATACAACTCAAAGAACTAATGAGAAAAAGCATTACATTTGGCCTCAGATTTTTACCTCAGATTCTTACAACTGAAAGGCATTACATGTAATGTTAGTGTACAAGCATCACGAAAACATGTTCGTGTAATGTATACCCCCTTGAACCCCACTTTTATATAGCAAAACTGGGGTATGCAGGGGTATACCTATTTTTCTTATTTTTGCTCCAAAACATAGATTGTGGGTACTCGTAAGAACCGCCTCGGCGAGGCGGTTCTAAGTGTACCCACAATCTATGTTTTGAGTAAAAATAAGAAAAATATCGAAAATTCTCTGCAGAAAATTTTAAATTTTTACAACTATAGAAAAATTTATATATTACATGGGCGTGTTTTCGTAATGAAAAAAAAATTATCATACACCAGGTGTTGCAGGTGTGAAATTGATATTTTTCAGCCATTGCCTCGGGAGCCTACGAGAAAGTTTGTATCTTGTTCAACATTGCCGCATTGATGACACAGATAGCTGAAGTGACAAATCACGATAGCGATGAAGGCCTTAAAACATCGGCGAAATACTTCCAGGTAATGATTGACATTACAAAAACATGTCCATGCAGTAAACAGAATTTTGGAGTTGTAAAAATTGATTTTTTTTTTTTTTTTTTTTTTTTTTTTCAGATTTTTTTTTTTTTTTTTTTTGCTGTCATGTTCTTATTTATTACCTTGTCAGATCAATCCCCAGCTTACCTTTGTACCTACATATACATAAAAAGGTACAAGTAGGCAATGATCAGGAAAAGGCGCAATCAGAAAAAGATTCCCACTCCAAAAACAGAGGTTGGAAACAACTAAATTAACAATCAGGTACTCATACCATGGAAACATATCGTAAGTCGAATGAGCAGCCATTTTCCCAATATGTTTTCATACACTTAGCTAAGTTTGTGCGACGATTTTTTTTTTTTTTAATTTTTGTTATTTTTTTTATTTTTTTTTTTTTTTTAAATTTTTGCTCATAACATTTTTTTTATTCTTAGTCTTGGTGTAAATTACATGAATATAAATTGTAAATTGCAAAAGAGCATGTTGTGAATGTTTCAATCATCCATTAAAACGGGCTAAATGAAAATCCAGTACAGCATATTCGGTGTTCAATTTCTTAATCAGTAATATATTATTGTCTATATTCTTCATAAAATTTAACTTTTGAAACAAAAGTATGGCATTCTGGTGTATACAATTTCAAAATCAATATTGCAATACTTTTCCATATTGTTCATAGACTTGTTAGTGCATTAATGTCAGAACTTGTAACTTGGGATATGTCAATATTTGCTTGATTGATAGACTATAACCCAAACCATTGAAAATGCAACTTTATAGAAGTATAGGCAGAATACATGGACCTTTATCAGACTGCTCTTAGACAGTGCCTCCTCCAGGGTTGCGACTGTCAGGAAAAAAGTCTGGAAAATGATTTTTTTTTTGAGTCAGTGAAATTTGCAAAAAGTGCAGAAAGTCAGGGAAAGTCAGGGAATTTCAAATTTTTCTCAGTAACTGCACAGCTGATCAGCGCCTTTGTTTTCATTAGACGGATAGTACATTTCCTCTAATAATCTAAATCCAAAATTTACAGCCTCCTGTTACTGTCAACTTCTGCACTTGAACAGCTCAGTTTGTGTTGGATCTGTTGGAAAACCACATTGTCCGCTTTCTCATGATGTGGATCATATTAGGACTAAGCCTGTAACTGTGCAGTAACTGCACAGCTGATCAGCGCCTTTGTTTTCGCTACATGGATAGTACAATTCCTCCTCTACATATACCCAAAATTTCAAGGTTCAAGCTTTCTGCTGTAGCTGTATAGGCTGGTTTGTGTTGGACCTGGTCGGAAATTCAGAAGGGCGGTTTTCTCAATGTTACATGTTCATCTTTTACAGCAAGCAGCTGGTATTTATGGCCACCTGAAGGATGTGACCCTGTCCCATGTACAACAAGAGCCGACACCTGACCTTTCCCCAGATACCCTGAATGCCCTGGCATCACTGATGGTGGCCCAGGGGCAGGAAGCTATTTATAGAAAAGCTGCTACAAGTAAGTGTTCGAGCTCAGGCCAAAAATAAAATTACTTTTGTTTCCCCTTTCCCGACCGACCGTTAAAAAAAGCCCCGACCGAAAAAATTTTATTTCAATTTTCAATTTAGAATTTTTTTTTTTTTCTTTTTTGCCCGAAATCGAAAACACTAGATCCGCCAAAAAGTACCGGGTTTTAGTAGATTTTCTAGCCCGTAAACAAAGTAGCTAGATCCGCGATGTCGTTATTTTTTCGATCTCGTTTTTTCCGACGCTTGGAAACCTATTAAGCTGATTTCGCATTGAAGTCAAGCGTCTGCTAATAGATGATTCTCGGACGCAAGATTTTTTGCAAATCAGTTTGAAAATACCTTTACTGTGTTGTTTATTAGTCCCATGAATCAATTATCTCTAATCAAGAAATGGATTACTCAAATTAAGATGTTGTCCCAATGACATGCCATAAATTTCTACACCTTCCGGCAATGTGTTTTCATAATGGTCAGCTTGTGTAAACAAGTTACCGCTTGATTGGTCAACTACAATGAAACAATTCACCTCTTGATCAGTCATAAAATCTTTTGAAAACCTAGCGATTTTCATTAAAAATCAATTGAATTACCTAATCAATTGAAAGAAGCAAATATTTTACACTTCTGGAGCGATTTTTGAAATGTCATTAGTTTTCGTGACTTGAAAAAAAATCGTGGTTTCTGCCTCTAAATCATAAATGGTTGGTAAAACTTTGTTGAAAGTGTTCAAAAAAGGTTTACTATCAATGTTCTACTGGTAGTAATGAAGACTGCAAGTCAATCCAATGACTTGCCAAATAGAAAAAAAATTTCCTCCTTTGAAGGGGTCACCCCTTATTGACCCCAAACTAAAAAGAGCCCAAAACCCTGTTTTTAAAAAGAGTAACAAATTTATGATTTTTCAGTTGAAAAAAATTGGGCTTGTTACTAATGTAATAGAGTTTCTATAGTGGGACTCCTACTAAATATTTTGTCTAGGACTCCTACTTTTTCTTTTCTAAGAGTCCTGGACTCCTGTTTTCAAAATCCTAGTGAGATCCCTGGTAAAGATGCTTCTATCTATCTTCATATACTGAGTCAATCAATTTCTGATCATCAGCTCAGGTGTTGGGTGGGTGCTTCATCCCACAAAACCCTTGTGGTTCAGTGAAAAATTAACACTTGAACATATTAATGCAAAATTTCATTATTTAGTAGAACTAATTGGCCAATGTTATCAGTGTTATCTTGAATAAATTATTATAAATTAAGTTCAGAATAGGTTTATTTACTAGAATCACTCGATGGTATGAAATTTGAAAAATCACAAAAAAAAAAATAATTTTCCGACCGACCGACCCTTACCTGAAAAATAGGGTCGGGAAAGGGGAAACATGAATATTTTTAAGGTTGGCCTCATTAATCTTGAAAGTGCCAAAGTACACCAGTCCTGGGAAGCATGGTGGTTTAGTTGTTGACCTCCAAAGAAGTCCTAGATTTGAAACCCAGGCAAGACACATTTACTCCCTATATTACTGGCCAGGATAATTTGGCTTATCACAATATGGCCGAAAATTGTTGAGTGGGATTTAAAGCTATAGTTCAACTGAAGTACAACCTCATACATGTATTTTACATTGAGAGCGTTTTTATAGCCCCGCTTTGAAAAAGTGGGGCTATACTGGTTATAGCCCCGCTTTGAAAAAGTGGGGCTATACTGGATTCACCATGTCCTTCCGTCGTTCCGTCCTTCCGTCATTCTGTCCTTCCGTTATTCCGTTATTCCGTCAAAATTTCATTTCCACGCAATATCTTGAGAACCAGTTTACAGAATCTGACCAAATTTTGTATGTACATTAACATTGACAAGATCTAGCTTGGGATTGTTGACCGTCATTTTTCGCAAAATTTTGACAGAGTTACTGCCCTTGATTTACGTCAGAATTTCGTTTCCGCTCAATATCTTGAGAACGAATTGACAGAATTCGACCAAATTTTGTATGCACATCATCATTGACAAGATCTAGCTTGGGATTGTTACCCGTCATTTTTCGCAAAAATTTGACGGAGTTACGGCCCTTGATTGACGTCAGAATTTCGTTTCCGCTCAATATCTTGAGAACGAATTGACAGAATCCGACCAAATTTTGTGTGCACATCAACATTGACAAGATCTAGCTTGGGATTGTTACCCGTCATTATAGCCCCGCTTTGAAAAAGTGGGGGCTATACTGGATTCACCCTGTCCTTCCGTAGTTCCGTTATTCTGTTATTCCGTCCTTCTGTCCTTCCGTCCTTCCGACATTTTTGTTTCCATTCATTATCTTGAGAATGGCTCGACAGAATCTGACCAAATTTTGTATGCACATCAACATTGACAAGATCTAGCTTGGGATTGTTACCCGTCATTTTTCGCAAAATTTTGACTGAGTTATGGCCCTTGATTGATGTCAGAATTTCGTTTCCGCTCAATATCTTGAGAACGAATTGACAGAATCTGACCAAATTTTGTATGCACATCAACATTGACAAGATGTAGCTGTGGATTGTTACCCAATGTTTATCGCAAAATTTTGACGGAGTTATGGCCCTTGATTGACGTCAGAATTTCGTTTCCGCTCAATATCTTGAGAATAAATTGACAGAATCGGACCAAATTTTGTATGCATATCATCATTGACAAGATCTTGCTTGGGATTGTTACCCATCATTTTTCGCAAAATTTTGACGGAGTTATGGCCCTTGATTGACGTCAGAATTTCGTTTCCGCTCAATATCTTGAGAACGAATTGACAGAATCGGACCAAATTTTGTAAGCACATCATCATTGACAGGACCTAGCTTGGGATTGTTACCTGTCATTTTTCGCAAAATTTTGACGGAGTTATGGCCCTTGATTAACGTCAGAATTTTGTTTCCGCTCAATATCTTGAGAACGCATTGACAGAATCCGACCAAATTTTGTATGCACATCAACATTGACATGATCTAGCTTGGGATTGTTACCTGTTATTATTTGCAACATTTTGACGGAGTTACGGCCCTTGATTGACATCAGAATTTCGTTTCCGCTCAATATCTTGAGAACAAATTGACAGAATCCGACCAAATTTTGTATGCACATCAACATTGACAAGATCTAGCTTGGGATTGTTGCCCGTCATTTTTCGCAAAATTTTGACAGAGTTATGGCCCTTGATTGACGTCAGAATTTCGTTTCCGCTCAATATCTTGAGAACAAATTGACAGAATCGGACCAAATTTTGTATGCACATCATCATTGACAAGATCTAGCTTGGGATTGTTACCCGTCATTTTTCGCAAAATTTTGACGGAGTTACGGCTCTTAATTGACGTCAGAATTTCGTTTCCGCTCAATATCTTGAGAACGCATTGACAGAATCCGACCAAATTTTGTATGCACATCAACATTGACAAGATCTAGCTTGGGATTGTAATACCCTTCAGTTTTTGTTAAATTTTGACAGAGTTATGGCCCTTAATTAACGTCAGAATTTCGTTTCCGCTCAATATCTTGAGAACGAATTGACAGAATCCAACCAAATTTTGTATGCACATCAACATTGACAAGATCTGGCTTGGGATTGTTACCCGTCATTTTTCACAAAATTTTGATGGAGTTAACAGCCCTTGATTGACTTCAGAATTTTGTTTCCGCTCAATATCTTCAGAACGAATTGACAGAATCCGTCTAAATTTTGTATGCACATCATCATTGACAAGATCTAGCTTTGGATTAATACCGTCATTTTTCGCAAAATTTTGACAGAGAACGAATTGACATAATCAGACCAAATTTTGTATGAGCATCAATATTGATGAGATCTAGCTTGTGATAGCCTGTGATAGTTACCTGTCATTGTTTTTTTTCACCCTGCAAAAAAAGCTGAGAAGCGGGGCTATAGTCAGATTCTCTGACAATTCTAGTTTTTCGCAAAATTTTGACGGAGTTACGGCCCTTGATTGACGTCAGAATTTCGTTTCCGCTCAATATGTTCAGGACGAATTGACGGAATCTGACCAAATTTTGTATGCAGGTCATCATTGACAAGATCTAGCTTGGGATTGTTACCCGTCATTTTTCGCAAAATTTTGATAGAGTTACGGCCCTTGATTGACGTCAGAATTTCGTTTCCGCTCAATATCTTGAGAACGAATAGACAGAATCCGACCAAATTTTGAGTGCACATCAACATTGACAAGATCTAGCTTGGGATTGTTACCCGTCATTTTTCGCAAAATTTTGATGGAGTTACAGCCCTTGATTGACGTCAGAATTTCGTTTCCGCTCAATATCTTGAGAACGAATGGACGGAATCTGACCAAATTTTGTGAGCACATCAACATTGACAAGATCTAGCTTGGGATTGTTACCCATCATTTTTCGCAAAATTTTGACGGAGTTACGGCCCTTGATTGACTTCAGAATTTCGTTTCCACTCAATATGTTGAGAACGAATTGACAGAATCCGACCAAATTTTGTGTGCACATCAAAATTGACAAGATCTAGCTTGGGATTGTTACCCGTCATTTTTCGCAAAAGTTTGACGGAGTTACGGCCCTTAATTGACGTCAGAATTTCGTTTCCGCTCAATATCTTGAGAACCAGTTTACAGAATCTGACCAAATTTTGTATGCACATCAACATTGACAAGATCTAGCTTGGGATTGTTACCCGTCATTTTTCGCAAAATTTTGATAGAGTTACGGCCCTTGATTGACGTCAGAATTTCGTTTCCGCTCAATATCTTGAGAACGAATAGACAGAATCTGATCAAATTTTGTATGCACATCAACATTGACAAGATCTAGCTTGGGATTGTTACCCGTCATTTTTCGCAAAATTTTGACGGAGTTACGGCCCTTGATTGACGTCAGAATTTTGTTTCCGCTCAATATCTTGAGAACGAATTGACAGAATCCGACCAAATTTTGTATGCACGTCATCATTGACAAGATCTAGCTTGGGATTGTTACCCGTCATTTTTCGCAAAATTTTGACGGAGTTATGGCCCTTGATTGACGTCAGAATTTCGTTTCTGCTCAATATCTTGAGAACAAATTGACAGAATCCGACCAAATTTTGTATGCACATCATCATTGACAAGATCTAGCTTGGGATTGTTACCCATCATTTTTTCGCAAAATTTTGACGGAGTTACGGCCCTTGATTGACTTCAGAATTTCGTTTCCGCTTAATATCTTGAGAACGAATTGACAGAATCCGTCCAAATTTTGTATGCACATCATCATTGACAAGATCTAGCTTGGGATTGTTACCCGTCATTTTTCGCAAAATTTTGACGGAGTTATGGCCCTTTATTGAGGTCAGAATTTCGTTTCCGTTCAATATCTTGAGAACAAATTGACATAATCAGACCAAATTTTGTATGCGCATCAATATTGACGAGATCTAGCTTGTGATAGTTACCTGTCATTGTTTTTTTTCACCCTGCAAAAAAGCTGAGAAGCGGGGCTATAGTCAGATTCTCTGACAATTCTAGTTTACATCAAAGCTATAAAAAGTTTTTTAGACTCAGATATATACCTACATGTAATAAATTGAGCCGCCTCATTGGAAAACCAACAATCTACATAGGCGAAAACAAAGACGCAGATCAGCTTCGCGGTAACCGCGAAGCTGATCACGCCTTTGTTTTCGCTACTGGGATAGTACAATTCCTCTTCTACTTAAATCTGAAATTTCAAGCTTCTAGCTCTTTTCTGTGCTTGTACAGGTCGGTTTGTGTTGGACCTGTTCGGAAACCACATTGTTGGTTTTCCCATGAGGCGGCTCATATGTAATATACTTTTCATCACTGATTTATTTCTAATTCTAGGTATGAAGGAAGTGATGGTTGTAAAGATAGCGTACCAGTGTTCAGATATGTACGCAGATGCCATGAAACTGATGCAGTTGCCGTCCCTGAGAGATTTGTGGCCTAGGGTAAGACATAAGTTCGGAACAGTTTTCCATTTTTTTGGTAGTTAAAGTAATCACTTGGAACAACATTTCAAGGGCTGGGGATCTGGTTATTTCTCAATTTCAAGTACAGCCTGACCTCATTATTACAACTAGACCCTATAAAGTGGATTTTGGTTATTAATAAAGAAGTCACATGATGGCTTCTAATGTCTTTTCGCTTTAATTTTCATAATGAAGCCAGTTACATGATAATGGCCATAAAATAGCTAGAAGTGTTTTGCAAATGGTAGTCATTAGAGTTCCTTATACATGTAATACAAACAAGAATATCATAACTACCGTGTTAATTTGTAGGAGTGGGTACCCATAGTTGCTATGAAACAGGCAGCATTCCATGCTCTAGCTGAGTTCTACCAGTCTGTTGCCGCTCAGAAATCAAAAAGTTATGGTGAACAGATTGCAAGATTAAAGGTATGAACATAAACAATACAAATTTAGAAACTTAGGACTCAATTCTTTAGACTATTCACAAACTTTTCGCCTCGCAGATTCAAAGATCTCGCTTATAAAGAATCACTTAATGACTATAAGCAATAAAGACTGCACAAATGCTCATTTGTGAATTCAAGATCTCACAAATAATTTGGAAATAGAAAATTCGGGAAATAAAAGTCATACGAAAATTTTGCAAATCTACTGTATTTACTTTCTTTTTGTCATTGGTCAAGTAATAGAAAAGGGTCTTCCATAGGTCATTGGTCATATACAGCTACATAAATGGCTTTGCATTTGGTGATTTTTAGCTCGACTGCACAAAGTGCATAGAGCTATTGCAGTCACCCCGGTCGTCCACGTTCCCGTGCGCGTTCCCGTGCGCGTGCGCGTCACACTTGCGTTAAAGTTTTCTAGAACTTAGAAGTCCATATCTTGACAACCACTCATCAGAAAGCATTCATACTTGGACCATAGATACCCTGTAGGGTTAGCTTTCATTCCATGGCATCGGGCCCCTGGGTCCAGGCCAGGGGGTGGGGCTGGAGGTTAAAATCTAGAACACCTTCAAAAATGGCAATTCTTATGTTAAAGTTTTCTAGAAGTCCATATCTTGACAACCACTCATCAGAAAGCATTGATACTTGGGCCATTTACACCCTGTAGGGTCGGCTTTCATTCCATGGCATCAGATCCCTGGGTCCATGCCAGGGGGTGGGGCTAGAGGTTAAAATCTAGAACACCATTAATAATAATGGCTTTTCTGTGATATAGTATTCTAGAAGTCTATATCTTGAAAACTTTTTATCAGAGGGCTTTCATACTCGGACCATAGGTACCCTGTAGGGTTGAGTTTCATTCCATGGCACCGAGCCCCTGGGTCCATGCCTGGGGGGTGGGGCTGGAGGTTAAAAACTAGAACACTAAAAATAGATGTACTGCTGTGTAACTTTTACAAGGAGGCATATCTTGACAACAACTTATCATAAAGCATTCATACTTCATACACTTTAGGTTCGGACCTCTGGGTCGGAGTCAGGGGGGGCGGGGCTAGAGGTCAAAATCTAGAACTCCCCGAATTTTTTTTATTTCTTAATAGAAACAACTTAGGAGGATGGTTGGTCATTCATCTTTTGACTTTGTGATACTGACGTGTGTGTCATGACGGTAAGGGTCGTTTGACCTACTTTCCATGGTTCAGTGATTTTGCCTTATATCTTGACACTCATTAGTATATTTTCTTACTTCTTTCAGATTATGAGTGAGTACGACCAGGCCTTTGACCCCAATATACTTATAGGTCACTGTGACCTAATTTCACGGTTCAGTGATTTTGCCTTATATCTTGACACTCAATTAGTATATTTTCATACTTTTTTCAGATTATGAGTGAGTACGACCAGACCTTTGACCCCAATATATTTATAGGTCACTGTGACCTAATTTCACGGTTCAGTGATTTTGCCTTATATCTCGGTACTCAAATGGTTTATGAACAAACTTCTTTCAAAGTATGTTTGCGTATGGCAAGACCTTTGACCCTGAAGTAGTCCTAGGTCACTGTGACCTAATTTCACGGTTCAGTGATTTTGCCTTATATCTTGACTCTCGATTAGTATATTTTCATACTTTTTTCAGATTATGAGTGAGTATGACCAGACCTTTGACCCCAATATACTTACAGGTCACTGTGACCTAATTTCACGGTTCAGTGATTTTTGCCTTATATCTCGGTACTCAAATGCTTTATGAACAAACTTCTTTCAAAGTATGTGTGCGTATGACAAGACCTTTGACCCTGAAGTAGTCCTAGGTCACTGTGACCTAATTTCAGGGTTCAGTGATTTTGCCTTATATCTTGACACTCAATTACTGAATTAGTATATTTTCATACTTTTTTCAGATTATGAGTGAGTATGACCAGACCTTTGACCCCAGTATACTTATAGGTCACTGTGACCTAATTTCACGGTTCAGTGACTTTGCCTTATATCTCGGCACTCAAGTGGTTTATGAACAAACTTCTTTCACACTATGTTTGCGTATGACAAGACCATTGACCCTAAAGTAGTCCTAGGTCAATATGACCTAATTTCACGGTTCAGTGATTTTCCTTTATATCTCGGCACTCAATTGGTATATGAACATACTTCTTTCACGATATGTATGAGTATGACAAGACCTTTGACCGTAAAGTATTCCTGGGTCACTGTGACCTAATTTCATGGTTCAGTGATTTTGCCTTATATCTCGACACACAGTTGGTATTTTTTCATACTTCTTTCTGATTATGAATGAGTATGACCACACCTTTAACCCAAATATACTTATAGGTCACTATGACCTAATTTCATGGTTCAGTGATTTTGCTTTATATCTCAACACTGAATGGGTATATGATCATTTTTCTTTCACATTATGAGTAAGTATCACTAGACCTTTGACCCTGCAATACTTATAGGTCAGTGTGACCTTTTTTCTTGGTTCAGTGATTTTGCCTTGTGTCTTGGCACTCAGTTGGTATATGAACACACTTCTTTCACAATATGAGACCTTTAAATCTTAGGTAGTTATACTTAACTTTCATGGTTCAGTGATTTTGCCATATTGCATCAAGGCAAAAAGATGTATGAGCATAATGCTTTGGGTTACTGGTCGGGTTTGGCCTTATGTTTGACAAAGTCAGAAGCAGTCGAGCACGCTGTCCTGTGACAGCTCTTATATAGTCATAGATTTCTATTAAACCTAGATAATCATGTTTAAGCAAAAATAAGTAACATCATGATCATTTACATGTATGTTCTATTCGACAGCATGCCAAAGAGTTAATGGCCGCCGCAGCAACACGGGGAGGGGCCAACTTCTCCTTCAAACAAGATCAGGACAAGATACAGCGGGAGCTGGAAGCTGCCGAGAAGGACAATAACTTTATATACCACGACAAAATACCCGACATCAAGGCTCTGCCGAGTTTGTCAAAAGCTGCTGTAGCTAAACCACTGGCGATACCAGATAAATGGTCCTCAAATTTCCAAGGTGAGTCTAACATAAAGTAATACTGAGTCATGATAAATGAGCCTGTGTGTGGGAAAAACCAACAATTTGGGTTTCCGATCAGGTCTGACTCAAAAAGCGGACTATACATCTACAAAAATTGGCTAGAAACTTGAAATTTTGGATTTAAGTTGAAGAGGTATTGTACTATCCGTGTAGCGAAAACAAAAGCGCTGATCTGCGCCTTTGTTTTCGCAAATGCAGATTGTTGGTTTTCTCATGCAGTGGCTCAAATAAATGTGATTATGAAGCTGAAAGAGTGCAGAAAATGCAAAAGCCAGAGTCAATTGGCTTGAAGCTGAGATATTAACTTTCTCACAACAGTTAAGAAGTAAATTGAGCCAAAACAGCCATCAAAGAACTCGCACATGATTAACTAATATACAAGAAATAGAGATGGACTTTCTCATTACTGAAAGACAAATTTGAATGCTAGTTGGAGTTTTTTTCAGGCAATATTGTGTGAGGGAATGTATACCAAAGATTGACCTTGTTCGCAACAAAATGATTTGTTCAAGAGTATTGAATAGTTATGTATATTGTAGTTTCAAATAATCTCCAGATTAACCGTATTACAATGTTTATTGCAGATTTATTTGAGAAGATAGTACCTATCCCAGTGTATGATGCTATGAATGTCTTCGAGGGTAGAAAGTCACAGATAACCAATATGGAGATCGGCAGACTGAGAGAACAAACCAATCTAATGAATAGGTACCATCTCGAACATTTTTGATTTTCTTAATAGCACACAGGTTATCCAGAGACAACCAATGTGACTCAGTACAACAACTGCAAGTGAAACCAATATAAGGCTGTATGATGCAGTCTAGGAACAATTTGAGCCTTTGCATGAGAAACCCGAACAATTTGAGTTTCCAACCGGGTCTGACACACACCAGGCTGTACAGTCACAGAAGAAGACTAGAAGCTTGAAATTTTGGATTTAAGAAGAAGAGAGATTGTACTATCTGTGTAGCGAAAACAAAGGTGCTGATCAGCTGTGCAAATACTGCACAGCTGATCTGCGCCTTTGTTTTCGCAAAAGCAGATTGTTGATTTTCTGATGCAGTGGCTCATTTGCAATTTATCATTGATAACAACCTTAGTTAAGGATCCCCAAATAGGTATTTTCTCATCAATTTCATCTGCATTGGTTGTACTCAGTGGCGTTGGTTGGCACACTGGAACTTCAGTCTGAAGAGGGGCAAAAGATGTATCAGAGAATGCTCTAAATTCTCAAATCATCTTTGTACCTTTTTGCAAGAGTCAATAATCATTACAGATGAGCCGCCTTATGGGAAAACCAACAATGTGGTTTCCGAACAGGTTCGACACAAACCAAGCTGTACAAACACAGAAGATGGCTAGAGGCTGGAAATTTTGGATTTAGAAAGTAATTATACTATCCGTGTAGCGGAAACAAAGACGCTGATCAGCTTCGAAGTTACTGCGAAGCTGATCTGCGCTTTTGTTTTCGCATATGCAGATTATTCGTTTTCTCATGACATGGCTTAGATCATGCCCAGATTTTCACTATTTTTAAGACGGGCTTACACTCAAAGCTGATTATAATGCTTTAAGTTGGGGTTTACTGTATTCCCTTTGAAATTTTCTTTTAAAATATAAATACCGTATTCGTTCTAATTAGCGCACATGCTCCAATAAGTGCACACCCTGGTCATTTCCGAAAACCATGTTCATAAGCGCACACTGCTAGATTAACATTTTTGTATTTTATGCAATTTTTACACAATTTTTACACATAACTGCATTAAAACTTTACATTAGCTTATCAAACACTATTTTGCAACAATTGGAACACTTAAACGACATCATCTTCTGTATTTCTGACATGGAAATTTAGCAGTTCATGTGATGTTTTTAGCTCACCTGAGCCGAAGGCTCACAGGTGAGCTTATAGTATACCCATGCTTGGGCGTCCGTCGTTCACAATTTCAAAGATCTTCTCCTCTGAAACCGCTTGGCCAATCAAAGCCAAACTTTATGTGGAGCATCCTTAGGAAGGGGGAACGAAAGTTTATATAAATGGTCCAGGTCACATGACCAAGATGGCCGCCATGGCTATAAATAGCAAAAACCTTTAAAAATCTTCTTCTCCAGAACCAGTGGGCCGATTTCCACGAAACTTGGTATGTAGCATCGGGGACGTGGGCCCATCATAGTTTATATAAATCATGACCCTAGGATGACCTTGACATATTTTACGGCAAGGTCAACTTAGGTCGCCAATGCATTTGAATGGGAAAATATGGTAAAATGCTATTTAATGGGTAAAACTTACTGGGAATATGCAAAAGGACAGAAGATTAGTGTTAATGGAAAATTTTAGCCCCTGTGGGGGGTTGTCTGCCCCTGCCCCGGGGCAATATACATGTATATGACCATAATATTCAAACATCTTCTTCTCTGAAACCACCAGACCAATCAAAGCCAAACTTCATGTGGAATCTCCTTGCGAAGGGGGAATGAAAGTTTATATAAATGGTCAAGGTCACATGACCAAGATGGCCGCCATGGCTATAAATAGCAAAAACCTTTAAAAATCTTCTTCTTCAGAACCAGAAGGCCTATGATTTTGAAACTTGGTGTGAAGCATCTGGGAATGGAGCTCTACAAAGTTTATATAAATCATGACCCTGGGATGACCTTGACCTATTTTACGGCAAGTTCAACTTAGGTCTCCCATGCATTTGAATGGGAAAAAATGGTAAAATGCCATTTAATGGGTAAAACTTACTGGGAATATGCAAAAGGACAGAAGATTAGTGTTAATGGAAAATTTTAGCCCCTGGGGGGGTTGTCTGCCCCTGCCCCGGGGTAATATACATGTATATGACCATAATATTCAAACATCTTCTCTGAAACCACCAGGCCTATCAAAGCCAAACTTCACGTGGAGCATCCTTGGGAAGGGGGAATGAAAGTTTATATAAATGGTCAAGGTCACATGACCAAGATGGCCGCCAGGGCTATAAATAGCAAAAACGTTTAAAAATCTTCTTCTTCAGAACCAGAAGGCCTATGATTTTGAAACTTGGTGTGAAGCATCTGGGAATGGAGCTCTACAAAGTTTATATAAATCATGACCCTGGGATGACCTTGACCTATTTTACGGCAAGTTCAACTTAGGTCTCCCATGCATTTGAAGGGGAAAAAAATAGGAAAATGTAATTAAATGGCAGAAAACTTGCTAGAAATGAGCAAATGGACAGAAGATTTATGTTTCAGAAAATATTTTGGGCCCAGGGGGTTGTCTGCCCCTGCCCCGGAGCTATATACATGTATATGACCATAATATTGAAACATCTTCTTCTCTGAAACCGCTAGGCCAATCAAAGCCAAACTTTTTGTGGAGCATCCTTAGGAAGAGGGAATGAAAGTCTGTATAAATGGTCAAGGTCACATGACCAAGATGGCCACCATGGCTATAAATAGCAGAAACCTTTAAAAATCTACTCCTTCAGAACCAGAAGGCCTATGATTTTGAAACTTAGTATGAAGCATCTGGGAATGGAGCTCTACAAAGATTATATAAATCATGACCCTGGGATGACCTTTACCTATTTTACGGCAAGGTCAGCTTAGGTCGCCCATGCATTTGAATGGGAAAAAATAGGTAAATGTCATGTAATGGCAGAAAACTTGCTAGGAATGAGCAAATGGACAGAAGATTTATGCTTATGAAAATATTTTAGGCCCAGAGGTTGTCTGCCCCTGCCCCGGAGCTATATACATGTAGATGACCATAATATTCAAACAGCTTTTTCTCAGAAACTGCTTAGCCAATCAAAGCCAAACTTTATGTGGAGCATCCTTAGGAAGAGGAAATGAAAGTTTATATAAATGGTCAAGGTCACATGACCAAGATGGTCACCATGGCTATAAATAGCAAAAATTTTTTAAAATCTTCTTCTTCAGAAACAGAAGGCCTATGATTTTGAAACTTGGCATGAAGCATTTAGGAATGGAGGTCTACAAAATTTGTATAAATCATGACACTGGGATGACCTTGACCTATTTCACGGCAAGGTCAACTTAGATCGCCCATGCATTTGAATGGAGAAAATTGTTAAAATGTCATTTGAAGGACAAAACTTGCAGTTAATTGGCAAATGGACTGAATTTTTATGATTTGAAAAAGACATTGACTCCAGGAGTTATTCTGACCCTGCCCTAGGGTTATATACATGCATTGTACCATTCTAGTCTAACAAGTTTATTGGTACATGTATATATCTCAGGTCTCAGGTGAGCGTTTACAGGACCATTGGTCCTCTGGTCGTTCCTAATGTGCGCTTATTAGAACGATATTTCGTTACCTTAACTTTAAGTTATTTTGAAAAGTTAAGCGCACTGTGCGCTAATTAGAACGAATACGGTAATTCACATTTTCTTCTATCTATCTCTGCAGTGTGTTAGCCTCTCTCAACCTACCCGCTGCCCTTGAGGATGTCGGGGGTCACAAAGTTCCCCAGTCCGTACTGGAGAAATCACAGCAGATCAAGGACATGGGTGGGCTGGCATACCTCGACCAACTGATAGCTGATTTACCGGAACTTCTCACAAGGAATAGGGAAATTCTGGATGTGGTGAGTGCTATTTTTTACTTCATAGGTTTAATGACATGTTTACATGTGCAATCTGTAGCTGTTCTGCTAAATGGGAAGCTTAAGTTTCACGCATTGTGTGGCATAATTTGCTAGACATTCAAAATTGGCATACAAACTATCAATTTTAACATGGTATCTTTTTTGCTGCTCTCAAAATGGATAAAATAACTAAAATACTATACAGCTATGGGAAGTTATCAAACAGATCAATGAGCTGGTAGGGGCAGCCAGATCAGGGTATACACTATTTGCCATTCATTTGTGATCTTATTCCAAATTTGTTTAATAAGACCCATTTTTTACCACAAATATTATAGTTAATATTCAGATGTTTACCCTTGTTTTTTTATCCAGTGTATTTTCTTGCACACCACATCATTCCATTTCCTTATTTATCCAGTGTATTTTCTTGCACACCACATCATTCTATTTCCTTATTTATCCAGTGTATTTTCTTGCACACCACATCATTCTATTTCCTTATTTATCCAGTGTATTTTCTTGCACACCACATCATTCTATTTCCTTATTTATCCAGTGTATTTTCTTGCACACCACATCATTTTATTTCCTTATTTATCCAGTGTATTGGCCAACTAGACGAAGAAGAAAAGTCTGACCGCCAGCTCAAGGACCAGTTCAAGGAACGCTGGACGAGAACAGCCTCCGGGGGTCTGACCAAGCCAATGAGAGATGAGTGCCAGAAATATAAGACTATTTTAGATACTGCAATTGGGGCGGACAAAATTGTACAGGACAAATACAATGCCCATAAACACGCTTTTGCTCTCTTGTCTAAACCAACAGTAAGTGACACAAATAATTGTATTATATAATGGCAATTTTCCTAAATATTCAAATAATATAAAAAGTACTTGTTACATCAATTTGAGAGGCAGGTTGGCTTCAATGTAACACATCTAAGCTGAGGTTGATATATAAATTGCTCATGAATACAAAATTACCAAAACCAGTCATTTATTCTGCTAATAATTGTTAAAATGCCATCAACAGCAATTGTAGGCATTTCGAAATTTAAGAGCTGCATAAGTCAGCTGAGTAGAACATACAAAAAGTTCTATTACCTTTGGGCCTGGAGTCATGCCTTTGGTGCTGAGGCGGTGACTTTTGAAGAGTAGATTTTTATCAGGATGACCATGGGCTATGTTGTTTGCAGTCAGAAAATGTTTGACCAATAATTGGTCATTTCCACCACAGATACATGAATTTTTGTGGCGATTTATTAAAGATTTATTCAAAAGAAAGATTTATACATGACATCATGTGGTAACTGGTTGAAGAGTGTAAGTCATACCCTTTATTTTTCTTCAAAGGTATACAACCAACAAAATAAAAATAAAAAAGAATTTTGGTAAAACATGGGAAATGGTAATTTGTATTCTTCTGACAAGTGTTCATAACTTCCAATTTTAACAGACCTCAAAAGAACTGGCAATGTAAAGCTTTTGATTAATCATTTTTCCCGTATTTCAGCATGAAATTGAGAGTTCTCTACCTAGTGCTGGCACTAGCGGATCTATCTCCAGTTTACCGATAGTGAAAGATTTACGAAAAATGATGGAGGAGGTTGAATCAATAAAGGCCGAGCGAGAAGTGATTGAAAATGAACTGAAAGAATCCAAATTTGATATGGGTATGTATGGGTTAGCCCTTGAAATGCTATGAAATCACAATTATTGGATAGAAGAATTCCTGTGATTTTCAGTAAAAAGAAGAAATTCTTTTTGGGGTGTATGGGTCTAATGGTAGAGTGTTGGAATGAAGTGGTCTGGTTTTGAACCATATCTCTGCCAGTTTATGTGCGTGAACAAGATATTCTCACTTTACTATAAATTCAGAAATTCTTGTGAGACTTTAATTTGCAGATTTTCTTTTTCTAGAACCTTGAATTCGGACGTGCACATGCTGTTAATATATGGCTTTTACTTATGCTCGTTACCGGGCGCCAGGCAAAGCACATGCTAATAATTGAGAAACTGAAACCCGCCCGTAACGTGCATAAAAATGAAAGCTTTTATGAAAATGTGATGTCGTAAAATATAGTGCACCATTACTGCTTTCTTTTGTTCAGAATTCATGCAATAATAGCGATCAAAAATGATTTTGTCATTCATTAACATTCGCTAGGTCCCTCCGGGAGTGTTGAAAACCTTAGGCTAGTCCCTCAGTTTTCAACACTCCCCTCGAAACCTAGCGAATGTTACTTAATGGAAAATCATGTATGATCCCTATAGCAATGTGGGTAAAAAGCAGGAAGCAATGGCTGTATCATCTATCTGAAAAAGGTGCGGACTGGGTTGCTAAGAAGTAAATTATTCAAATAAGCATGAAACTTTCGGTCATCAAAAATACTTATTTTTGTTGCAATGACTGGCTTTCTTGAAATTTTGATTCATTTATAATGGGTTCAAAGCATATCACCAACTTCTTCACATAAAAATTTAGTCATATTTCTGTTTCAGCTGGCAAGTTCATGGCTGCCATGGCAGCGGAAGGGTTAATCAATGAAGAGTCCATATCGTCCCAAGAGTTAGACCGAGTTTACGGCCCTCTGAGGCAACAAGTAGTAGACAGCTGTCAGAGACAAGACATGCTCATGGCTAGAATACAAGTAAGTTTGGGGGAAACAGCTTTTGTATCACAGACTTTATTTGAATTTTAAGTGTCATTCTACAGTTTAGATTCAGATTTTCGTTTCATTGTTATATTTCCGAAAACTTTGGATATGATAAATATTTGCACAAATCAAACATGGCTGCCACTGTGTAATGTGAAAAAGTGATTATGAAAAAGAAATGAAATTTCAATCACATGGTCAAATCAGATCTGCTTCAGTCCTTCTAAGGCCTGCATTAGCTTTCTAATTTATAGGCTGTAATTTGACTAAAGTATTTGACATCAAAAACAAATGAGAATGATACATTTTAGAAAGCCAATACCTAGTTTTGTCAAGGTCAAGGCACAGACCAAAGCAGAGCACAAAACGAAGCATTGCTTAAGGGACCTAGCATCAGGATTAGTTGATGCCTATATGGACCCGAGGTAAATAATTCACATAAAGAATAATAACTGCTATATTACAGAATGCCAATACTGAGTTTTGTCAAGTTAAAGGCTCAAACCAGAGTGGGGCACAGAGAGAAGCATTGTTAAAAGACCTGGCATCGGGGTTTGATGCCTTCATGGATCTAAAGGGCAACCTTGAGGAAGGGACTAAGGTAAATCTTAAAGAAATGGTTGATATGAGCCTGTGCATGAGAAAACAATTTGGGTTCCGAACAGGTCCAACACATACCGGGCTGTACAGTCACAGAAGTAGGCTAGAAGCTTGAAATTTTGGATTTAAGAAGAAGAGGTAGTGTACTCTTCGTGTAGCGAAAACGAAGGTGTTGATCAGCATCGCGGTTAGCGCGAAGCTGATCTGCGTCTTTTGTTTTCGCATAGGCAAATTGTTGGTTTTCTCATGCGTTGGCTCATATGTATGTGTGGAATTACTAGATTAGGGGAATAAATACATTCAAAACTTTCATTTTAGCACTTGTGTCTCACAATTGGAAAAAAAAAAGTTTTGTGCTCAAAACATAGATACAAGGTACTTATTAGAACAATCATTCACCTCAAGTTATTATTACACAGTTCTTAGAACCCACAAATTACTTTTTTTTTTTGCAAAGATAACAAATGTCAGATTTTCACCAGAAATTGTAAATTTTAACATATACAATAACCACTGAATATCTTCTGTTCACATATTAACAAAATTAGTGAATGATTTTATTTCAGTTTTACAATGATCTTACACCGTTACTAGTGAAACTACAGAACAAAATCAGTGACTTCTGTTTTGCGAGAAAAACAGAGAAAGAGGAATTGATGTCGGACCTACAGAAATCTATAGCTCGTCAACCAAGCGGGCCCCCTCCAGTAGCACCGTCATATCAACAACCACAGTCTACAAGTAAGAATCCAAAGAGGGGATGGGATTGATTTCTTGCTGTTTTTATTTCTTGATCTGTTGTAAGATTGCTGTTTTTGGTTTATTTTAAGGGGATAGATTCCAGTTTAGCAGTCACCAGAATAATTACTAATATACATGTATGTTATCATTCTTTCACACGAGGGTGTGGGAGCGGTAGTTGGGATGATAATACTTGTAATGCATATAGAGAGAGAGCACATGTACATGAAGCATAGCAACTTACTACACACCTTATTGTTTTGCCTTCTTTTGGGTATTTCATGGGAGCTGCTATACTGGAAGTGTATTTTCAGATACTGTCACATTACCAATAGCTTAATCAGCAGTAAAAAATTGGCTCATTTGAATGTTTGTCTTATGCTTTTACTGATTTGATAGGTTTAATGTCATTTTCAACATTTTTGTGCCGAGTGTGTATCCATTTATAGCATCGGGTAATATTTGGTAGTAGCAGAAGAGGACCAGTGATCGATCAAAAATAGCCATGTTTGATAAGTTTGCAGATCAGACATGCATTGAAGAATGCATGTGTACATACCATATCCAAACTTGAACCTTTGCCATGTTTTTCCATATGTCAGTTTATGACGTCATCACATCACGTTCTCAGTGACGTCATTTTAACACACCCACCATCATACTGTGTGAATCACGGTCAGGTGGACCAGTGATGGTTCACCTTTTTCTCTCAAAAACCATCGCTAATTTGGAAGGTATGTACATTTTTAGAAAGAATAATTATTGTTTACCTCTAGCCATGAAACACAATTTGGAATTTTTCAGTGTGTTTAAAGAAATAAAGCAGCAAAATGAGGTGGTCAAAAAGCATAAACGCCCATAGAAACAAAGGAAAACTTTGAAAAAATAGTTGGAAAATCTCAGAAATTGTCCATTAAACGCACTGTTATACAATTTGGAATGTGGATCAGATTTGTTTTAGTATGCAGTAAAGTTAGAAAAATTCAGCCAGTCGGAACGCATGCAGGTTGTTTCATAATTTATTGAACAATCACCGCTTTTAAGCAGTACAACTAAGACCCCCTCTTCCCAAAGTGCCAGAAAATGCAAGATAGAAAAGCTTTACAAATATATTCAAATTGAGGTTTGTAAGGTAATATAATGTGCTTTAAGTTGAGACTAGCATAAGATTTACTTCAGGTATCCTTTGATAATTAATAGCCGATAACCACTAGTTGATCGATCACTGGTCCCTGATCGATCACTGCTCGCCTTATGCTACTTTAAGTTTTATAAACAAAATTAAGCTTGGACCAGCCCATTTAATAAAGACTATAATATCTGCATTTGTGGATCCAGTGAGGGAATAGAAAGTTTGCACTATTGCACACCACCAAAGCCAGCTATCATGATGTTAATATGCCTGTGATTTTGTAGTGCTATTTGCAGGCTAAAATGCTTGATTTAACTTCTAATATTATATTTTATATAGTTCATTTTACTTCATCGGTCGTAGTTTACTTCATTTCATATTCACATGAGTTTCATTGATGGATTTCTTTACACATTTGAGGAGCCATAACAAAAAAAAAAACGTAACAGCCATATATAATAGTACATAATTAGAGGAGGTCAAGTGATGGCTCATCTGTGGAACATTTTACAGAAACAAGAGGTCAGGAGTTGGAAACCTACCAATACATGGGTTCTTTTGCAAGACACTTCAAGCTTCCCAAAGCACTGCCACCTAGAAACAATGACTTTTATTAGCTCACCTGAGCCGTCAGGCTCACAAGGTGAGCTTATAGTATACCCATGCTCCGTCGTCCGTCCGTCCGTCCGTCGTCCGTCGTCCGTCGTCCGTCCGTCCGTCGTCCACCATTTTCAAAGATCTTCTCCTCTGAAACCGCTTGGCCAATCAAAGCCAAATTTTACATGAAGCATCTATGGGAAGGGGGAACCAATGTGTATATAAATAATCCAGGTCACATGACCAAGATGGCCGCCATGCCCATATATGGTAAAAACCCTTCAAAAATCTTCTTCTCCGGAACCACTGGACCGATTTCAACCAAACTTGGCATGAAGCATTAATGGCTCAAGCACTACAATGTGTATATAAATCATGACCCTATGATGACCTTGACCTATTTTACGGCAAGGTCAATATAGGTCGCGAATGCATTTGAATGGTAAAAATTGTTAAATTGTCATTTAAAGGAAAAATCTTGCAGAAAATGAGCAGTAGGACTGAATATTAATGATTCTGAAAAAAATTGGGCACCAGGGGCTCATCCGCCCCCACCCCGGGGCAATATACATGTATATCTCCATAATATTCAAACATCTTCTCCTCTGAAACCGCTTGGCCAATCAAAGCCAAATTTTATGTGAAGCATCAATAGGAAGGGGTAACAAATATGTATATAAAAAATCCAGGTCACATGACCAAGATGGCCGCCATGCCCATATGTGGTAAAAACCGTTCAAAAATCTTCTTCTCCAGAACCGGTTGACCGATTTCAACAAAACTTGGCACAAAGCATCGATGGCTCAAGCACTACAATGTGTATATAAATCATGACCCTGTGATGACCTTGACCTATTTTACGGGAAGGTCAACATAGGTCACCAATGCATTTGAATGGGGAAAACTTTTAAAATGTCATTTAAAGTGAAAGTCTTGCAGGAAATGGGCAGTAGGACTGGATATTAATGATTCTGAAAAAAATTGGACCCCAGGGGCTCATGTGCCCCCACCCCGGGGCAATATACATGTATATTTCCATAATATTCAAACGTCTTCTCCTCTGAAACCGCTTGGCCAAACAAAGCCAAATTTTAAGTGAAGCATCTATAGAATGGGGGAATCAATGTGTATATAAATAATCTAGGTCACATGACCAAGATGGCCGCCATGCCCATATATGGTAAAAACCCATCAAAAATCATCTTCTCTGAAACCAATAGACTGATTTCAAGGAAACTTGGCGTGAGGCATCGATGGCTAAAGTACTCCAATGTATATATAAATCATGACCCTGTGATGACCTTGACCAAGTTTATGGCAAGGTCAACATGGGTTGCCTGTGCATCTGAATTGGGAAAACTGTTAAAATGTCATTTGAAGGAAAAAGCCAACAGGAAATTGACAAATGGACAGAATATTGAAGATTCTGAAAAAAGAAAATGGCCCAAGGGCTTATCTGCCCCTGCACTGGAGTTAAATACCATAATATTCAAACATGTTTATTGGTATATGCAGCTGATCTCAGGTGAGCGTTTACAGGACCATTGGTCCTCTGGTCTCAACATCTCTCGTAAATTATTTGGCTGGGACATTAGATCAAGCTCCACTCAAAATCAAACTACTGTCTGAACACCATCTTTCAGAAACTGCTTTTTCCTAAATCTCACTTTTGTGAAACACTACAAGAAAAATATGACTATGTCATCTTTTTGCAACCCAAAAGTCGTAAAAAGTGCTGCAAAAAATTTGAAAATCGGTTCACTAGTAAAACAATTATGCCCAAAAATTATTTTGAATAGGCGTTTTGCATGTGCAAGGGAGGTAATCCATACACCTGAAAATTGAAAATCAAGCAAATCTGTGGAATAATTTTAAGAGTTTGGTGCTCAGCTATGGGTACCATACAGTTTTGTTTTATATTGGTGCATTTTAAATGACAAATTATCAATTTAAATTTTTTTCAGGGAAAATAATTACTTCCCTTGCTGACATTTTTACAATGGAAAAGGTTCTATCCAAAATTACTTTCTGGCATAAATTTTTTATTTGTTAACCGATTTTCAAAATTTTTGTGGCACTTTTTAGGACTTATGGAATGAAAAATGGTGACATGGTCATATTTTTCTTGAGGGTTTTCAGATAAGTGAGATTTTGAAAAATGCAGTATCTGGAAGATGGTGTTTAGACAGTAGCTTGCTTATCAGGAATAAATGATTTATCCCTCAAATTACCAAATGGATGTATTTTCTCCTATATAATACAAGCACTGCTAAAACAAATATTTTGTGAATAAGAGAAAAAATCTATGGCTGCAGACTTTCTTATGGTATGGCTCTGATGATCGTTCATTTCTTCATTTTGTTGGATTTTGCCTATCTATGTTGTGTTTGTGTTGTGTTGGTTTTTACACTAGGACGTTGTTGTTGTATTGTATTTTCAGCCCAGTCACAGCCTCCAGCCCGTCCTCCCCCACCAAACTTCTCTCAGGCTCAGTCTCAGCCTCCTAGTTCAGCTCCGACCCCAGGGGCCTCAGCACCCCCAGGGGCAAGTGCCCCACCGGGTGTTATGGGTACTGTATTTTTATAATGTATCTGCATGCAGTAGGTTTTTTTTTTATCATACACACCTGAAATAAGAAAAATCTGAACCTTATACCTCACTCCAACACAAGAAATTATACGAACAGAAACATTTGAATTTACCACTAAAAATGAATCAAATTATTTTACATTGACCTCAGTTGAAGGTCAGTTAGAACTTTACCTGGTATGTCATAATTTTCAATGGCTAAGAAGGGAATAATTTTGGAATAGCCAACTTTCAGGAGAATATTGTAGATATCAGTAGTATTTGGTTTATTATAGCATGTAATCATCTTTATTTTTTTCTCCAAATCCACAAATTCATTGCTGCTCTTAAACAGTGTTTTGGTTAAAAAACCACATCAGACTAGTAAACAGTGGTGCAAGTGAAGTTTGGTTTTCCATTTAACTGTAAATGGTTGGGGAGTGCAGTACAATGGCCTAGTGGTAGAGTACAGAACTCTGGAGCGATAGGTTTAGGTTTGATACCTCAGCCATCTGTTTTCCTTGAGTAAGAGCTCCTCGTAGAACTGATTGATACTCAGAAAAAGGCTTCTGCATCCAGACATGGCTGATAAATTGTTGACTGGATTGTTAAGCTACAATCAAACCAAACCATATAGGTGGTATTACAACACAATCTCTTTATAACACTATTGTTGGAATCC
Organism: Rugalucina vietnamica; assembly: GCA_964017185.1. Lineage (NCBI taxonomy): Eukaryota > Metazoa > Mollusca > Bivalvia > Lucinida > Lucinidae > Rugalucina > Rugalucina vietnamica. The sequence goes on along the minus strand of OZ024880.1, from coordinate 21,738,117 downwards.
AAGCCAATTTCTGTGTTAGCTATACAATCCATGTTATACCGAAAGTAAAATGTATAGACATATAGCAAAGAAAGTGTAAAAAGACACAATTTGGGGTCCAACAGTGATCAGTGTTATATCCAAAACTGGTTGTAATGAACTGTGTTATAAAGAGGTCCACCATGTTAGCAATAGATGATGGATTCTTGGATGGGCTGCATAATGTAGGCTCTGTTTAGATTGTTTCAACATATGATTTCGAAAGTATTTGAAATTATTGGCCTGTTAGATCGTCTGGTTATCATCTACATATTTTCTCCATTTTCTGGTTTTAGATTACTTGACTATGGAAAAACTTAAAATGACAAATTCATTCAGCTTTAAAGATTAACAGAAATGAGCTGTCTCGTAAGAAAACCAACAACACATGCTTATGTGAAAACGAAGGCACAGATCAGATCAGCTGTGCAGTAAATGCACAGCTGATCAGCACCTTTTGTTTTCGTTCTATTGACAATACAATCCATCTTCTACCTAAATCCAAAATTTCAAGCTAATAGCCTGCTTTTATGACTGCACGGGTTGGTTCGTGGTTGGAAACCCATATTGTTGGTTTTCTCATGCGAAGACTCAAATATTATTTTTTCAGGTGCATCTAACCAGCCTAGTGGACAAAATTATAGTAAGTGAAACTCACTTTGTAAGCATGAAATCATTTAGGCAGGGATCCTTCTACTAACACTGAAAATTTATGAATTTTGGTTTAAAACACAGCATTTACTAACAAACAACCGTAATACGAGGATGATTCTTGGCTCTAAGTTATATTTCATTTGCATCCTTAGGTGGTGCCATATAACAGGTGCAAACTACACGTTAAGCTAATGATATTCATTATTTTGGAATAATAGTGACACATCAGGATGTCTCACTGCCTAGAATGTCCGCGAGGGCATATGGCAGTATAAAGAGATAGATAGAAATGTTGAAGAGTTGAAAAACCTCTTGGAAAACAAGTAAAACTCTATGTAAAAAGAAGCTGTCTGTTTAAGCTTTTGTTAAGCCTGTTTTAATACAATTTCATTATAGGCAGTTCTACCACTGACACTGGTAAGGGGACATAATTATAAAGGAACTATTTTACTACTCCTTATTATAATGTACTCTTCCTGATGCACTTTCGCTTCTGCCTTATACTCTAATATTTCAAAGATATACACCTCAATAGCTTAAACCTACATTGTGTATTTATCAACTCCTTATACAAGCAGTAACGCACTAAACATGATATGAAAAAATGCAATATTTTTTATAGGCATTTCCAGTACACAACATTCTGTAAATCATTGCACAAACATTTCCTTGTTTTTGACAATATTGCAAACTATCCTTAGAACTAAACACTTATGCTTTATATTATAGCTTTTTGCTTTTCCTTAAACCATTTTTATTGAGTTACCAGTCTGGTGGTTAGAGCATCAGAAATGGTTGGCTAGGATGTCAAACCAGAAATTCTAATACACGTCGCCTACAGAGCCAATGGTTAAAAATTATGTTACATTGTGCAACAATTCCACTGGCTGAATGAGCATGATGTTACTTTGCACCATTTGTGACATCAGCTATCCCGTCAGGCAGTATAATCTTGACAGCAGACAGTGTAATGTCGCTTTCGGACACAATAAACGTAATAAATGTGTGTAAATACCCACATTACAGTCAATTGTTTGATGGGATATCTACAATGCAATGGTGGAAAGCTGAATGATATTGATGATTTCAGGGACTTTTATTCCGTTTATTATGTGTTAGAATCGAAATTGATCATCTCAAATGCATGAATTGTTGAGTAATAATTCACCGTTTGTCGGTCAGCCGTAAGAATATAAATCACTTGCGATATGCGCTCATGATTTGATCTCCTTTACAACTGACCTCCACACAGTGAATTATTATTCAACAATTCATTGCTAGAGCTTCTATCTATTTCTTAAACAAACAAACATTACAGCTACTGCACTGCTGCATAGATCTACACAATGTCATGTACATGTACTTCCAGTTGATTCTTAGATAAACCTAGACATCTACTTCAAGCCTCTTTGGCGTTTTTGAGCCGCATCATAAGAAAACCGGATTTTTGCCTATGCGAAAACAAAGGCTCAGATCAGCTTCACAGTAACTGCGAAGCTGATCAGTGCCTTTGTTTTCGCTACAAAAGTAGTACAATTCCTCTACTTTCTAAATCCAAAATTTCTAGGCTCTAGCCTTTTTCTGTGACTGTACGGACCAGTTTGTGTCAGACCTGGTAACCCAGAAGAACAGTTTTCTTGCATCATGGCTCATTTGTTAAGCCCCTCATCTTATAAGCCAATGAATTGACTTTTGATCTTGCATGACACTAGGACCAACAGAAAACTTTAGTAAATTTTCATTATGCAAAGTTTTGTGTTGGTTCTTTGGCCTAGTAAACAATATTTGAAATAATTTCTAATTTGCCTACCATGACTAAAAACAAAAGCAACACATAAACTACTGTGGTAATCATGTAAAAAATGAATAATTGCAGAGCTGATCTGAAAATTTGTTTTTGCTACATAGCTATTACAAACATTTTTCTTCTTAAATCCAAAAGCTTAAACTTTTATCAAGCTTTTGTGGCTGGCTGCAGAGATTGGTTTGTGTATTACAAGGTTCATACAGTCTTGAAAAGGCCTTGAATTTTGGAGGTTGTCATAAAAAGGCCTTAAATTGCATGGGAGGCCCTGAAAAGCCCTTAAATTTCATCTGAGCGGCCTTGAAACCAGTATGTTTGGGCATTAAAGCTAATTTTATGCTGATTTGGTCTGTGTTCTCCAAATTTGCTTGAAAGCCCTAAAAAGGCCTTAAATTTATGTTTGGAAAGTCTGTATGAACCATGTGTTGTAAGACCTGGTTGGAAATCTTGAAGACCTGTTTTCTAGCATTGTGGCTCAGTTTGTCTTGTATATTTCCAGGTTCTGGTCAGCCCTGGGGCACGCCCTATCCCCCAGCTAGTTTCTCTATGACGCTACCACCGATGCCGTCAGGGGGTTATAACCCACACAACCCCTACATGAGTTATCCTAACCCTATGAGTCAAGGTTATCCCAACACGCAACAACAATATCCAGGTATGCTTAACCAAAATCTTAAAAAAATATGGTGCCAATTCTTTGTGCAGTTTGATGAAAATACTTTTTACAGAGTAACAAACTGATTGTATTAGCTTTGTCATGAGAAAACCTGATTTTTGTCTATGCCAAAACAAAGTTGCTGATCAGGTGCGCAGTAAAAGGCTCAGCTTCTTGGTTTTTGCTTCATGGATAATACAATCCCTCTTCCTCTGAAATTCAAAACTTCAAGCTTCTAGCCTTCATCAGAGACTGTACAGATGGTTTGTGTGAGACCTTGCAGATTTATTTGTGGCAATGGAGATAACTTTCTTCCTATTTATAAAGTGATCTTTGCCGTACATTAAACCAGGATGTGTTATATTACAGGGAAGTTGTGTTGTAAATAGGTTACTTATATAATAAAAAATCAGCGGCTGCATAAGAAAAACAACAATCTGCATATGCGAAAACAAAGGCGCAGATCAGCTGTGCAGTAACTCATTGGTGGTTTTCTGTTTCTTTCAGACCTTGTTACAAGAGAAGGCAATTCAATTTACATCTCACTAGTTGTAAAGCAATTTTTCTGGCAATTAACATGCAGGGGCCAGTTGTTCAAAACATCATTAGCTTAACGTCATAGTTAAGACCTCAAATCGTTAAGTTAATGACGACTACATAAGCAAATACACTGTTATTTTTTGTTGAAAAAATGTGAGAATCTTTGCATTGCAAAGGATTCTCACATTTTTTCAACAAAAAATAACATTGTATTTGTAATATTGTCATTTGAAATTTTAACGAATCGTTGACTAATGACATTGTTAATTTTGAACAACTGGCCCCAGATGAAACCAAAGTGTAACATGTCTCTTACAGGGCAAGCACCCTACCCGACCCAGCAGCCATATCCACCCCAGGGCTACCCACAGCAATCCTACCCGTATCCCCAGCAACCACCGTACCCACAACAACAGTGGAGATGAAAGCTTTAAAGATACAGACTTTGGAATCGCTAGGAAATGTTGTTTTTTTTTCTTGGAAATTTACAGCAAATGATGCACATTCATTAATGCACAGTGGAGATGAAAGCTTTAAAATATTGACTTTCTGATTGATAGGAAATATAACTTTCTTTCTTTGAAATTTGCTGCAAATGATGTACATTTCTTGGTGCACATTTCATATTTTGTCAGATACATGTAGTCTGTTAAAAATAGATAATTCACTGTAATTGTTGTTCCTATGGAATTAGTTACAGAGAACAGGATAGACTTTTGTCAGGACCAAATACATACCGTTAAAAGATACAACCATTCAAAGATACAATATGTTTAATGCACCAGTCATCTTCTTAACCACTGCCTCCCAACCTATGGGGAAGGGTGGGGATTAGCTGGGCTAAAGTGTGGGGCAATTACTTTCTGGTTTTCTCCACAGTGCAGGGGAAATGATAGATTTTGACATTAGGATCCTTACCCAAGGGAGATTTTCTATTTCTGAATGCAGGGCAAAGAACAACGTTTTGATGTCCAGTTTGTCCTCTTGGGCTGGGGCTTATGGCAGTGCTTGGATAGCTGAAAAGTCATAAACCCTGCCCTTCCCCATAGGTATGTGGCGGAACATTGGTTTCAAATGGCTGGTGCATGCAAGATACATGTTGTTAAAGGAGAAAACATTATCTAGCAACACACAATAAGTAAATAAAGATGTGTACAGGTTTCAATGGCAGACTCAGAAACTTTGAGTACAGGGTCCAGTTACACAGTGTTCAAGATATGATGCAGTTTGTCAGTATCATTTAAAGTTAATGAGCAAAATTTGTTTTGCATTAACCCTTAACACTGCAAACACCCAAATGCTGATGTCATTGTATTATGGTTTGATCTGAAAGTTTAAATTTGTATTCTTGTCATGTAATGTTTTGTCATCTGATTTCTTTGCATGTTAAGGGTTATTATGAGCTCAGCCTGTAAAAACTGCTGCATAATGTGAACAGAATGCAGTTTTATACTTACATACTAAGTCATTTTCTGGTATGTTAAATCCCCATTGTGTAAATCTTGCGGCAGGATGGCATAGTGGTAAAGTTCAGGACTCCAGAGAAAGAGGTTCTGGGTTTTATACCTAAATCTACCATGTAATGCCCTTGAGCAAGACACTTTAAACTTTTCATATTGCACCTAGTAAGCAGTTGCTACATTCTGACATTACTGAAATATTGTGGACTGGGACTAGAAACCTTAACTCATTTAAGCCTGGTGTCCCTTTTGTAGGACATAGGCAAATTGTATAGCCCCAGATGGGACGCCGCTTTCTTAGATGGGACGCCGCAGAAAGCGGCGTCCCATCTGCGGCGTCCCATCTGGGGCTATTCTGTTTGCTTAGAGAAATTTCATCGAAAAGTGAAATAAAAATTTAAAATCACTCCTAAAGCCCCTAAAAACGAAAGTGGACTCACCCAATTGATAACAATGGGCGAATCCATTTGTCAAATATGGGTTAATCGAACCAACATTTAATCTCACAGTTCAAGCTTCAGGAGAGCAAATCAAATGAGATAAGCACTATCATGTATACAGACTTTATCCAAATGAAACCCATTACTGTTTTCCTTCTTTTTTTTTTACATAGTATTTTTCAAGTATTTCTTCAATGATCATTCTTTAACTAGGATGTTTGTACATTGTATTTTACAAATAACCATCTGTGATAAGATTGTATGAATGTTTCATAATAGGTTTATGTATCTGATTTATAATAGGTAAAACTTTTTTTTGCGAAATTTGATTTCTGGCAGCCCATGTGAATGTGGATATTACCAATAATTAGTTTGAATGAAAACCTCTTTTACAGCATAAATAGTGCTTAAAATTCGATTACTACATGCACCATATTTTGTTGTCATTGATAAATCCAATAGTTTATTCTTACATTTGCTATATTTTCTGCAAGTGCTCAAGTTAGTCCCACAAACGAGAAAAGTGCCATCTTAGTGCAATACCTGAAGTGGGTACTATAAACAAACAAGTTACAACTTAGATTAGTGCTACATGTATTATTAGAGCCGCGACGCGAGAAAACCGGTCTTCGGGAGTTCCGACAAGGTCTGACACAAACTGGCCTGTACAAGCACAGAAAAGAGCTAGAAGCTTGAAATTTCGGATTTAAGTAGAAGAGGAATTGTACTATCCGTGTAGCGAAAACAAAGGCGCTGATCAGCTTCGCGGTTACCGCGAAGCTGATCTGCGCCTTTGTTTTCGCATAGGCAATAATCCCGTTTTCTCACGATGCGGCTCATTTATTTACTCTAGTTACTTTTCCTTAGGTTATTTTTTAAATATATGCATTCCAATATTTTTGAATAATTTTAGATGAAAATATACTGGACAAATAAAGTTAGGGATCAAACATTTACCATCTATTTTCAAGAAATAGCGAACTGCTAGTAAAATGAAACATTTCTATCATCAAGGTAATTCATTTTGTAAGCTGTGTTTGTACAGCTCGGTTTGTGTCAGACCTGTTAGCAATCCACCTAGTTGCTTTTCTCATAATGGGGCTCACAAAAGCTTTGTGCCAGCTTGTCGTTATGTTCATGGATGCAAGAATAACGATATGAGCAGGGTTTTTATAACAATGACTGGCATACACAAGATGGAACAGTTGCAGATTATATCATCAGCTTTAATTTTCAGATAGTAATTGCACTATCTACAACACAAATAAAGGAATAGTCAGCCCTTGCAGTCAATTGTGACCTTACTGTAAAAGTCCAAAAATACAAAAGTAACATTTCACTTGTCATTATTAAATTAGCCGCCTCATGAGAAAACCAACAATCTGCATATGCGAAAACAATGGCACAGATCAGCTTTGCAGTACATGTATATGCGAAGCTGATCTGTGCCTTTGTTTTCGCTAAAACCAAAATTTCCAGCCTCTAGCCATCTTCTGTGTTTATGCAGCTTGGTTTGTGTCAAACCTGTTTGGAAACCTCATTGTTGGTTTTCTCATGACACAGCTCATTTTTTATGTTCTGAAAATGGGAAAATTTCATGTTTTTTGCTTTTTCTTAAGCTTTCTTTTTACATACCAAAAATTCTGGCATGTCTTATTTTCAGCAATGTTATGAATAAATAATATGCACATCTTCTTCTTAAAGATAAAAGTGTTCACTTGTTAAATAATTTTGTTTTGTATAGATATTTATATAATTGATTGATGAAAAGATGCGATCTTTTTGTATGCTTGTGCATTGTCTATGTCCTAAATCATAAAATGAAATACACAAAAATTGCAAAATTCAGATTTGTTGCTTGTGTTCATTAAATTAGTGACAGAGTGATAAACTCATTTAAGCCTGGCGTCCCTTTTATGGGACTTAGGCAAACAGAATAGCCCCAGATCTGACGCCGCAGAACGCGGCGTCCCATCTGGGGCTATTCTGTTTGCTTGGAGGAATTTCATCGAAAAATGAGATAAAAATTAAAAATCACTCATAACACCCCTAAAAATAAAAATGGACTCACCCAAATGATAATAATGGGAAAATCCATTCGTCAAATATGGGTTAAGGTTGCTTGCAGCATTCAATCATCTCGCCGCTTTGTCCTGGATGGATTCTAGATCTGTATTGGGAACATTTGGAACAATTCTGTTTATGGGGTTTTCAGGTTTTTTTTTCTTCAGGTACTACCACTGTTTTTAGCTTGCCTGTATGAAAATACAGGAAGAGCTATCACATTCACCCCGGCGTCGGCTTTGCTCAATGTTTTGGTTAAAGTTTTCATGAGTCTATATCTCTTGAATATGTTGATGGATCAGTGAAGTTTTTGCTGAAAGGGTTTAGATCTATATACTACTTGAACATATTGGTGGATCTAGTTGATATGTTTACTGCTGTTAGAAATTATTCTTAAGCTTTATCCTTTACCATCCCGACCAACCTGATTGACCTGGAGGTCAAGGATACAGACTTAAAAATTTTATGTGAAAGTTTTTGGTTAAAGTTTTTATGCTAAGTTGTGCTGTACCTTCATGACCCACCTGAGTGACCATGAGGTCAAGGTCATGGGTGATAGATTTAAATAGATTTAGTGGAAAAGCACAAGTCAGACGAGCTATGCTGTCCTGCGACAGCTCTTATTACACTAATGATTGGCCTGTCCTCTATGAGTGAATGAGTGAAGTAATCTTGAAAGGGACGTAAAGTAAGAAAAGAAGGCTCAGAGATTACTACAATTAAAATGAAGGTATAAAAAGACTTGTTATAAGGCCAGTAATGTCTTGTTCTTTACCAGTCTATTGATATGGAAAATATCTGACTCAACTGAAACAGCAGCCTGAATATTAGCTTGTGCTCAAGGTTAGGGTGTTGTATTGGTTGTTATGCCAACAGCGGCGCAAGACGCTAAAGAATCATATGATACCAGTGAAATGCCCTTTAGGCATCATACATAGCTTTATGAAGAATAGATGGCCATTTGTGTACTACTCCATGATCTGTTTATCATACCTATTTTAGCTATTATAGACCGTTTGACTGGTTTCCTGGTTGAGGCGGCGTAGAGGTTTAAAGGACCCAGATTTGATTACCGCTCTTAATCATTTGATAATTTCTGCGCTGTACCTAGGACATGGGCCCGAGGTTATAAAACACTTTTCATGCTCAGCTCAGCTCAGAGCTGAGCTTGAAATTTCATTTCCTCATAAATACTGAAATAGTCCAATTCTATTGAACTTAAAGGTTTAGAAGTCCAAAGCCTGTAAATTTATCCTGCTAATAAAATGTTAAAATGCCAACAATAACATTTATGAGCAGGATAAATTTTAGTCTACGCTGAGTTGAGCATGAAAAAAGTTTTTATAACCTCGGGACCTGTTCAAGGCTCACACTGGGTGCAAGGGAGACAAATGAAGTTATGCTTGCAGCTTTGTCAGGCGATTTTTCATGGGGCACTCACATTTGAATACACATTACCTTGATTTGAAGTGGAACCCATACCACTCTTTGACTCCATCGTATGAATTATAAAATGCCCAAAATTGATTTTTACCTAGACGAAAAGTGGACTCTTCCATGAAAAAATACCCTGGCTTAGGGAATCATTTGTAAAATACGATTTTGATTAAATACAGTCTGCTTAAATGTTATGCCATGTGACTTAGAAATACACAATTAACATATTTTTGTACAAACATTTGTGAAAAATAATTATGGGGGTCTTATTTCAGCATGCACCGTGAAAAAAAATAGCGTTATAGTCTTTTTCACGACCTTACCGTCTTTGTGATGCAAGCATTGCATTAGCTGCTAACGTCATCCAGGGAAACAGACCATAATGTAGTTGCCATTGACCCATTTTTAGGTCGACGTCAACAAACAAGACATGAGCCGCTGCAGAAGAAAACGAAAAAACTAGGCTTAGTTGACTTGTGCAGTAACTGTACAGCTGATCAACGTCTTTGTTTAGCTACACAGTACAACCCCTCATCTAGAAATTGCAATCTTCTAGTCCGACTCTTTACTATACAGGCTGGTTTGTGTCGGACCTGGTCGAAAACCAAGATTATTTTCACATGCGAAGGCTCAAAAATGTATTAAGCTCATTTTGCTGCATCATAAGAAAACAAACCGTTTGCGATAACATTCACATTCGCTCTCTTAATTTTAGGGTGTGCATTGGAGTGTGCCTGCTGTTCATGCTTGATGAAGTTTTAGCTTGAGTCTGAAAATGAAAGCTTAGGCATCTGGACAGGCCATGAAGACATATTTCGTATCGAGCAGGTTCATAAAATCTCGAGAGCAGCTGTACATGAGTGAATGCAGGTCGTATGCAAGCAAGCATGTTGTGCATTTTATTTCACATACTACAACCCAATATTCGCTGAAGCACACCAGTGAGACAACACAATCGAAAAGCTGTAGGTAAGTTGCAAATCTGGGAACAACGTGCCACAGTTCAGAGTGATCCGTATCAAGTTGTTCCCAAACAGGTGTTTACCCCACGGTCGCTTATTTCTGTCAGGTGAGTTGGTTGGACTCAGCCAGGTCGTGGTTGTCTCTGGAAAACTATGTGGCGCATGTCATGACAGCAGATATTCAGTGTGCGTTCATCAGAGTGGTGGAGTTTATCACTTATACAATCTTTCAGAAACTGCATTTTTCGAAATCTCAATTTTATGAAACAGCACAAGAAATATATGACGATGCCATCTTTTTGCAAATCATGAGTCCTAAAATGTGCCACAAAATTTTGAAAATCGGTTCACTAATAAAATAATTATGCCCCAAAATCATTTTGAATATGCATTTTGCATGTGCAAGGGAAGTAATCCAAACACCTTGAAACTGAAAATCAAGCAAATCTGTGGAATAATTTTAAGAGTTTGGCGCTCAGCAATGCATACAAAACAATTTTGTTTTGGTTTGGTGCATTTATGATGAAAATAATTTAGATTCTTTCCGGGAAAATAGTTACTTCCCTTGCTGGCAAGTATGCAATGGAAAAAGCCCGATCATGACAAAAATATTTTCTTGCATAAAATTTTTATTTGTTAACCGAATTTCAAAATTTTTGTGGCACTTTTCAAGACTTTTGGAATGCAAAATGATGACATGCTGATATTTTTCTCTCGGTCTTTCAGAAAAGTGAGATTTTGAAAAATGCGGTTTCTGGAAGATGGTGTTCAGACAGTAATCTATACTCAGCGTCAATGAAAAGTTACCATCACTAAAATTTCGATATTTTGAAAAATATAAAATTTCTTTCAACAATTGCATTTTCATTCATGATTCTGATCAACAGCAAATTGATTTAGAGACATTCAACAGTTCCACTAGCCCTGGAACTATAGTGCACGTGCAACACGTGCAATTTGTAATTTTCTGAATTTTTGAGAACTAGACAACGCTATTTTCACAAGTCATCATGTCTTCTCATGCCTTTAACACCCGAAGTGAAAACGCCACCAAATTGGTTTAATTTCCGGAATAGAGGACCAGTACCCATTTCCCCATTTCAATGGAAGCTTCGGACATTTGTCAAGGTCTGCATATAAACGGTTCGGCTGTGATGAGCACCGTTTAAACTTTTCAATAGCAATAATGGATGGCATTCTATGCCAAGAAAATGAAAGCTGAAGTATCGGCAGTTGTCTTTACAGAATGAATTAAATATTGTCATGTGTTAATTTAACCTGATTTACTGGTAAACTGTGTGGCCATTGACTCAGCCAGCTTTTAGAATATGCCAACTGATACATGTATATGATGAGGGGCGATCATAAATTAAATTGTACTAATGAAAATATAATATTGAGTGACAGTGCTGATTTTCACCAGTGAACGTAAATAGTTTGCTGCTCAGTGAAAGGTTTACTGACTTTAACTTGAAATCCTGCCTCGTGCAGCATTTTAGGTTGTGATCCCGCCATGATTTACGTGTAATGTACTTTTGAATTGGAACACTGCCAAACTGTCCTACTGCTCAAAGAATATCATTAGGGCTTTCAATATCAAATGTCCCCCTGTTGCCGTTGCTTTTCTTGTTTGTTTTCTTCTAATGCTATTTCCAGCCATACCAATGCAGTTTAACTGGACTAAAACACTCTTAACTCGAAAAGGTGGTATTGCCAAAATCTTGTTTAAGGGCCTCGTCTCTAGAGACAGAACAACAAGACGAAATAAAATCTGGGTTCCCGGGTATATTTTGTCCGAGCTGAACTATGATTTTATGATAGTAAATCACGACGACGCTTGATTCCATTGGTCATATTCCACGCACTTGTTAATCAGCCCTGCCCTCAGAAAAAGAAGTCCGGTGTAACTGCATGTAACTCTAAATTTAGAAAAAGAAGGTTAATGTACAAGATGGTGTGCAAAATGTAAAACACTGACTGGGTCGGAGAATCTTTATGCAAAATGGAGAGCGAGAATTGAAGGTTCGAAATCTACAAAATTAATGTAGATCTAACTTCGTCGTACGTGTTGTGACCTTGAGCAAATTTGTTTTGCTTATGGCGAAACATTTCAATCAGGCTTGGCGGTGACTTCGGGATATTCTGTGATCGACAGATATTAGTATACATCATGCCTGCTTAGACGTTTTCACGACGTAAGCGATTTTCAGTATTTCGCCTTAAATATGTTAACATAAAAAATTAGCGGCTCAAATAGCCACATGTCTCAATCATTCAAATAAAAATGACCATGCAGGTGTCTTAGATTTTCACAGATGCACCGTTTCTTCGTCATGGTCATAAATCATCCGTTACAGGTACAAGGTGTGCGAAAATGTTGCCTTTTTACAGTCAGAGATGCACGAAAAGCTTATGCCAAAAAGTAAAGACCTCACATAGCCAGTTTTAACTAACGTGCTTTTAATTAATTTGCCAACATTTCGATGCTGACATTCACTAACCATTTAACGTGTAAGATTATTATACAAAACTAGAAATGCGTGTTTGTAAAACACTATGCCCCCAACTGTATGCTTGTCCCTAAACTGGCAGTTTGTATGATTCATTTATTTCATTCGAATGCAGTCAAATTTAATTTCCTGAAGAAGCTGTTCGGTTGTGTCTGTTTTGACCTCAATCCAGAAACAGAATGTAAGCTTTTTTGCAGGCGAGTTAGAAATGAAGAAAAAATTAAAAAAATTGAGTAATTTTGACAAAATTTGACAGAGAGTCCTCAAACGTTAATTAGGTGATGTTCTTCTCAGCCCCAACCAGCATACCAAATATCATTACGTAAACTTGCCCATACAATCAACAGAGATTTTTTCACCCGTAAAAATTGAAAATTTTTAGCAGAGAATGTTAAATATTTTTCTTATTTTTGCTCAAAACATAGGTTGTGGGCACACGTTAGAACCGCCTCGCCGAGGCGGTTCTAACGAGTACCCAAAATCTATGTTTTGGAGCAAAAATAAGAAAATTAGGTATACCCCTGCATACCCCAGTTTTGCTATATAAAAGTGGGGTTTGAGGGGGTACCCATTTCACGGACATGTTTTCCTGATGTGAAGGCTCTAGCTAGCTAGCTCAAATACGTTTTGAGATATCTTGCACACAAGATTTTCAAAATTTGTTTTCAAAGGGACATTATTCCAACAAGGGGCATAACACATACATGAAAAAATATAGGCCAACTATTTTTTCATGAGGAATCTGTATATGAAATTTCAAAACCCTATAATTCACCGTTCAAAGGTTTCAAATTTCACCGAAAAGTGCAAAAATCAATCAAAATTTCAAAATTCTGTATTTTTGTAAATATTTGACAGAAGTTCTCAAAAGTTAATCAGGTCATCTACTTCTCAGCCCCAACAAGTGTACCAAATATGAAGGCTCTAGCTTCAATACTTTTTGAGATATCTTGCACACAAGATTTTTAAATTTTGTTTTCAAAGGGACATACCTCAAAAAAGGGGCATAACTTGGCCATACAAAAAAATATGGGTCAACTATTTTATCATGAGGAATGTGTATATGAAATTTCAAAACCCTAGCATTCACCGTTCAAAAGTTTCAAATTTCACCGAAAAGTGGAAAAAACAATCAAAATTTCAAAATTCCGTATTTTTGTTAAAAATTTGACAGAAGTTCTCAAAAGTAAGTCAGGTCATCTACTTCTCAGCCCCAACAAGTGTACCAAATATGAAGGCTCTAGCTTCAATACTTTTTGAGATATCTTGCACACAAGATTTTCAAATTTGTTTTCAAAGGGACATAACTCAAAAAAGGGGCACAACTTGGCCATACAAAAAAATACGGGTCAACTATTTTATCATGAGGAATGTGTATATGAAATTTCAAAACCCTAGCATTCACCGTTCAAAAGTTTCAAATTTCACCGAAAAGTGGAAAAATCAATCAAAATTTCAAAATTCCGTATTTTTGTAAATAATTGACGGAAAGTTCTCAAAAGTTGATCAGGTCATCTACTCCTCAGCCCCAACAAGTAAGTGTACGTACCAAATATGAAGGCTCTAGCTTAAATACTGTTTGAGATATCTTGCACACAAGATTTTCAAATTTTGTTTTCAAAGGGACATAACTCAGAAAAGGGGCGTAACTCGGACATGAAAAAAAATACGGGTCAACTATTTTTTCATGAGGAATGTGCATATGAAATTTCAAAACCTTAGCATTCACCATTCAAAAGTTAACACACACACAGACACACAGACAGACAAGCCGAAAGCAATATGCCCTTCCAACTTTTTCAAAGTTGGGGGCATAAAAAATGAACATATCAATTCCAGAAGCACGTAAAACAAAACTCGCTGACATGAGCTCATAGCATAAGTAACCACACTGGGTGCTTCCTTGGTAAAAACCCTTCAAAAATCTTCTCTGAAACCAATGGACTGATTTCAAGGAAACTTGGCGTGAGTACTACAATGTGTATATAAATCATGACAGTGATGACCTTGACCCAGTTTATGGCAAGGTCAACATGGGTTTCCCATACATTTGAATGGAGAAAACTGTTAAAATGTCATGTCATTTTGATTATTCTGAAAAAAGAAAGTGGCCCAATGGGCTTCATCTGCACTGGGGTTAAATATCATAATATTCAAAAATGTTTATTGGTATATGCAGCAGATCTCAGGTGAGCGTTTACAGGACCACTGGTCCTCTGGTTCCATTTCCTGCAACATTTGTCCTTCAAATCACATTTTAACAATTTCTGCATTCAAATGCCCGGGCCGACCTATGTTGACCTTGCTGTAAAATAGGTCAAGGTCATCCAAGGGTTATGGTTTATATAGCTTTTGTAGAAAAGTTTCAAAATCATAGTCCTTCTGGTTCTGGAGAAGAAAATTTATAAAGGTTTTTGCAGTTTTATTTATTGATTATTCTGAAAAAAGAAAGTGGCCCAATGGGCTTCATCTGCACTGGGGTTAAATATCATAATATTCAAAGATGTTTATTGGTGTATGCAGCAGATCTCAGGTGAGCGTTTACAGGACCACTGGTCTTCTGGTTCCATTTCCTGCAACTTTTGCCCTTCAAATCACATTTTAACAATTTCCGAATTCAAATGTCCGGGCGACCTATCTTGACCTTGCTGTAAAATAGGTCAAGGTCATCCAAGGGTTCTAGTTTATAAAGCTTTTGTAGACAAGTTTCAAAATCATAGTCCTTCTGGTTCTGGAGAAGAAAATTTATAAAGGTTTTTGCAGTTTTATTTATAGCCATGGCAGCCATCTTGGTCATGTGACGAACATTTATATGTACTTTTGTTACCCCTTCCTAAGGGTGCTCCACATGAAGTTTGACTGATTGGAGAAGTGGTTTCACAGGAGATCTCTGAAACTGTGAACGACTGACGGCTGACGCCGGAGCATGGGTATACTATAGGCTCATCTGTGAACCTTTGGCTCAGGTGAGCTAAAATCCATTATTTTCACTTTTAAATTCTAAATTTCTAAACGTCACTTTGCCATAAAATAGGTCAAGTCATCCTAGATTCATCATATAAACAAATTATACTGGGTTGCAGTCCCAATTGCTACATACAGTTTCATGAAAATCGGCCCAATGGTTCTCAGGTTCTACAGAAGATCTTTTTTAGCATGGCGGCCGTGTTGAGCCTGAGACCTGACTTTTGCAAACATTTTTTTTCCTCTTCCAATTGGGCCTCAACATATGATTTGTCTTTGATCAACCAAAAGGTTGCAGAGACCTTTGAAATTGTGGAAGGCCAGATAAAGAACATGTGTTCCTGTGCGTGAGAAAACCAACAATTTGGGTTCCGACCAGGTCCGACACAATCAGGCCTGTGCAGCTACAGAAGATGGCTAGAAGCCTGAAACTTCCGATTAAGGAAGTTACTGCGAAGCTGATCTGAGCCTTTGTTTTCGCCTATGCAGATTGTTGGTTTTCCAATGTGGCGGCTCATATTCTGATGGATCATGGGTAGACTAGAAGCTCACTTGTTGAGCCTTTGGCTCTGCTGAGCTTAAAATCTTAATTCGTTGTTAGTCATTTTGAAAATGCTTAAAATTGTTGTATGACACAGTTATGTGTTTAATTTTATATAATTTTATGAAAAATCACATATAATAATAATACAGTCTTTCGGAATCCAAGATATAGATGTAAGACATTACATTTCAAAACAGTTTATTGTATAGAAAATAACAAGTAAAATTGTTTAAATGAACAATGGAATTGATGATGATTTACCATAAAACTCCTAAATTGATGGACACTTAAAGAAGTTTTGCCTGCTCAATATCAGTAGTAAAGACCCGACATTTTAATTTTTTGACTTAAATAAAGGCAATACTTTGTGTCAAAACCAAGGCCATCCACATTCAGGAAAAGCTGAATATGCTTTAACATTAAACATTAAAATATGTGAACAATACTTTGTGTCCAACAATTTAGGAGTATTGCAGCAATACACACTAACTGCAGAAAACTGTAACACTTAAAACTCATCTATCAACACCAACATCCGTACTGATCAGACTACGCATCGGACCCAGTTGTTCAAAATTAACGACATCGTTAGCTAACGAATTGTTAAAATTTCAACAATGAATATTACAAATACATTGTTATTTTTTGTTGTTAAAACAAAAAATAACAGTGTATTTGTTATTTTTTGTTGATAAAATGTGAGAATCCTTTGCAACGCAAAGGATTCTCACATTATATCAAAAAAATAAGTGTATTTTGCAATGCAAAGGATTCTCACATTTTATCAACAAAAAATAACAGTGTATTTGCATATGTAGTCCGCATTTACCTAATGAGTTGTCTTAACGTTAAGTTAACGAAGTTTTGAACAACTGGCCCCAGTTTGCTACCTTTGTTGCAGAATACTAGAAAATAAAGAGTATTTGATGATCATTAAAAGATAATTTTTGAAATACTGCAAAATTATCCCTTAATACACCAATTCATTACGAAAACATGTAATATACAGAGGTTTTTAAAGCTGTAAAACTTGGAAAATTTCAGAGGCAAATTTTTGATACTTTTCTTATTTTTGCTCAAAACATAAATTGTGGGTACATGTCAGAACCGCCTCGCCGAGGCGGTTCTAACGAGTACCCACAATCTATGTTTTGGAGCAAAAATAAGAAAAGCAGGTATACCCCTGCATACTCCAGTTTTGCTATATAAAAGTGGGGTTTGATGGGGTTCATGTTTTCCTGATGATCATAAAATACCTGTCTTATCTAGTCTTCTGTCAGTTGTTACCATATTAAATTGTAGCACATTTCCAACAGTTAAGCCCATTCATACTTATAGGACTGTCAGTCAAGCACATTTATCCATGCTAAAAATGCATCCGTTTTTGTTGTTGTTTTCATTTAAATTAAAAGTTTTGTGTTCTGTAAATTTATTTGTTGCATGCTTCCGTGTAAAAACTAATATACATCATCTTTCAAAACATCAAAACTTTTATATCATGGTTATTTGTATTTTTTTAATTTTTAACTTCAGTGGCTGCTTCAGCTGTTATGCCATGTATATCGGCATGTTATGTTAAATATGTATAGAAAACAGTCAGAAAATCTGTCACAAAATCAACAGATTTACATTTATCTACAGATATATATTTTTATACTTCTTTCTAAAGGCAGGTACACACTCAGAGATTCGTCTCATGAAATTTATCTCTGAGATTTTTGTAACATGAAACACTGCTGTACACACACTGATACAAATCTCATGATACACCTCCTACCTGTTAATTTTTTTCCCGGCAAAATGATGCTATTGTGTATAAATAGTACCAAGGTCAATCAATATGCTGGTATTTTCCCGCCTTCTGTCAAAATGGTGCTTACAGAAGAAGATGGAAGTTATCATTGCATTATGTTTAATTATTATGGCTGTTGCCATGCAAAACTTGGAAGGACGACAGGTGATGCGAAGTTCCACAGGTTTTCTTCTTCGCGCCATAATTCTATTAGTTTTTCAATATCTGTGTTTGAAAAAACGTTGTCTGCCATGCTTTATGTGTGAAGGAAAGGGATTGTTCTGCGTTTACACCTGATAATGTTATTTCGTCTGCATGAGTTTATCTTCCAGCATCAGTAGGTCAACAGGTAACATTCCTTCCAGGAAATGCAGTGTTCTGATTGGCTAATACACTAATACAAATCTTAGCAAATAGAGCAGTGTCCTAAACCAAATACAGTTTCATGAAACTCGAAAAAGTTTCATGATACATGTATTAGGGGTGTACACACTATAAGATTTGTATCAGATACAAAAATCTTTAAGATTAATCTCTGAGTGTGTACCGAGCTTAAGTTTTCAAATGGAAAATATTATCAGATGTTAACCCAGACCAAATTGTGTCTAAATTCTCAAATTTTAGACTTAAACTGTAAATTATAGATTTTTATTAATTTGTCTTTCTATAAATCACAAACAGCTGTTCTCGTAATTAGCAACATAAGCCATAGCCAGACAATAAACCAATGATGACCTTGCATAAATGATTAGCACACGGGTAAAGTAAAACCTCGACAATATCTTTAGTCCAGTGATCTCTCTCTGTTATTTTGACCAAAGAGATTGGACCCTGTTTTATAGTACATGGAAGCCATGGCAAAAACGTTTTGTCAGTGCCCACATAAGCTTCATGGTTTGAGCCGCATCATGAGGAAGCCGGATTTTTGCCTATGCGAAAACAAAGGCGCAGATCTGTAACTACAAAGCTGATCAGCGCCTTTGTTTTCGCTACACAGATAGTACAATTTCTCTTCTTTAATCTGGAATTTCAAGCTTCTAGCCTGCTTCGGAGACTGTACAGGCCAGTTTGTGTCAGACCTGGTCTGAAACCCCCAAGACCAGTTTTCTTGCGTCGCGGCTCATTTTGACAAGCTGCAGCTCATTCCAATATCCAATCATTCCATACGCCCACTACTTATCAAGCTTCAGCACAAGAAAACAAGTCTGATATTGTCTAATATTAAGACTTAACCCAACCAGGCCCTTAGGACTATTCACATGTATCCGCCAAAAATAGCAACATATGTGGTAATCTGACACTGTCTCAACCTTCAACATTACATAATCAATGAAGACATTATCAGACATATGAGCCTGTGCGTGACAAAACCAACAATTTGGGTTTCCGACCAGGTCCGACACAAACCGGCCTGTACTGTCACAGAAGCAGGCTAGAAACGTGAAATTTCGGATTTAAGAAGAAGATGGATTGTACTATCCATGTAGCGAAAACAAAGGCGCTGATCAGCTTCGCGGTTACTGCGAAGCTGGTCTGCGCCTTTGTTTTCGCATATGCAAATTGTTGGTTTTCTCATGCACAGGCTCATATACCAAGCTTTATCATTCCATTCTCGCTCACAATCAAAATGAACATGCTGTAATGACGTAAATCTAATGAATGAAAAAGGAAAGACGTGGTGGTTTAATGCTCAACAAATAATTGTGCTTTTATGAACAACATTTGGCGAGAAAATGCTCGCTTGTATAAAATAAAATATAAAAATAATTCAAGAATAAGTTATCCTAGACCTAAATAAACAACTCTTTAAACTAAATATATATTTTTGACATGTATTTTTTCCATTTTTTTTTTGTTTTATTTTTTTTCCTTTTTTTTCAATTCTTAAACAAAAGTTCAAGAATTGACTGGCACACATTTGTTAACATATTCCCACTTTTCCCTCTTCATTATAAAACAAACTAGATAAGGCTGGGTATTTACGGCCGCCAAATGCTAACACAATCAATGCAATCATTTATGAAAATCTTCAGACTCCTAAATTGCCAAAAATTTGGGTTATGGGGTAAAAAATGGCACAATGTCGAGTGTGTCAGACAACTTTCAACAATACAAGTTTGTTGGGCCTTTATCATGTAAGTGAATATAATAAAAATCAAAACTGAGATCCTTTAAGAGCAGTGAACTTATAAATGACAATGGTGATGGGCCATATCATGGTTTCGGCTAGTTAAATAAGCCTTGTCAGTGACCCTTTAGATTCGGTGACATGGAGTCAAAGAGACATACTGTAATTGTGTAACTTTTGACAAAGTAGTTGATACAAAGACTAGTATTATCACATAATTTTCCAAATAAGGCCAAAAATATTAAATCTTGGTTAGAAAATGTACCTTAACCTATAATGCGAATATAAGTTTCTAAATGGTATTCATGAACATGTAAGCATAAGGGGAGGTAAATACCCATCTTAACTAGACAACTGTTTTCAAGACATAAATTTAGATGGCTTGTTAATAGCTTTATCAAAATGGCCATTGCACAATACAAAGTGCAAAGCAAACTTGACTAAAATGTCACAAGCATGCACCTTTCGAATACATATTAAAAAGAATAAATTTTGGGAACAGTTTGCAGAGTTCGCTATTTTTCATTCAAATACAAATAAACTACTGTGAACAAGCCATCTACATGTACGTATAACAAGAATTTTATCCTAAAAATTTGGATTCTATTACATACAAAAATGCTTTTAACCCAAAAGTTATTTATCATGTGTATTTAATGGCATTAAATAACTAAAGATGAGTTGACTAATACTGATCTGTAGTTTTGAATGCCCTGTAAACCGAAGCCTCCGTGACATTTCGTCGAAAATTACATTTGTCGAAAAATTCCCCATGCCCAGACTTTTACCCTAACCCTAGTGGTTAGTGTCTCAAAATGTGGATCTATAGGCTAGTCTTCTACAGAATAAATCTCAAAATTTTGCGGTGAATATTTTTGAAGTTGCAACATTTTCGACAAAACACATTTTCGACGAAATGTTGTGCATCGTGTAAACCAACATTATTTTTTTTAAAATCCAAATTTTTAGTTTCAATCAGTCAAGTAAAACATTTAGACTAAAACAAAACAATTAGACATTAAGCTGACGAGAAATATTTTCTATTAGTTTTATTCGAGCACATTAATAGTACAGCATTAATGTCCACATTTGAATCAGACCATTTTAACAACTATCAACAATTATGTTTTATAGCTTACAAATTTCATACATGTACACAGAAAAAAATCTACATTTCAATAGGGATTCAGCTTTCTGCATCAGGAAAACATGTCCGTGTAATGTATACCCCCTTGAACCCCACTTTTATATTGTAAAACTGGGGTATGCAGGGGTACACCTATTTTTCTTCCAAAACATAGATTGTGGATACTCGTTAGAACCGCCTCACCGAGGCGGTTCTAACGTGTACCCACAATCTATGTTTTGAGCAAAAATAAGAAAAATATCAAATATTACCAGTTGAAAATTTTTAATTTTTAAAGCTTAAAGAATCCCTGTTTATTGCATGGGCAAGTTTTCGTAATGTATAAAGCTAATTGTATAGCTAACAGCTGCGGTGGTGTAATCAAGAGGTTGCAGGTTCAATACCCAGCTGGTAATGGTATGCCTGTCATGTTGGTGACAAATGTTCACCCTGACGTTATAAAGGCAAAGCGTCCTAGAGTGTAACATTTTTTAAAAAAAATTTTTTAATGTAAACCTCATGCCTTTTCAACAAATAACATATATGCCCAACATAAGGGACATAAAAAAATTGATCTCTCAGTCTTTAGTTTAAGCCAAATTAATCTATAACCATGGGTATAGATGCATTATGCATATTTGCCCATATTTGACGAATGGATTCTCCCATCGGATGAGTCCACTTTCACTTTTAGGGGTGCTAGGAGTGATTTTTATTTTTTATCTTATTTTTCGATGAAATTTCTCTGTGCAAACAGAATAGCCCCAGATGGGATGCCGCAACATCTGGGGCTATGCTGTTTGACTATGCCCCACAAAAAGGACGCCAGGCTTATACCAGTTAAACAAAAATACAAATTTGAGCCGCCCCATGGGAAAACCAACAATCTGCAGCATATGCGAAAACAAAGGCGCAGATCAGCTTCGCGCCAACCGCGAAGCTGATCAGCGCCTTTGTTTTCGCTAATCGGATAGTACAATTCCTCTTCCACTTAAATCCAAAATTTCAAGCTTCTAGCTCTTTTCTATGCTTGTACAGGCCGGTTTGTGTCGGACCTGTTCAGAAACCACATTGTTGGTTTTCCCACGAGGCGGCTCATTTGTTAGTTTGGATGTCAATAGTTTTCAAGTTGACTCAAATTTTATCAAAATGCTCATTTTGAAAAATTAACACTTTTGTGGAAGAATAGTACATGTAATAAAACATTAATGTTTTCTTAAAATACGTATTGGTATTTATTATATGGCAGGTGATGAAATATAGAGAAATATGTATTAAATATAACCAATATTTGAAAAAGTTATATTTTCACATGTGAAAATATAAAAAAAGTTATATTTTCACATGTGAAAATATAAGATTTGGGAATACGCAAATTACGATTCCACCGTTTCATTTCTAATTTATACACAACTAAATGTTATCATCTATGCTATTGTTGACGCAATGAACGTTCACACACAATAGCGACGTAATGACGTGACGTAATGACGTCATTTAAGATTTTGACGTCATATGCTTTAGCGCGCAACGTTACAATGACTACATGCAATATAATAAAAAGAAAATTCAAGTTTTTGTCGTGAATATGACTTTTATTTCATCTCGTGAAGTGAAAAATTATATATTTCATTCGTGCCTTCGGCACTCATGAAATATAAAATTTTTTCACTTCACTCAATGAAATAAAACTCATATTCACTCCAAAAACTTGAATATCCTCTATTTATTAGGATTTAACACCAATTCCATTAATTACAATACAATGTACCATTTTTTCATGGAACCCAACATTTATAATACATGTACCATCTTTGCTAAATGCATTTAACCAAACCATATGTACCTTCAATGATCATCGGAAAGATAATTTTCTTAGTTCTCCATCAACCTAATTTGTCATCAGTATATGTATTACATTTAAATAGCCTTCAACATGGGTACCCATGATCACCCACAGGGCTTTTTCTGACCTTTTTGGGAAATTTTTGGTACCGATGAAATTGGGAAAAAGTGGTGTGATTTTGGGAAAAAATACAACAATTTTGGGAAAAAATTGTGCAATTTTTAGCAAAATTGGGAAAGTTTACCTTTTAAATTGGGATTTTTCTGCTAATTGGGAATGTTCCAGGTCAATTGGGAATTTTTTCAGCCAATTGGGAAAAAATTTGGTACCGGAAACCGGACCCAGTTTTGTATAGAGAAAAAGCCCTGACCCATAAGATAAGATTTTATGGAGAAATAAAACAAACTATCTCTTAATCATCATCAAATGCACATCTCTTCTTATGCAACTGCACACTATCATGAGCCGCGTCATGAGAAAACCAGATTTTTGCGCAGATCAGCTTCGCAGTATCTGTGAAGCTGATCAGCGCCTTTGTTTTAGCTACATGGATAGTACAATCTCTCTTCTTCTTAAATCCAAAATCTCAAGCTTTTAGCCTGCTTCTGTGACTGTACAGTCCAGTGTGTTGAACCCGGTCAGAACCCAAAATGTTGGTTTTCTCACACACAGGCTCATCATGACTGATTATCTGGGGCTTTTGCTTTAAGTTCTTGTTTTAACTTCAGGTTTTCCTGTCTCAGCTTTTCGTTTTCTTCCTTCAGTCTATTGTACTCTCCAAAATCAACCGATTCTTCCGCACTGCTACTCAATAAACCCTCTGAACTATCTCTAGATAGTCTATTTCTCGGCTCAGTATTATTCTCAAAATTCTCAATCTTTGCTTCCATCTTAATGTACTCTTGAATCAACTCCTCCTTGGACAACGCCATCAGTCTCTCTTGATTAAACGACTCGTACGACTCCATAAAATTTGTCGCCTGGAAGCTGTCATTATCAAATTCATCATCGGAAACCGAAGACGAAGTTTCTGAAACATTAGAATTATTTGAATCTTTCGAATTGTGTCTGTGGAGATCAGGAGAAATGGCCTCGCTCTCGAAGTGATCAGCCATTAAGAACTGTGTCGTGTTGTAAGGAGCCACCGGATGACCCGATGCAAATGCTTCTTCTCTTTTCTGCGCCGCCCTTATTGATTCCTTCTCTTCCAGTCTTTTCTTTTCAGAAAAGCTCATCTTGTCATAGGGTTTCCATTTTCTATGATTCTTGCCACCCTTTTGCCGTCTCCTCCGTGGTTTCTTCCGCTTCTTGTCATCTCCGACATTCTCTTGGTCACTTCCACGAAGAACATTTTGGCCATTACCATTAGATTCTACAAATAAATAAAAGTTAAAATTTTATTTATTTAGATTTGTATAAATTTTTCTACAATTCAAAAGCCTAGTGGTAGAGCTTCGGACTCAATCAAGGGGTCCTGTGTTCAAATCCCACAGGGGGTACCATGTTAATTGTATTCATGAGCAGGGCCCATTTAGTCTCCTAAGCATATACTGGCTGATTGCCAGGAAGAGGTCTCCCCATCCTGATATGACTGAAAAATTATGGACTAAGACATTAAACCTGAATTGTTTTTATTTTAATTTTAATTTCATTTTTTGCAGCCATAAAGTTACAACCCTGTGATAAAGTTTATTTCGGTGTTTAGTTAGACCTGATATACTGCAGTTGCAGTTATACTTTCTTGTGACCAGCTCGATCCGCGCAACGCGCATGCCCATTCTTGACCCACTTTAACCGCCGGGGCACAAAGCCATTTCTAGCAATTTCGTAAACGAAGATTCCTGATGAAAACCGCAATGTCATGAATGATTATAAAACAAAAACATACAATAAATAAAGCAACTATTGTTGTTGAAAGTAAATAACTGACTGTCCCGTATTTTGAGTTCCCCACCCTTTGTTTACATCTGGTGATAATGGACTCGCCCTAAAATAGGGACGACAGGTTGTTGCACTTACCTCGGCGTTCAGAAGCGTTCTTTTCGTCACCCGGTGAATAATCCGCTTCCATCATCGCCTGCTCTGTGTTCATAGTGGACATTTGTAATATCAAATACAATAATTTCTTGAAAAGTAAAACAAATTTGCATTATAAAGCGATATGACCTCTGCGGCTGTCTTCTGACAACTGCTGCCCAGCCACACTGTTCACACGGCTTTATATACGATTTCTAATTTATTACTCCGCGATACAAAGTAATTCCTTGGTTTCATATTTTATCGAAAATATGTATTTTTATTCAACTGATCGTTGAAATTTTACTCAAACTAGTTTTTGCTTGTGATAACAACTGAGATTTTCATAAAATATGCATGTGGTATGCTGAAATGCACTCGATATTTTGCCTGTTTGCTGACACAACTCGCATGAATATATTCGGCCACACTCATCAAAGGGACATTATCCACAAAAAGAAAGCAATGATCAGGAACAAGTACAAGCAGCTCCAAAAACCCCACCGTGATTTGTTTGTTTGTTTGTATTGATGCTTAACGTCCCAGTCAACAATTTTTCTGTCATGTCGGGACGGAGCCAACTCTTCGATTTCTTGGGCTTAACCACTACTATAGGGAGTTAATGCCTTGCTAAATGACAAAAACACCGGGTGCCGCTTGTGGGGATCGAACCCAGGACCTCTCGATTCGGAGTCCGACTCTGTACCACTATGCCACCACACTTCCTCCCACCGTGATTAACTAAAAAAATGACAAAAATGCGCGAACACAAAGAGCACATACGATTAGCTGAGCGAATAGCTATTTCCCGTAAGGTGGTCACTTTTACCTACAAACATCTTTACAATTGTTAAGACACACTGGAACAACATCAAGTAACGCCTTGGAGGGAAGGGGGGAGAGGGTCAAAATGTTGCCACCATCAGTTTAGATCAGTAAACTGGAGGTGTCACAGGGCCCGGCATTAGGACAACGTGTCAGTGTATAGGCCTATCACCTTATACCCTAGTTTTTTTTTTTTTTTTTTTTTTTTTTTTTTTTTTAAATGGATTGAACACGGGTATACCTACTTTTTTTTTTATTCTAACTTAGAACATAGATTGTTGGTATGTTGATTTACATACTTACAACTTTGAGACCATTGGTCTGCTATGGGGACTGGCTGGGTTCAATATCAATGGGTTCAGTTCCCAACATTTAAGGCCAAAAATCTTTTCATAGCAAAACAATAATTTTCAAATGAACAACTCTTAAAATTCTCTGTATATAATATTACATGGACGTGTTTTTGTATTAATGATTACTTAAGGAAGATCTAAGTAAGGAAGATCTAAGTTAAGGTGACGGGTTTCGGCATCCAAAAAGAATAATAATAAAAAAAAATGCTTCGCACTGAAATCATACTATTATCGATTTAGTTATAAATGTAAATTCAATTTAATTTAACGCATTTGCAGTCAACAGATTTTCAAAATATTTGCTGCACATTTTGCGACAAACTAAATGTTCTATTGTGTCAAGAATATATTTCATGTAGATTTAAACAGTTGCAAAATATCTACGAAAAACCAGTATGACTATCATACACAAAGGAAACTAATATCTAATCAAGTAGTTTATTCTATCTTATTTTTCATTTATTTATTTAACTTGTTTTGCGTGTCTTTATTTATTTATTTATTTATTTATTTATTTATTTATTTATTTATTTATTTATTTATTTATTAAACTACATGTATAAACTTTAAAGCAAAACATTTGCGCTTAAAGCGCGTTCTACCAGTAGTTGCTGCTATGCACTTTAGCACTAAACCACGACTTCATTGTTATCGCATAGATCGATGGACGAGTGGTTTGCCAGGCAAAGACTTTTACTTTCTATGTCATTCTTTGTCATTTTTATTTGATCGTTAAAATGCTTAAAGCTTAAGTGAATAAAAATCACAATTACTACATTTTTTGCGACAGTTTTACTAAAAATAATATGAAACATAGAATGTGACCGCATGGTTGACAAATTTTAACATTAATAGTTTTCTCCATATAGGTGTGTATTTCATTTAAGATCCGTGATCCATGTCACACGAGCCCCATAACGTGAAAGTTTACATTAGGTTACACGGGCATTTAGTCCCACAAACAAGCCTGCTTACATACACCGTCTATCTACGGTTTAAAGATTTTAAGCATTTTTCAGCAACACTGGTGGGAAAGTTTATGATCAGCCTGTGGGTATCCGCAGTCTGGTCTGCATCTTTGCAGCAGGTTCTGACTAGTAATAGGACCCTCAAAACATGGCTCAAATAATAATTATTGTAATATAAGTCTATTTTCAGTGACTACACAAATGGTTCATACTTATATCAATATTTCACGAGTATGTAAACAAGTATTTTTTTGTCATTTTGTCGAACAAAATGGAATAAGTAGGACAAAGTCAGAAAAAGAGTAAGCCGAATAAATTTTATTTAAAATAGGTGAGTCGTGTAAATATTTCTTAATCCACTGTTTAAAATATTCTCAGACGCAAAAATGAACTTGAATTGATTTTTTTTTCATATACTGGATTATAAGTATACTTTCTAAAACAGCAGTTTCTCGAAGAAGCATGGAAACATGTTTACAACACCATATGATCATATTTTTCCGTTCTTAACTTGAAGCCCATATTAAGAGCTTTAAGACGAGTCATAGATTTTTATACACCGCCACTTAAAAAGTGCGGGGTATTATGTTATACCCTCCAAAAAAATTTTGCGTTCGAGTGTCCGTCCGTCCGTCTGTCTGTCCGTCCGTCAGCGTTTCGTTTCCGGGCTCTATCTTGAGCATTTATTGACCGATTTTCTTCAAACTTTGTATAGGAGTTCATATCAAGAAGGAGTGGTTTGGGATTGAAGATGGGTCAATTTCGTCAAATAAGTACAGAGTTATGGCCCTTGATTTACGTTAAAATTTCGTTTCCGGGCTCTATCTTGAGTATTTATTGACCGATTTTCTTCAAACTTTGTATAGGAGTTCATACCATGAAGGTGTGGTCTGAGATTGAAGATGGGTAAATTTCAACAAATAAGTACAGAGTTATGGCCCTTGATTTACGTTAAAATTTTGTTTCCGGGCTCTATCTTGAGCATTTATTGACCGATTTTCTTCAAACTTTGTAGTTCATACCAAGAAGTAGTGGTCTGGGATTGAAGATGGGTAAATTTCGTCAAATAAGTACAGAGTTATGGCCCTTGATTTACGTTAAAATTTTGTTTCCGGGCTCTATCTTGAGCATTTATTGACCGATTTTCTTCAAACTTTTTATAGGAGTTCATACCAGGAAGGAGTGATTTGGGATTGAAGATGGGTAAATTTTGTCAAATAAGCACAGAGTTATGGCCCTTGATTTACGTTAAAATTTTGTTTCTGGACTCTATCTTGAGCATTTATTGACCGATTTTCTTCAAACTTTGTATAGGAGTTCATATCAGGAAGGAGTGGTTTGGGGTTGAAAATGAATAAATTTTGTTAAGTACACAGTTATGGCCCATGATTTACATTAAAATTTCGTTTCCTGCCTCTGTTTTGTGCATTTATCCAACTTTGTATAAAAGTTTAAATCAGGAAGTAGTGGTTTAGGATTAAAGATTGGTAAATTTATTAATGTATACAGAGTTATGGTCTTTCATTTATGACAAAATTTTGTTCTGCTCTTTTATATCTTGAGAATTTATTGACAAACGTTTTTGCTAAATTAAATTTGCGTGGCGGGGTATGATGCATGCCTGCAGCACTTTTATTAAAATTATGACCATGCTCCTGTTACTTATTTCGAAAACGTATCCTACAGTTATTTATAATTATTGTGAAATAAATGCAGCAGTCGGTTTCTTGCTTGAACAAATTAAAATTAAAAGAAGCTGCTTATCATACGCTGTCGTTTGCCAATTTATTGTGCACGTGGCCAATATTTAAAAACACTCTGCTTCTGATTTTCTAATCTGAGTGCAAGAAGCCTCCGTGGTGCAGTGTCAAGTCACTCGCCTTGTATCGCAGGTTCGATCCCGGGCTTCTCCTAATACAACAACAAAAGTCAACCGCTCGGTTGAGCCCAGATGCTCCCGGGACAAAAACCACCACCAACAACAACAACAACAACAACAACAACAACAAAAAAAAAAAAAAAAAAAAAAAAAAAAAAAAAAAAAAAGAAAAAAAAACCTCCTACACTACTGGTCTCGCCCAGGAAAAAAAAAACAAACAGATAAACTCCTACAGTATAAGCTCCTACAGTCGAGCCTTTCCAGAAATTCATGGAAGAAAACAGCATTAGGACTAGGTATCGGTTCTAACATACTTCTAAGCGATGTTTTAATTACTTGACCCCGTCGTTTAGGAATGTGTCTTCGATTTAGATTTTTCGTATAATTCTTGAAATTGCAGCACCATAGTCTGGCTTTCGTTGCCGGTTTAACAAGGGCTATTGATGAGGGTCCATTACCCGAAATTGCGCAATATAGTCCATATGTTTTACTGCTTCCAAAGGCTCAAATCTTTATAAGTAAATATTTTATCAAGTAACCCGTTAGACAGTACGAGGGTGGGTCAGAAAGTTCTGTCATAGGTGGTGTAACTTTGTTAATAGACATGATAGATTGCTTTATTATACCTTGATTGAAAGGGCTACATTTCTCCTTTATAATGATGTCAAAATAATGCCCAAAAGAAATAAATACTTAGAAATAGACGCCTTGAAAGACACCTGGGGTAAAACCAATAGCACGTTTTCTAGAATTTAGACAACTGACGGAAATCTGATATATAGAGGATATTTGCTTTTATACTGTAAAGTATAAAATAAAATGTTTTATTTTATACTTTACAGTGAAACCCAATGTATATCAAAACTTGATAAAATTGATATGAAATTTCACTGATATCAAATCTCACTGATATCAAAAGTCACTAGTGACTGATATCAGCCTATATCGTCACTGTAATGACGTCAGATTTTTTGGATTACTTCTGACGTTTCCATTTACGTGACGTCATTAAATGTGTCTCACTTCAGAAATTCAAACGCCTATAACTCCGTTATTTATGAACGAAAACATAAAGTGTGGGTATTCATTTTCTTAGTTAGAACATAAGGAACAATGTGGTACCAAAATTATTCGTGTTTTCAAAAAATTTTTACCGCCTACCTTGTGCATTGGAAAATGCCTGTGCATTGTATAAAATAAAAAGAAAATTGGCTTTTTTCTTTTTTGGTGAATACCAAATATATTTCATCGAGTGAGTTGAAAACATAATAATTTTCACTCGTGCTGCGCACTCGTGAAAATTCTGATGTTTTCAACTCACTCGATGAAATATATTTGGTATTCACCTCAAAAAAGCAAATATCCTCTATTTAGCTACTGACGTCACAAAGTTCACCGTCTTGGAATGGTCGGTCCTACAGAGTAAGATGCGGAAGTTGGTGGTAGTTACCAACAAGATTCTTGTTTATTTAAATGGTTTCAGTTTCATTTGTAAAGATTTTTTTTCTCTTAACTTCTAAAGTTTACCTAATGAAATAATTTCCGTATGAGTGCAATTAGTTGAAACAGAATAATGCTCATATTCGAGGTGTGATCAGAAAGTTCTAAGCCTCAAGTTCTTGTGATTACCAGGGAATGAAAATCTGGTGATTACTTTTCAATATAATCCCCCTTTAAGGCAATGCACTTAGTCCAGTCTGTTCGAGCTTGCAAATATAAGTCATTTTCCTGGTCCTCTAAATACTCGTTCACTGCTGCTATGACACCTTCATTCCTTCTAAACTGTGTTCCACGAAGGTTGGATTTCAATTTTGGGAACAGATAGAAGTCAGAAGGGGCCATATCAGGAGAATATGGGGGATGAGGAAGGACTTCGAATCCGCATTCAGTCACATCAGTCATGGCAACTTGCGACGTGTGGGCAGGCGCATTATCCTGCAAGAGCAGAATACCTCGATGGCGCAAGCGCCTCAGTTCTG
Organism: Rugalucina vietnamica; assembly: GCA_964017185.1. Taxonomy (NCBI): domain Eukaryota; kingdom Metazoa; phylum Mollusca; class Bivalvia; order Lucinida; family Lucinidae; genus Rugalucina; species Rugalucina vietnamica. Next base: position 21,707,153 of record OZ024880.1, on the reverse strand, counting down.
CTGCATAATACACACCATTTATTGTGCGACCCAATCATGATTACTCCCTGACTATCCCAAAAGACTGAGGCCATCACATTCCCTGCCGAGCTCTGGGAGGTGTTAGCCGGCAGGGTGCTTCCATCACATGCTTTGCATTTTGGACTGGGTCCAAGTGATGAACCCATGTCTCATCTTGGGTTACAACTCGGACGATAAAATCACCGGGATCATCTTCATAGCGAGACAGGAGATACCTAGAAATATCGAGCCAAGATCGTTTTTGGTCATCAGTCAACATTCCCGGTAAACATCTTGCCGAAACCTTGGACATACCCAAGATATCCGTTAGAATTGTTTGCACTGCCACCGAAAACTTATGCCCACTTCGCTGGCTATACTTCGGAAGTCTCGCCTCCTGTCACACATAACCAGGTTGTACACAATTTCTACTTTTTCATCAGTGGTGACATCTTTGGGGCGGCCAGACCTTTCATCATCCTCAATGCTTTCTCTCCCACACTTAAATTCTGCAGCCCATTATTTTCACTGTGCTAAAGGAGGAGACTCATTCCCAAGTGTTAAATCATGAAGTCTTCATGAATTTCCTTGGGAGTCATTCCCTTCTTACATAGATATTTAATCACCGCTCTCACTTCAACTTTCTCCATTTTGCAAGTTTGACGCACTACTGTCGTACAAAAGCAATCAAGTGTGACCAAATGCTTTTACTCTTCAGATGACTTTCAATTAAATAGAATGACAGACTGAACAAGGATTTTGTCTTATGGAATGCTTTGTATCAGGCTTAGAACTTTCTGATCACACCTCGTACAGTGAGTGAATGGTTGTATAATGTTTGACAAAACCACTTTTGCCGGACAGACTCAGTCCTTCTAAATTGTTAACCTGGTCAGTCTTTTTCTCAGGCATCAATGTGCAGACCCAAAAACTTGGAATCAGACCACATTAAGTCTAAGAAATTAGCCATTGACCAGTGTTGTGTTGTTCAGTTGAGCTTTAATGGATTTTCTATTTGTGCGGCTTGCGACAGATATGTATAATATCAGTTATAACATATCATGTCTGTGAAATGAAAACTGGGGTGTACAGAGATACACATAGACTTGTACAATGTACGTCTCCTACCTATTTTAAGGTTTCTTTCACATTTTTTATTCTAACATGTATTATTATTTTGCTAATGAAATTTTCTCTCATTCTGAAGCTATCAGAGAGGCATATATGGATGCTGTAAGGTATTTGTTAAGATAGAATTATATGAGCCGCCTCATGAAAAAAAAACAACAGCAATATGCATATATGCGAAAACAAAGACGCAGATCAGCTTCGCAGTAACCGCGAAGCTGATCAGCGTCGTTGTTTTCGCTGCACGGATAGTACAATTCCTCTTCTTCCTAAATCCAAAATTTCCAGCCTCTAGCCATCTTCTGTGGTTGTACAGCCCGGTTTGTGTCAAACCTGTTCGGAAACCTCATTGTTGGTTTTCCCATGAGGTGGCTCATATACAGGTAGAGATTGAATATCAGTCTAGGGCACGTATTTCTTCCTTATTTTGCTTCAAACCTATGCGGTTCTAACGTGTACCCACAATCTATGTTTGGAGCAAAATAAGAATAATATCAAATTTTTCCCGTTTTTTTTTTTTTTTTTTTTTTTTTTTTTTTTTTTTTTCCAATAGAAAAATTTGTATATTTTATTGCCATCTTTTTCGTAATAGGTAAACAGGAAGATGTGTCTTTCATAGATAACATCAATCGTTTGCGTGCTATCCCAGCGTCTAGACTGAGACCTTTCACACTGTAATTGAAGTCATTATACACTTCAGCATTAACAATATAATGTAGACTTTGAACGCTCTCAAACTGTTTAAGCAACTTGTACCTAAATAGGCATGTAGTATTTCTTTCTTTTTTTTTTTTTTTTTTTTTTTTTTTTTTTTTTTTTTTTGCTTTCAGGAAACTAAATCAAAAACACTTATCATGGAGATGTGGAAGATCTTCGTTCTTCTGACCATTCTAGTACATTCTCAGAGAGTACAATCAGGCGGAATAACCTTTCTAGACGGCCATGTTTATATAGAGGCTGTTATCTCCCTTTATTCGCCGAGAGCCGACGGTTCGTGTGGGGACGATATCGACCACGAGGTTGTTCAAAATATTGAGAGTGTCAGATGGACTTTAATGAAACTAAATGCGAACGCAGCTTACACTTTATATGGCAATGAGATAGGTAAGCGTTCTGGCATTCATTGGTTACATACATGTAGAAACGAACTACACTGACAAAATATCTTTGACTCGTTGAAGAACGTGTATTTCTTGAACAGCTAAGATGTTTTCTTCTCGGTTTCATTAAGTAAATTCAGAGAATACTTAACTATACCTTCTTCAGAGCGTTTCCTCATTAACACCTTATTTGTAACTGCTTCCTTTTCAATTCTCATTAATAAAATATATTAATATATCAATACTATTTTAATAGTATGTTCACTGCTCTTACAGCTGCGCTCAGTTATGAATATACCCCTGCAGTATTCAGAAATGAATTGGCAACTCTTCTTGTATTTGAACAATCATCACTGTCAAGAAATGGACAACTGGTGGAATTTGTTTGTATAATTTGTTAAGTATAAGTATAAATATTTACCCTGTATATAAAAACTTCCAGATCCTGTGATGTTATATGCCTAAATTGATTACATAACATTTTGAGCCAAACTCTAAACAAAGAATTCGCTGATATTCGAGTTTCAAAGTTTCCAAAAGCAACATGGGTAATGGTTTGTAATTTAATTTGTAACTTATGACAGAATACCCATTCTGGTACTAAGGTTGAAAATTTGATGTTTTTATGAGCACTATATACAAAGTTACTACCTGATTTTCATTCACCGTACATTCTAGAATTTCATGGTAAAGCGGTTGTTACAATATTAAAATTAAGCATGTCAGTGTTATTTTGCAAAAGAAACTAATACTCTGCCATGACGGTATTACGAAGAAAGCTTGCTGGTGGGTTCCTTTATGAGGTAAGCATGTCTTAAAGCACTGTGGAGTCACCCCTGACTTTGAATTCTGCCAAAACGTGGGTTGGCATTTCATCATACAGTTTCATGATTTGTTACTCTGCACCGAATACCATAGTGGGCTAAATTTATTGTTAGGTAATGACTCACCTCACATCCCCTCTTCGTGATATTCCAAACCTCTTCTGTAGGGTTTGTCATAGCAATTAAGATGCAAATAAATGATGCGAAAAAAAAAACATAGAATTTATGCAAGTCAATGTTATTTGTATTTATCTTAAATCCGCAAAATACATTATTGATATTAGAGGAATGTCTGCCTTTGAATGTCCTGGTGATTCCCGTTACTTAGGATTGAAATATCATGAAGATGAGCTGTGAGAGATAGCCTAACTATAAAAAGCTTCTCTGTGAAAGTACCAGTCCCCTATGATATTCTGTACATGACTTGTATAATGAAATTCCAATCCGCGTATTGGCAGATTTCAAAGCCAGATGTAACTCCATAGTGCATTAAGACAGGCTTACCTCATGAAGGAACCCATTAGCAAGCTTTCTTTGTACAAACGTCCTGGTGGAATATTATTTTTCTTGCAAAATAACACTGACGTGCTTAGTTTTCAATAGTAACAAACACTTTATCGTAAAATTCTAAAATGCACATTGAATGAAAATCAGGGTTTTACTTTGTATATAGTGCTCATAGAGACACCAAATTTTCAACCTTAGTATAGCAATAGGTATTCATTCATAAGTTACAAATACAATTACACACCATTAACCATGGTTCCTTATGGTTTCTTTGAAACTCGAATGTCAGCGAAAATTTTGTTAAAACTTTGTCTCCATATGGTAATCAATCTAGGCATACACCATCACAAGATCTGGAAGTTTCATATACAGAGTAAATATTTATACTCACACTTAACAAATTATATAAACAAATTCCCCCCAGTTGTCCATTTCTTGCCAATGATGATAGTTCCAAAACAAGAAGGGTTGTCAATTTATTCCTGAATATTGCAGGGGTATATTAATAACTGAACGCAGCTGTATAGCAACTCGGAATTTACTTTAGTTCCTCTTGTTTCAGGTCTTCGGGTTCACACAACATGTCGCACAGAACAGAGTGCGCTCGACGTTGGCATGGATTTAGGGTACACAATGGGTAACTCTAGTAGTAGCCGTTTGGACTCAATAGGTCAGTCGATGTTTCTTATCGTAGCCCGGCATGATTTGATAATAATATAAACTCTTTTAAAACGTTCTGGAAGAAGGTAATAGATAACACACAGATTAAGACTTACAGCAAATAAAAGTGGTGATGACTCGTACACATGGGAGAGAATTTCTTTATGACAGTAGATATATACATAAGAGATTTTTTGAAAGTTTTTTTCTTCTTTGTCAGTGCACGAATAATGTCAGAATGCAATATTTTCAAAGGGCCATATAAATTGTCTGAAAGTCTTGCCAGAATTGTCCAAATCATTTTAACTAGTGCATTTTATTACTTTATTCAAATGTTAAGATCGTTTCAAATACAATTTTGCTTTACAATCCACAGCTGTGATAGGACCTGACTTCAGCTCCGAAGCGGAAGCCCTCTCTCGTCTGCTTAGCTCAATTCCGGAACAGTATCGTCTGCTACAGATTGGTTACGCGCCAACATCGGCGTCTCTGAAAGATAAAGGAACATTCAGAAACTTTTTCAGAACCATTCCACCAGACGACATTCAAGTTGAGGTAGGCAACCGTGGGAACCATTAAAGTTGAAGTTGTTTATGCTTATTTTAGCCGAGTATTACATACAATTTACAATGTTCTTAATAACATCTGCTCAAGACATCCATTGGCCTTACCATAAATCCTTGAGTTGCTAGGTGGTGATTCATTAGCAAGTGACGATATAACGATTCTTTAATGCCACTTCCTGTTTTCTTACATACCTCTTTCATAAAGATAGAAAAATTCCGGTATTTTGGTGGTGGTAGATGAATCGATCTTACACTGCTGGCTTGGTTGCTCATACAAGATAAGAAAAGCACGCGACTAAATTCGATCGTTTCTAGCCCAAAGCAGCTAACTAGCTGCTTGCAGCAATGTTCAACAAAACTAGACTAAACTGGTGTGAAGTCATTGGGTATATTCTTGATTCACGCTCGTTTTCAACGAAAAACAAATCAAAACCAAACTCCAAGCCGCGGTGTTCCACTTCCGGACGAAAGTCCTCTCAGAAAACACCACTGCAGACACCAGTTGAAAAATGTTGAAAATTTCAACATTTACGCATCTACGGCATCTAGGTGACGACTATGTTGAAAAACGATCTCTTTATTAGCGACCCTTAATATTTAAAGTTGTTTTGATCATGAAGTATGATTACTTACTTGTTAAATATGAAAAATAAGGTGGAACTATTTCATGGCGCGTAATGTTAGAGTTGTAATGAAGCTATCATAACAATTACGTCACAAATTTAGTCAGTGACGTCGCAAGCGCGTGTCTCTAATTGATAGATAATTGCTTTGTGTCGTACCGCATTAAAAAGTGCCCGTTGTGTTACATTTGTATTTGTACTTCAAAACATGCAAAATTTGATCTTATCATTTAATGTTTGATACATAAATGGATATTTCGTGTAATCCCACGCCCCCCCCCCCCCTATCTCTCTCTCTTATAAAGCTTATAATCATTAATGTTTTACTAGTCGAATGCTGTTCAAATGAGTCTATGCATTCATGATAATCATATAGTATAACAAAATTCGTCCATTTTTATTTTATTTTATTACTACACGTTTTGACAGGCAAAATGCGGTAAATTTGCTGATGACAGACGTCTGTGGCATTCATTGTATTTTCTTGATCATAACAATATTTATTTCTTAAGACATCGGAGAGCAACGGAGGTGTTGGCACTGTTGGGGAGTATGAATCAAAACTGCATCTCTTTTGACTTTGACAACGATTTATTTACATTTGACGTCATATCCGTAATAAACACTACGTCATCAGAGTTAAAGCACGGTACCAGGTTACTTTACCGGTAAAATGAATTTAGGCCTAATCGGGGTATGTAAGAAAAAGAATCCATCAGTGGTGTTCAGTGGAGAAAGGAAAATCTCAACCCTCGGGTCCATCGTTCCAGTGGGAAACTCGGCGAGCCTCGTTTCCCACTAGAACGGATGGACCCTCGGGTTGAGATTTTCCTATCTCCTCTGACCACCCATGATGGATTCTATTTATCTGCTGCGACTTGTATTACTGGGAATGGAAAGCCGCAACATAATGCAATATCCAAGCATTTTCAAGCATTAAATCTCCCTTAAAAAGGTTATTAAGAAAAGGAAGTAATCAATAATTATTAGGAAAACAAGAGAGTTTGTTAAAAATGGACAAGATGTGGTAAAGGTGGAAACTTTATTCCAAAATGGGGAGTGAACGACCATAAAGTATGTCATATATAAAATTTTCGTTACTGCGAAAGTGGTGATTTACAATGATAGTGGTCATTTCAGATAGTAGGCGTAGTACATAATTGCAATCAATATATATCTAAAAACATTGCCTGCTAATAAAATAAAACTGAGATCCTTTAAGAGCATCAAACATATTAATCTAAGTTTGATTTTCGTTACTTCGAAAGTGGTAATTTTAAATGGTGGTGGTCATTTCAGATATTAGGAGTAGTACATAATTGCAATCAATATACGTATATCTAAAACATTTCTTTGAAGCATACTGCTGCTAAGTTTGATAAAGTTATCTGTAAAAATGATAAAAAAAAAACAGTAAACTTTTATTGCATATTATTGTAGCGGCTACGTTTTTGGGACACCCTGTAGTAATCGTGAGGCGTCTTACTGACGCCAAATGTGTACGTTAGCTAAGAGAATTTTATAATCGTTAAAAATGAAACATGCTCACTATTTTTGTGTCAGATTCACAGGTTTGTTGTTTAACTTCTGGTCTAAACTGCTATTTTGAAATCACGTACTCATTTGAAAACATTTGCGAACATATTTAATGGCATAATAGACTAGTACAAGTAAGGATTGGCTTACTAACTAAATTAGTAAACTAACGGTGGCGGACACAAATTATACTTTTAATACCTATAATATCACGAACATTTGCTGCACAGTAGCAGTTTTGAAGCTAGATCCACCCAGCTTAGTCGGGCAGTCAAGCAAAACATTGACGTCATTTCCACTGTTATGAACTATGTACTTTTTCGTACGTTTGTGTATGTGCTAAAACTGACAGTGTGTTCGTTTTAAATACAACACGTCTTTAACAAATTCCATGGCCTGGTGGTTAATGCACTTGACTACCACCCGGGCGACTTCGGTTCGAGTCTCCACTCTGTCACATTTTTTTTCTTTTAGCACAGCTTTTCGTTAAACAAGTGTATTTAAACATCACGGAAACATGTCCGTGTAATGTTAAACCCCTTACATACCAATTTTACATGGCAAAACTGGGATTTGCAGGGGTATACCTAATTTTCTTATTTTTACCCCGGGTACTCGTTAGAGGCGGTTCTAACGTGTACCCACAATCTATGCTTTGAACAAAATGAAGAAAAATATATTTAAAAAATCAGCTAAAGAATTTCAATTTTTAAAGCTCAAAAATTATCTGTTTATTGCATGGGCAAGTTTTCATAATGAATCCGCTATTTCTTGTTTTATTGTACATGCCTTCCTTTTTAGCTCGCCTGTATTTTGAATATGTATATGAATCAAGTTGATCCTTTGCATGTTGGTAGATGTTTGTGTGAAGTTTAATGCTGTACCATCACGACCTGCATAAGTGACCTCCAGGTCATGGTCATGGTTCATAGATTAATATATAGAGGATATTCAAGTTTTTGGAGTGAATATGAGTTTTATTTCATTGAGTGAAGTGAAATTTTTTTATTTATTTTATACTTCACAGTGAAACCCAATGTATATCAAAACTTGATAAAATCGGTATTTTCATTGATATGAAATTTCACTGATATCAAATCTCACTGATATCAAAAGTCACTAGTGACTGATATCAGCCTATATCTTCACTGTAATGACGTCAGATTTTTTGGATTACTTCTGACGTTTCCATTTACTTGACGTCATTAAAATGTGTCTCACTTCAGAAATTCAAACGCCTATAACTCCGTTATTTATGAACGAAAACATAAAGTGTGGGTATTCATTTTCTTAGTTAGAACGTAAGGAACAATGTGGTACCAAAATTATTAGTGTTTACAAAAATTTTTGGTTTTCGCATTTTCACCACCTGCTTTGTGAATAGGAAAATGCCCGTGTATTGTATAAAATAAAAAGAAAATTTGCTTTTTTTCGGTTAATACCAAATATATTTCATCTCGTGAGTTGAAAACATCAAAATTTTCACTCGTGCTGCGCACTCGTGAAAATTCTGATATTTTCAACTCACTCGATGAAATATATTTGGTATTCACCTCAAACAAGCAAATATCCTCTATATTTCATGAGTGCCGAAGGCACGAATGAAATATATAATTTTTCACTTCACGAGATGAAATAAAACTCATATTCACTCCAAAAACTTGAATTTTCTTTCTATTATATTGCATGTAGTCATTGTAACGTTGCGCGCTAAAGCATATGACGTCAAAATCTTAAATGACGTCATTACGTCACGTCATTACGTCGCTATTGTGTGTGAACGTTCATTGCGTCAACAATAGCATAGATTATACAATTTAGTTATGTATAAATTGGAAATAAAACGGTGGAATCGTAATTTGCGTATTCCCAAAGCTTATATTTTCACATGTGAAAATATAACTTTTTCAAATATTGGTTATATTTAATACATATTTCTCTATATTTCTCTATATTTCATCACTTGCCATATAATAAAATGGCAAAGCAGAAGTCAGGCGAGCTACGCTGTCCTGCGGCATCTCTTATTTCTTATAGGTGACAAAAGTCCAAAAGTTTTTTTTTTCTTTCTTAAAACAACAATCACACTCTTGCGTTTGAGGCAGGCGTGCACCGGACGTATGGCGTGTGAGTGCCGGATGTAAAAATGAATGTCAACACGCTGAAAATTTAGGAGTACATTTCTGTTACGTCTCAGAAACGCCCAAACCATTATCTCAGAAACTGGGAACGCGCATACATGAAGCATACACTGACGTGCCTAATGCTTGCACCGAATGCGTTCAATGTGTGTTTAACGCACCTGTATAAGACAAACGTTTGAGATACGCAGGGTTTTTCAATTTTTAAGTATGCTTGTTTTAGGCATATAAGAATTTCATGGAATGTAAGCTGCACTTTGATTCGTTTCTGTTCAAGCATGATAAACCGTGGTAAATGTATGTTAAGAAGTTAGAGGTCAGTCAGAAAAAATACCATGTCAATTCAATAGCAGGTGTAAAACAGAAGTTGCCAAAAGAAGTGTATTAAGCTCTATGCAATATCTCTGTCTGTGTCGCGCGTTCAATTTGTCAAGTTTGTTTATACGATCTACAGAAACGACATGTTATTTTTCTTACCCCTTACATGGCAAAAAAGCATGTAGCACGTGGTTGTTTGCTTTTATAGAATCAAATAAAAGTATAAGTTATCCCAAACTTTCATGAGAATGAAATTCTAATGTGTAATGAAAGGTTTGCAATGAAATGAACTTGATGATGAGAGACAGAATTTCAAATCAGCAGATGGTTATAGCCTTTTTACTTTTCCTTAAGTATATAAAGTTATCATGTTGAATATTCGAGTATATTGTGCATAATATTCTCACATCGTGCTCGTTGTGTGCTCGGAACATACAGTGAAGAAAACAATAGCACCCCGCATGCACTAGCCAGACAAAATTCGCCAAATGTCGTTGACAATGGAGCGACTGATCAGTTCATTCGAACTTCCTCGATCAGTTAAGGAATACGGCATACAGTTATGTACGAAATTACAACATTATTAGAGACAGATGGAAACGAAGAAAAGCAGTGAATAAAAAAAAAAACAGTTGGCTTTGATGCTTTTGTTTCATAAAGTGTAACATAGGGTGTATAAAAATGTAAATTTTTATTTTTTGACAGTCCAACGGTTTTTTTGGGAATGTCCCTAGTTCCAATAACGTCAGCGTCAGGTCACATTGGGCGTAACTTTTGTGCCTGACGCAGTAAAATTCAGACAATCAGGGGCCTAATAAGTCTGTTTTCAGATCGAGGAGATACACCGCGTCCAATCGAAACGCCGGACGAACGGTCGAAACGCCGGATCTGCGTTATTTTAACTCCGGATTGCGGTAGTTTCCGCTGGATTCGCCGCCATTTTCGAAGGAAATTTTTTCGACCAGGTAACAAAAACGTTTATTATAAATATTAAAAGAGTTTATGTCAACGTAAGCACTAGCCTGTTCGGATCTACATGCATGTCTCTAACCGCCGATTATTCTGCTGATGCATAAGCTCCGCTAGTATATGCAAACATTCGAGGAGATTTTTGTTTTCCATGTTCGGCCATACGCTAAAATAGTGTTCGCCCCCAAAAGTTTCGTACTATTGTCATTTTCTTCAAGGTATTGACAAACTGCTGGTTGATTTTGCATTTGTACATGAGACTATATCGTAAGAAGCCAATTGCTCGTGATTTTTTGCCCGAACAAGCGTTCGTTTCAATAAAATACCGCAAAATCAAAGTAACGCCGGATAATACGGCAAGGCTGAGTTTTCAAACTTGGCAAGTATTTGCCTAGATTAATGTCTTGTAAGGTCTGGTACGCAAGTGGAGTGCTTATTTTTTAGCACAATCACTTACCACTTGCAATCGGTTTTCATAACCACAGCGTTCCTGGGCAAATAAAAATAAAACAAATCCTTTAAGAGCAGTGAGCATATTAATGAAGAAAGGGATGGGCCAAGTCTTTCTGCAGAATTATACAAACAATTATTAATGAGCAGCCGCATAAGAAAACCAATAGCATATATAGGCTAAAATAAAGGCGCAGAACAACTGTGCAGTAACTGAAATGACTAGGCTGCTTCTGTGACTGCATATGTCGGACCTTGTTAGAAACCCAAATTGGTTTCCTCACACAACGGCCCATTTGATTATTATGATTTTCAATGCCGGGAACAGTATTTGACAGACCTAGAGAGAAAAAGTCTGCCCCAGGAGAATTCGGTTTGGTGTCCGCGCCATCAGCTCCATCTAGAGGCGCACTTACCGTCCGGCTGTTTCATCGCAGAGATGAATAGGAAATTCTTGGAGAAAAAAAGGCTCGGAAAGCGAACAGATACATGTATATAGACCAGCAGAGTTATATAGTTTGTGTCAACAAAGGACAATTTTTTGAAGTAGTGCTCGATAATTGGTATGCAATTAGGCGACTGACGTTTTTGTGTAATTGCCTCCTTATTTGCATGTTTTGAGACTGAACGTTCCAGTCAACAGCAATGATCATGGCTGGACAATTCTTCCATACATCATTAAAACGTACATGGGAAAACCTACCATCAAATTTCCGACCAATGCCGACACATTCCGGGCTGTAATGGTACAGGGGAATACTAGACGCTTGAAATTATGTAGATTGGATTGTACTATCAAGGGCGAAATATAAGCTGCAAAAAGTGCACCAGGTGGAGAATCTGGCATATATTTAAACACAAAGAAAATAATTGACAATTTATTTGAAAATCATATAAAACGTAAAAAAAACACTAGATCACTGAAGAGGCTTAAGTAGCCGAAACCGCGGTATGGCACATCCTCTTTCACATTTATATGTTCACTGTTCTTAAAGGATCTCAGTTTTATTTTTATTTATTTAAAACAGAACCAGAAAGGTGAAATAATGATTTTATGAGCCGCACCATGAGGAAACTTGATTATCGTTACAAGAAAACTAACGCTTAGATCAGCTATGCAGTAACTGCTGATTAGCGCCTATGTTTTCGCTACCTATGAGCGTAGATGGTACATAGACTAGCACATACCAAAAAAATGTACATTGATTGGGTGCATCCATATCTGAAAATATATTGCATCAACACAATGTTTTACTGACCCCGACCCAGTTAGCGTAGATATACATTGTATGTCACAGATTTACCGTTAGAAATATAAACGGAATGTCCGTCCGTCCGTCCGTCTGTCCATATTTTCAATGACCTTCATATAACCTAGGTTACATGACCAAGATGGCCGCCATGCCTATATATGGTAAAACCCTTTAAATCTTCTTCTCAAGAACTGGTTGACCGATTTCAGCGAAACTTGGCATGAACATAGACGACTTAAGAACTACAAAATAATTCATGACACTATGTTGACCTTGACCTATTTTATGGTAAGGTCATCATTGGTCGCCTATGCACATATGAATTGGGAAACTGTTGAAATGACTTTTAAAGGAAAATCTTGCATGAAATGGGCAGTAGGACTGAATATCAATGAGTCTGTAAACAATTGGGACCCAGGGGTTCATCTGCCCCCACCCCGGGGCGGGGCAATAAACATGTATAAAGGGTCATTGATGAGGCTTGAGTAGCCGAAGCCGCGGTCTGACCCACCCTTTTCTCAGTAATACGAGGGTTGTCCGGAAAGTTTTAGGACTGTGCCGATATCTTAAAAAATATTTTATGCTATACAAATAAAGATATATGAGTTTATAGATAAGGCCTTCCTGAATAATATATGGGAAAATTGGAATCAAAACCTACATACACTTGGAGATATTAGTCTCCAAGGCAACCGATGTGGCGCTTCTCGGAGCACTTTGAATTTTGTGTTTTCTAAAACCTAGAGACAAGAAAACAGTTGCCCACAAATTGGCCATATGACTTTTAAATACAGCAACAATTTGCATGGTATCACGCCATCATCTGTTCAATATGTTCGCAAAATTCCATGGTCTTTCGACGGTTATCAACTTTGCAAAAGCTAACAGAAGTGTATGTGTCGATCAAAATGTTGGTAAGAAACTCGACGTCGCCGCATCGGATGAAGCAGCGCTTTTTTTTTATCATACAGTGTTCCTGCCGTAATGAGTTCACAAATCTAATCAAAATTTCTCACTATTGGTTGAACAAAATCCAGGCAATGCAAGATCATTAATTTTTCGCTTTTTCGAAAAGTTTTTGTCAGGAAATCGGTGATAAGAGGAAGGGCTACATGCCGTTCGATGCGTGCGAAAAAGCAAAACCCCATTTAAAATCGGCACAAAAGAGTTTGGAGGTAGCAAAATGAAAACGAATGTGTTTTCCTGATATATTTTGTATTGTAGCCCTCAGAATAATCAAATAAACTTGAAACTATCAAGCGTTGGTGCCCGATGACCTTGAGAGCCACTTTAAAATGCATCCGATCAGCCAGGTCTTTCTTGTAAAATCATAACGGGCGCGACGTTATTGACGTCAAAGTGCTCCGAGATGAGCAACATGCTCGTATTAAAATGATTATATCAATATGTTCCCGGTGAGCAAATATGCTGAAATTTTCAGCAATAACTCATGATATAATGTTCTATTCCTGTGTAAAATTACAACTGATTCTCTTGAACAGTTATTGAGATATAGACACAGTCTCAAAACTTTCCGGACAGCCTACGTATGTTCACTGCTTTTTTTTTCATAATATTTAAACCTCTTCTCCTCTGAAACAGTTTGGCCAATCAAAGCCAAATCTTATATGAAACATCTATAGGAAGGTGGACCAACACAAGTATTAAAATCCATTTCACCTGACCAAGATGACCATCATGTCCATAAAATGTAAAACCCCCAACTGTTGTTCTTTTGTCCAGTGACTGTACTTCCTTACTCTCATGTTAGCGACCGCTCCCCTTGGGCTACAAGCAGTATTAAAAGAGAAACGAATTCTTAATTCGATATTACCATCTGACATTCCTGGCTTTTGTGTAACCCCTCTGAAAGTTCTCAATGCTTCCAAAGGGTATAACCTTAATAATTTCATTTGCTGTTCAGAGGCCTTAGGCTGTCAATATTAACACAATAAAAACCCTAAAATATGCACTCAGATTGGTCAAAATCTTAGACGAACTTGCTGCTAGAAGCATATTTTTATTCATATACAAATATCAGAGAGTGGGGAAAACACAAAAATAAATGATTTTAAATCTTACTTTTTTCACTTTCTAGATAATTACGGTCGGTCGGGTTTGTAGATCAATAAACAGAAAAAAAAATCTGTCCTAAATGCATTTGACCTATAGACCAACATTTTGTCATATGGTAACTAATAGCACTTAATTTACTCGACTGGGCAAATATAGGCATTTTTGTCATAATTTCTGACGGTAAATTTGTTGTAGGGGTACTATAAAACAGAAGTTACTTTCCATAATCGATCGAAATATTGAGGAAACCTGTTTTATGGTCACTGCATACTTCCAAAACACGATCCAGTATCTTGCCTCTTCAATTCAGACTTAAAACCTTAAAACAAGTCAATGATGACAACCGAACGTCGAACTAATTTCTGGAGGTCAGAAAGCAAAAAACTCATTTCCATGAAAGTGATGCTGCACAAAAATGAGCATTCCACTTGCTTACTAGACCTTACAAGACATTAATCTATGCAAATACTTGCCAAGTTTGAAAACTCAGATTGCCGTATTATCCGGCGTTACTTTGATTTTGCGGTATTTTGTTGAAACGAACGCTTGTTCGGGTAAAAAACCACAAGCAATTGGCTTCTTACGATATAGTCTTATGAACAAATGCAAAATCAACCAGCAATTTGTCAATACTTTGAAGAAAATGACAATAGTACGAAACATTTTGGGGCGAACACTATTTTAGCGTAAGGCCGAACATGGAAAACAAAAATCTCCTCGAATGTTTGCATATCCTAGCAGAGCTTTTGCATCAGCAGAATAATCGGCGGTTAGAGACATGTATGTAGATCCGAACAGGCTATTGTTTACGTTGACATAAACTCTTTTAATATCTATAATAAACGTTTTTGTTACCTGGTCGAAAAAATTTCCTTCGAAAATGGCGGCGAATCCAGCGGAAACTACCGCAATCCGGAGTTAAAATAACGCAGATCCGGCGTTTCGACCGTTCGTCCGGCGTTTCGATTGGACGCGGTGAGATACGACAAATACATGTACACAAATGTATCTCTGATAATAATAGATACGAAACATCAATTTTTCAAATAGATGTTTTTTGTTGTTGTTTTTTTTTCTTCTTCTTCTTTGTCGTTTTTGTATTTATGTCTAACGCCCCATTAAACAATTGTTCAGTTATGTCGAGACGGAAGACCGCTTCCTGGGTATTAACCAATACTATAGAGAATTGACACGCTGCCCCTAGTACGTTAAGTACGACATATATACTGAACAAAATTGAAAACGCTACGTTTATTTTGTTTCAAGTTGTACATTGACATCGTGTGGAGGTTTAAAAATCAATGGTAATTTTTATAATACACCTGTTACACATCATTGGTAATGCGACGCATACATGTACGTAAAAACTCGAGAACATTACGCTTAACAAATTTTGTTGCGACGGTCTGATTTGCCACAAAGATTGGTGGAATAACCATGACTGTTTATAAGACCACTTAGATTTAAGATGCTTGACACAACTTAACCTTAATTCAAAATATAGGGACTGCCAAAGAAAATACCACCTGTTTTGCAATCAAATGAAACAAGGGGCAAATACTATGTGTAGTGTTTTCACATTTGTCAGTACTGATAAAATCGCGAAAATAATTATAAAATGTACAGTTATTCTCTTTGGCTTCACGGCCAAAAAGAGGCTTAAGTAGCCGAAACCGCGGTATGGCCCATCCCCTTTCTCATTAATATGTTCAGTGCTCTTTAAGGATCTCGGTTTTATATTTTATTATATACCAAAATTCTAAAACAGGTAAGATTTGCTGACAATACGGATTCGCTTTCCAGTTTGGGCCTTTGAATGTGTATTATTATCATTTGGGTGAATCCATCTTAATTTTTAAAATTTTAAGGCGCGAATTTTTTTTTTATTTTCCGACTAAATTTCTTTTTTTGAAAAGAGAATGAATAAAAGAGTGAATAACAAAAAAGAAAAAAAAAAAAACATTCGTCTGACATTGGGATTGAACCCACAACCTGAGGATTGCGAAGAGAGTGTGCTAACCATTAGACTAGAGAGACTGTTTTCTTTATTGTCATAACCTAAGACAAATGTATATTCGATACACATTTGTGTAAAGTCACACAAACCGTACATTATTCCGTACAGTAAGTTTTAGTTACTACACTATAATAGTTTCAGTGTTACTTGTACTAGTCTACTGTCTACTCACAGGTGATGAACCAGCTTGTTCAAGAACTGGATTGGACTTACATGGCTATAATATATGAAAATGACACGTATGGAAGCAACGGTGTCGACGGTCTTTTATCTGACATCAAAACTACAAACGACCTCTGTTTTCCTTTCACGGTAGCAGTCGATCCTTTAGAGCCGCAAGAGCAACTTGTACAAACAATCGAGTCTGAATTGCAAAATTTAATTTTCGGTTCAAATATTTCGGGTTTGTTGATTTTCGGAAGCGTGAAATTAGCCACAGCTGTGATGAAAGCGACCGAAAATTTGAAAAATAACACTACTGATTTTAGTATTCCGACATTCTTGTTCGCCGAAAGTTCTAGTTATTTTGAAGGGTCATTCCGCGGTGTTTCAAAAGGAGCTTTTGCCGTTAGCCCTCCGCGTAAAACAATACAACCATTCGAAGAACATTGGGTAGACATATTCACGAATGTTAACTCATTGTATAACGCAGCTACATCGAACATATACTTAAAGAAACTATATTACGATGTATTTGGTTGTCAACTTGCACCGTCAAAAGACAGCCATACGTGCCCTGCAGTAACAAGGGAAGAGGTACTGGATAAACTGAAATCCTCGTTATACAACCAGTATGCCATTCAAGCAGTTATGATAGCGTCTAAGGTAGCTAAAGAAATCTACAGATCTGAATGTGGAACCACAAGTAATTGTGATAAACTGTATGAGGTTCCTAGAAAGCGATTCATTGATGTTCTAAACACTCTGACAATCAACTTTGATGACGATTTTGTCAATGAACTTAGACTATTCAAAACGCCCGTGGACCTACAAATATCATTCAACAGGAGGACAGATGCGACTTTGCCACCGGGGTATCCTAGTTATGCAGTGTACAATCACCAGAAATGTCCAAATGACCAGAGTGAATTCTGCTTTATAGAGGTAGGTATTAATGTTTTTCTCCGCAATTTGTTGGGAGTACTTCATGTCATTTTCAAGATTTTCGAAGTGTTGGATTTTCTTATCCCGTCTATAAATAAGGTTTGGCGGGACTCCAGAATAAACATTTAAACAATCACGATAGCTCTTGGTTATATATTGTTGATTATGCTGGATTTTAAAAAGGTCTTTTAGATTTCTTAAGTCAATCTTTATTCAAATTTATTGCTTAGGTGGCCACATTTTCTGGAGATCAGCTGGTCGTCTCAATGTCCAAAATCAGGGATTACACGCAAAACGGATCTGAACTACTCTGGCCAAATATAAGAAAACCACAGTGCCCGGACTTCTCGGTCTGTGCGCTGTGTCTACAAGAGGACACAGATGATGTTCTGTTCATCCCCGGGGATATGTATATCATCGGGATAGCGCCTATCCACAACGTTGGATCAACGCCTCTAAAGTGTGGCCCAATCAAGCCAGGTACATGTGTATGACATTTGCCTTATCCCTGTTCTTTTAACTGGCTTAAAACTTCAAATGAATATCAACATGAAGGACTGAAATAAGCACAAATGAGACCAGAAAAACGAAAACGAACTGAGGTGTTCCTTTGAAACTTTGAATGTCAACAACATGATCCCATATACGTACAGAAGTTGATCATTTTTTCAAATGAAGATTGCATAACGTTTGTCATGAATTTTAAAATTATTATTTTATAGATGTATTTTCCAGGTGGAATTGACATTGTTGAGTCAATTCGGTTTGGAATCAATGAAGCTAAGAGTAGTTTTGAAGGACTCGTTCCAAATGCCAACATAGGAGTTATAATAATAGACAGCTGTAATGACCCACAAATAACCCAGGAAAAGGTACTGACACTTCAACGACTTGGGGTATTTAGAAACGGTGCCTATATACCGATCAGGGACAAGATTCTCGGTTATATAGGGAGTTGGAGCAGTGATGTCAGCATGGCAGTTGGGGATCTAACCACTAGGCTTGAGTATGTGCAGATCAGCTATGGATCCACCGCACAGGAGCTTAGTAAACGCTCCGTTTATCCGTACTTTCTGAGGACACCAGCACCTGATAGTGATCAAGCAAAAGCTATGGTTGATATTGTGAACAACTTGGGATATAATCTTATACAGATCCTCTACAGCGAGACTTCCTACGGCGAGGGTGGTAAGAATCTCCTCATAGAAGCTATAAGACAGGACAATAACAAGATTTGCGTAGCACAATCAATTCCTGTTTCACATCTTTCGAATCATGATGACATAGTAAGAAAGATAAATGAACACAAGGAGGCAAAGGTTATTCTTGTGTTTGTAAGCTCGTTTGAACTGGAATGGCTTCTACCAGTGTTCAATAACGCATTTCAAAATGGAGAATATTTGTACATAGCCTCAGAAGGATGGGGAACGCGGACCATTGTGAACGGGTACCAGCACCTGAAAGGGACAATAACTCTGACATCGGAACTACCAGTAAACAACAAATTTAAGGATCACCTTAAAGAGCTGACGCCTGATGGAACGGATCCCAATCCATGGATAAGGCCGTACATGGAGCGCACATTTGGCTGTTACTATCAGTGGAGCTTCCAAAAATCATCGGGAAAACAATGCAGGTTGGCAATTTTATACATGTCGCTAAGTCATGTAAGTTGTGAATACACCTTTTTAAACAGTTTAATTGATGTCTACAGTTATGACTGTGCGATAAGTAGAAACTTTTGTTGTTTATCTCTCTTTAAAAAAAACTGTTTATCATCATATGCAAAAAGGAGGACAATGTTATTGAGAATCTTTTGTTAAAATGGGTGTGATTCCAAAGTCGGTAATCCAAGAAATCAAGTTTTTCCTCAGGCCTTAGGCACTACGCGGTCACGCGCGGCTATAGATGAACTTTTGGTTTGAAACAAAACGTGACCTTTTCCATTTTCTTTCCAGTGGTAGTGAAAGACTGTCCGACAACGAAGATTACAAAATAGACGCATGGGCCCCCTTTGTTGAGAAGGCAGTTATTGCACTTCTCCGTGGGGCCTACACGACTCTACAACAAGTATGTAGCTCTGCCAACAGCCTCTGTCCCGCTTTCCGCAACACTAGCAGTACCCAAATGTTTGTGGACAATGTACGGGCAGTAGAGCTGGCGAACCCGTTTGGGATTCGAACTCGTGTATTTGATGACAATGGTGACGGACTGGCTGGATACAACATATACACCGTCGCGTTTGGTGCGTCCAGTATTTATGAGTCGGTAAGATATTTCGCTTGATGAGTTAATATACTAGTTCTTACGAATATGAAAATTCGTAAATAAGAGATGATGCATAGGTTGAAAAAAAATCCCACGTCCCTAATGGGATTCGAGCCCGGATCGTCGGGGTAGAAATCCAGTGCTTTAACCACTGAGCCAAAGAGTCGAATCCCTGACACAGTATATCAGAGATTGTACTTATATGATACATTGTATCGCATAGCTGTGCTATTAATAGAAGCTACGCATTGTGATCTGCCAACCCGACCTTCCAATCACGGCAGATAATCTCGAATGAATGAAGATGCAATTTGACACAACACATTCCCATTTCGAGAGAGTAATCATTATGATTACGAGAAAGTCATTTGTATGATTATATGACTCAATTGGTCCATCCCGGACGAGCCCCCATCTTACGAATAATATGAAAATTCGTAAATAAGATATGATGCATAGTTTGAAAAAAAAAAAAAAAAAAAAAAAAAAAAAAAAAAAAAAAAAAAAAAAAAAAAAAACGTCCCTGATGGGTAGAAATCCAGTGCTTTAACCACTGAGCCAAAGAGTCGACTCCCTGACGCAGTATGTCAGAGATTGTACTTATATGATACATTTTATCGAATGGCTTTGTTATTAATAGAAGCTATGCATCATGTGATCTGCCAACCCGACCTTCCAACCACGGCAGATGGCCTCGAATTAATGGAGATGCGATGGGACATAACATAGTATTAAAGATGTATTCACTTTAAAGAAATTAGATGTAGGATTTCCAGTTGCGAGTTTTGTTTTTCCTGCTATGAAGTTTTTGTTATATCTAGAAAGAAAAAAAAACTGCGGAAGGCTGAATAAGTCATCGATAAGTAAAAAGAACCAAACAAAATCTGGCAGGCACAGAAGGCATTTACATTGCAATTTAAATCAAACAATAAAATTGATAACAACTGAACCAATCAAAATATGATATAGGAGACATATAGGGCAAACGCACTGTACATAATTATACGAGTATGCTAATTTTAATATCATACCAATTAATAATAATAGTGTCGATTTTATTCTACAGATCGGTGAATCTGGCACTTCATTTCGATTTGAAAAAGCGCAATGGCAAAATGTTTATGGTCGGGCGATAAACTCGACATGTGGCAACCAGCCTGTTTGTCTGAAGTGCTTCCCAGGGTAAGTAATAATGGATACTAGTTAGTAATGATGATAACAACTTAAACCTATCATACCACAAGTAACCAGCCCATAAGACAAAGAAAGACAGTGGACAAGACACTGGCAAAGATACATGTACAAACATATCAATAGAGGCTGCAAAGCCTAATTGGATGTCAACTTTGTGAGAATCATAAGTACGAATCAAAAATCAAAACAATGTACGATACCATATATTCCAAAATATAATCGTTCGTCTATCAGTTCGAAGATAGACTTTTATTATTTCTCAATATCATTGATCTATTTATGGCGTTGAGTTGGAGTCCAAATGACTCTAAGCTGCCAGATGAAGTAGAACACAGCCGTGTAGACTTACAGAGTGGTATTAAGCTTAATTCCATTTCGCTCATAGATATTTTCACCGAGTCATCCAAACGTTGATTTTCGGTAAGTGTCCTTACAGTGACCTCATCATCAATCTGCATTGCTCCAGATTAATTGCTTCACAAGCAAGTAACGCTTGCAAGTTCTTTCACCAATGATCACAGTTCTGGTTGGTATATAGCTCGTTTATTTTTATTTTTAGTTGTATTTTTATTTGCTTTAAAGGTGCTGCTTGACCTACTACCTATGTTTTTTGTGTTCTTATATGTGTTCTTATTCCTGTTTCAGAGAGACAGAGGTAACAGCTGCGACACAGACAGTCTTCTCTGGGGTGATTGTAGTAATTGTTATCCTCGCCATTATATGTTGTGTTCTTATATGTTGTAAAAACCTGTTTCAGAGAACCAGAAGTCCCTGCTGCGACACAGACAGTCTCCTCTGGGGTGATTGTAGTAATTGCCTTCCTCGCCATTATATGTTGTGTTCTTATATGTTGTAGAAACCTGTTTCAGAGAACCCGAAGTTGCTGCTGCGACACAGACAGTCTCCTCTGGTGTGATTGTAGTGATTGCCATCCTCGCCATTATATGTTGTGTTCTCGCTGGAGTTCTTATGTGGATCTGTAACAGGCATGGGTGTTGTGTAAAAATTGGTATGAAATCAATATTTTCATCACACTACCCACACATTTCTTTATTAACTATATTTTTTCTGCCATATCAAATGCAGTTAAATCTTTGACAAATATTTTTATCTCCCAAATTTAATTGTTTCTCATATTTCATGTTTCTTCAAGTAACATTACTGTTCAGTTTTTATGTCTTTTCTACCAGTTATCCCTGAATTTTGCTTCTTCCGCAAGCATTTCTCATGTTTTCATTTTCAATTCCACTTTAATTTTAACCAATGATTCTTTAGATATTTTAAACACATAGAATTTATCAGTCGAAAGCGTGCTTGATACTTTGGATCTATATGTAGATCTATAGATTCTGTCGTGAAGCTGCAATGCTTCTCTGTTCGTTTCAGAAAATGGCAAGGTTCAATTTAACAGTACCTATCTTACACCAACCTATTTGCAAGCGCGCCCACATCCCCCAGATGGTAGCGAAAACACGGGACCCCGTCGGTACACACCGGGTACTAGAGCCGAGGAAGAATTGGAAAATTATGACGTCATCACTGACGTCAGCAGCGCTGGAAGCGCCTTTCGTCAACAGCGCAGTTTTTCTGGTGTAGGAGCGGAAAGAAACCATGCCTTTGTCCAGGATGAGGCCACTCCGTGTAAAGGGGGTAGCGGGGGTCACAGTGGGGAAAAGCGGAGCGGGGAACAGTCGTCAGATAGGGGTGCCAGTGATGGTTCAGCTCATCCAAGAGATGTTCAACTCAATTTGGAAACTACAGATACAAATAATTCCAATACGGACGGTTACATCAGCGCAACGGGAACATGAACCTAAAATATGTTGTTTAACCCACATGCCCGAGTATGGGCTCTATAGGTACCGAAATCCATGCACAGTTTTCAATGCTCATAATAGCCCCGATTAAGGTTATGTTTTGCATTTAATGCCAAACGTTTTCGTCAGACATGGTGGTCCTTTCATGGAAGGTGGAAGTAATGCATACCGATTAATACTCATTTGTGCTAACTCGTGTTGTTTTATTTGATTATATTTACATTTTTGATGCAAAGTCTTAATATGAATCTATAGAAGTGAAATGCGATTCACAGAAACACGCGACATCTATTGGTTGAGCTTGACGTCATAAACCATAGTTTTCACCAATGTGATTGGATTGGTCATGACGTCATCGATGCCGTTCCGTTGTTTCAACACACACAGTGTGTAAATTCTTGTAAATGTGATCGCCTTGATCATTTTTTCAACAAGCGATATAGAGAAATTATTGTAAATATAAGCAATGAGTTTAATGTTTCTGATGTTCATGGAACTATGAACCACAAAGCTTACATGAACCCGTTTTGGGTTCATTCACTTTGCACGAGACCCTCTGTGGTTCATAACTCCATGAACATCAGAAAAATTAATTCATTTCTTAAATATCGTTTTATTTTTATATATAATAAAGACGATACCCGGTGTCAAAATTCAAGTTATATACGCGTGAAATAACGATTTCATTCAAGAAATGAATTTCGTTTTTCTGATGTTCATGGAGCTATGGACCAAAGTACAAAGTGAATGAACCCCGATGCAAGCTTTGCTAGCGATCCAATGTTGTTCATAGCTCCATTAACTTCAGAAAATTAAACTCATTGCTTGTATTTACATTCATTTCTTTCTATTGCTTGTTGAAAAAATATCAAGGCGATCACATTTACAAGCAAACAGAGAAGTTACACACAGTGTGTGTTCAAACAGCGGAACGGCATCGATGACGTCATGGCATTTATAACGTCCAATCACATAGGCAAGAGCCATGTTTTTATGACGTCAAGTTTCATCATGTGACGTCGCGTGACACGATGTTGTTCATGGAACTATGAACCGTATTTCAATTCTAGATTCATTAAGACTTTGCATCAGAAATGTAAATGTAGATTCCTTCCTCCTCCTCTTCTTTTTCTTGTCGGTGGATCGGGCGGCCTTTGCCTTGGTGTCGCCAACGAAGCAGTACTGGAAACTCTCACATTTCATCTCTATTTTTTTCTTGTTTTGAAAAATATATGGAGGATATTTGCTCTTTTGAGGTGAATACCAAATATATTTCATCGAGTGAGTTGAAAACATCAGAATTTTCACGAGTGCGCAGCACGAGTGAAAATTTTTGTTTTCAACTCACGAGATGAAATATATTTAGTATTCACTGAAAAAAAGCAAATTTTCTTTTTTATTTTATACAGTACACGGGCATTGTCCAATTCACAAGGCAGGCGGTGAAATTTGCTTTTTTTTCAGTGACTGCAAAAACCAAACGTTTTTGAAAACACAAATAATTTTAGTACCAAATTGTTCTTTACGTACTAACATAGAAAATGAATATCCACACTTTATGTTTTCGTTCATAAATAACGGAGTTATAGGCGTTTGAATTTCTGAAGTGAGACACATTTAATGACGTCAAAAAATGGAAACGTCAGAAGTAATCCAAAATCTACAGTGATGATATAGGCTGATATCAGTCACTAGTGAATTTTGATATCAGTGAGATTTGGTATCAGTGAAATTTCATATCAATGAAAATACCAATTTTATCCAGTTTTGATATACATTGGTTTTCACTGTAAAGTATAAAATAAAAATTGCATATGTATCATTTTGAAAAAAAAGTATGGGAACAGTTCACTTAATTAAGCAATAAAAATTTCTAGAGCCATGTTGTCATTATGAAGGCATATATGCATAAATTGTATAGTTATCTTTTAAAAATTGCATTTCAACGTTACTTGAATGTCTTTAACACACCATAGTTTATATGTTTTTGTCATTTTTATTATTTTACTTTAATTTTATTCAAGGTTATATTTCTTAATACTGAGAGACGAACAAACATTTTTTTGCCATAAAATAAATACTGCATTTTATAAGTACTCGTACATGTATATTTACATTTTTAAGCATAATGCAACTTATTGTTTGTAAAATAAACTCTAACCTCTATTGGGATGTTTTGGTTCCATTCTTTCACACCTCTAATCCTGCTTTTCATGCCGAAGTAATTTTCAATTGTGGCTGTTTTATGACCCAAAAGACGATCTCACGATAAAGTGCATACTAACCGCTAGTGTTAACATCTCCATGAAATCTTGCATGTTACCTGAAAAATATGGTGTACTGGAAGGGTCAAAATGACCGAAGTGGTTAACCGATCGGTCCATGCCTATTTCAAAATAGACATGCACCCGCAAATATAGGGGTGCACCCGCATATTTAGAGGTTCACCCCTATTTTAAGATAGAGGTTAACCCCTAAAATGCAGGTACATGCCTTTTATAGGGGTGCATGCCTATTTTAGGGGTTAACCTCTACTTTACGGGTGCACCTCTAAAATACGGGTGCACCCCTAAAATAGGCATGCACTGCTATTTAGGGGTTAACCTCTATTTAGGGGTGCACCCGCATATTTGCAGGTTAAAGCCTAAATATAGGGGTTCACCCGCAATTTTAAAATAGGGGTTAACCTCTATTTTTGCAGGTTCACCCCTATTTAGGGGTACACCTCTATTTAGGCATGGACCCCTAAAAATAGGGGTTAACACCTATTTTTAAATTGCAGGTTAACCCCTATATTTAGACATGCACCTGCAAAAATGCGGGTGCACCCCTAAAATGGAGGTTAACCCCTAAATAGCGGTGCATGCCTATTTTAGGCTTGCACCCGTATTTTTAGGGGTTAACCTCTAAAATGGAGGTGAACCGCTAAAATAGGCATGCACCCCTAAAATAGGGGTGCACCTGCATTTTTAGAGGTTAACCTCTAAAATAGGCATGCACCTCTAAAATAGGCATGCACCGCTAAATTGCGGGTTAACCCCTAAAATGCAGGTTAACCCGTATCTGAAAATAGGGGTGAACCTCTAAATATGCGGGTGCACCCCTATATTTGCGGGTGCATGCCTATTTCAAAATAGGCATGGACCGATCGGTTAACCGATCGGTTAACCACTTCGGTCATTTTGACCCTTCCAGTACACCATAGAAAAACATATCAAGCAGACTATAGCAGCAACAACACAAACTATACCACCTTTAATCCAGTGCCATTTTGCAGCATAATTAGGAAACGTGTATATAATTAACTTACTGTCGTTGAGGCATTGTAAAGTCTCAGGCTCGACTCTTGCGCCCTTTTGATAGATATTGGACAAAAACACGATGTGCCTCACCATCGGACCCGCAACTGACGGCATAGCTTTGTAGACAATTATACAAAATAAGCAGCAATTCGATATGAGTGACTTATTTACACAGATAAAATGAACTCCACACCGAACAACAATACGCTGCTGCAATAGAGCATCGCCTTCCCTCGTTAATTGACTCCGCAGCTACTTTGTACTGGGAAAAAGAAAATTGCCTTTACTCGCATAGCTGAGCGGATGACATTATTGGTATACGAGCTACAGGATGGCAAACCACGGAAACGACACGTGCGTCAAGCAAGGACTCAGTTCAGTCTAATCGCCATGCCATCGACGTGGCTGTGCGAAAATAGCGAATATCCAAAACTGCCATGAAGCTTATAAAACTTTACGTACTAGTAAGACTTTGATTGGACGGAAAACATGCACAGAGCGATTTATATGTCACCTCATGACGCAGATGTTATCTGTCATGCCACTCCGCTGTGTCCTTATAACTTTGATATTGCTGAAACATTCAGCGGCATTACTTTTTCAACATAGCCTTGTCTTTTTTATTGCGGAGCTAAAGCTTCGATCGAATTTTTCTAGTGGAAGCAAAACATAAACCGATCGGCATGAAAGCACCTGATATTTACAGGAGCTAGTAGTAACATACATTATTCAAGAAGGCAGTGGTGTGGTTTTAAAGGACAATAGTTAGATGTGAGAGTGAGAATTAATGTTGCTTAGGGTATAGGAACATGAATGAAATGTACATAAGGCGATGTAGATTTCACAAGGTCAGTCGATTCCTGTGATTGGTATGTGGCAAGACTTTGACAGAAAAATGGCAGGGAATAGCAAATTGTTTGGAAGGATTTTTGTAGCCTTGTGTTTCGTCTATGGTAAGCATGGTTTTGTAAACAAAACGTAAAATCCAAATATTGTAGATTATAAATGACATAAGAATGATTTAGTTGCTAATGGCAGTAAGCAGTACACATGTACGTACATATCTGTAAACCATTAACGGCATTAAAAAGTTGTCAGGTTGCTAATGACAGTTATTTTTAACAACAGATTTTAATAAAAGATTTTAACACTCTTTATCCGATTTCAATTGTCATTTGTGTTTAAGGATGTTCGCTGCTAACATTTGACATTTTTGAACTTCTGGTTTTTATTTTGTCTAGTAACTCTTTAACGGCTGCACATATTTTCCTATTTTTTATATTTGAATACGTATTGATGGCATACATAGGACAAGCCATGGAAATGATCGATCTACGGAACTTCATTTTTTTTCTCCCCGTTTTCTGCAAAATTTTCTGGAAAAAATTTATTGCCAGGAGAAATTAGCTGGTAGGGGAAATTAAACATGAATATAACAAATCTCCGAATTAGATGTTATGAATCGAGGCTTATTAAAGCCTAGGTTACATTTGCCCTACGATTAACTTGCGATGATCGTACGATGCCATTTTTTGCATTTTCGTGCGGTCTCCGCAGGGTGACCCTACGATGCCCCTACGATTCTACGGCTTCCTACGACTTCCTACGGCTTCGTACGATCTCCGTAGCCTCTACGATTTTGTAGTAGTCTGCACTTTTACAAATTTTAAAAATCGTAAGACCGTAGCCCGTAGACACGTCGTAGGTAGAATCATCGTACGGGCGCCTTACGGAAACCCTGCGATGATCGTGCGGTCACCGCACGGTTTTATGATAATTTGGGGACTAAAATAATAAGATAATCGTAGACCTTTAGAGTGATCGTGCGGCATCCGTACGGTTATATCACAAGTTTATTAAAATCGTACGGACACCTAACATCGTACGGCTATCGTAGGGAGACCGCAAGAAATCGTAAGGACTCCTCACGGCCATCGCAAGGGCTCCGTACGATTTCAACTTAAAGTGTGCGGAGACCCTTTGATTTTCCTACTATTTCCAAACAGTTCCGACTCAGGACATCGAAGAAACTAGAACAAGAAATCGAACGATGCCCGTATAAATTGTAAACACCTACGTCGTAGCCCATGATCACGTTCGATTTTTAAAAAATCGTAGGGAAATCGCGGACCGAAAAATCGTACAATGATCGGGGCAAATGTAACCTACTAGGCATGACCCCTTGCGGCCTCCCTACGACCGCTGTACGTTTTTTGTTCCCAGATTATCATAAAAAAATCGTGCGGTGACCGCTCGATTATCGCAGGGTATCCGTACGGTGCCCGTATGATGCCCTACGACGTGTCTAGGGTCTACGGTCTTACGATTTTAAAATTTGTAATAGTGCAGACTATTACAAGATCGTAGAGGCTACGGAGATCGTAGGAAGTCGTAGAATCGTAGGGACATCGTAAGGTCACCCTGCGGAGGCCGCACGAAAATGCAAAAAATGGCATCGTACGATCATCGCAAGCTAATCGTAGGCCAAATGTAACCGAGGCATCAGTCAGAAGTCCACGGGACTCCGTACGATATCCACTAACAGCCTGCGGAGACCCTACGACTACCGTGCGGCCTCCTTGCGTTTTGTATCAAAACGTATAGGGACTCCGTACGGACAACGCACGGGATCCGTACGATATCTACGTACTATCTGCGGAGACATACGACTGCCGTACGATCGCCTTGCGTTTTTGTATGAGAACGTCGACAAATGGCAGATAAAAAAATCGCACGATGCCCGTATGAATTGTTAAAACATACGGCGTAGCCCACGATCTCCTACGATGTCTAAAAATCGTAGAGAAAATCGCAGACCGAAAAATCGTACGATGATCGGGGCAAATGTAACCTAGGCTTAAAGCATCAGTAAACGTTTACAATGCCTTTTATGTCCCATTAGGTGAGAGTAATAGAAATTTGGGGTGTTTTTTAAAAATGCGGTCGAAGAATAAATGGTTATTTTCAAGTTGCTATGTCTCTCTTATATGCACGCTACCCTATATTTTTCATTCTCTTGTCAAGTTCTACACTATGCGAAAATACGAGAAAAAGTTTGAATCTACAAAGTTTGAATCTTGTTTTAGCACAATTTAAAATTCTGATTCTTGCTGACTTTTCAAGTTAGGGGATGGGGTTGTTAAATGATAAGTAAAATTTAATAATACGCTTTGATATATGTGAATGTGTGTTAATGGTCCTAAGTAGACTGCTTTTGCGAAATAAAATGATGTTTGAAATGTAATTTGATGTATTTGTTTGTGTCCAGGGCAGTATTAAAAATAACTCCAACGATTTCTTATTTAGAACTTAGGGGCCTGTAGCTTGAAAAATGTACACTACCCTATGAGAATTTTGTCTCCAAATGTCTTCTTTTAAATTTTGTAAGCCAAAAAGAGTTGTTAGAAAAACAAGTTTGAATACTTGGCAGCGAACATCCTTAAGATGTGTGTACTGATTTATTGTCTTTAGCATTCTAACATTTTAATGTAAACATTAAACAGGCAATGTCTAAAGCCATTTGTGGTTAAAAATGTTCAATCAACAATTTGTAACACATTTGCATTGTTTATTGACAATTTATAATGCGATGCATTTTTATAGATTTACATGGTTTAGCGTCAGATGTCACCCTGCAATTTTAACACACACACGTATATTCAAGAAATAATGATGGTATTTCTCATTAGTGAGAGACGAATGACCATCCTGCAATTTTAATGCCATATATACTGTACAAAAATAATGACATTCGCATTAGACACATCGCGGGTGATGTCCTAAGCATTGCAATTCTGTTGACAATAAAACGATATCAGAATTTGCCAAGTGAACTATTTCCCTACCGATATACAAATTTGAGCCGCCGCATGAGAAAAGCAACAATCAGCATATGCCAAAAAAGCTGATCAACGCCTTTGTTTTCGCTACACAGATACATGTAGTACTATTCCTCTTCTCTTTAAATCCTCTTAAATCAAGCTTCTATCCTACCTCTTAAACTGTACAGGCCGGTTTGTGTCGGAGCTGGTCGGAAACCTTGAAGATCGAGTTTCTCACGCCGCGGCTCCAATTTCTTTCTAATAGAAATCCCCCAAGATGACAGACGATGTTTTGACTCCTGTTATTCCTTATGGTTTTCAATTTGGCATTGGCTCCATATTAAGTCTACATCATGAGACTTAATGCTTCCGCAATAGAGAAGATCGTATTGTAGACAGTAGATGAAAATCAATGACGTCTTTCAATAAGAATCTTTGAGTGCAAGGAAGAATGCGGTCACGACATCGGGAGCTAATATTGGTTTAATTAACTCTGTGAATGCTACATGTACCATGAAGCCAGAATGGGAAGTTCTTTGGCATGTTGATATCATGGAGCTTCAACGGTGAGAGACAAATATAGAGGAGCACAATTGAATCCAGTTTGAGAACTAGGTTGGAATTTTTCACACAAGAAATGCAAACTATATGACAACTGAAACAAAAATTGAAGCTCCATCAGTACCTATAGGACTGACGGCTTATCAGTTACTAGCATCTAGTAAAAATACAACATGAAGTATAGGGAAAATCCCGCCCACTTTTTCAAACTCTTGGCGTGAGTCTCTATGGTATCAGGATAACATGACAGTGTAATTATACCCCACTTTTATGTAGCAAAACTGGGGTATGCAGGGGTATACACAACCTATGTTTTGAGCAAATAGATTAAAAACATCATTTTTTTTTTTTCTAATGAATTTTTCAATTTTTACATGTGAAAAAAAATCTGTATGTATTGGGCGTGTTTTCGTTATATGCGCACGGCGCGAAAGAAAATAGAAACAAAAGTTATCGGCGAGATACAGCATTTAAAAAGAAAATAAGAAGGTCAGAAAATTCTGTTGTCATGGCAACAATTCTGATTCAGTCAGTTTGAAATCCATGAGGTTGGTACATTCACTGTCAATCGTCGAGAACTCGCGAAAGACGAAAGTGTAATTACGAAAACACGTCCATACAGAGATTCATTCACGTCCATACAGAGATTTATAAGTTGGAAAAAAAGCAAAATTTTCAGTAGAAAATGTTTGATATTTTTCTTATTTTTGCTCAAAACATAGATTGTGGATACACGTTAGAACCGCCTCGCCGCCGAATATCCGGAATCTCAGTTTTGAAGCAAAAATAAGAAAAATATGTATACCCCTGCATACCCCAGTTTTGCTATATAAAAATGGGGTTCAAGTGGTATACATTTCACGGACATGTTTTCCTGATGAATATGTTTCTTTGAGACAATGCATTGTGAAGCGTCAATAGATTTGTAGCATATGCGGTGAGCAAAACGCGTTTCGAAATGCTTGCATCGTTTTTTGTTCAAACTATAACAGTAATCTGGAATAACAATCACGTTTCGCAAAAATAAAGTATCTTTACAGAAATAAAGTCCATTATTAAATGACAACTGGTGCAATAAAACTGTCTATTATTATCTGTTTTCCGAACAACTATTGATTGGTGCCAGCAAAAGCTGAACGAAGGCTCAGAATACTAGTAACATGCACTAGATTTTCAAATACGAATTTGCCCGAACACCATACTTGAGAAGACGTTATAGCATTACGAAAACTTGCCCATGTAAATATACAGAGAATATTTCAGGTTTCACTGGATTTTTTTTTTTTTGATGTTTTGAATATTTTTGTTTAAAAGATAGATTGTGTGTACACGTTAGAACCGCCTCGGTGAGGCGGTTCTAATGAGTACACACAATCTATGTTTTGGATCAAAAATAAGAATAAAAGGTAAACCCTGCAGTTTTTCTATATAAAAAGTGTGGTTTAAGGGGGTATACATTTCACGGAAATGTTTCCCTGAGGGTACGTTTCATGTGCTTCGCGTGCTTAAAGTTTATCGATGTTGATATAATATAGGTGTCTGTAAGAACAAATGTGTTCGATGGATTCTTCAACGAGTCACACCAATGGCTATCAATGTCCAAATGAGCAGAGAATAAGAAGCCTAATGATGTACGCGAGGACAGATGCCTGGATAATTATTTATTTCTAACGACATTTCCATTCCCAAATCAAATGCACTTTAAGTCCATCGATACAAACTAGAAGCGACAATGAAACCCGCTAAAAAGCTGAGTCGGCTATCTATGCTAATTTCTGATTTCTGTTGCTGAATTGCAATTGTGTGCGCGAGAACTTTGTTATAAATGAATATAAATCATATATAAACTGAAAGTATTGCAATAATTCATATAACAAACATGTCTCTTGAGACTTTCAGAGTCGCAATGCGTGAAATGCCATTACAATTTGAGCCGCCTCGTGGGAAAATCTACAATGTGGTTTCCGACCAGGTACGTCACAAACCGACCTGTACAGTCACAGAAGCAGGCTAGAAGCTTGAAATTTTGGAGTTAAGTAGAGGAGGAATTGTACAATCCGAGTAGCGAAAACAAAGGCGCTGATCAGCTTCGCGGTTTTCCCATGAGGCGGCTCAAATGTGATATTGCCATTTCATAATGAAATACAGTCCGACCAGTCTTAAGCAAGCAGCCAAGGGAAACACTAAAATCGCTTGCTTAAGACAGGTGCTTGCTTAATAGAGGTCATGTTCTGACACTAAGGTAGACGTCCTAACAAAACCATGTTGGCTAGAATAGAAATAAATAATAGCACTGCCCTGTCTACAAAATAAAAAAAAATGCATAAGGAACTGAAAACAGATACAGCCAAGAAGCACAATCATCTTCTTGATCAGCTCTCGGTATGATGTTCCCCTATTAAAAGTGGTAGCACATTGTACAAAATGCTCCAATAGTTATAAGCCGTGAATAATTTTAACTTTTTGAGAAAGCAGTTTTTTTCTCGGTAAGTATTATTGAATTAGATAATTTATATCCTGTGAAAATCAACAGTTTAAACTTTAGTCTTGTTTGCTTGGATTGAAAAGTGAAAAAGAAAGGGATGGAACTGACACAGTAAAGATAAAATCTTTATGAAAACGTGTTGCAAATCAATGCATATAGTCTATTACTACTGTTATTGTTCTGTCAATGGTAATCGTCACTAAGTTCTCCCAGACATGTTGTCTATGATTATCTTTTGAGGCAATAAACAGTGAATTATGGCATCTGGAAGGTGTGAAGACAATTTTGACACCTGACAGAGTTTAGATACCCATGTCAAAATATTTCTTTTTTTATGTAATTGATGAAATGAGTAGTTGCTTAAAGCCAAAATCGGGACAGAAACTAGTGGCCTCTGGCTACATAAGACAGGTGCTTGCTTAATAGAGGTTCATTTACATGTAAAATCAATTCGGGGGGGGGGGATGAAAGTGTTTGCTTAAGACAGGTGCTTGCTTAATACAGGGCTTGCTTAAGACAGGTTGGACTGTATAATATTATAAGAGCTGTAAAGTGAAAGCGCTACAGGACTGAAATAAATTGTTGCTGTTGCTTCATTTCATTCTTTCTTCCTATATATATATATATATATATATATATATATATATATATATATATATATATATATATATATATATATATATATATATATATATATATATATATATATATATATATATATATATATATATATATATATAGGAAGAAAGAATGAAATGAAGCAACAGCAACAATTTATTTCAGATATATATATATATATATATAGGAAGAAAGAATGAAATGAAGCAACAGCAACAATTTATTTCAGTCCTGTAGCGCTTTCACTTTACAGCTCTTCAGCAGGAACGTATATATATATATATGGAGCAATTCAATCTGAGTCGATGTTAAACAATACTGCACACGTCATAATGGATTGTGAAGCTCGTGCACGAGTCGAAAAGGTGGTTGATCGAAATTGATTAAGTTTTAGCCCACATTGTTTTTAGTAAAATGGTATATTAATTTCACTTCGGACACATAATCATTGAGACTGGCGTGTATCTTCCATCGGCGAAACGTAAAGACGTTCCTGGCCAGTAAATGATGTACTAACCATCGATATAATTAGATAAGTAGGCAATGATCAGGAAAAGGCGCAATCAGAAAGAAATTTCCACTCCCGTGGCGGGAAAAACAAATTGACGATTAGGCCATCCTTAAATGATTCTTTGTTTGCTGTGCTCCTACCCATCAATTTTAGTGTGGGTAGGTAGGTAGGTCATTTTTTTTTTTTGGAACCAGAAAAATATCTTTATAATTTGCTATATTAGTCGATGTATATGGTTCAAAATAGGATATATTGAAGTTAAAACAGTATAATAAAACATTGTCAGAACATAAAAAAGGTTTTGGAAAGAATAATTTTGTGAAAATGAATCCTTGTTTTTAGATTTCTGAAAAAAAAAAAAAATATTTTTTTTCCTCAAAATGGCCATAAAATTTTTTGGGTAGGGCCAATTTTGGCGGGTAGGTAGGAGCACAGCAAACCAACAATCTTTTATGGTTGGCCTTAGGTACTTATACATATCGTAAGCCGAGTGAGCAGCTTTTTCCCAATAGACGGCCACTCACTTACCTGAACTTAACTAATACCATGGAAACGTACAAAAGGTTCAAACGGCACAAAGGATCGACTCCAAAACATAAAACAAATAGAACCACAATAGAAGTATCACCTTAGAATAAGTCAAGCAATAATGACATTGTACTGAAATCAGCATCAGTGGTAATCCTTAAATTTGAGTGTATAATATAACTATCTAGGCATCTCTCTACATTAGGCATCTAATACTCTCCTTTGGGCTTTGATGGCCATTGGTTTGATTCATCAAATAATTCTGTGTGTTTGTTTCGTAAGGAAATCATACTTTAGTTGTGACTTAACACTTTTACATTAAAGTGTATCTAAAACTCTTGAAGCGTTTAAAACGTCTTCTCAAGTGTGGCATTTTCGATGTGTTCGTGTGTACTTATGAGCATTCGTTAAGCTTTTCCCTGGCACGAAGAATAATAGACAGTTTTATAGCACCAGCTGTCATTAAAAATGATATGTATGTTATTCTTATGAAATTTGATTATAATTCCAGATGATGCACGATGCATATATTTTATATGACCGATTCTTGATTATTGCGTGTGCTCAATATAAATCTAGCTAAAGGGGAGCATTTTGTACTCACACGAGATTTAATTTGGCTTATCAGAATTGTCATTATATTTGCCCCTTTTCGTTGACAGTAAGCACAGCCTTTTCCTTTTTATTTTCAGACTCCAAACATGTAGCATTCGCAGAGTTAATTAATTAAACCAATATTAGCTCCCAATGTCGTGACCGTATTCTTGCTTGCACTCAAAGATTCTTATTGAAATGAATCATTGATTTTCATCTAGTGTCTACAATACGATCTCCTCTATTGCAGAAGCATTAAGACTCATGATGAAGACTTAATATGGTCTGGTAGTGTCGCAGACCGACGCTTTCGACTCGGGAGGGTATTGGGAGTCGAAATCTAAGCTTAATCTAATTGGCACCGGTATCCTGGAAGTCTGCTAGTGGTGGCCAGGATGACGCTAGCCGTTCTTAAAATGCCAATAAGAAACCGGATCAGATATCGAAAGTGGCACGGAAATGGAAATAGAATGATTCGTGGATCTTACGAAATATTGCACAATATCGGTCCCATGGAGGCCGCCATCTTGAACAACCGAACAACACCAGGCGACCATGAAAGTAGATTAAAAATCCACCCTCTATACTATTTTCGATCATGATGATGATGATGATCGATATTGATGATGATATATCATAATGACGATGATGATGATGATGATGGTGATGATCGATCGATAGATAGATAGATAGATAGATAGATAGATAGATAGATAGATAGATAGATAGATAGATAGATAGATAGATAGACAGACAGACAGACAGACAGACAGACAGACAGACAGACAGACAGACAGACAGATAGATAGATAGATAGATAGATAGATAGATAGATAGATAGATAGATAGATAGATAGATAGATAGATAGATAGATAGATAGATAGATAGATAGATAGATAGATAGATAGAATCAGCAGTATGCCTGGTAGTCCCGGCATGTATACAATAACTCTCTAAACGGTGTCAATGTAATTCTTCTTCTCGCAAAATCGTCCACATCATATAATGTAGTTGTCACATCATATAATGAAGTTTGCGCATATAATGAAGTTTGCGCATATAATTAAGTTATCGAACCATATAATGAACTTGATGCATATAAAGACAATAGCCCATAATATAATGTAGTTGTCACATCATATAATGAGGTTGTATCAGCATATAATGTAAGGCTACCATAATATAAAGATGTTTACCCATCATATAATGTAAGTCTACCATAATATAAAGATGTTTACTCATCATATAATGAAAATTTTCATAATATAAAGAACCTGGTCCAACATATAATGGACTTTTCTCATCATATAATGCACACTATACAACATATAATCAAATGTGAGCAGGATATAATGACGATGATGCATCAAATGTTTTTATTCCTTACCATCAGACAGCTTTGGCGTTCCATACTTTAAAGTTAAAACATGTATCATGTGACCTCATTGTAGTTATTAAAAATGGTGATAATTCTTTTGGAATTTAAGCCAAAAGACCACATTGTTCCAAAACTGAATAGACATGAATAACAAACCTGTCTCTTGAGAGTATCAGAGTCGCTATGCGTGAAAAATTTTCACTGCAAATATTACAACTTAATGTGATATTGCCATTTCATAATGAAATACAGAATTAAGCCTATAAGTGGAGGCAATTCAATCTGTGTCGATCGCAAACAGCACAGAACTTGTCTTTTTATATAAGGAACGCCGGGCGCGTGCACGGTACGTTCGCCGATTGAAATGGACATTGTTTTTAGTAAAATGCATAATAAATTCCACTTTGGGCACTGTACATTCTCATTGATTCCTTGCAAACATGGCCGGAAATAACATACTTTCCCGACTATTAAACGATGTCAGGCCTTTGTCCGTTGGTATACGTACATTGAAAAGTTGACTGACCTGACATTAAATTGTGTTGTTATAAGGATGCTACATTGTACACTTGGCTGATATAATTAGCTGAGCAAGTCAAAGGAAATGACATGGTAATAAGCTACCACTGAAAGCAGCATTAGTGTGAATTCCGCGAAATATCTGATGCTGTAGAATGGATGATTCTGTGAATATTTTCGAAGGTACAGTTCTAGTTGATACGCTTACAATGCCCATTAGATTCGGGGTTATATGATGAAGATACAGTTCTAGCTGATACGCTTACAATGCCCATTAGATTCGGGGTTATATGATGAAGATACAGTTCTAGTTGATACGCTTACAATGCCCATTAGATTCGGGGTTATATGATGAAGATACAGTTCTAGTTGATACGCTTACAATGCCCATTAGATTCGCGGTTATATGATGAAGATACAGTTCTAGTTGATACGCTTACAATGCCCATTAGATTCGGGGTTATATGATGAAGATACAGTTCTAGTTGATACGCTTACAATGCCCATTAGATTCGGGGTTATATGATGAAGATACAGTTCTAGTTGATACGCGTACAATGCCCATTAGATTCGGGGTTATATGATGAAGATACAGTTCTAGTTGATACTCTTACAATGCCCATTAGATTAGGGGTTATATGATGAAGATACAGTTCTAGTTGATACGCCTACAACGCCCATTAGATTCGGGTTTACATGATTACATGAAGAAACAGACAATTTATAAAGTGCACATCTACAGTACACGTTTGATAGTCTTTTGCTGTGATAAATTGTGAATTGCTGAACTTTCAGTACTTAGATATAAAGCCTATAATTGTGTCATAAGTCTAAGAACCGGACTGGCTGAGAAAAGCAGGATTTTAAAATAATGTAAATCGTATACGAGCCGCTACGCGAGAAGACCGGTCTTCGGGGTTTCCGACCAGGTCCGACATAAACTGGCCTTTAAACCGCCAGTAATTTTATATTACTTATCGTTCCAAGGCGATACTTCGATACTTCTGTTGTGGTTCTTATTGTTTTATGTCTTTGTGTTTATTTTTTTTCGGAATCTTTGTCTGATTGCGCCTTTTCCTGATCGTTGCCTCCTTGTACCTTTTAACACCGACAGAAGAAAGCTAGAATCTTAAATGTAGAGGAGGAATTGTACTATCCGTGTAGCGAAAACAAAGGCGCTGATCAGCTTCGCAGCTACTGCGAAGCTGATCTGCGCCTTTGTTTTCGCATAGGCAAAAATCCCGTTTTCACATGACACGTCTCATACTGATGCGTATAAAGCATTGTCATCACAACGACCCGAAGACCACCTCAAATGACGTTGTTATCGATTGTAACCGTTATAAGGCAACAGAGCTATCCAAATTGGTTGAAAATTGTCTTTTAATTCCAGCAAATCCCAAGGCTATTCGACATGTCGCCAAATTAACGATTGATGTTGTAACAAAAGCCTATATGTGGATAGCTTACGCTTATAGACATAGTCTTAGGAAAGGTTGAGAATGAGTTGGAGTTTGAGACTTTTTTTACTTTTTGACATGCTACAGAATATATGGAATCCGGCTATATTTGGCAACACCATCTAAGACTTATTAATCTGTAAATATGAGTAATGCATTTGCAGTTCCGAAAGAAGGTTATGATATCGAGTAGCTATAGTATATTTGGTTGGGGAGTCTCGCACAGAAATATGTTATCTAAATAAGAATAGTACATGTAATTATATGACGAATCCTCGTGACATATTAAACCGGTTGAGTGAAGGAACATGGGACCAAATGTCAGCTTTGACACGAGTACATTAAACATTGACCGCAGTATAATTTGGGGTAATAAAACTTGAGAATCTTATTCAATTTATCAATTTGATAATCTAACGTATTCCCTTGTGTACCCACAATCAATGTTTTGAGCAAAAATAGGAAAAATATCAAAAATTTTCAGCTTAAGATTTTCAATTTTTAAAGCTAAAAAAACTATGTTTATTGCATGGTCAAGTTTTCGTAATGATAAGAAAAATACATGTAATTATATGACAACTCCTCGTGACATATTAAACCGGTTGAGTGAAGGAACATGGGACCAAATGTCAGCTTTGACACGACATTAAACATTGACAGAAGTATAACTTTTCCTTTCAGTTTAAAATGATAAAAATTGAGAATTTTATTCAAATTATCGATTTGATAATCTAACGTATTCCCTTGTGTTGCCCAAAGTACAGAAAATTGCTTATGTTATTCTATTTATGAGCCACTACTGTCACTGCAATAATAATTTAACGTTATATTCTAGCTTCTAAACGTCAGTCGGTGATAATAAACTGGCAACTGTTTTCGTTGGTGGTTGTTGTTAAGTCTTATGGTATTTAAATCCACTGATTGTTAAGAATAAACTTGTATTGCTCATCATTATAGTTCCATATGGGAAGCCGTATTCTCATCACGAAAACATGTCCTTGCGATGTATACCCCCTCTAAACACCACTTTTATATAGTAAAACTGGGGTTTGTAGTGGTATACCTATTTTATTTTTCTTATTTTTGCTCCAAAACATAGATTGTGGGTACTCGCAATAATAAACAATAGTATAATGAAGATAAACCACTTTTCCTGGGACATCGATTATCGTTTTTACAGGGGACAATGCCGAAAACTATTAAGTTAAAATCTCAACCAAAGACACCAGAAATACAAAAATTACATGTATCACAAACCATTTTTACTAGGACAGCGAAATTACCCTTTCTATCAGTACAGTGAAAGACATTGACCTCAATGTCACTCAGGTGGATCGTGATGGTACAGCATAAAACTTCAGACCAATATCTACCAACATGCTAAGTTCACTTGATCCATCTACATATTTGATATAGACTTTTAACCTAAAATTTCTAAGTCTGTGACCTTGACCACAGGTGAGTCAAGATGCTACAGCATAAGACTTAAAAATAATATATAGGCCGTAAAATATAACAGCAAAGTATCAACTAGATCCATCCATCTGTTCCAGCAATATACAGTTCAAAACACTTTAAGCAAAAGCTTTAACATAAAATTTCAAAGTATGTGACCTTGAACTCAAGGTCACCCAGGTGGATCATGATGGTACAGCATAAAACTTCAGACCAATATCTACCAACATGCAAAGTATCAACTTGATCCATCTACATATCCAAGAGATATAGACTTATAAGAACTTTAACCAAAAACTTTAACACAAAATTTCTAAGTCCGTAACCTTGACCTAAAGGTCACCCAGGTGGATCATGATGGTACAGCATAAAACGTCAGACCAATATCTACCAACATGCAAAGTATCAACTTGATCCATCAACAACTTCAGAAGATATAGACTTATAAAATCTTTACCAAAAACTTATCTTTACCAAAAACTTTAACACAAATTTTTTAAGTCCGTGACCTTGACCTCAAGGTCACCCAGGTGGGTCATGATTGTACAGCATAAAACTTCAGACCAATATCTACCAACACGCAAAGTATCAACTTGATCCATCCATAACTTCAAGAGATATAGAGTCATAAAACTTTAACATTTTGAGCAACGCTGACGCTAACGCTAGCGTTAACGCAGAGGCGACGCCGACGCCGGGGTGATTGCAATAGCTCTTCCTGTACTTTCGTACAGGCGAGCTAAAAACGGATTATAATAAAATTAAACCAAGATCTCAACTGGCTGACACATGTATTACAAAATGTTGCTGCATCCGTGTATGGTAAATATAAGCAAATGCATGTACACTAAAATTTATAGATCTAAAGTTTTTGGATTATAATTTCTTTCTTTTTCGCAGAAGTTAATGTTAAAAATTGAAGCTGTATGATACACGCAGGAAATAGCCTAAATGTTCCATTCTAGTAAATATATGCAAAAAGCATCTCAATGACATGATCAGAAAGAGAATAGTTACTGTTTATTCCTCAAGGGACATGAGTCGCGACGCGAGAAAACCGGTCTTCGGGGTTTCAGAACAGGCGCAACACAAATCGGTCTGTACAGTCACAGAAGAAGGCTAGGGGCTTGAAATTGTTGCTATAAGTAGGAGAGGAATTGTTCTATCCGTGTAGAACAAAGGCGCTGATCAGCTTCGCAGTTACTGCGAAGCTGATCTGTGCCTTTGTTTTCGCATTGGCTTTTATCCGGTTTTTCATGATGCGGCTCAATTGTACTTCAGTTGATACCAATAGACTAAAGTGTAACGTATTCGCGTTCCAGTTTATAGGCCGTAACATTCTGATCTGGCAGTTTTCTAAGATTGACGAAGATATGGGATTAATAGATACATATCATAACAAAATTACGTAACCATATGACATAGATTAAGACAATCTGAAAAGCATTTTGTTCAGATTCTGTAGAGTATAACAACTTACTATTGAGTACAACTGACATCAGTATTTATAAGTCGTTGAAATGTCCTAACTAGTGCACGTGCCTCTGACATTAGTCTAGTATCTGACTAGCTTGTATGATGTTACTTCTATTTCAGTTAGTACTACAGTACAATCTTGCCAATCTATGACTAACAATTATTTTATTTAAAAGTCTCTGCTATACATAATAAATGACATGGTTCTTACAAAATGAAAACTGTATTATTAGAGCCTCGTCACGAGAAACCCGGATTTTTGCCTATGCGAAAACAAAGGCGCATATCAGCTGTGCAGTAACTGCACACTGCACAGCTGATCAGCGTTTTGCTACACGGATAGTACAGCGTCTTATTTTATACTTTACAATGAAAATAAATGTATATCAAAACTTGATAAAATTGGTATTTTCATTGATATGAAATTTCACTGATATCAAATCTCACTGCAGTGGCGGATTTAGAGGGGGTTCAGGGGGTTCGCTTGAACCTCCCTCTGGAAGCAAAATCTTTTAATTTCATGGGAAAATTTATGAAAAATCAGGTAAAAAGTTGGAAACGAACCCCCTTTTGTGGATTTGAACCCCCCTTCCAGAAATCCTGGATCCGCCTCTGCACTGATATCAAAAGTCACTAGTGACTGATATCAGCCTATATCTTCACTGTAGAAGAGGAACTACTTTTTCAGTTTGTTTATATATATTTTGCATCTTATTCATAATTAGAAAACCAAAGATGTTTCAAACCCCCAAGATATGTTGTAAGTTGTTTAAATGTAATATAAATCAAACAGTTTGGAACAATTTCTTATGCGTTGTCATCCAATTTGCCTTTGTAGTTTCCACTAAGCGCGGCCGATCGATTACCGTATTTGGTCTAAAAAGTATAAAACAAAAAGAAAATTAGAGGATATTTGCTTTTTCTCGGTGAATACCAAATATATCTTATCGAGTGAGTTGAAAACATTAAAATTTTCACTCGTGCTGCGCACTCGTGTAAATTCTGATGTTTTCAACTCACTCGATGAAATATATTTGGTATTTACCTCAAAAAAGCAAATATCCTCTATGTATATACCAACCAACCAAATCTTCACCCACCCGTACGACCAAAGCCATAGAACTTTTAACATGATGATGATCATAAAATGGCTATTGATTATATACTTCCAGAAGAAATATCGTCGAGGCTTTATCATTTTTCCTAGAAAATGCCAATAGTATAAATAAGCTTAAGATGTTTTATCATTTCTTAGAATTTGCAATTCTTGTCTATCATATGTCCGTTTATTCTCTAATATTTTGTATAATAATCACTTGTCCTACTTTCGAAAGACAAAATCAATTTAAGAAATAAAAGAAATGGCTATTGTTCGTTCTTACAATCCAAACCGTTATTGGTTTTATACACGTAGTTTTGCTGTTCTTTCCTCAAATGATGTAAAATGGAACCGTGATCATTAAAATAATGTGTCTATTCAACCAGCCAGCCAAAACACAATCCCCTGGGAAGCGCCATAAATACATGTATAATTGTCCCTTTACAAACTGCAGTTGAACAGTTGCAGTAAGCCATCTTATTTCCTGACACACTCTGTGTCTAAAATGGTTTGCCCTTAAAACATTGTTATAGTTTAAATGATAAAAATATTAGGTTCATATTCACATCCGAGGATAAGGCCTTCCTCGTCATGTATTTACTTTTCATTTTATTTACATTTTTGCGAACCCTGAACGTGAAGTATTTAAGTCTAGCGTGTTCATTGACGGCAATTTTAGGTCATAATAAACTCATGAAGATTTCAGATTGAATGCCAAGCATACGATGGT
This sequence comes from Rugalucina vietnamica, assembly GCA_964017185.1. NCBI lineage: Eukaryota > Metazoa > Mollusca > Bivalvia > Lucinida > Lucinidae > Rugalucina > Rugalucina vietnamica. The sequence continues at coordinate 21,664,064 of OZ024880.1, read as the reverse complement.
ACTGACGGTCTTAGATACAAGAGATAGAACAATCTGAGTATAAAATCTATGTTAAAGTTGTTTTACTTGACGTTCCGGTATAAATGTCATTATCAGTTCTTCGTAATTAGCAGATTCTTTCGCTTCATTCTAATTATTATTTCACTTGACAGCAAGCTCTAAGCTCAACTTGAAAAGCGAATATGGGTCATTGGCCATATGACGCGCTGATACCCGTCTTACAAACAAGTCATGAAGGGCCACCTTATATAATAAGCGAGTTATGCCCATTCAGCCGTTGGAACACCACTTTAAGCTTTTCATCGTGTTCTTCAAAGGCCTTGGAGAAACTGACATATCGTCTAGGTAAACTAGGCAATCTCGAAGACTAAGATCGCCCATGCGCCCTTTCATTAACCTTTGAAAGGTAGTGGGTGAATAGCGTAACCCAGAAAGCATGTATGTGATATGTCTCAGAAGCCAAGCGGTCCAGCTCGAAATGCTGTTTTGCTTTGTCTTCTGTCAGTAACCTCTCTTGAGGTCCTTATGAAGAAAGTGCAATGTAACGTCAATACAAGGGTTGCGCCTTTGATCAAACATCTTTGATAGCTCGTTGATTAGGCTATCATGCTATACAGAACCTGCTACTGTCATCCTTCTTCCAGGCGATCACAATGAGGCTTGGCGATTTCCCATTATCATTTCGCAGAGTTGCTTCATGGTTCCTTGAAGGACTTCATTTTCAAGGAACCGAATAGGGCATCATTGGGCGCCAAATGTTACACGCGAAAAAAACATCTTTCTTCCTGCCAGGGTTCGAACCAGGCTCTGCTGCGTGCTTAGCCAACACTACAAAACCTCGCTACAAAAGCCGGCTTGTACCGCAAAGCAGTACAAGTGTGCATGCTGTGACATACGTATATATCGTTGACTTCCGCTACGAACATATAACAAATAAGGATCGTATCTTTTTCAGGTACGGTGCATGGACTGGAGTGTATATCTTGTTCCTGGAATTCAGCGAATGCCACCGTAGATGATGATTGCCTGGGAGCTCCGTTCAAAACTGACGTTGAAACCTGTGAGACGGATTCGGATCCAGGGACCGTTTACTACTGCCAGGTAAAAACTCGAATGTATTGTGGCTCATGTCAGAATTTGTGGCTATTGATAACGCGATAAAAATGCGTTTGCGCTTGTTAGTTGTAGCCGTATGATTTGCGATCGAATTCGTATTTTTTCGAATGACTTCCATGTTAAATGCGAAGTACATAAATGGCCATTGTTTTTCTTGGATCGATTTATTAAAATGATTAAATTATAAAGCTCTACATTTTTGTCATGTATTAGTATATAGAGAAAAACAATTCGGGTTGATTTTAAAAGAATAGTAGACTAGACAGTTGCGGATCAATTAGTAGACAAAGGTCTACACTCACTGTGACTACATTTTAACGTGACTCAACCTTTTTGCAATTAATAATTTACCGGACCTGATATGATCAGAACCCCAGAAAACGGGGCCCAATTGTTCAAAATTAACGTCATTGTTAATTAACGATTCGTTAAAATTTCAAACATGAATATTACAAAAAAAAAAAAAAAAAAAAAAAAAAAAAAAAAAAATACAATTTTATTTTTGTTGATAAAATATGAGAATCCTTTGCAAAAGATTCTCACATTTTATCAACAAAAGTAACAGTGTATTTGCTTATGGTGTCGACATTCACTTACCGAGTTGAGGTCTTAACGATTATGTTTAGCTAACAAAGTTTTGAACAACTGGGCACTGGTTTTCTACATAATTGAGCCGCCTCGTGGGAAAACCAACAATCTGCATAGGCGAAAACAAAGTCGCAGATCAGCTTCGCGGTAACCGCGAAGCTGATCAGCGCCATTGTTTTCGCTACTCGGATAGTACTATTCCTCTTCTTCTTAAATCCGAAATTTCAAGCTTCTGGCTCTTTTCTGTGCTTGTACAGGGCGGTTTGTGTCAGACCTGTTCGGAAACCACATTGTTGGTTTTCCCACGAGGCGGCTCATATCATGTATATTTCACACTTTTTTCAGACGCTAGCCACGTTTACCATAAGTGGTGGGGTAAAATCACTGCAGACCTTTGACCGGAACTGTGATCTAAAACATTCCAGATGTAACAACGCATGCGCCGAGGATACGACACGATGTTACCTGTGTTGTAACGATTTTGACAAGTGCAACGGGTTCCCGCAGAGAGCTAACACCGTGGTTGTGACGGCAAATACAGCGTCCGTGGTCGGACTTAAAGTGATCAGCACGGCTTTGTTGATAATCATTACAGTTTTGCTGTCGAAGTGAATATTCTATGATATAAATGGAAATGTTACAGCAGCCATGTAATTTTATGATTAGTCAGTCATTCATACATGTTCTCGTATTACATGTATTATGTGGATGAACTACCTGTATGGCAAAATATGTTTTTATATACTCAGCATCAATGAAAAGTTACCAGTATATCAGGTTCAATTAACACCTGGCAATATTTGATTCATTCTGAATAGGCAGCTGTCGATACTTCAGCGTTCATTTTCATGACATAGAGTGTCACCCCGTGACCATTGCTATTGAAAACGGTGCTTATCACAGCCAAAAAGGTTATTAATGTCAGGGGCTTTCATTTAAATGTATAGGGGAGTGCAAAATTTGGGTGCCACCTGAAAGTAAGGTCCTCTATTGGTGCTAACCGATGGGAAATAAATGGATAAATTTGGTACCGTTTTCAAAGAGGGTGTTAAATGCATAAGAAGGCACGACGACGTGTGAAAATAGGACTTTCTTCGAAAATCACAAATTGTATTCATCACGTCAACCATAGTTCTAGGGCTAGTGAAAGTGTTTAATGTCACTAAATTGATGAATCTTGAATGAAACTAAATGCTTTGAAAGTAATTATAAATTTTTCAAAATATCGAAATTTTAGTGGTGGTAACTTTTCATTGACGCTGAGTATATTTGTTGAAAATGCTAGAGACACTTTGTGCACAATCGAGATGATAAGAAATTGGCGTGGCTCTTGGTACAAATATTGGTATGAAAGGTTGCAGTATATGGAATGTCAAACACTTAAGGTACACGTATTTGTAGAGTAACATATTCTATGAACATTTAGCCCTGATAGAATTTTTGGTTTATTTTTCCATCATATATAGTAAAACTATTTTGTTGTATATTATTAGCAATGATAATCAAACTAGTTAGATACGATTTTAAAATACAAACTCTTTATATTAAATCTCAGGTTGTTTTGTCTGAATTTTGGACAGTAATATGCAAGCTCAGAACTCTCAGGCATTGAGAAAATCAAAATAAAAATACCTCTATAAAAGTGCTTAAAGGCAATTTTGCTTTTTTATGTGAATTCCGTAAGTTATACTTATTGAAGCTTGAGAAGTCATTTGCTTTATTCTAGATGCTGCATGTTCGAGGTAAAAATAAACAGTTCCTGAATTTAAAGAAATAAAGATAAAAAAAAGATAAATAAGTCTTTGGAAAGACAAGCTTAGACGTTTTTACTTATTTAAGTCTTTTATTTACATTTTGATAAAATATCTATACTTATCACAGAAACGAGAATTATTCATTTCTAATGCCTTTAAAATTGTCATTATTTTGGGGCGCCGTTTTGTTAAATTTGCTAAATACTAATTAATATTTGATCAATTAGTCCATTTGAGATTCTATAAAGATGTTGATAAATAATATGTTTTATTGCTTCTTGTCCTGTGAATGTTTTGTTTTTACTCTTGACCACCTGTTGTTTTGCAGAAAAATGAACACATTTATGCGGCACTCAGCTGAGCTTAGACTATATGTCATACAGTATAGTGTTTGTCAATTTGTAAAAGAGAATAGAAGGCAGTGTCAGAGTTTGTCGAAATCCCAATCGAATGTACAGTATACAGGACATCTATAGATTTACTCATTGTTTGTTTGGCGTGGCCATCTGTATTAGTATATGAAAAGTGACATGCATTTGATTATCATCGTTTCCGAATGCCAACATTCAAATAGCTCTAGCTTTGTTGCAAAGACAGCAGTTTGGAAAATATTTAGCCATTGATTTTTGCTGTTGTTTTTTTGTTGTTTTTTTTTGTAAGAGCCACAGTTTTGTTTTATGTTGTAATTGTTAGATCTACAATATTTTACCATTATTAGTGTTTTAAAGTGTACTTATAATGTTGTTGTATCATCAGTATATAGTAGTTGTATTTTGGTGGTGATGCGTACATTCTTTGTTCCTTGAGTGTCGCTTCAAAACATGTTAAAAATTTACAAGCTCATCGAAACATTTACACTGTATTTTATTTTTAAGTTTGATTCCATTAAACAGTAAAGGAAATTTATGAAAGTTTATATGTAACTAATTTAATGATCTCTTACCAACTTTATAATTGCGTTTATACATACAATCAAACTAATGCATTCATTGACAAGTGGTCACATGCGTTTGTAAAAGGCAAATAAAACCCGTCTTATCCCACGGTTTAAAAACTTTAAATGGATAACACTTCCGAAAATACTTTATCTCGATCTTATCCTTCATATAGAGCATTTTCTAATCATAAACAACATCTCGAATTTTACAATTCGCTTTTTCATTAGATCTTCTTTATGACACAATGTGTGTAGAATATAATGACGAGACGCAGATTAATGTAGCCCCCACACTGTATCGTTTTATATATTGTTAACACATTAAATTATATATTGAAATTATAAATGTTTAACTTTTGCTTACCTTGCTATTGTTATTTAAAACCCCTGCTGAGATGGAATTTGCATAAGAGCTCTTTAAAGAGTTTGCACATCTTTTACAACATCAATCGATTCGGTGAAATAAAAATGGTCCCTAGAAAACATTGTCTCCGTGTTCAAAAAGGCTGACAGCCTCTCTCGCTTACAGTTATCACCCGGGTACCTTCCCAGCAGGCACATGGCGTCAGAATGACGCCAAATCGACGTCGATGCGACGTCATGACGTCGCATCGACGTTGATATGACGTCAGTCTGACGTCATGTGCCCGCTGGGAAATTTATCCGCGTACCTTGCAATCAAACTATTGCGGAGCATATCATGGTATGTTTAAATGTCATGGCTCATTTGGATGAAAGTATTTTGTCAGATAGGCGACGTTTATTCATGAATCATGACATGGTCGTTCGTCTCTCATTAATAAGAAAGACCATCATTATTTCATGTAAAAGGTTCATATGTGTAGGTGAGTTCGTTGATGGCTGACTAGGCAAATTCTAGTTCTAAACTGTCGATTGCAGGTAGAGCAAGTCAATGTCATGGAATCTGCTGGAGGTCCATTGGGCTTGGCTTTGCGTTCTCTGCGCTTTCTTTCAGCTTCACAGATTCTCTTTCCTTCATAGAGAGCTGCTCTTTTATTGATGGGAAATATTCATTTGACTGTATTCATGACATAGCATATCTGTGAAACACAGATGACATCGGTGATAAACGACGGGGCAAAAATCTTTATGAATCAAGGCCAGGTTGATACATTTATCTTGAAGTCCCCCGCCCCCCCCCCCCCCCCCACACACACACACACGTGAACTTCTTAAGAGCAAAGTGATTACCAATGGAAATGGAAGGAAAATAATTGAATGGGCATATGCTTTCCTGTGATTAAGGCAACAAACATTTGAAATCAGACTGGGTCCCGTTGTATCTGATGATCCCCAGGGCACCATTCCTGGCCATTTGTTATTCTCTTTGCATATTAATGATTACCTAGGACATTGATTCTGAAATTAGACTCGTTAAGGATGACTGTGTTTTGTATCATGAAAACAAAGATGTGGAGGGACACAGGGAATCTTCAGAGAGACATTGATCGTTTAGTTAGTTGAGCTCGGAATGGGTTATGAGATTCCAACCGGCCAAGTGCAACATCATGCAAATGACGAATAAACGGATTGATGAAAATCAGGCTTCTTAAAACATACTTGGTGTAGGACAGTGCTGGAGAATGTTGAAAGCATCAAATACATCGACGTAACAATTACTCAGGATTTGAAACTTGCACCTAGGCATACAAAAGAAGCTGCATACATTTCCCCAAAAGCTCAAATATTGAACACTGAGACAGAAATGGTGGAGAGAGTGTAGAGGACGACAGAACGTACTTGAATTACCATTCCTGGAGGTCCACCTCCTTAATTTTATTTTACAAGATTCGCATGGGTACGTTGTTGCTTGACAAAGGCAATTAGCCAAACCCGGTATCTAACCTAAGACATACCGGAGCATCTCATGGTTTATAGTCAACGAGCTACCAGAGATCCCCAGATCTCTTCCACTGCCTCTCTTCTTCTCTGGTAAGATATTGTCATTTGGCATGTCACCAGTAAACTGTCCAGATAAACTGTCCAGATTCAGTTGTAGCATCCAAGATCCCTGAAATTTAAGGATTTTATTTAGTTCACGAGTGCAGATGTATGCGCATGTATGCGTATAGTATACATGCTTCTGCTCAGCTTCTTGCAAATAGTTTAAATGGTCTCTCGAATGGTTTTCCCTAGTTTGCTATAGCCTATTCAAAATTTATAAGCAGCATACAAGATTTTGCATATTACATGATATTAAGAGAATGAAACTTTAACTCATATAAGCCTGGCGTCCTTTTTATGGGACGTACGCAAACAGAATACGAAAATTTTGCAATTTTTTTTTTTTTTTTTTTTTTTTTTTTTTGGGGGGGGGGGGGGGGGGGGGGGTTGCTAGAAATTACAATGTATTTTTTGGTGGTGGGGATGGTCCACCAGTCCAGGTATTTTTGGGGTAAGGGAGCTAATTCTGGGGCCGAACCTATGCATATGCAAAAGTTCAGAGTACCCCCACCCCCATGGTATCGGATTTGCCTGTCTGATTCTCTAATCTTCTCTGTTGAAATGTCAGAAAATTATGTGTCAAATTTGTGTGTCTACGTCATTGCATACCTCAGAATCGGAATCAGAATAGCTTACTGGCGAAACGTCAAACTGACAATACTACACCAGGGGGATGGGGCTTGAGCGGAGGGGATTAGTCCTGAGCTCTCACAAGAGAAGTAAATTTAGACACACAATCATCTGACATTTCAGCAAATTTAGACGCACACTCATCTGACATTTCAGCAGAGGAGATCAGAGAATCAGGGAGTTCATTCCAATCTCTAATAGTCTGTGGGAAAAAAACTATGTAAATAGGCATTTGTACTTTCTGAAGGTATCTGAAATGCCTAGGAGTGTTGATTCCTACAACGCCTATTTTGGGGGATAAGCCTCCGTGGGTATTTTTGCTCTCCCTTTTAGACTTTTGTATTTAAATATAATTCTATTATCCTTCCTTCTTTTCTGTAGGGATTCCAATTTTAGTTTTTTTAAGGATGTCAGTCATACTACCTTTGTCATATGTATAATTCCTAGTTACAAACCTAGCTGCATGCTTTTGCACTTTCTCAACCTTCATAATGAGGGTCCCAAACTGAGCTACCATGTTCAAGAATCGGTCTCACCAGACCTTTATAGGCAGCTTCTCTAACATCTTGGGGGCAAGAAAACAGATTTCGTTTTTAAAAAACAAAACAAAAAAAAAACAACAAAAAAACAAGGATCCTATTGGCTTTAGTGCACACATTGCTGATGTGAGTATTCCATTTTAAATCCTTAGTTATTGTTACACCAAGGTATTTGATACTTTCAACATTTTCCAACTCTGTACCCTCAAGTTTGTAAGAAGCCTGAATTTTACTAGTCCGTTTATTCGTCAGCTGCATCACGTTGCATTTGACGGGTTGGAATCTCATACCCCATTTCCGGGCCCAACTACCTAAACGATCAATGTCCTTCTGAAGTTTCACTGTATCCTCCACATTCTTACTAACACGATAACAAATACAATCATCAGCAAAGTGTCTAATTTCCGATCCAATGTCCGAGGTGATATCATTTATATGCAGAGAACTACAAGGGACCAAGAACGGTGCCCTGAGGGACTCCAGATACAACAGGAGCCCAGCCAGATTTAACGCCATTAACAACAACTCTTTGTGGTCTGTAGCAAAGGAAAACATCAATTCATTTGCGGGAATTGTCTTCCCACTAATTCCATAATTGAACAATTTGCTTTTAAGGAGTTCATGCGGAGGAGTGCCAAAAGCTTATAAATCAATTTATTATATAGCTATAAATATCAAATCATTAAAACTTAGGGATAAAAGCCAAGTAACAAGTGTGCAGATATCAGACGATATCTGCACACTTACTTGATATTGCACACTTGTTTGAAGCAAAAAAAAAAAATCTTTTTATGAAGCATTGCCAAATTCTTGACTTGAGGGTCATCGTGCAAAACTGTAAAATTGGGACGTCAACTCTAATGACGTCATCTACATCTGACGTCGCGTGGAAAATGACGTCATACCTGGCCAAAACATCACCTGAAATTTGTCACTTTCAGATTTAAGCAATTTAAGCCGAAAAAGAAAACAAAATGTCAGCAATATTGATTCAATTGCAAAATGTGCTTCCGAAAAGTAACAGTGCAAAAATGATATCATCTGATATTGCACTAGTGCAAGAATGATATCACTTATGGATATTATCGCGACCTTCGTGTAGATATTTTAATTTTTTTACACTAACTCTCAACAAAATATCAAATATGAAAAGCAGATATTTATAGCTATATAATAAAAGGGTTATTGCACTGATATCGGTGAATATTGTCCGTCGTTGGGATATCTACGGATGCTCGCAAGCTCGCGTCCTTCGATATCCCAACTCGGGACAATATTCACCGATATCAGTGCAATAACCCTATAGTATCAACCTGACCTTGATTTTCTAAAATTTTTGCCCAATCATCAATCAATGTAGCTGAGATTCACAGCTATGGGATTTCCTGAATGCATGTTGCCTGTCGTTCAGATATTAGAACACACTATGTGTTCCCGAAGTTTGCAGGGTACGCAGGTCAAGAAAACTGGGCGATAATTGCAAGCAAGAGACCTGTCCGCCTTTTTGAACATGTTTGCTGAACACCATTCTTTGGGGATTTCACCCGAGACTGTAAATACTGGACATAGCTCAGATGCCAATTCCTAAATATTAAGGACTCTATGATGAAGCTCATCAGGGCATAAAGCTTTCGACGGGTTCAAACCTTTGAGAAGTTTTGTAACACCTTATTTAGATACCACTATGTCTTCCATGAACGAGGCTTTTCTATATAAAAGAGGGACATGGCTATGTTCAGTTTTTGTGAACACATCCGTAAACTGATCATTGAATTTACCAGCCTTTTTCAAAATCTGATTCAGCAAGACCACTTCCATTTCGCTTTTTCAAAGGAGGGATACCTTGAACATCTTTTTTCTGACTATTTATGTGCCGATAAAAATCTCTTGGATTAACCTTAATATCACCAACCAAGTTAATTACATACAACTCATGCTGTTTTCTGATATCTGCATTGATTTCTCTTCTCAAAGTTTCAAATTTTGTTCTAAATTTTGCACTCCCAGTTTTCTTTGCTTTAGCGTGGTTTGCATGTTTTCTGCAAATCTTTCTTCTTATTTCAAGTTAACCATGGGACTGAGGAAACTGAGCGACTAGTCTTTGATGGGATATGTTTATCCGCTGAATCTTGTATAAAAGATGACATTAAATTGAAGTCTTCATGCGACAGTCTGTATGCTTAGTTTTTAACCCAATCATGGTTGATAACTACGCTGCCTTCTTTAATTGCACGCCGGTAGGTCGGGAGTCAGACTCTATGATGGCCCCGACTTAAAGCCATTCATTTTAGTTGGTTGGGGCCGGAGCTTCTTGTCTGTTGCTTGACCCACCGGGGTCCAACTGGTGGTTTTCTTTTGCTCCGGAGTTAGTAGGTTATTCGGCGCCCAGGGATCTCCATCGTCGGGCAGCTTACTCAATTTGTGAGTCCTGGTTTTTGATTCATCAGAATGTTTATCGTGATTTATTTGTTTGTTCTTGATGATTCATTGACTAGTTAGAGATTCACCACGAGGACCGAAGAACTAACTAAATGTTATGAACCACTGCAGAAGCTGAGGGTGAGGTTATGGCCATGTAAAACCGGTTTAAGCCCGCCAGTAACTTTGTGTTACTGATCGTTCCAAGGCGATACTTCTGTGGTGGTTCTTTTTGTTTTATGTCTTGGTGTTGGCGCCTTATGTATGTTTTCATATTTTTAGTTAAGTTTAGGTAACTGAGTGGCCACCTATTGGGAAAATAGCTGCTCGTTCGGCTTACGATATGTTTTCATGGTATAAGTACCTGATTGTTAATTTGGTTTTTTCCCACCTCGGTTTTTGGAGTGGGAATCTTTTTCTGGTTGCACCTTTTCCTGATCTTTGCCTACTTGTACTTTTTTTCCTGAACCGACCGTATACCAGAGTAACCATTGAAATATTTCTCCTTTGCAAATTTAAGTGCATCAGCTTTCATAGTTTCATAATCACTTTTCTGATATTTATACACCTTTCTCTTAGGTTTCTTGATGGGGGAATAACTTGTTTCAAAGTTCCATAGACAATGTCAAGATCACTAAGCCTGTCGGGGGAATGGATATCAACAAATTGTCTAGGAAGTGAAGTGATAATCAAATCCAATGAGTTTTGTCCTCTTCTGTGGAAGTACACTACCTGCTCCAATTCATGATCATTAATGAGGTACAAGTAGGCAAAGATCAGGAAAAGGCGCAATCAGAAAAAGATTCCCACTCCAAAAACCGAGGTGGGAAAAAACCAAACTAACAATCAGGTACTTATACCATGAAACAATCGTAAGCCGAATGGGCAGCTATTTTCCCAATAGGTGGCCACTCAGTTACCTTAACTTAACTAAAAATATGAAAACATACATAAGGCGCCAACAGCACAAAAATTTTTTAAACACCAAGACATAAAACAAAAAGAACCACCACAGAAGTATCGACTTGGAACGATCAGTAACACAAAGTTACTGGCGGGCTTAAACCGGTTTTACATGGCCATAACCTCACCCTCAGCTTCTGCAGTGGTTCATAACATTTAGTTAGTTCTTCGGTCCTCGTGGTGAATCTCTAACTAGTCAATGAATCATCAAGAACAAACAAATAAATCATGATAAACATCCTGATGAATCAAAAACCAGGACTCACAGACTGAGTAAGCTGCCCGACGATGGAGATCCCTGGGCGCCGAATAACCTACAAACTCCGGAGCAAAAGAAAAACACCAGTTGGACCCCGGTGGGCCAAGCAACAGACAAGAAGCTCCGGCCCCAACCAACTAAAATGAATAGCTTTATTTGTTTACCAAATGAAGGTCATTTACTTTAAGTTAAAATTTCTAGATGTAAGACAGACATTAGGTAGATCAGGTTTCATGAACAGGGCATTTTAAAAGAACAGACGTGAAGACCTATCAATATGAAAGTATCAGCTGAAGAAAACAAATCACCTTGTTAGCAATTTGTTTTACCACGGAACATAATGCAGGGCTCAGAATATTTAAAGGAACACTGCACTATTTTCTATAAGTCATAATCATATAAACTACCCCACATTACTGTCTGCTTCAAAGTTAAATTCCTGCATTTGAACAGTGCTTTGAAGTTTATGATTACACAATTTGATACAGGAACTGCTATGCTAATGTCTATGTGATTGTTTTGCTTTTTTAAAATCTACATACATGTATTAGATGAAAGCGATCTTTCTATCAAATTCAGTCCGTAATGCATTCTGACTAATGCTGACAGTGTTGGACTCTCAGTGCCTTGCAATGTTCATGTTTGGCCTTATTTTGGGGAAAATAAAAATGGACAAAATTATTTCATAAACTGAAACAGGACATTTTCCTCATCAAAGTTCCGTACATCAAGGCACTACTCGGGTGATGAAATAGAAGCGGACATCATGTTTATTATTTTTTTTATATAAAACTACATGCAACATGTATATTTTGTCAATATTGTCTTAATATAACTGTTCCTAATTAGACTGAAAAAGCCATTTTCATAATCAGATTCCATGTAGATAAATGTAACGACTCAAACGATGAAAAAGAAACAGTTGCCCAGTATATCCAGATTATATGTGGCTTTTTTTTAAAAAAATTCAGTTTTACGTCCCTTTCAAGATTATTGCAGCTCATATGAGACGGGCCAAGCAGTAGGTGGGGCGAAAATGAGAGAACCCCGAGAATAACCACCTGACACACCCGCAAACAGAACTTGGCATGTCTCACATGTGGCCAGAGCGGGGCCCGAACCCACACCGGGTGATCGAATGGTTAAGTGCGGTAATGAAACATCATCGCTCTTAACCACTCGGCCACGGGGGCCGGCCTGTGACTTGTTTTGTTTGCTTGATTGAATTGATACTTAAAGTCCTAGTCAACAGCTATGGTCATGTCCAGACATTGCCTCCATTTTATGAGATTTTCCCCAAAAATAGGACATCATGACATCCAAAGATGTGCTTCAATTATAGCCGGCCGAGTAAATCAATTGGGCTTTAATATATGTATGGATCGTTTGTCTTGAACCACTTTTCCAGGGCAGGCTCTGACCTGAGCGGCTGCAGTAATCAAATGATCAGTCAGTCGCGTATAAACTTTGCATGGGGGCTCAAGCAGTCCATTTATTTCTTTAGGCTCCATTGTGGGTCCATGACATGTTTTAAAATGTGGTTCAGAGTACTGTATGTGCTCCTTCGAGCAGTCTATAACAAACAACTGAAAGAAAAACTGTAATAGTTGCATGAGATTGACTTTAATCTTTAATAGTTCATATTTCATTAGAGAGAGAGAGAGAGAGAGAGAGAGAGAGAGAGAGAGAGAGAGAGAGAGAGAGAGAGAGAGAACTGCAGAAATAATAACTAAATAAAATCACTAAATCACAGTAAATCTGTAAATAACAGAGAATTTATGTATCAGATAAGACCCAGATGAGATACTTTACAGTTTGGAATAAGTACTCTCATTGCAGCAGTGTTTATTTACTAATTAAATAAATCTAATTGCTCAGAATCAGAATAGTTTACTGGTGAAACGTCAAACTGACAATACTACACCAGGGGGGGGTGGGGCTTTCCTATCAAAGTATGTAGCCGAGAAGCTGATTTTGGTACTAGTGAACCCTGACCTTATGCTGTGTAACACAAAAATCAATAGATCTAGTGGAACTGCGAATTCACTTATTGACGTGAACCGAAAACAAGTGGCACGAAACGACCTTTCATCGAAACGAGGCGGTGCGGTACGGTTTCATACCTTGAAGCTCTTCACAAAGGAGAATTTATCGTGTTCGGATTGCTTCGGAATTCTAGGTTCAATCTCATGAACCCGAAAGCTTCACCGTAAAACTTTGACCATATTTTGGTTGAAAATTTCCCCTTCAAACGACGAAAATGCCTCTTGGTGTTAAACCAGTTTGTAGTTCATGTAAATCTAATGCATCGTCAATGTGGACAAAGAGCTCCCATGGCGAAATTCTTTGCAATGCCTGTGCAACAAAATCAAGTTCAAGTGTCAAAGACAACAATGGAGTGGTCCAAATACAGGGTAAAAAGATGAATGGGAATGGTGACAACGGTATGGGGCCAGTCCTGAGGAAAAGCTCGAGAAGTAAACCCTCCAAGTACAGGCAACAGACTGGAAAACTTCTACCAACCAAAGGAAAGAGTAGGAGAATTATCTTTAAGAAAACGGTAAATAAGAAATTAGGTCAAACATGAACACAAACCTGCCCCAGATTTGAACAGGGTCTTCATATTTCGTATAAAAAGATCCTGGTTCTTGTTCTCCTTTCTATTCAGGGTCAGGTATGTGTAACGAACAGCCGAGCCAAGCCACAGCAAACCCTGTCAGTGGAAAAGCATGCTCATCCACCAAGGGTGGTTAAGGATGTTGTATGGGACATCTTTGTCTTCGCTTTGGGAAATACACCCGGATTTCATCTAATTAGAGCCAAAGTGTGTAGCGTTTTTAAATTGAAATTTGCACTCAACATACCGTATTATGTTTATCTATTCCTTGAGATTTGACACACAATATCCAGATGTCACATTGCAACGCATTTTGACCTTAAAGCATGTCCAAGCACATGTTTGAATTTATTTGTGGTCACAAAATGTTTGAAACACACCCTAGGATACCATGACACAGACATTACCATATACATGTATATGCATCAACAAACTCAGAAGGCAAACATGGCAAAGGAAGTTTTTGTTTGACTTCATGCTTAACGTCCCAATCAAAAGCAAAGGTCATGTCGGGACATTGCCTCCATTTTATGGGACTTTTACCCAAAGTGAGGATGTCATGACATCCAACAAGTGCTTCAAATATAAGCCACAAAGGCTTATATGTATGGATGGTTTGATTTGAACCACTTTTCCTGGGCTGGCTCAAACCAGAGCGGTATACCAGTAATCAGCTGGTCAGTCAGAAGCGTGTTAGCTTTGCCTGGAAGCACAAACAGCCCATCTATTTCTTTAGGCCCCATTCACTATTTGGTTGTCATTTTGATTGAATAATACATCAGCCATGTGAGGAGACTGTAGCAGCATATGATGGCTTTGCGCCAATGCAACGCGCTACAAATGTGATATTTGGTGAATGATAAAAACCTGAAGTACAAAAATCCATGTTCATTGAGCGTGTTTAATGTTTAATATTGAAGAGTATACAATATTACCGAGTTGACTTTGGGTGAAATGATCTTCAAATATTGTTAAAATACAATGTACAGTCCAGTTTCCGGTTACGCAAAGTTCCCAACTCCGGAAATCCTTATTAAAAACATGGTTAAACACAGGGCTTTTTCTCTATACAAAACTGGGTCCGGTTTCCGGTACCAAATTTTTTCCCAATTGGCTGAAAGAATTCCCAATTGACGTGGAACATTCCCAATTAGCAGAAAAATCCCAATTTAAAAGGTAAACTTTCCCAATTTTGTTAAAAAATGCACTATTTTTTCCCCAAATTGTCATATTTTTTCCCAAAATCACAATTTTTTTCCCAATTTCATCGGTACTAAAAATTTCCCCAAAAGGTCAGAAAAAGCCCTGAAACATGTATTACCAGTACCTTCAAAACAAATAATCAGTTTTTGTTCTCTTGGCAATTTTCTAAACATTGCATTATCCAATAAATATCTGTGAATGAGTTCACTCACACCAATCTTTTATCTTTAGTAGCTTTTTGCATGTCAAATTTTATGACATCTGATGTCACACTGTTACATACCGAGAGCAAAGAAACATCGATTATGCATGGAAAAAACCATGTACATTACGTACATAAAGGATCTCATAAAATTATATATACTGAACAAAAAAAGAAACGCAACAATAGGCCACCGAAGATTTTCGAGTTTAAGGGTTAAATGTTGATAATTTCAGGTCTGTTGCTGTATGATTCCCATTCATGGGATATTAGGGTATATCATGCAAAAACTGATTTTCATTTCGATAAAAATTGAATGAGAAATTTGTGTCGTCTTAAACAATGCGAATTGTGAGAGATCTGCTCTGCGCATGCGCAAACTTTTGAAACTTCAAATCACCAAGAAACAATATCAGCTGCTCCCAAATTAAAATTCAAGAAAAACAAATACAGTTCAACGACAAACAAGCTCGTTATTAAAACCATCAAAATCTCTATATGTTTAATTGAAAGGGGGGTAATTTCAATTTTATTCATTTTATTTCTTTAATGTGTGAGTTATCTGCCGAGTGGTACATTGTGATTTTGAATGCGGGTTTAGAGCGGATTTAAATCGTACCATTATTTTAATTCTCGCGCATGCGCACTGTGTGGATTTCCACTTTCAGCATGCCCATGGTCGGCATTGAATAACTCCGTGAATACGCATCAAAATGAAAATCGGTTTCTTGCATTTGGAAGCCTGATATCTAATGCAGAAGCAGAAAATGCAATGATTTCTGATTGTATGACAGTTTGCTCAAAATTTAGTGAAATATAATTGTTGCGTTTCTTTTTTTGTTCAGTATAGAAAATTGTAAACACTGTTACATTATATTTAATGGCAAACACAGGCTGGACCAGAACCCAATACTTCAAACTTACGTAGGATGACACATTGCCGGGGCTAAAAAATCAGCAAGAATGTACAATTTCTTTTGAAATAGTCGCTTCTATGAGGTAATGGCTTCAAGAACCGAAAAATTTGGTCATAAAAATCTTTCCTGCAAAGTAAAGGATATGACTTTGTCTACATCTTGTCGGGTATAGTTTAGCGGTAATTAAAATTCTATTCTTCTGATGGCAATGATTTATCATTGACAAGAACATTTTGCGAAACCAAGTACTTGACTGTAATGGAAATTTGATTTTATGACAATTACTAAATTAATTCACCCAAGAAACACAAAAGAAAAAGCGGCTCTCCTAGCAAAACGTGGGGAGCCTGGTTTGCTAACAGAGAACCGGATTAACAACTGAGAGGTCATGATTCGGTCCGATACCCGCCTCCGCCATGTAGTGTCCCTGAGCAAGACACTTCAAGCTCCAGGCGGCCCCCGTGGCCGAATGGTTAAGGTCGCTGACTTCAGTGCTCTTGATCATTCGATCATCTCACCTCTGTGGGTTCGCACCTCGCACGGGGCATGAGTCACATGTGGGACAAGCTTAGTTCTGCTTGCGGGTGTGTCAGGTGGTTTTTCCCTGGGTACTCCGGTTTTCGCCACACCTACCGATTGATTTGTCTCGATATGAGTAAAAAAGCTTGAAAGGGATGCAAAATTGAATTAAAAAAAAAAAAAAAAAAAAAAAAATTCAAGCTCCACAAAGTACCGGTTACGTACCTAGAAAGGGATGAATCGGGGATGGCTTTGTCTCCTCGCAATGACTACATGTAAATAATAGTTGTGAAATACATTACGGCCAAAACACAAAAGAAAGTGAGAAAAAAATAATGACTTGACACAACCATCCTATGAGTCAGTATTTACATTGTGTATATGCATTAGACCCAAGGTTGCAAATAACATGTCTAGGCAAAACAGTTAAATTTTGCTTCAATGGCTTGTTTGGTAATGTTTTTACGTCCCACTTAATACTGTAGCTAAGGTCATGCGGATAAACTAGCTCATTTTAAATTTTAACCCGAAAGGCTGAAGAACCCTTGGATCAATACCACTCTGGAAACAGTTCAATAGGCCCAGAGCTATGTATACATGTACATGTATGTCTCTGTTAGGCCAGAGAAAATAATTATTAGATTCTCATCCAAAGTTTTGAAAAATTCTGGGGTGGGTGCATGGGTGAATTTTATTTTTCATTTTATTTTTTACTATGACTCTCTGCTAATCCTAGTTTCTCTAAATTTTTATATGATTTTTCCATTAAAAGACACGCAACTTCCGGTGTATTGGCTGACGATGTTTTGATTTTGGGGATTTGTTTATGAAAATTTTATTTCTAAGTGTTTAATTTATAAGTCATCTGCACACCAAGTAAGCTCACTCACGGACCGATACACTGGCGCGGCACCATTCGTGACCCATGTTCTGTCCGGTAACTCGCATTAACCTCGCATTAACTTTTTTTTTTTTTTTTGGTGGGGGGGGGGGGGATCTTTTTATCGTGTGATGTAGCAAATTCTCTTCTGGCCCGGTGGCACGATAGGGTTGAGTTTATCAAGCCTGGATACAAGATACAACAACAGTCAACTTAAGTGAATGGAATTTATACATACATGTAATTATGTTTACTTTTTATTGAGCACTGTGTTTTTGTTCTTTTCCGACCAAAATAACAGTTGTTGAACAAGGGCGGGTGGGAACGAGAATCTCAAGATAATTTTTCTCTGGCCTTAGACTCTGATATTGTACCAGGTTGACCAATGTTTTGCTTGACCGACTTTGTCCAAGGACTATCCTATAAGGGGGTACAAGATAGACAAGTTTCAGTGGTCATTTTTTTTTTCATATATATATATATATATATATATATATATATATATATATATATATATATATATATATATATATATATATATATATATATATATATATATATATATATATTTTTTTTGCTTTGCTGTTGGTATGGGTAACCTTAAGTGTTGTAATAAAAATAATAATAATAATAATAAATAAATAAATAAATTTTATATTTTAGGAGGACAACAAATTTAGCACAATTGACAATCTTCCATATGGTCCTCCAGTGAATACAGACAGTGATCAGTATCAGACCTTTTTTATTTTTTTTTTCAGTCATTTTCATATATTTTCGAGATGTAAGTAATGCTATATTTTGAAAGAAGAGAATCCAGTGCTTGCCTTATAATGCTGAGCGCCAAGCAAAGTAGCCACTGATACCATTTAAACGGTCTTATTTATGATGCGGCTCTGGATCTAACCTACGACACTCTAACCATTACACAATGAGCAAGCACGATTTGGGAAAAATATCCGTAGGCTGTCAGCAGTTAATTTGGTTGTTTGTATGGAGGCTTAACATTCCAGTCAACAATTTTTTAGTCATGTCGGGGCGGAGCCAACGCTTGTGAGGCTGTCAGCAGTTTAGCAGTGTAGCGTTGAAGTGAAGTCCCAAATCACGTACTTTGTAATATATATCAGCAGTAAGACGAATAGCAACTATTTAAGAAAAATCTGAAACTTAGACCACTGAATCATATTCTTGTTGTAGTGTCAGCGTTTTATGCCCTACTTACATCGCAAGTCATACTGAAACAGGGGCCCCTACCCATTGGGGCCCCAGAAGGAAATAGATGGGCTGATTATGCCTTCAGTGAAGCCTGTACGATGCTGACTGGCTATCTGATTACTGGTTAACCGCTCGGGTCTGAGCCTGCCCAGGAAAAGAGGTTCCGAGTCTAACCATCCGCACATTATAATATGAGCCGCATCGTGAGAAAACCGGAATTTTGCATATGCGAAAACAAAGGCGCAGATCAGATTTGCAGTAACTGCGAAGCTGATCAGCGCCTTTGGTTTCACCACTCGGATAGTAAAATTTCTTTTCTTCCTAAATCCGAAATTTCAAGCTTTTGACCATTTTCTGAGACTGCACAGACCCGTTTATGTCGGACCTGGTAGGAAACCGCGATGACCGGTTTTCTCGCATCAAGGCTCATATATTATAACCCCTTTTGGCTTTGTCTGGTTATATTTGAAGCACATGTTGGATGTCAAAGACTCATGACATCTTCATTTTGGGCAAGAGTCCCATAAAATGGAGGCAATGTCCCAACATGACCTTAGCTGTTGACTGGGACGTCTTCATTTTGGGCAAGAGTCCCATAAAGTGGAGGCAACGTCCAGACATGACCTTAGCTGTTGACTGGGATGTAAAGCATCAATTCGAACGAATTCAAACTGAGACATGGCATATTTGAAATTTCATCTGGAATGAATATGCCGGAGAAGCCCTATAGCGATTTCCCAACCACTTATTACATAGCAGATAGCTTTACCACACCACGGATGCTCTAGACTTCAGTTGTATCCGAAGGATGCAACTAACATGGACTGACCTCCATCCCCGATCCCCACCCATTCGCACCCATGTAACTATAAAAAAAAATGTGTTTAAACTGCACATACGCAACAAACGTTAACTGCATGAAAGGGACATTTGGCATACTGGACTTTGTCATGTATATTTCAATAGACAAAAATGGAACACAATGCATTTTCATTTATTCAATAAATGAAAACTAATAGGGTGACAGGACTTTTGAGGAAGAGTATATTGCACCCCGTGTTCAGGACTTTCTCAAAACTGTTGTGTAATATTAAAATATGTACACAAGGAAAATTATATACTACATTTTCCGCGTACATTGCTCTACATGAACCATAACTAATTTTCTCAAAACAAATGTGTTTTTGGATAGTTAAATATCTTGTTTAATGCAGTCGGAATGTGATGTGCAGAAAAAATCTGCCATTCGCGTGCTAAAGGATTACCCAAGCTATTCAAGGTGGTAAGTTTATCGAAAATGCTTGTTTTGGTCACTTTTATATCCTTTGTAATGCCATACTGGTGCTTTGCATGATTAAAATTGTCAAGTTTGGCAATAAAGAATAACTATTCTTAATAGAGTCGGACAAACTTTTGGCAAAATACATTCTTGTTTTCTCTCCAATTAGATGGTCAAAACTGGCTCAACATGTTCGAAACAGCCAAAATATGCCAGTGTTTAGAACAATGTCCTAAACTGCACTATGTAATCAACACTTACTCGATTCACAAAGTTTAAAGTTTGAAATTTGCATATTACACGCACTCAATATGCCGCTAATACGTTGCACCAACATATTTTTCCAAGGGAGGCTATCCTATCACATAACTTCCCCCTCCAAGAAGACTCGTCCCGAGTCTTGGCCAGGGGACTACATGGGTAAGGCAACTCCGGTCTGGCAGTTGTCATTATCCCACCGCTGCCACCAGATGTAACGAACAGCCGAGCCAAGCCACAGCAAACCCTGTCGATGGAAAAGCATGCTCATCCACCAAGGGTGGTTTACTGCGCTATATAATCAACACTTACTCGATTCACAAAGTTTCGAGATTGAAATTTGCATATTACACGCACTCATGCCACTAATACGTTGCACGAACATATTTTTCCAAGGGAGGCTATCCCGTCACATATGAAAGACCAGGTGTAGCCGAGCTGTCGAACTTGACCTTTAAACTTCAAAATTGAGGTCATTTTTTTCTCCTCGTTTGGCACAAAATATGAGATTTTCGATCAGTTTTTTTTAAGATATTAAGCAAATAAACATAATTTAGTGTGCATACACATATTTTGATCAATAAAATATCCATTTCAGAAGTCTTAAGAAATTATTCTGAACATCATATAGAAGACCAAGATTCAAGTTTATAATAACAACTGAAAAGTCAGGCTTGGAAAACTATTCTGGAAATCGAAGATCGGCTCGGCACGGGTTTTCATATCTGACCTTAGTGTGAAAGATAGCTTTTTATGCTGATACACATGGCTGCTAAATACTTTTTGCTGGACTATCTAGACTATTGTTTTAAAGCCAGTTGACATAATTGTTTCAAAATGTTAGTTTGGATACATTTTATGATTTATTTTGGTATCTGATTTTAAACATGTGCACCATTTGGGGAGCATATTGGCCTAGAGGTAGAGTGTCATACTACAAGCAGAGAGGCCCTGGGTTCAAACCCTGATTTGGTACTTGTACTTTGTTGTGGCCTAGTAACAACATGTAGAAATGGCTGATACCCAGGAAGCCATGGTTCAGTCCCGACATAACTGAAAAATTGTTGGCTTTTATGTTAAACCTCAAAACAAGCAATATAAAAGCAGCATTTCAACTTATCTATCCAATGTCTGTGGCATTATTTTTCAGCAACCCATGAAAGCACCTACAGCAGTAGCAACAGTAGTCACAGGACAGAGTATCTATCATGATGTAAGTACATGTACAGTTGTGTGTCATGTGTAACTTCTTGAGAAAAACATCTTTTCTTAGCTACTCAGGTCCCACACAAACTAGGCTGTACAGCCCCATGCAGGTAACCTGTATGCTTAAAATTTCAAGTTTAGAAAGTAGAGTGAAAGTACATCAGGTTTAGAGAGTACAGTGAATGTGTAGTAGGAGGAGAAATAGAAGTCTGTTAATTAAGACATCCAGCCAGAGCTGGCCTAGTACCCCAATTCACCTGGAAAGAAATCAGGCGTCATAACCACAAGGCTAAATTATATATAGCCTAAAAGGTCCGGACCAGTTAGACTGGTCAATTTTGCACCCTATATACCTATATGTACACTATATACAATGTACTTCGCTTGCCGCACAATTACAAATGTAATAAATGACATTGACTCAGATTTTTACTTTCAATGGTAACGATTATTAGAAGAATGACAACATTTGCATTGAAATCTGTTTTTAAACATTTACGAAAAGCAAATTTCCTCATGTCTGGTTGCATGTTTGTCTATTTTTCAGTGTACATATTACCAAGTTGGTGATATTGTTTCCCTAGTGGACGACGATGATAAAGTCTACTATGCTCAGATACGAGGCTTCCTTCAGGACCAGTATTATGAGAAAAGTGCCGTCATAACTTGGTTACTCCCCACTTCAGCCTCCAGCAAAGAAGGCTTTGATCCATCTACTTATATCTTAGGTAAATATGAAATGAGATTTTTGCTTTTTTTAAAACTACAAAATAAACCGGCTTAGCTTCTGCTTAGTTCATGGTCTAAGATTTAAACAGAAACTTGAAGTTTAATATCTGTGTTGCTGTCACAAGAAAACTGGCCTTGTGGTAGAGCTCTGAGTTCCAAGGAAGAGATTAAAGGTATTATGAGCCACAAGGCGAGAAAAACGGTCTTCAGGGTTTCCGACCAGGTCTGACACAAACCAGCCTGCACAGTCACAGAAAAGGGCTAGAAGCTTGAAATTTCAGATTTAAGAAGAAGAAAAATTGTACTATCCTTGTAGCGAAAACAAAGGCGCTGATCAGCTTCGCAGTTAATGCGAAGCTTATCTGCTCCTTTGTTTTCGCATAGGCAAAAATTCGGTTTTCTCACGATGCAACTCATATAGAATTATATCACCACCCTGTTTTCTAAAGCAAGACAGACACTTTAAACTCTCCATATGATTTGTAAAATTACCAGGAAGTTGTGGCTTTGTTCTGACGTTACTGAAATTTTGTTATCAGCATATGAGCTGCCTCATGAGAAAACCAACAATCTGCATATGCGAAACCAAAGGCCCAGATCAGTTTCGCAGTAACCATGAAGCTGATTGGCATCTTTGTTTTTGCTACACGGATAGTACAATTCCTCTACTTTATAAATCCAAATTTCCAGCCTCTAGCCATCTTCTCTGACTGTACAGGCCGGTTTGTGTCAGACATGTTTGAAAGCTACATTGTTGGTTTTCCCATGAGGCGCCTCATATATGATATTTGAATATCAAGCTTGTTTTTTTCACAGGACCTGAAGAAGATCTGCCTAGAAAAATGGATTACATGGAATTTGTGTGTCATGCCCCCTCAGACTATTTCAAGGCCAGAAACGCCCCCTACCCTACAGTCAATAACTCTCCAGAACTGTGCTATGTGTGGTCCCACGCCGGACCAGAGATCAGAGTGGCACCCACTATGGATGAGATATTCTCAATGAACATTTCAGAGGGTGGATCTCCGGTGAAGAAGACCAAAGCAGAAAAGTTGAAAGCGAAAGAGGCTAAAGAGGCAGCCAAGTTGTTGGATGTTGTTTGACCCTGTTAATTGAATGAACAAATTGTTAGTTATAACATTGCCAAATGTTTGTCACATGGATCTGAAATGGAGTGAGAAGTCTCAAAGTTAGATCATGATCAAATTTCTCATAGAGGAACAGTTTGATCTAGCTTCACTGTTTGCATTTGAGCCACACCATGAGAAATTAGATTTTTTGCTTATGCGAAAACAAAGACGCAATTACTGCACAGCTGATCAGCGCCTTTATTTTTGCAACTCAGATAGTACAATCCCTCTCATATTAAAATTCAAAGTTTCAAGCTTCTAGCCTTCTGTAAATATACAGACTGGTTTGTGCGAGAACCGGTCGGGAACCCCGAAAACCGGTTTTCTTGCGTCATGGCTCATTTGTCACCAGTTAATGGTTCTATAGTGGTATTTGCCATGGCCATATTGTTTTTCGGTTAAATGTTCTTGTTTGGATCTTTGTGTTTACAATCATGAATGGCAAATAATGCCATTGCAACTGGTCATCTGCAAAGTCATCACACAGATAATCAGTGTCCAGTGACATATGCCAAAGTAAAGGTATCTCTTAATGCCAGTCAATATTAAATGCATATCATGTGGCGTCCATTATTGCCTTGTAACTTTACTGCAGTCTGCCTTTGAATGTGGTCTGCTAGATTGGCTGGGTTTGAAGCTGCATGATGAGACTACCTGTCTTCAATGTTAAGACCCAAGTCGGGTTAACAGGATTGTGCAGAAACAGAATAATGTGCTTATATTTTCATAAAGTCCGGGAATTGTGTATTGCTGTAACAAAACCCAGGGCACAGATTGGCTGTACTGCTATAAAGCAGCTAATGTGTTCAAATGTACGTGAGCATGTTAAAATATTCTTGAATGATTATTCTGAAAGACAGTCTTCATATTTGTTATGTAACAATATGCTTTAATTGGAGCAAAGTCTCCTCACGGTGACTGAAAGCCACTTTTGCTCGTCTTGAAACCATTTACATATGTACATCACAATGTACATATCCATGTTTGTGTAAGGTAAGTCTGCTAATTTGTGCAAGGGACATACCTTCAATATTTCCCTACAGCTCTTCTTAAGTCATAAAATTGTCTATCTGTAGTATGACTTGTACAAAATAAAATGTAAATATGTATGCTTTAGTTGTGTATGTATGATATTCTCAGAAAGATCGGCATAAAATTTAATGGAAAATCTGCAAAATCAGGCATAGAAAAAATCTGTCAATGATGCCTGTATTAAATAGTGTCGCAACTTATCTTTAGGCTGCGTTCACATAGAAGTATACGGTATTCGCTATACGGGCACGCCAGTTCACATAGAAGTAGCACATGCTTTCAATAGGCTCTTTTTGTAAGAAAAATGTTGCGAATTCGGTATTTTGAAAAAATATGGCTTCTTCAGAAGAGGAGGCGGCGGCAATACCTAAGAATAACAGACACATATTGGTTCGACAGCACTTTGAAATGCAGCCTGTGTTGGTCAAATTTAACACAACATTCCTGAATCTCATGAATTATTGAAGCCATCCACTCTCATTGAAAACGTGGAAACTTTCTGATATGCATGTCATTATTTATAATCAATACTAGTAAATTGTACCCGTTCTGACGTTATCCATACATTAAAATCCATACACTCGCCAACTTTTATCCAAATTGAACCAAGGACTTTCGAGAAACAGAAATTCGACCGTGACCTAGACGACATTGTCGTTTCAAAATTAAATCCTCCAGTGACATACCCGGGTTCCACCAAGTTTGGTAAAGATGGGCACCTAATGTCATGAATCATGATTTGTCACTGGGGATCCGTCGTACGGCTCCGTCGGATCCCTAGGGATAAGTCAGTGATTCATGGGTTCTCACGTCTGTGGTATTTAAGGCGGAATTTTTGTATCAATTAAAAAAGGCTTGAAATAAAATGATGGATATGTGTTGTTAAAAGGGGAAAAAAAGGAATAATAACTATTGTCTGGTACGTACTTTGTGTTTTCATTACTGTTGTCCAGTCTTTAAAAGTTTAAAGTATTGTGAACATGGGCTAAAATAGATTGTGGTCACTACACCTAAACACCTGGGAGGAGTATGGGGACAAACAAGCCAAAAAAAAAAAAAAGACTAACTTGTGTAAATGAAAAATTCAGACTAGCAAAACAACTGTACGCTATACGAAAATCGAACATGTTCGATTCCCACGATACTATACTTTATTAATTAACTACATTAATATTAGTACTTGTATGACCAAATCAGCCCACATCATACGGATGACAAACTGGGCCAATACGAGAATAACTGAGCCAATACGAGAAAAACAAGGCCAATACAGAAAAACAAGGCCAATATGAAAATGATGTCATTCGACGTTCTTTTTCAAAAGAAAATGGCAGCCATGTTTTCCTCCGTTTCGCCGCTTCAAAACTGCAGTTGTATTTATAACATAAAACTTACACTGCAGTTGCATTTATAGAAGTAGAAATAATCGTCAACAGTTATCGCTAATAAAAAGGAAAAACGGAATTCGTCAATCTTATATGAAAACACAAGGTTTGTAGGCATTTTACTCCGGCTCACCAAGTCTCAAAGGCGTTTGTTGACTTTGTTTTATCTTATGAAATGTTATTTATTTATTTAATTACTTTAGGCTAGCTAAATAGTTAAAATACATTGTTATTATGTTCATTGGCCTTCTTCCTCTTCAAGTGTTGACTCGCTATCACGAATTTCGCAGTGTTTCGATGAGACTGGATCATACAGTGGCCTGCATTCGAGATTTTATCAGAAAATTCTCTGTAGTTTATAGGCCTCTACTCGTAGCTTCAGTGTTTAAACAGAAGAAGATGGCTGTTATATTTTTTGTGCATGTACATGCATGCGTCTAATATTTTTATCCATTGCGTTGTGCACTTTGTCAAAGAGCACAATTCAAATAGAAAAGTTAATTAATAAAATTGTCATTAATCAAGTAATTTCGTATTGGCCCAGTTACAGGTCCTCGGCCAGCTGTATTGGCCCTCAGCTCAGCCTCGGGCCAATACAGCAGACCTCGGACCTGTAACTGGGCCAATACGAAATTACTTGATTAATAACATTATAATACGCACCTATATGACCTTTTCGAATAGTGTCCTCCTACGTGACCCGGTATAAGGAAATCATAGTATTTGCGTGCCCTCAAAAACGTACACCGTATACCCGAATAGTCTACTCCTATGTGACCGCAGCCTTAGGGATTCTGATAGGGACGTAAATTTTCACCAAGTAGATCAACCATGAAATATAGGTAAAGAGCTCTGGGTCACGGTGTACTCATGAAGAGTATGCCAATAACAATTAAGTTTCATGCTTTAGGCTATCATTGCTACCGAGAAATACATTTAAGTTCTAAACCTGAAGCACCTCAATGTAAATTTAAAGTTCTCAACTTGACAAATTGTTGACAGACAGACTGAAATTCGAACTATATCACAGTTGTTATAAGCAGGTGTGATAAAAAACAAACAAATAGCATTTTCATGTTTCAGTGACTTAAATGATGGTTAGAAAAATAAACAACAACACAAAGCATATCATTTAAAAGTATATTTTCTTAAAATTCAACATCAGATTACATATTATTATGAACAAAATTCATATTTCTTTACACTAATCTGATTCTACCAAAGGCAGACACAAGCAAACATGACACTTTCAGCTAGCAAAAAAAAAAAAAATAAAATGAGGTGCAGAATTCGACACCAGACCCAAAGCCTCATAATATGACATTGTGCGCCATGAGAAAAACAGACTTCAGGGGTTCCAAGTGCCTAACACCAACCAGACTATATAGTTGTGTAAGAAGGCTAGAGGTATGAAGTTTAAAGATTTAGAATTAGACTATGTAGCAAAAAGTATTCTTGAAAGTGCACAGTTGTACCATGCAAGGATCTGTGCATTTCTTGTACTAGCATAATGCAAAAGTCATTTTTTCTTGTGACACACATCATTGAAATGAGATATTTGGCAGTGTTTGAAATCATAAACATAAATGAGTTGAGGCAGCATAATGGAATGTGAATGGGAAAAAAATTAAACATGAACGGGATGGAAACTCCTGGAATTTGGGCGTGATGAAACTTCACTCAGTTGACCAGCCTGATCAGTTTTTGGAGAAAAAAACAACCTTTGGATGCCCATACAGATACCATTGAAGACACATTATGAAAACACGCTTATGAAATAAACTGAAATTTCCTAAGTGGTAAAAATTTAAAATTTTCACTAATTTGTTTTGATATTTTTCTTATTTTTGCTCAAAACATAGATTGTGGGTACACGTTAGAACTGCCTCGCCGAGGCAGTTCTAACGAGTACCCATACTCTATGTTTTGGAGCAAAAATAAGAAAAATCGGTTTACCCCTGCATACCCCAGTTTTTTCTATATAAAAAAGGGGTTTTAGGGGGTATGCATTACACGGACTAGTTTTCCTGATGAGTTTGTTTGAGTTAGTTCTGTGGCTAACAGCTAAGGCCATGTCTGGCCATTCAGACATCTGAGCGTGTGTGTGATAAAACCAACAATTTGGGTTCCGACCAGGTCTGACACAAACCAAGCTGTATAGTCACAGAAGATGGTTAGAGGCTGGAAATTTTGCATTTAGAAAGTAGAGGAATTGTACTATCCATGTAGCCAAAACAAAGGCGCTGATCAGCTTCGCAGTTACTGCGAAGCTGATCTGCGCCTTTGTTTTCTCCTATGCAGATTGTTGGTTTTCTCATGTGGTGGCTCATCTCAAAAATAGCCACCCTATTTCTGGGCAAGCCTCCCTCCAAGAGGCAGGTTACCATTACTTAGTGCACATTGCTTTCACCATCAACTGACAAATGCTTTTCTAGAATGAGCTGAAGAGGAAGAATGACCATAAATATATATTTGCACAACAAAATCTTCATGAAAGCCATGCTGGCCATGAGGTTCTATCGCAGGTTTGCTTCTTCGCTACGAATTTGTCATATAACTGATGGGGTAGTGATGAAGATATCGTACCCGTTGTTCGATGAAGACTGATCAGACCAAAAAGACAGACAAGTGGTCACTTGGTGCCTAAATAAAATCAATGAGATGATGAACAAATGAAAAATGCATCTATCACAAAATGGCAATAGCATCATAAGCTTTTAAACTCAAGAGAAATGTCTTTTCAACAATCCACTTCTATACACAATTTGATTTTCCTATAACATACATTGACATATTCACATACAATTAAAATTAATATACTAATGCAACTAATTTACACAATTTTCTATTATTTCATTTTCATTCGAGAATAAATAATACTTTGAATAATTTGAGCGACTAGCTTACAAAGCCTTCACCTTCATTACAAAAAGGCTGAACATGTTTTACTAACAGTCAAAGAATATACAGGAGCCACACAATGAGAACTTGTGTGAAAACAAAGGCACAGATTAGCTGCACAGTAACTGCACCTGATCAGCACTTTTGATTTTATTAGAGGGACCGATATAGTCAGTTGTTTGGCATACACCAAAACAAATTTTCTCTTCATATGGATTTTAAATTGCTTTCTAGAAGGAAATGTTCATGAATTGATTTACCTTTCGGAAAGGTTTTCTACAATTACACTAGTCCTCTTCGTTCACACAATTTATCCATATTCAATTTGAGCCTGTGCATGAGAAAACCAACAATTTGGGGTTCCGACCAGGTCTGACACAAACCGGGCTGTACAGTCACAGAACATTGTTAGAGGCTGGAAATTTTGTATCTAAGTAGAAGAGGGATTGTACTATCCATCTAGCGAAAACAAAGGCGCTGATCAGCTTCGCGGTTACCGCGAAGCTGATCTGCGGCTTTGTTTTCGCCTATGCAAATTGTTGTTTTTCTCATGCACAGGCTCATTTATTTTTATCAGCATTTGAAGTAGTTTGGGGTATTGGTATTTAATGAGAAAACCCCTTCATTCTTTTCTGCAACATCGACTGCAATTATTCCATGAAGAAATAGAATTCTGCATCTCTCCCATAAAACTTTCTCAGCTCTCAGCAATTTTCATTTGATGCAAAGCATTGTCTAAATGTAACACTGGCATTTTTACCACACCATTTACCATTTACTACATGTAAATCATATATTTTCAGTTTGAGCAACAAAGTTTGTCCACATCAACTGTAATTATTCCTATGATGAGCAAAGAATCACTGTTCCTTTCAGCCAATTCTAAATTTTGCCCCAAAATCCATTTCTCGTTGACACAAAAAGGTGTTGGAAGTTCAAGGAATGTGGTTTAAAACGGGAGATACTTACATACAGTATTTGTTTTATTAAGTGCACTGTGCTCTTAATCTTTTTTTAATTCTCTAAAATGTCTAGTATTTCTTTTAATTAGCGCACACTACACTCAAAACCAACACATAAACAGCCAGAGTCATCCACTACACTCAAAAGCAACACATAAACAGCCAGAGTCATCATGTCAAAAATATGAATGATAACAATGGTCATTTAAGAGTCCCAACCTTTTCAAAATATTGTTAGATCATTTGAAGCTAAGGTTGAATGCAGCAAAAAAGGTATTGTCTATTGTGGTATTCAGGGTGACAAAACGTGAATTTGCTTGTCACACTGTGCACTTATGCACGTTTTTTCAGAAAAGACCTTGGTGTGTGCTTATTGGAGGATGTGCGCTAACTAGAAAGAATACATTTAACCACGTTTGGTAACAAAATAACATAGGGATTTTTACCACAGTTATTTGTAATAGCTGTGAGTGCTTTTAGAACTGCCAAGACAGGACAGTTTACAGCAGGCTGTGTTTTTAAAAGCAAGGGATGTGAAGAGCTGTTCCTAAATAGTCACTGAAAAACCAAAGTCCCCCATTGACTAGTTAACCAATGCCCAGTCTTAAAAGCTGCTGCCCCTAATCCATAGGGTCCTGTCATCTGAGCCCCATGGCCTCTGCATTTCTATGAGCGAAAAATGCTTTGAAGAATTCAAATGAACTGATCATGATGGCGCAGGCTGGTGCAACTTTCATCACTCGCGGTAATAAACCTGTAATAAGAAGTTTTAATAAGTTAATCTTCTAAAAAGGAAAAGTACAGTATGGATACTGCAGAGGCTCTCTAGTCAAAGATTGCATCTATTAATGAAAACTGAAGTAACAATTCCAGTTATCATGCTCAATTAATGAAATAGCGGTGAATATGCATTTAATGAAGTGTTAGGTATACATGTAAATGATTTTTTTGTAAAAGGAGATTTTAATGTTCTTAATAAATACCAAAAACTGTCATCTGGAATCAAATTTAAAACAAAAATGAGCTTGTGCATGGGAAAACAAACAATCTGGGTTTTCGACCAGGTCCCACACAAACCAGGCTGCAGAGTGACAGCATGAAGCTAAAAGCTTGAAACTTTGTGTGGCGAAAACAAAGACGCTGATGAGATGTGCAGTCACTGCACAGCCAATCTGCGTCTTTGTTTTCGCATATGCAAATCATTGGT
The DNA here is from genome assembly GCA_964017185.1 of Rugalucina vietnamica. Classification (NCBI taxonomy): domain Eukaryota; kingdom Metazoa; phylum Mollusca; class Bivalvia; order Lucinida; family Lucinidae; genus Rugalucina; species Rugalucina vietnamica. Next base: position 21,633,253 of record OZ024880.1, on the reverse strand, counting down.
TTATTCATGCAAAGACTCAAATAAAGAAGGATAAGCATCTTTATACACAGACTACAGAATACACTGACCTGCAAAAAGAGCATGAAAGCCTTCTGTTTTGTAGAGATTTTGTATCAACACCCATGTTGAGGTGGTCATTTTATCTTTGGCTGTAAACATAAGAAAAATGAAAACATTTTAAAACAAAGGGCCAGTTGTTCAAAATTAATGATGTTAGTTAACAATTCTTTAAAATTTCAAATGGCAACATTACAAATACACTGTTATTTTTTGTTGAAAAAAATGTGAGAATCCTTTGCAATGCATTGCAAAGGATTCTCACATCTTTTCAACAAAAAATAACAGTGTATTTACATTTTAAGTGGACATATTGTTAATAAATTGAGCGCTTAACGACAGCATTAAGCTAACAGTTTTGAACAACTGGGCCCAGACGTTTTGGTCAGATACAATGTTAACCTGCCAAAATTAAGACTTTTTTTACTTAACAAAGGCCTCATATTGTTACCTGTAGCCTCTGAGCTCAGGTTAACCCCAAACTTTGGGTCTAACAGTCCTAGCAAGGCAGACAAGTAAACAACAAACATGATATGCTTATGAATAAAATCTTGAAAGGTCATTGACACAGCATGAAAAAACATCCATGCAATTCACTCATACCCCACTTTTATATAGTGAAAATGGGGTTAACAGGAGTATCCATTTCTTTTAATTTTGCTCCAAAACATAGATAAGATTGTGGGTACCCGTTAGAACCGCCTTGCAAAACAACAAACATATAAAAAACTAGAGGACCATTGGTCCTGTAGCTCACCTGAGAGATTATCACATTGTAAGCTCATGAGATTTAAATTAATTGAGAATCGACCAATGAAAGTCTATGCATGGACACTATTGACCCCCGGGGCATGGCCAAATTTGACCCAGGGGCATGACTGGCACAATTTATAATGGGGACTACCAAACATTGCTACATACAAAATATAGAAGCTCTGGGCCTTTTGGTTTCAGAGAAGAAGATTTTTTTTAGTTTTTCCCATTGTAAGTCTATGGAGACTATCTACCCCCGGGGCGTGGCCAAATTTGACCCCAGGGGCATGGCTGGCACAATTTATGTAGAGGACCATTAGCCATTGCCACATACAAAATATCAAAGCTGTGTGCCCTGTGGTTTCAGAGAAGAAGATTTTTGAATTTTTTTCCCATAGCAAGTTTATTGAGACTATCAACCTCCGGGACCTGGCCAAATTTGACCCCAGGGGCATAAATGGCACAATTTATGTAGAGGACATTAGCCATTGCTACATACCAAATATCAAAGCTGTGGGCCTAGTGGTTTCAGAGAAGAAGATTTTTTTAGTTTTTCCTATTGTAGGTCTATGGAGACTATCGACCCCCGGGGCGTGGCCAAATTTGACCCCGGGGACATGATTGGCACAATTTATGTAGAAGACCATTAGCCATTGCCACATACAAAATATCAAAGCTGTGGGCCCTGTGGTTTCAGAGAAGAAGATTTTTTATTTTTTTTTCCCATAGTAAGTCTATGGAGACTATCAACCTCCGGGACCTGGCCAAATTTGACCCCAGGGGCATGAATGGCAAAATTTATGTAGAGGACCATTAGCCATTGCTACATACCAAATATCAAAGCTGTGGGCCTAATGGTTTCAGAGAAGAAGATTTTTTTAGTTTTTCCTATTGTAGGTCTATGGAGACTATCGACCCCCGGGGCGTGGCCAAATTTGACCCCGGGGACATGATTGGCACAATTTATGTAGAGGACCATTAGCCATTGCCACATACAAAATATCAAAGCTGTGGGCCCTGTGGTTTCAGAGAAGAAGATTTTTTTTTTTTTCCCATAGTAAGTCTATGGAGACTATCAACCCCCGGGGCGTGGCCAAATTTGACCCCAGGGGCATGAATGGCACAATTTATGTAGAGGACCATTAGCCATTGCTACATTCCAAATATCAAAGCTGTTGGCCTAGTGGTTTCAGAGAAGAAGACTTTTTTAGTTTTTTTCCTATTGTAGGTCTATGGAGACTATCCACCCCCGGGGCGTGGCCAAATTTGACCCCAGGGGCATGGCTGGCACAATTTATGTAGAGGACCATTAGCCATTGCCACGTACAAAATATCAAAGCTGTGGGCCCTGTGGTTTCAGAGAAGAAGATTTTTTAATTTTTTTCCCATAGTAATCAACCCCCGGGGCGTGGCCAAATTTGACCCCAGGGGCATGAATGGCACAATTTATGTAGAAGACCATTAGCCATTGCTACATACCAAATATCAAAGCTGTGGGCCTTGTGGTTTCAGAGAAGAAATTTTTTTTAGTTTTTCCAATTGTAAGTCTATGGAGACTATCCACCCCCGGGGCGTGGCCAAATTTGACCCCAGGGGCATGGCTGGCACAATTTATGTAGAGGACCATTAGCCATTGCCACATACCAAATATCAAAGCTGTGGGCCCTGTGGTTTCAGAGAAGAAGATTTTTCAATTTTTTTCCCATAGTAAGTCTATGGAGACTATCGACCCCCCGGGGCGTGGCCAAATTTGACCCCAGGGGCATGAATGGCACAATTTATGTAGAGGACCATTAGCCATTGCTACATACCAAATATCAAAGCTGTGGGCCTAGTGGTTTCAGAGAAGAAGATTCTTTTAGTTTTTCCCATTGTAAGTCTATGGGACCTATCTGTTGCCATGGAAACCACAATTTTGATACAATCTGCTCCAAAACCTAATGCCATCAATCCCCCAACCCAATTATGGTTCACATTAAATTTGATCAAGATCGGCCTACTAGCTTCAGAAATATTCTTCTTTGAAATTGTGGACGGACGACGACGACGACGGACGACGACGGACGACGGATGCCTGCCTATCCTATAAGCTCACCTGTGAGCCTTCGGCTCAGGTGAGCTAAAAATTTGAGTGAAAATTTTCATAATTTTATTACAGCTGAAAAAAAATCTCTGTAATCTCTCATTGGCGAGTTTTCATGATGAAATGTCATTCTTACCATGTGTTAAGACAACTTGACCCAGTTCCATCTGTCTATGGGTCTTTATCACATCAAATGGTAATGTTAAAACACCAGCAATCTGAAAGAAAATTAAGTCCCTTTCAAGATGATTTCAGCTCAAATGAGACAGGCCAATCAGCAGGTGGGGATGGAAATGGGAGTACCCCGAGAAAACCACCTGGCACACCCTCAAGGCAAGCAGAACTTTGCTTGTGTAACATGTGCTCGGCAAGTAAGTCAGTAAAGTAAGTACCATTGTGGGGCTTAAACCCACACTCCACACAGTGGTGTGATTATCAAATGATATAGACTGGTAATGAAACCAGACCTTAACCACTACGCCACAGGGTCTGCGGATAAAAGTTCGAGATAGGTCATGCTTTAACTTGTCATCAGGAATTTCAATTTGGTCTGATAGATCACAGCTGTACAACTTAATAGTTGTCTTCAAACTTAGAATTTAGACGGTAATATATGAGCCTGTGCATGAGAAAACCAACAATTTGGGTTCCGACCAGGTCCAACACAGAACAGCCTGTACAGTCACAGAAGATGGTTAGAGGCTAGAAACTTTGGATTTAGAAAGTAGAGGAATTGTACTATCCTTATAGCGAAAACAAAGGCGCTGATCAGCTTCGCAGTTACTGCGAAGCTGATCTGCGCCTTTGTTTTCGCATATGCTGATTGTTGGTTTTCCCATGCGGCGGCTCATATTTAATCTGCATAAGATAAATATCAGACAAATATTAATTTTATTTTTTATATAGAAGGACACAGACACCCAAATCTGTTGCACAATTACCATGTTACTGATCAACTTGTTGTTTTTGGGTGTGAAAAAAGCTGTTTCCTCCTGTGGCTATTCAAATATTGTTTATATTTATTCATTGCTATGGACTTACACTGCCGGCAATAGCACCAGACAAGAAAGACTCTGTAAACGTCAACTTTGTTGATCCTCGCTGCTGTAAAACTACTGATTTCATCTGTTCATAGCCAAACCAGTACAAAGCTGAAAAGTAGATTAGACTTAATTTTAATGAAACTGTGTAACAAGTGCATATATATGATGTTATCTTCACAAGAGATTTGTTAATTTAGCTTATCATTGAGGTAACTGAACCCCAGTCTGCATTTTACTTCATTTATTAAGCAACTTCTTCTTTCTCATAAAATTGCCAAAGTACATATAGTCACTTGCCATAATATGGTAAATTGCATTACTGTTTTACATTTCATTTTCCCAACTATCAAAAGCATGAATAATATTTGAGCCGTCACGTGAGAAAACCAATGATCTGCATATGCGAAAACAAAGACAGATCAGCAAAGATGATCAGCACCTTTGTTTTTGCTACACAGATATTACAATCTCTCTTTTGTTTTTAAATCCGAAATTCTAAGCTTCTAGCCCGTTTCGGTGATTGTACAGGTAGGTTAGTGTCAGACCTGGTTGGAAACCCCGAAGACCGGTCTCCTGGCGTCGCAGCTTATTATATTTACCTGAAAACGGGACATCCCTGAGAAGTGAAGGGCCCAGTCCCTTCCACAGTGACAGGAATCCCTCTTGTCTCAGCATGTCTTTTATAGCCATGTGAACTTGCCGATATGTCAATTTCTCTGACTGCATCTTAGTTCTGATCAGTTCTAGTGGTGATATCACAGTAGCTGCCCAGACTGGAAAAAAAAAAAACATAACTGGACTTTGTTTTCTATGTGAAAACTGATGTCTCCCCCCTTTCTACGTGCATGTCCAAAATATGCAAGCAAGAGTTATAGTTCTTGTGCATCACATATCCTGTCATTCTGTTTTATAAGTGTACCAAGTTTCATTGAAATATCTCTTTCGGTTTTCAAGTTATAGAGTAGGCATGAAATTGTATGGAAAATAATCAAAGGGAAATAACTCCAAAGATATGAAAGCAAGAGTAATGATTCTTGTGCATGACACATCGTCTCATCATGCTTTCTAAGTGAACCATGTTTCATTGAAAAATCTCTAATGGTTTTTGAGCTATAGAGCAGACACAAAATTGTATGAAAAAAAATCAAAGGGAAATAACTCCAAAGATATGCAAGCAAGAGTTATGGTTCTCAGGTATGACACATCATCTCATCGTGCTTTATAGGTGTACCAAGTTTCATTGAAATATTTCTTATGGTTTTCAAGTTATAGAGTGGACATGAAATTGTATGAAAAAATAATCAAAGGGAAATAACTCCAAAGATATGAAAGCAAGAGTTATAATTCTTGTGCATGACACATCGTCTCATCATGCTTTATGAGTGTACCAAGTTTCACTGAAATTTCTCTTACGGTTTTCAAGTTATAGAGTGGACACGAAATTGCATGGAAAATAATCAAAGGGAAATTACTTCAAAGATATGCAAGCAAGAGTTATGGTTCTTTTGCACGACACATCATCTCATCGTGCTTTATAAGTGTACCAAGTTTCATTGAAATATCTCTTACGGTGTTCAAGTTATAGTGCAGACACGAAATTGTATGGAAAATAATCAAAGGGAAATAACTCATAAAATACTCAAGCCAGAGTTATGGTTCTTGTAAATGACACATCGTCTGATCATGCTTAATAAGTGTACCAAGTATTATTGAAAAATCTTAAATGGTTTCCAAGTTAAAGTGCGGACACGAAATTGTATCGAAAATAATCAAAGGGAAATAACTCCAAAAATACTCAAGCTAGAGTTATGGTTCTTGTGCATGACACATCGTCTCATCGTGGTTTACAAGTGTACAAAGTTTCATTGAAAAATCTTTAACGGTTTTCAAGTTATAGAGCGGACACGATTTGTGAGGGACAGACGGACGGACGGACGGACAGACGCACGGGGAAAAACAATACGTCTCCCGACCCTGTCGGGGGGAGACATAAAACAATATGTCTCCCGACCCTGTCGGGGGGAGACATAATTACTAAAACATGTCTTATGATTGCCGTGTGAACTTGCTGATATGTCAGTATCTTATTTCTGATCAGTTCTAGCGGTGATATCACAGTGGCAGCCCAGACTGGAAAAAGCATAAACAAGGTACACTAAGATCATGTGAGCCGCATCAAGAAAACAGGATTTTTGCATATGCAGGGCGCCCAGTGACTTTTGGTGTCAAAAATATAGGTAAGGTTCAAAAATATAGGTTTTTTTAAAAAGTGTTGTAAAAAGTGTTTTTGATTATTATATATAAAAAGTTAAAATCATAGTTACATTTACAGCATAAACTAAAAAGTCTATACACTTAAAAGGAATATTAATTCCTAGACTAAATTAAAATTGAACTACATGCAGTTTGGCAGCCCCACTTATACGACATCTTGTTCTATAAAGGGCCTTTTATTCAATCTTTTGTTTTTTTTGTGTATCCAAAATCCAAAAAATATAGGTTTTTATAGGTATTTCGGAAAAAATATAGGAGAATATAGGTTTTTACAGGTAAACCTCAAAAATATAGGATAGTATAGGTTTTTATAGGTTAACGGGCGCCCTGCATATGCGAAAACAAAGGCGCAGATCAGCTGTGCAGTTTCAGCTGTGCCTTAACTGCACAGCTAATCAGCACCTTTGTTTTTGCTGCTTGAATAGTACAATTTCTCTTCTACTTATAAGTTATAGCCAAAATTTTAAGCCTCTAGCCTGCTTCTGTGACTGTACAGGTCGATTTGTGTCGCACCTGGTCAAAACCCCCGGAGACCCGTTGTCTGGCATCCCGGCGCATGCGTCTGTTAACTGTACATCCTTTTTATTAACTGGGGTGTACAGTGGTTTACCCTTTTCTATTTTCTAATGTGTATCAACATTCTATGTTTTGAGAAAAAATAAGAGAAAAAAAAACAACAAACAAACTTTTTAACTCAAAATTTTCAATTTTTACAACTTAGAAAAATATGGGTGTGTTTTCGCAATGAAAAAGTCATTGATCATTGTTTGCTTAGGTATAGATTTAATATTTGTCAAACAGTTTTTCAGTCATGTTCAGACGAAGTTCCCACATGTGTATGCATAACTAGTGCATATACCAGTGCAATCAAGTTGCAAACATTAAACCATGAAACAACTTTATACATGTGCTGCATTTATGATTAGGTGTTAAAATGTAGTAAAGTAAAGAAATTTATATAGACACAATAAATGTTATGTTTTAAGCAAAAATAAGCAAAATACTGTCCCTGCCAGGGCGGCCTGGCATAATTGTCATCTTAACATTGCAAAGCTTAATAGTGTTGTAAAGATTTCTAATGTATGCAAAGTCATGTAATGCACCAGTCATTTGTAACCACTGCCCCTCACCTAGCCATCCCCCCCATCTACAGGGAAGGGTGGGGGATAGCCACGCTATAGTGCGGGGCAATTACTTTTCGAGTGTCCCCGCAGTGCAGGGGAAATCATGGGGTTTTAACATTAGGATCCTTACCCCAGGTGGCTTTTCTGTTGCTAAGGGCAGGGCAAGGAGGAAAGTTTTGACCTCCAGATTGCCCCCTGGGGTGGGGCTTATAGCAGGGCACTGAAAGCTGAAAAGTTATAATCCCTGCCCTGCACCGTAGGTGGGGGAGCAGTAGTTACAAATGACTGATGCATAAACCCCCACCACCATCATAAAATATACATACCTCTCGCCCCAGAGCCTGCTAATACAGGTTTAAACCAGTTCTCGTTATACTGCCCATCATGGCGATAGCCTAAGAAACTCTTGAACTGTTCATAGGACGTGAAATATACCACAGTTGCTGGAACAGCCATAACTCTGGAAAAATAATAATCATTTGATGAGTGTTCTCTGAAAACCTCTAAATATGGTTTCAAATCGGTGCAAATCAGTACAAATCTCTACAACTTGATAGTTACGATCTGGAGTGGAGATTTACATTAGGTATACATGTACATGTATATGTATGAACTAAAGAGATTTAAACCCCACCAGTTTGAAAGATCACAGTCCAGACATTCTACATGTTGAGACAGAATGACCAATATTGTCAATAAACTTTAGAACTTTAATGACAATTTTTATCTCTGTTAACAATTTGAAGAAAGGTAGGGAGTTATGTCAGTCTCATCCATCAGGAAAACATGTCCGTGAAGCAAATACCCCCTTGTACCCCACTTCTATATAGAAAAACTGGGGTATGCAGGGATATACCTATTTTTCTTATTTTTGCTCCAAAACATAGATTGTGGGTACTCCTTAGAACCCCCTCAGCGAGGCGATTCTAACGTGTACCCACAATCTATGTTTTGAGCAAAAATAAGAAACATATCAAGATTTTTCCAACAAAATTTTCAATTTTTACAACTAAAAAAATCTCTGTATATTGCATGGGCAAGCTTTCGTAATGTTTCTTGAGTTGATATGTTCTAGAATTTAGATATCTCTGATTTGACTGATTTTAACCGAGTTTGCAACTAGATGTAACAGTTTGGTTTGATAAGTTCTTAAGTACAAAATCATAAGTTTTCAATATTGTGTTTTGCTTTCAGATATGAGCCTCGACGCGAGAAAACCGGTCTTCGGGGTTTCCGACCAGGTTCGACACAAACCGGCCTGTACAAGCTCAGAAAAGAGCTAGAAGCTTGAAATTTCGGATTTAAGTAGAAGAGGAATTGTACTATCCGAGTAGCGAAAACAAAGGCGCTGATCAGCTTCGCGGTTACCGCGAAGCTGATCTGCGCCTTTGTTTTCACCCAGGCAAAAATCCGGTTTTCTCACGATGCGGCTCATATTCAGTAATACTAACAATGTAGGTGGCAGACCACTCCAAAGGGAGGCAATTCCTTCATTTCTTCCAATCTGTATAAAAGCATCCTGAAGTGAAAACAATTAAGACAAAAGTCAAAAATGTGTCTCTTGTTATAAAATAAGGCTGAATAAAAAACCTTCTTTTTGGACAAAGTGAAATCTGCTTCCCATGTGTAAATACTCTAAATTGTACTTTGTAGCATAATTGACTGATTTTTGTTGGTCGTTTATAAAGGGTCACTGATGACGGTTCTATACTTGAAATTGTGCAATATGGTCCAATATGGTCTAATCTTTCTACCATGGAATCTTTTGCTGCTTCAACAGGATTTAAACTTAATTATTTAGAACAAGAAAATAGTAAGAACCTTGGTTTCTTTAGTAGAATTGGACACAGCCCATTTTTGGCATGTTAATTGTTTATCAAGGTTTGAATAATTTAATATGTAAACTATTCTATTCATCATGCAAAAAGAATATAATTTAATGAATAATTTAATAACTTTCTAAAAGTTGTTCTTATCAACGAAAAAAAAAATACTATGATTTGTCTACAATATATATATTTTAGAATACTTTACATACTATCATTCCTTGAAAATGCCCTGGTCTTTTGTACCATTGCCGAGTAGACAACTTCAACCCCTGGACACCTTGAAAACCATTTCCATTCACACACGGACACAGATGGTCCATTAGACCATTGCAATAGATGAAACATCTTCCTTTCTCAAAACTCTGGGGTTTCTTCTGTGCTTGTAGTCGAATCTTTACCACATCTAGTGGTGTCACTGGAACATGTAAGCAATTAATTTACATGTAACTTATGCAAAATTTGCATATTCTAAATAATCATAATTAATACAGGGATCAAATATGATTTTCCATTCATTAACATTCGCTAGGTCCCGAGAGGAGTGTTGATTTTCAACACTCCCCGATGGACCTAGCGAATGTTAATGAATGACAAAATCATTTTTGAATGCTATTATTGCCTAAATTCTGCAAAAATTAAAGTAATAATGGTGCACTATATTTTACAGCCTCATCAGTCATCATGTTTTTATACATGTAAAGTTTTCATACTTATGCTTGTTCCGGGCGGACTTCAGTCACTCATTATTAGCATGTTTTGTGTGGTGTCCAGTATTTAAATGAGCATAAATAAAAGCCATGCATTAACAGCAAGCCCATGAGAATTGCATTATTATACGTGTACATGGCCTTCCTTTCAATAATATATGGCTGTTAGTATCATGTGACAGGGGTATTTAAGCAATAATGTAGGTTATCAACAGGGTAACATCAGTATTAATGGCTTGGTAAAAGACAAGTAAGCCCATGTTTTTAATTCTACATAGTCTATGGAGTGCAGTCCCTGTAAGCAAAAAGGGCAGTGTAAACATAGCGAACTCAGCAGCTGGAAACATTGGGAAGCCTGTTGTGGTTTTAACTAACTGACAGTTTTTTTTTTAGTACGGGTTAGCTGGATAAAAAGCCTCTGCTATTCCTTTAAGGAGGAATTTAAGACTTCTGTTTAAATCACAGGCCTAGAGGCATGCGTTTTCGTATGCCTCTGATCTATATCTTGTAAATAGTTTCAATGGGCCACCATAATGTTTTTCTCCCTTGACTAAATTCTAGTCATATAATCACCCACCCCACAACTTTGATCAAAAACTGATCGACACAGTTGCAGAATATAGATACAGAGGACATAGTTACCAATGACTAATGCTCAACTTTAGGTCTAGGCTAAGGCTTCAAAAATTGTGTGACATCTGCCGGCCTTCTTTTTTTATTAGTCTGCCAAAAGTCCCTGAAACTTCACTGATAAGACACCAAGTACAGTCGGGTCCCCTAACATTGTGCGGCCCCTAACATTGTGCATCTGACGTGTCAACAAGATTTCAAACAATATTGGACTATCTGTGCTATTTTGTCATTTGTTACACCAACAAAAGTGTATGAAATTAATTTGAAGACAAACATGATTTTCCTTCCCTTCTGACTGAATAATTTAACAACATTATGTGATTTTGTTTAATTTTGAAACACTGTGTTTTGACATTTTTGTACCACCATACATAGCATGGTTTACTATGAAATTTCTTGTTTGTAATTTGTCACATGACTGTCATATATGTGTTGACAGAAATACAACTGCTGTGAATAAATTGCAGGTTGCTATAAAAGGGTGCGTTCCTGTACCGTAATGGACCGGAATGGACATAATTACCGGAATGGACTACCAGAATGGACATTATGCTATGGCTTTGGGTGCTTTAAATGTATCTTATCTGCATAAAATGTAATTCTGTAGTCATATGAATAGTTTGCATAAAATAAAATTCATCCCAGTATAGCAAAATTGACTTCCCAGGGTGGTTAGGGTAACTCAGTGGTGGGGTCCGCGGTAGGGGCACTGTTGCAGTTCAGAAGTTTCTTCGATTGAAATGTATAGAGATCACCAGTGGTTGTTCTATAGCAAACACAGGGATAAATAGAAGTAGAGATGTTTAAAATGTGCTGGCACTGTGACAGGGACCTATATATGTATATATGAGCACTGACCCAGGCTATCTGACCGTACGGAACACAATTTAACTGTTCGTAAACCATGTGATTCTCGAATTAATCATGGTACATGCATGTGTATATTCTAGGCCAATCTGTCCTCAAAAACCAAACGTAAAGTACTCTAGGACACATATAAATGTCCATTCCGGTAGTCCATTCCAGTAATCGGGCCCATTCCTGTCCATTCCGGTAAAGGAACGCACCGGCTATAAAATACATATTTGATTTAGCAGTGGGCAATGTTAGGGGACAAAATGCCTCTAATTTTTTCAAAGGTGCATATGTTTCGGCCATGATATTTCTAAAGCTGACAGAAATTGCTAACATTTCATATTATGATATTTTAATTATTGAATCACTAAAACTTCTGATGTTAAGTAATGTTCAGCTGATGTTAGTCAGTGTTTCTATTTCACGTCAGACCTGGCAGTGGCAAGAAATACCTTAGGTGCCCAATGTTAACGGACTGCACCGTATTACGCGACAAAATGGCTATGCTTTAATGCTGACAAATCAGTCAAAGGACTATCATTAAATAATAAATCAAAATAAAATTCTTGAAGTGGCAAAGTCACGTTTGTGTTCTGACTTCAGTGCTCTAAATCGTGACCCCAACAAAAAAATTTATTACCAAAAACAGATGTGAGGATCGCGCCGGAACATGACGAAATCATCTGTTGGGTAGCAGTGAGATTCTGCTGAGCCGACATCTCCGCCTTGTAATCTGATTTTCACTCAGCTTCATCCCATTTTCTCTTTGACACTTTGTGACCTCGCATCCCACATGTATAAACAAACTCAGTTGCCTCCCTTTCGTTGCGTAAGAAATTTCCGGTTTGCTAGTCACCGCACCGCACCGTACATCCACGGGTCATTTCTTTCCTTCTATATATATAATACTGCAGCACCCTCTCGCGAGGATTATGTGCAGGTGCGCGCGTCAAAGAAAAGCTTGATAGAAGAAAGTTAAAATGAGTTTAGTAAGGCTAAAAAGTATGATAGTGTTAGTATGGAGTAAAAAGTTAAAAGCTGATAAAAACAAAATATCCTAGAGTTATGGCATAATGTGGTTAAGGCTGCAAATGGCAGACCTGAACGTAGTCGATCAGGTCTTCTGAAAGGACAGCAGAGGTCGGGAGGTTGTTCCACTGCACGATTGCTAAAGGGAAAAATGAATATTTGTAGTAGTTAGCTGTTGTTTGGATCTGAATAAAGTGGTATGGGTGTTTAGTTCTTGTCATTCGGGTCTGTCTGTGGATGTAAGATGGTAGTGGTATCTCAACCAAACCATGTACTATTTTATAGAACATTATGAGCCGGGCATCTGCACGATTCTAATGACCTCCATCCTAAGGTATTGATCATCTTGAGTCACACTACTGTATGAAGAGTAGTCATGGGGGACCCAGCGTCCTGCCCTGCGCTGGACAGCCTCGATCTTATGTTTTTGTCAGTATGAGGGCTCCATACAGGGGAGGCATACTCTACTTGAGGCCTAACAAAAGTTTGATATGCTGTTTGACGTACATGTATGCCTTTATGATTGGTGCGTATATTTCTACGTAAGTAGCCCAGTGTCTTATTTGCTTTGGTGATCACATTTTGGATATGGTTGTTCCAGCTTAGTTTATTACCAATGTCAAGGCCCAGATACATGATTTCGGTACATGATCGTCTAGGGCCGAAGCATCACGGGCAAATTGTTAATTTAACGTATTTACAAAATTTACGTATTGACTTGTGCCTCCCTATACGCCACCTGATCTTGATCTTGTCAGTACATCCCCCTCCTCTCCCAGGAGAACCGCGTTGATGGATAACGTGTGAGTTACTTATGCAGCTGCAATGTATAAGGCTTAATACTTGCACCCCGCCGATTTCAGACTATTATGCAGTTCTTACTATTCAAATATTTTCCCAAACACCACGAAAATCGTGTAACTAACTTCAATTTATGTACACTTGTATATACAAGTTCGTTACAGTTCAGTTTGACTGGCTAGGTAAGGCAGTGCGTTTCATATGGACAGCATATCAGAGTCCTCTAGAGGATGTCTCCATCTCATGCAGGAATGCTTCCAGGGGTAGACCACTGTCGGGATCAGTCAGCACCGTTCAGTCCAGAATAATAGCAGTGAACTCTGTATCGCTTATTTTAAGGTCATTTTCAACTTCAAGTTCACCACACCCAAGGCATTCTGAATTAACTTAAGATCTTAGATCTTAACCAGAAATGGCTGTCTTATTTTTGTCTCACATCTAAACGTAAGCAAAAATGCTCAATATTTTCTTGTTCGTTGCAACATAACAAACATGTTGGATCCACCTCATACTGATTAAAGTCGCACGCGTGGCTTGTAGCATATAAGAACCAGACATTAATCTAACCTCTGGACCGACATGATATCAAAGCCAGCATCATGCCAGAATGAACCAGTCCATTGTGATAATTCTGAGACCCCCCCCCCCCCCCACCTTCTGAATATTCATAAATCTCATGGAAGTCTGTCACACATGCAGCTTCTTCCAAGATTTTGTTTGACCAGTACCCATTAACAGACTGCTCGTAAAGACTTTTCCTCTGTGTATTCCATAATCAGCATCAAGCAGATCCACCGTGCTTGGAAGCCCATACTGCTCCAAAAGCTTATTTACAGACAAACCAACTTTTTGACTTTCCATCCTTGACAAGTATTTGTCTGTTAAACCGAATCACTCATTGAAATTCCCCCAATGGGCACCTAAGGTGCGTTTATGAATTTCCCCCTCTATTGGCCATGGAATTTGACCCGATAACAGGTGTAGTCCGCTGCGTCTGCAGTTCTATCCGGAAGGTGCGTTATCTGTTAAATTAAGGATCTTTTTATGAAACTGATTAATCTTTGCAATTTCAGACTGAACGAGAATTAATACATCCAAACAGCAAACAATGCAATATAAGTATATTTCACATTGTGAAGGAAACCAAAGGATTAACCCCATGTCAGCCATGAAAACCCGCACCTATGAGAGAGTATGCGCATCTCCGGGCAGACTGAATGCGTTCATCAATTGTTCCTAGATTTTGAGTCTCTAGTTATGCCTAGATGTACACACGCTTCACTCACTTCCACTTTTGTGATAACGCGTTAATAGTTAAACGCCATGTAGGCATGTGGGACTATTGTGAAATAAGGCCACATCCAATAGCCTCGCTGTTGGGCTAGCTCTTGATCGAGCGACATGGTTAGAGTGGTCGCTTATCACGCCGGAGATCCATGTTCGATCCCAGCACGGGGCATGGGGTTTCCCCCCTAAAATACTTCATTGGTGACGAGGTAAATTGGATTAAGTGTGACATACCTGTAGGTAGATCTTTTAGACTTTACCTTCACGTTGGTTGCTCCTGCACCACCCACGCGCCAGTACGATGATACGCCTGATGATGGTGTCAGTACTATATTGGAAGAATATTGTCTTTGTGGAATCCAGGGAGCGTGTACGTATTAGTCTGCTTGTGTTACCTACTGGGATTACTGCTTTCAAGGTATTAATTTCGCTTCTCCACTGCCAAGCCCTCAAAGATAAAGTGTGGAAGAATATTGTGAAATAAGGACACTTCCAACAGCCTCGCTGATGGGCTAGCTTCTTATCGACATGGTTGGAGTGGTCGCTTGTCACGCCGGAGGTCCGGTTCGATCCCAGCTCGAGACATGGGGATTTCCCCTAACATAAAACACTTCAGGACTACATAGTCCTGATCAGTCCTGAACTCCAAAACAAGTAAGATCGTCTGTGTCGATATGCAGGTATCAATTTTTAAAGAATATGTGTAGTTCGAGCATACTCTCTGTTGTACGATGTCTACACACATGATAGCAAACACGGACTTTGTTTCTCGACACTGGTAATTTGTTTTGGCTTTTCCTCTGATATAATGGACCTGACAAATGTTTGAATTGATTTCGACTCTACTAGATTAATTCTGCAAATAGCATACAATGTGTTCCTAAGGCATATGCACGCAATCCATGTAAATAGCATGAAAGTGACGTCACGATGACCTTTATTTACTATTGTAAAACGTCATTTCCGCTATGACTTGAACATGGCGGACATTGTCAACAGAGTGTTAAAAAT
Organism: Rugalucina vietnamica; assembly: GCA_964017185.1. Taxonomy (NCBI): domain Eukaryota; kingdom Metazoa; phylum Mollusca; class Bivalvia; order Lucinida; family Lucinidae; genus Rugalucina; species Rugalucina vietnamica. Next base: position 21,617,767 of record OZ024880.1, on the reverse strand, counting down.
ACTTGTGTTTTTGATAATTTGTCAAATTTGTTCTATAGATAGTAGAGATTTGTCAACGGAAAATCAAAGAGAACCACAAGGTATATCTGGTACTTAGATGGGATCGTCTTGAACCACAGTACAGTCAAAATTCGCATTCAGTGTCAATTTTTTCAGATATGGCATCATTCATGTCATTCGCTACCATCACTATGTAATAAAACTTAAGTGAAAAGAACACCAGCAATACAATATATAGGTAAATCTGCCCAGCAAGTGGAGATGGTGGAAAGGAGAGCGGCAAGATGGGTAACAGGAAGCGTATCTGACGTGCTTCGCAGTCTTGACTGGAGATCCCTTGAACAAAGACAAGTGAACTCCAGACTTGCTATCCTTTATAAACTGCGCAACCATCTTGTTGCAATTGATGAAAATCAGATCTACTAAAACCCGTGACGGTTATTATGTCCGTGACGGTATTGTCACGGGTTTTGTTTGTACCGTCACGGCAGAGTCACGGGTCGTCACGGGTATGTTTGACCGGTTTTCCCATTGTCGCCGACAGGTAGCGCTATAACACTGACCTGTCGCCTTTGGCTCGTTGCATGCTGTCCACCATGGAATCCATTTTGGAATCCATTTTATATGTAGATCATATTAATACAATTTTACATACATTTTATTTTTGTCTTTTTTGTTACGTCCTGTGTTTTACCTATGCACAGCTCGAATGAAAGAAATACATTCTAGTCCAGCAAATTCAAGAAATCTATTAATTGAGTCTCGCGAGAACTGAACGGGATTAGCCGATTTTGGCTATATCCCATAATTCAAAGCGTCAAATGCGAGAGATCTAGATGAGATATCGTCAGATCTCGCGAGAATGCCGGTTTTCCATCTCAGGGTTTTATCAAAATATGAATATACTGAAGAAACAACATCTCGTATCAAACACCAACTTTCATAAAAGAAAAATGTTTCTATAAAAAAAATAAAAGTTATTCAGTGTGCAGTGTTCAAGGTTGATAAGTAGATGTGTCTGAGAGTGTCTGTCATAAGCGGAAAAAATATCGTTAAATTTGCTAATGCCAGACGTCTGTCAATTATAGTCACTCCGATAAACAAGATCAACTAGAAATTTTCAACTTTTTTACAGCTTAAGACAAATATGTATAACTTGACGTTGTTCGTAATGAGACCTTTGGTTTCCAGGTCCTGACGATGACATATATGATGATGAAGATGACATATATGATGATGACTATGTTAACGACAGACTAAATCGCCCGAATGACAAAGTGCAGCCTGAAAGAGCGGCAAATCAAGGTAATTTGATCCTTCGCATGAAAACTCCACTGAGCAATCTTGATTTCCGACCAGGTATGACACAAACCAGGGTGTACAGCCACAGAAAAAGGCTAGAAGAAGAGAGATTGTATAATTCATGGAACGAAAACAAAGGCGCTGATCAGCTGTGCATTTACTGCACAGCTGATCTGCGTCTGCAGATAATGATTGTTGGTTTTCTGATGCGACGGCTCATTTGTTAAATCGGTAACATTATTATCATCATCACGAAAACATGTCCATGTAAAGCCCCTGTCACACCAGAAGGCGTTCGCGCGGCGTTTGCGTGGCGTTCTTAAATTTTCTTAATTTTTCCAGAACGCCACGAGAACTCCAAGAAAAAATGCTTTTATTTGTGAAAAAAGCAAGCCATGGCGTCCTCACGGCGTCCTCACGGCGTCCTCATGGCGTCCTCGTCGCGTCCAAGGCGTTCCTACGGAGTTCTATGTGGCGTTCCATGGAGCTTGCACGACGTTTTCACTGCGTTTGCGCGGCGCTCTTGGTATTCGCACCGCGCTTCCACGGCGTTCGCACCGCGCTTCCACGGCGTTCTAGCACTGCTCTGACGGCTTGTAGGCAAAACAGAAACAAAGTCTCACTCATTTGTACGTTTGCTTTCAAGAAGACAGCATGACTAGTAAGAGGGAAAGAAGGAAAGCGGTGACTAAAGGGAAAAGACCGAAAAAGACAGATGACGTACATGTACCACCACCGACACTATCACCACAAGTGGAAATCAGTCCAGCACCATCACCTCAAAAACAACGGGATGAGTCCCGCGGGCGTGCCGTGAGATCGTAGTGCAAACGTCGTGGTAGCCCATGGCGTTTCCACGGAGTTCCCACGGCGTCCATGGAGTTCTCATGGCGTTCCCGCCGCGTTGATGAAGTTCTCACTGCGTTGCCACGGCGTTCTCACGGCGTCCCCACGGCGCTCTTATTAGAACGCCGAGTGATGGCGTTTGTTTTGAGCATGTCCAAAAGAAACGCCGACCCTTGGCGTTCTAGGATTTCCCACGGCGTTCGATGGAGTTCCCACCGCGTTGCCACGGCGTCCATGGAGTTCTCGAGGCGTTCACCTTGGCGTTCTGCATTTTTGTAGAACGCCACGAGAACGCCGCGAGAACGCCACCCAGGTGTGACAGGGGTTTAATGTATACCCCCTTGAATCCCACTTTTATATAGCGAAACTGGGGTATGCAGGTGTATACCTATTTTTAGCTCACCTGAGCCGTAAGGCTCACAAGGTGAGCTTATAGGATGGCCATGATCCGGCGTCGTCCGTCGTCGTCGTCGTCCACCATTTTCAAAGATCTTCTCCTCTGAAACAGCTTGGCCAATCAAAGCCAAATTTTATATGAAGCATCTATAGGAAGGGGGAACCAATGTGTATATAAAAAATCCAGGTCACATGACCAAGATGGCCGCCATGCCCATATATGGTAAAAACCTTTAAAAATCTTCTTCTCCAGAACCCAAAGGCCTAGGATCTTGAAACTTGGCATGTAGCATAAGGGACTCAAAGTCCACAATGTGTATATAAATCATGACCCTGTGATGACCTTGACCTATTTTACGACAAAGTCAACATAGGTTGCCAATGCATTTGAATGGGGAAAACTTTTAAAATGTCATTTAAAGTAAATGTCTTACTGGAAATGGGCAGTGGGACAGAATATTAATGATGAAAAAAAATGGACCCCAGGGGCTCATATGACCCCACCCGGGGGCAATATACATGTATATCTCTATAATATTCAAACATCTTCTCCTCAGAAACCGCTTGGCCAATCAAAGCCAAATTTTATGTGAAGCATCTATAGGATGGAATAATCAATGTATATATAAATAATCCAGGTCACATGACCAAGATGGCCGCCATGCCCATATATGGTAAAAACCCTTCAAAAATCTTCTTCTCCGGAACCGGTTGACCGATTTCAACGAAACTTGGCATGAAGTATCGATGACTCAAGATAAATCATGACCCTGTGGTGACCTTGACCTATTTGACGACAAGGTCAACATAGGTTGCCAATGCATTTGATGGGGAAAACTGTTAACATGTCATGTAAAGGGAATAAATAAAATAGAAATTGTCAAATGGACAGAATATTAATTATTCTGAAAACAAATGGTCCAAGGGCTTCATCTGCCCCTGCACTGGGGCTAAATTTATACCATAATATTCAAACATGTTTATTGGCATATGTAGCAGATCTCAGGTGAGCGTTTACAGGACCATTGGTCCTCTGGTTCTTATTTTTACTCCAAAACATAGATGGTGGGTACTCGTTAGAACCGCCTCGCCGAGGCGGTTCTAACGTTTACCCACAATCTATGTTTTGAGCAAAAATAAGAAAAAAATATCATTTTTTTTTTTTCTGGTGAAATTTTCAATTTTTACAGCTGAAAAAAATCTCTGTATATTGCATGGGCAAGTTTTGTAATGATAATGTACTCTAATGAATGAATCAAGAGCTTTTTAATTGTGTAAATTCTGTTTTGCCGCTCCGTTTTCGTAGTATGAGGATTGCTTTGAAGTTATAATGTCAGTTGTCACCAATAAAACGCATAAACTGGATAAGAGAGAGAGAGAGAGAGAGAGAGAGAGAGAGAGAGAGAGAGAAATCACATTGCAGTAATTAATATTTTCTTGACACAATTAAGTATTGAATTGAAAATCGGATGACATGGTGTTATTTTCAAAGGATCCGATAGAGCTCCAGTCATTGTTAGATAAGCTCTATAACTATTCTTGTGAATGGGGTCTAAAAGTAAATTGCAGGAAAACAAAAGTGTGTGTTTTTGAAAATCAGAAGTCGGAAAGAGAACATAGTTGGTACATAGATGGCGATCTGTTAGAAACTGTAGATTCATTCTGCTATCTAGGCATGAAATTTCACTATAATGGGAACTTAGAACCAGGGATTAAAGCTCTATCGGATCAAGCTTTGAAAGCAACAAATCAACTATTGGCACTCTTTAAGCGAATGAGTTTTGATGTCAAAACTAAGTTGAGATTATTTGACTCTGTAGTAGCTCCAATTCTTTTGTATGCGTCAGAAGTATGGGGAATATATGGATATGATCATGTCGATAAGGTTCATATAAAGTTTTGCAAGGTGTTCGTGTACAAGCTCCTAATTATGCAGTTTATGGAGACCTCGGGCGCTTCCCACTTTCAGTTATTGCCAAAGAGCGATCAATTAAGTATTGGTTGAAACTTCTAACAAACAGAAATTCTGTAATGACCAGAATATTCCAATCTCAGATTGACGAAATAGTTGCACGTGCACATGCACGGCCAAGTAGATACAGGCATAAGCTTTCCTGGGCAGACGGTATAAAATCTTTACTTGACGAATTGGGATTTAGCCACATGTGGTTAAATCAGGATCTTCAGATACCATCTTATGAGATGATAAGGAATCGAATCAGGGACCACTTTACACAGAATTGGTATGCTACTATTAGCGATTTTTCAAAGTTGGAATACTATTGTCAGTTCAAAACAGGTTTTAAATTAGAAAAATATGTGGAATGTATTTCAAATGATTCGCTACGTTCTGAACTAGCAGCATTTCGTCTCAGTGCACATAACCTGGAAATTGAGAGGGGGCACCACTTTGATGTTTCACGTCAGAACAGAAAGTGCCGTCTCTGCTCGATGGGCATGGTTGAGTCAGAATACCATTTTTTATTAGTCTGTCCATTGTATACTGACTTACGAAGATCATTTTTGACCAGGTCCTCTTGGCCATCAGTAGCCAAATTTATTAATATTATGTCGTCAAATTCACCCCGTTTTATTCTGAAATTAGCTAGATTTATTAAGTCTGCAAATATTGCACGAGCTCAGGCTCTATCTGCTCTAGCTGTCTCCTGATAACCCCTATGTACTACATTGTATTGCTTCAATATTTGTTTTTGTACATCTTTGTCATATTGCTGTTTATATGTATTGTACAGCCAAAGGCATTGTATTTTGTTGATTTGCTAATAAATTTGCTTGCTTGTTGACAAATGTCAAGAACATTTTGAATAGGGATTTGTTTCTGTACAAAAACCTCATGAAAGGGAGGTAATTATTTTCACGCCAAAACTTAAAGCTCTTGATATTTCATTATATTTACATTTCTGATGCAAAGTCTTTTGTGAATGTACAGAACTGAAATGCGATTCATACTTACATGAACAACATCGTGTCACGCGACGTCACATGATCAAACTTGACGTCATAAAAACATGGCTCTCACCAATAATGTGATTGGACGTTGTAAACGTCATCACGCCATCGATGCCGTTCCGCTGTTTGAACACACACTTTGTGTAAATTCTCTTTTTTTGCTTGTAAATGTGATCGCCTTGATTATTTTTCCTCCTTTCAGTCGTATAGCATAGAAAACAATTTACAAACCAAGGACGAGATAAACAATAAACAGATGATAAGAATTCCACAGTTTATTATGAGTAGTAGAGTAGGTGATTGTTAAAGTGCATGTTCTAAAACGTAAAACTCAAATACATGCCAGGAAAATGAAAAATCCAGCATGATATTTATTCTGAATGCCTGAGTGCACTTTGAAATCACCATTCTGAGTGAAAATACGCCTTCCAAATATATACCAATTTATCGTAACAAGCCAATCACAAAATGTGAGAGGCGGAACCCTTTGTCTCTATCTGGACAACATTTGTTAAAAAATATGTAAATATAAGCAATGAGTTTAATTTTTTGAGATGTTGATGGAGCTATGAACCACAGTGGGTCGCTAGCAAAGCTTACATGAACCCCTTTGGCGTTCATTCACTTTGCACGCGACCCACTGTAGTCCATAGCTCCATGAACATTCGTTTCTTAAGTGATTGCTCATAATCTTTATAAAACGACACAAATGACTCAACTGAGACAAAGTCTTCATGACCAAGTAAAATCTTTTCGAGAAGGACCCATTTTCATGATCATGGATTATCTCCCCTGCCAATGCAAAAGTTCTATTCAAATTCATTTTGGCCAGGTGACCGATTGCAGCTTCTATATAAAGGCAAACTAAGATCAAGATTTTGACATTAAAATAACTTTCCTATCCGCCAGGTCCTCCGCACAAAAAGTTCTGCGAAAAACCATTATCAGAGACAATGTTTTAAGCTTTAATCAATTACAATTGAGCCGCCGCATGGGGAAACCAACAATCTGCATAGGCGAAAAAAAAAAGACGCAGATCAGCTTCGCAGTAACTGCGAAGCTGATCAGCGCCTTTCTTTTCGCTACACAGATAGTACAATTCCTCTACTTTCTAAATCCAAAATTTCCAGCCTCTAACCATCTTCTGCGACTCACGGTACAGCCCGGTTTGTGTCGGACCTGGTCGGAACCCAAATTGTCGGTTTTCTCACGCACAGGCTCAATTATCTAACAAGTTTTTTTTCTACAGATCCTACAACAGATGGCGTACACGATGTGTTAGGTCACCTAAGCCTAGGCGGAGAGAATGATGGACAGGACAGAGAACCAAGACATGTCGAGTCAGCGGTACCTGCTTTCAACCCACCACCACAGGGCAACCACATTGGCGCACACCCGACGCCTGCCCCAGTTCGAAACGTAATGTTCGCGAACCCAGTCCATGTAAATAATCAAGGAAATCCGGCCCCAACGGTCAGCCCAACACTACCAAGGAACAACATTGGCGCAAACCCAACCCCGGCGAACAATATCTATTCGCATCCAACGCCTAGAATTGTGCATCCTCCTATACAACATACAAGACCACACCATGCCCAGCAACAAATCCCGAATAACAGGAACATTGCGCCAGGTGTACATGTCGGTCACCCGAGAACCCCGCAGCCAATGGGACCACACAGTGTGAACGGTGTAAATAGACATGGCGTACACGGAACCCAAATTGGGAGTGGAGCATACCCAATGCATGGTATAACCCAACAAAGACATGGCATCAATCAACCAGGTATATTAGAGGGGCCATACCAGGGGTTTCGGGGGTCTGGGAAGAAGGGTCATTTTTTCAGGGAGCTGGGAAGCACTAGAAAATATTCCAAGGGAGCAAGGGAACAAGCAAAATCCAAGAAAGCAAGAACCGACACCACTTAGGAAGGTCAGGATCCCATTTGCACAAGCATCATAGCCCAGGTTCTTTCCTTTGCTGCTTAGTGAGAAATGTTTAGGAAATACATCAGTTGATGATACAAGCATGAAATTTACACACCTTATGTTCTTCAAATATCACACATTGAATTCTGATCCCTGGCCACATTAAATTCCGCCATTTTCAAGATGGCCGCCAAAAACAAAATGACAGACAGTTGTAAAAGAAGTCTATGTAGTAAATTGCTCATATCTTATGTCCTGTTCATAATAGAACAACATTATTGATACTAACATGAATCTTAATGTTTGTTCTTTCAAATAAACGTCAACTACGCAAATTACCTCATTTGCATATTCATGAATATTAATGAGATATTTTTTTTTGGCTAAAAAAAATAAAACAAAAAAAAATCACATCTTATTCTCTGAACGATGTAAACTGTGACTTTGATATTGCTAGATCATAAATTATCATAAATTAATAACAGCTAATTAGCATATTCATGAATATTCATTTTAAAATATTTTAGGACTTTAAATGATAAATGAAGCTAAATGATTATTCTTTCAAATAGGGTTTAAATATGCAAATTACCTCATTTGCATATTTATGAATATTGATGAGGTCTTATTTTTTGGTTTTGCTAAAACACTTGAAGAAAATCATATCTTATTCTCTGAATGATGTAAAATGTAAAACGAGATGGAGAACTGTGGCTTTGATTTTGCGAGACCATAAAATTTCATTAAAAAGCTAATTAGCAAGTTCATGAATATTCATTTAAAAATACTTCAATACTATACATCATTAACTACCAGTTTAGTTTAAAGAGTTCATGCTGTAAATTATCTATAAATATCACCTTCATTGTAAAACAAATGCCATGAACATCAGATCCACGTCATTGTACCATCAGGAAAACATGCCCGTGCAGTGAATACCCCCTTAAACCCCACTTTTATATAGGAAAACTGGGGTATGCAGGGGTATGCCTATTTTCCTTATTTTTGCTCCAAAACATAGATTGTGGGTACTCGTAAGAACCGCCTCGCCGAGAAACAGATAGACTATTTTTTTGCTATAGTGTGTGACCGGTCTCGCACATATTGTAAGGTGGCTGCGGCTCGATTTGATTATTTGCCCGAAAGCAGAGAACATATGATGCTATTCCACCAACACAAGCTGCTCATAAAAAGCATGTGAGACTTACAGTTGTCCAAGCAGGACATGTGTGGGGGACAATCAACTGTTACTGAACAGCAGTTACCATCTCTTCAAAGGCAAAACAATGTTTGGTACCCAAAATGGGTGGAATTGTCTGCAATAGCGGAATGTTGCCAGGAAATTTAAAAATATGTGTGTAAAAAGTCAAATTATACACGGAACAGCAGATGCTTCATTCAGGACTTTCATGTACAGCACTCTCTTCATACATCGGCCAAGATGACAGATAAATAGACAGATAAATTATTTGTAAATGATTATGCTAGGACTACTGTGACCATGTATATTTGGAGAAAGCAATTAGCTAAGAAAGAAAAAAAAAAAAAAAAAAATAAAAAAAATAAAAATAAAATAAAAATAAAACTGAGATCCTTCAAGAGCAGTGAGCATTTTAATGAGAAAGGGGACGGGCCATACATACATAGTCAGACTTACATTGACGCCGATTCTGGTATGCTTGAAATGAACAGCACTGGCAATTATGAATTATAAATATTTTTATTTAACTGATTGATGTGGCAATAGATATAGTAAATGGAAAACAAATGATTAATCGGAAATAATTTTATCGTGGGAAGCTCACCACAAAGATGATTTGTCAATTTTTCGTTTAAATATGTGCATAGACATGCGATATACGGATCAAACATGTTTTTATATGATAAAACTTTTTGATATTCAATTAGCCAGTGTATATATATGGGAGCTTAGAAAGAAAGTACAACGACATAGATCTGATGTTAATGACATTTTAGTTTACAATGGGAGTGATATTTATAGCCAATTTACTGCTTGAACTTTCTAATCTAAACTGATAGATAAGGACATACAAAGTCTTAAATATTTTAAAATTAATATTCATGAATGTGCTAATTATTCGTTGTTAATTTATGATAATTTATGATCTAGCAATATCAAAGCAAAATTTGTCAATCTTATTTTACATCATTCAGAGAATAAGACGTGTTTTTTTTTCAAGTTTTCAGAAAAAAAACAACTCATCAATATTCATTAATATGCAAATGAAGTAATTTGCATATTTGGACTCTATTTGAAATAATAATTATTAAGCTTCATCTTGGTATCAATATTGATGTTCTTCGATGAACAGGACCTAAGATATGACCAATTTATTGCGTTAACTTTCTCAACTAAACTAATAGGTAAGGACATACAAAGTCTTAAGATAATTTAAAATGAAAATTCATGAATAAGCGAATTAGCTGTTGTTCATTTATGATTATGAATGGTCTCTTTTAACATTTTACATTGTTTAGGAAATGAGATGTGATTTTTGTTTCAATTTTAGCAAAAAAAAAAGAGATCTCATTAATGTTCATGAATATGCAAATGAGGTAATTTGCATAGTTGACATCTATTAGAAAGACTAATTATTAAGATTTATTTTGGTATCAATATTATCATTCTATGATGAACAGGACCTAAGATATGAGCAATTCACTACATAGACTCCTTTCTCAGCTGTCGGCCATCTTTTTTTGCGGCCATGAATTTCAAGTGGCCAGGGATCAAAATTCATGCTTGTATCATCAACTGAAATATTTTCTCACTAAGCAGCTCCACTATTTTGCCTTAGCTCCTGAAGGAGCGAATTTGGTACCACTGTTTATTCGATTTATGACACCTGTTGGTGCAATATGGTCCAGAGATCACAGGACTGTCACAATGAGGTGATTATCTTATCTCTGCAGGTGGTAATAAAGATGCCCCTAAAGGATAATACCTGTAGCACCACTGTTTAATGATTTTATGGTCCCTGCATAACACGTGCGATAAAACTTCCTTCCTCAGACCTTCAATGGACTGGAATATATGCCTTTACAGATCATACAAATGCCTGTTACGATATTTAATATGGCATGGTTCACAAAATGCCCAACTTAGCTAAGTTGAAGGTACCAAATAAGAGCAATCGTCACAGTGAAAATGCATTCCGTTTTCCCGTGATTCTTTCACATGTCTCTCGGACTCTCTCCCTCCACATCCGCTAATTGGTAAATTCGCATTATGCTGAATTATGAGCCGTGACGCGAGAAAACTGGTCTTCGGGGTTTCTGACCTGGTCTGGCACAAACCGGTCTGTGCAGCTACAAAGGATGGCTAGACGCTTGAAATTTCGCACTATTTGGGGAGAAGAGGAATTGCACTATCCGTGTAGCGAAAACAAAGGCGCTGCACAGCTGATCTGCGCCTTTGCTTTCGCATATGCAAAAATCCTTTTTTATCATGACACGGCTCATATTATTTAGGCAATGTACCTTTTTAGTGTTTCTGATATCTCAAGAGAAAAAAACATGAATTTGGGATGTAAAAAAACTGAACTTAATTATGTAAATTTGCATTAAATTTTCCTTTTCTAGCACATCCGTCTAGTCAAGATGACCCCTGTCTTCTAAAGCCCTGTCATCATTCCGGAGTCTGTCAGAAGGACAAACGGGCATCACAGGGATACAGGTGTTTTTGTGATGGGATGTACCAGTATCATAACTGTTCGACAAGTAAGCCAAAATATTACGAAAACTGGTTCATACAATATGCAGATTTTCCTATTGCGTAGAACTAGATTTTAAAAACTGGAAATTTTCAGTTTAAAAACTATTATATTTTTCGTATTTTTATTCAAAACATAGATTGTGGGTACTGTTTTACTGATGTTTATAAATAAAACGAGTGAAATTTTGAAATATATTCAGTATTTTTGGTTTTCTAATACCGTATTATTATTTTCCAAATTGGTTCTCTTATTTAGAATCCTGTTGACTGCGTTCTAAACTTTTAAAGGACTCTTGTAATTTTAAATCAAGCCACATTAAAGCCAGTTAAGTGTAAAATAGTGTGAAGAATTAAGATACATTTGCATTAAGAATGCGTAAACGAAATGAAAAAAAATAATACCTGTTTTATTTGTCTTCTACATGAGCCACCGCATGGGAAAACAATCAATCTGCATAGACGAAAACAAAGGCGCAAATCAGCTGTGCAGTAACTGCGACGCTGATCAGCACCTTTGTTTTCGCTACAGGGATAGTACAATTCCTCTTCTCTCTAAATCAAAAATATCCAGCCTCTTACCATCTTCTGTGACTGTACAGCCCGGTTTGTGTTGGACCTGGTCGGAACCCAAATTGTTCGTTTTCTCACGCAAAGGCGAATTTGTCTTCTATATTCCTTCCAGAAGTTCTCCCGTGTAATCAGTCTGGATGTCAAATGGTGGTAAACTGCGTGCTGAAGAAGTCGTGGGGTCTCTGCATCTGTAAGAAACAGGAGTCCGCGACGTTTTGTACTATAGACCTACCGCAAAAAGGCGTGGCAGGTAGGTTGATCCGTCTTCAATATGTATGTATTCTGTTTTGAAATAAACCAAAGATATTTAATACTCAAGGGTAATCGCATTTTATAAACACGTCGGGTCAAAGGTCACTTTTGGATCATTGTTCTGTTAAGTGTAACTAAAGAGCTGAACGAGACAATGTAGGGCATGGGGAAACAACATTCATCATGAAAAACATGTCCGTGCAATGTATACCTCCTTTAACCCCACTTATATATAGAATAAATCTTCCTTTTTAAAAGGAGGGCTTGCCCAGGTTGAATTCATGTTAAAAGCAACAAGCATGTTTAAAAACTACATTCATGTCAACAGACACACATGCATTGTGAATGACAGAAGACATAAAAACGCCCGAGCATGGGTATCATCTAAGCTCACTTTGTCAGCCTTAAAGATCAGCTGAGCTAGACTTGAGTATAGGGAGTAAGTCTTCTGAAGATACAGTGACTGATCTGAAGAAGGACACATCGAACCACCACTCAGACATAATTACAGCTGCTACACACTGGAGACTTTAAAGAAACGCCCTGTATGTGTATGACATTAGTTGTTTGTGTGCTGTAAATTGCTAGAACAGACAAGAGCAATAAAGTCACTAGGGAAGTAACCTCCAATCCGTAATACATTCAGGAGTAAAAGGATTCATACTGCGCAGATTGATGAGTTGACCTATAAAATGTGATCAATTTGGATTGCGACGATTGGATGTAAGATCCATAGAGCAATAGTGTTCATTGTCTTGCTGTAGGTTGTTGCTTAATCTTCTGGCTCCCAGTCAACACTCCTTTTCTGCATGTCTTTGGTATTTTAAAATCCGCTGTAAGAATGTGGTTGCATTCAACCTTTGATAGCGTGATAACCATAACAGTAATAACTTTCAATGGGTTTCCATAAGACCCTCATAACCTAGACGTCATATTATGTTTTTAACCTTTTAGCCATTCGCTTACGTCACTTTTTCTTGATGCTACGTGTCATGGGCAGTACCAAAGTAAAAGTAGAAATATGGTTAGGGATCGAGATGACCCGAAAACGTGCACACTAGTTTCTATTCTTGCAATGTTTACAGGTCATTCCTCAAACGTCAACTTCCCACAAGTCACAGTAACAAAATGGCCGCACACGAAACTGGTTGTCGTTTTTAGTCACTGATGTAATGGTAGCCTTGCCCAAGGCTTAGAAATAAAGAAAAACGCCATTCGTAATTTTCATTTTTTTAATCTCTGCGGCTAGTCTAGTCTATAGATGGTCACCCAAGACGATTGAATAAAAATTCATTGATAGACTAGCTTAGAGACTGGAGAAATTTCAATATAGAGAAAATAATAAAAATGAAAACAATGATCATATGACATTAATATGTTTTGCGGACTAGTAGCTAGTCTAATGTAATGGGTCATGAGTAGCAAAATACCGCGACTGAAACCAACCTCTCTGTTTGTCAAAGGGAAACCCCACAAACTGAACAAACAACTCCATTCCAATCCAATTGCTTGCCGTTGGCAAGCAAAAACTGGGGCTAACTTTGCAAATGTATACCTAATTTTCTTATTTTTGATCTAAAACATACATTGTGGGTACTCGTCCAAGCCGCGGTGTTCCAATTCCGGACGTAACTCCTCTCAGAATGTCGGACAGCAACGGAGGTGTTGGTTCCGGTACAATGTATGTTTTAGCGAAAACATCTAAATAGTCAAAATTTCAGTGTTCAGTGTTTTCAGTGTACATGTATATGCCTTTACAGATCATACAAATGCCTGTTACGATATTTAATAGGGCATGGTTCACACTAATAATTATATAAGTTCAACTTACATGTAGCTAAGTTGAAGGTACCAAAACGATGTTATGGTAAGGGCAATTGTCACAGTGAAAGAGCATACTGTTTCCCCGTGATTCTTTAAGGTTATAGTAGCCAATCAGGGGGTAACCATATTCAAATGCATATTTCACTATGTTCGTAAGTCATATTGATCTTGTTTTATATACCAAATTAAAGGCAAGATTCTAAAGTTTAAGGTGAATGCATTTGTTTTTTGTATGTTCTCAATTAGAGGCTAGAAGAAAGCTTAAGTATAATTTTGTCATATGTCATGTTTGATGTTTCATCTTCTACATGTTTTGCTATATGTTTTTCCTTTTTCCTTGAAAAGCTTCCCTAACACTAGATGATTAAAACGGTATCATGGATCTCCGTTCAAGTTCTTTGAAACTGAGATATTGCATTTTAAATTTTCTGTGACGAAAATTGATTGGTCATCCTAAACAAAACTCCAATTTACTCAGCAACAAATCATAGTAGAAAAAATCTGAGATACCCTTTTGAAGAGAAGACTTCAATCAACACATGTGCCAAATTTCATTCCACTGGGATGGATAAGAAAGGAATTGAAATGCTTTGAAGATGACCGTTCCAACACAAAGTCTATTTTACAAGAAGCCACAAAATTCATTTCATCAATCAAATGCAAATTTATTCATGATTGGCAGCTTTCTGACATTCAAATTTCTTGTCAGTACATCCCACAATAGGAAACCTTGAAGGCCATGCATTTGTAGGCGGGCTTTTGCTAAAGAAAACATGAAAAGTTCATAAATACTTATATACGACCGGAATAATTGTACCCATCCACAAGAAAGGCGACATTAACGATCCCAATAACTATCGCGGAATAACCTTAGTCAGTTGTTTCGCTAAGCTGTTTACGTCAGTTTTAAATAACCGTCTAAAACAGTGGTCAACCGAAAATGATGTAATCACAGACGCTCAATTTGGTTTTAAAAGTGATCATAGTACTATTGACGCAATTTTTATCTTGAAATATTTAATCGATATACATATCCATTCAAAAGAAAAACTCTACTGTGCATTTATTGACCTAAAGAAGGCGTTTGATTCTGTTTCACGCCTGGGACTTTGGTATAAGCTTATTCACTGTGGCATAGACGGGAAAATACTAAGAATAATTAGATCACTCTATAAGGACGTAAAACTTAAGGTTAAAGGTCTTACATCTCTATCGGACATCCTTAACTGCGACTTAGGGCTCTTACAAGTGGAAATAATGTCGCCGATACTTTTTTCTATTTTTTTGGCGGACGTTGAAATGCAGCTTGCCGAACATGGAAATGACGGCATTACATTAGACCAATTATCTCTTTACTTACTTTTATTTGCGGATGACGCAGTAATATTTTCAGAAACGCCAGAAGGCCTCCAAAAATCTCTTGATAATTTTGAAATATATTGTCAAAAGTGGAACTTGACTGTTAACGTCGACAAAACAAAAATAGTTGTTTTTCGCAAAGGTGGAATCTTGGCACAAGATGAGAGCTGGACGTATAATAACCAGCCCGTCGAAATAGTGTCTGCATTTAATTATTTAGGTATCGTCCTATCGAGTGGGGGTTCGTTTATATCAGCAACAAAAACATTAGCGGGTAAAGGATTAAGAGCTATGCACTGCTTACTCGAAACTATTAAGGGAACTAAAATGCCCATTAAGATAATGTTTAATTTATTTGACGCTTTAGTTGCGCCTGTCTTGAGTTATGGCTGCGAAGTTTGGGGATTTTCTAGTGCACAATGCATCGAAAGGGTACACAGAAAGTTTTGCAAACGAGTGTTAAACGTAAAAATGTCAACAAACAACTACGCGCTCTATAGCGAATTAGGTAGACACCCATTATACATAGATAGGCAATTGAGGATAATAAAATATTGGTTTAAGTTAGTTACTGATAGAAATTCAAATTGTATACTCAACGCAGCTTATAACGAAATGAAATCTCGTACTGAAAACAGGAACAATAATTTATGGTCAACTAAAGTAAAATACCTACTGGAGAGACATGGTTTTGCTGAAGTATGGCAGTATCCAGAGTCTGTAAAAATAAATTCATTCATAGCAGTCCTAAAAACAAGACTTATCGACACTTTTTTAACTGAAGCAAGAGTAGGAATTAGAAATAGTTCGTCATTATCACTATTCAAAGAACTAGATTGTAAAAATGAAATTGCACCATATCTCACACTTTTGAGCAATGAAAAATACAGGAACGCACTCGCAAAAATACGCCTTTCCTCGCACTCATTAAAAATCGAAGCGGGTAGGCACAACGACACATCAAGAGCGAATAGAAAATGCCCATTTTGCGACCTTAACGATATCGAAGATGAATACCATTTTATAATCATATGCCCTTTATACAGTGATCTACGGAAAGATTATATTCCAGAATATTATATTAAACGACCAAGCATGTACAAATTTATCACTTTATTAGAATGCACTAGTGTAAAGAGGTTAAAAAATCTAGCTACGTATGTAATAAAGGCAATGAAACAAAGAAATTCAACTTTTATAAATGACACTTCATAAATCTAGATGGTTCACTATATAAAATACAAACTGATCCAATGATCGTTATGAGATTGAATGTTGGTAAATCTGTTTTCATATTTTGCTATAGCCTATATTTACAATCACTCTCCATTTATCACATATTTGTATATGATCTCACGCTACTATTGTTATTGTTGTATATATGTTTGTGACGATGAGCCGTAATTATGCTTAAGTCAAATAAAAGTTCTGTATTCTGTATTCTGTATATACTTAACCAATCAGCTAACACTCAAACCGTTAGGCTATTAATCGCCCCCTGTTGTAAATGACCTCACATTATTACCGGAACATTTTAACTCCGGGCCATTACCTCCTTTCAATGAAATGGATTTTGCCAGACACCTTGAAGAGGAAATTATTTTATTACACTGACCTTTGGCAATTTTGTAATGGTGATGATGTGAGTTATGTCATGATAAAACTGGATTTTTGCAAATGCGAAAACAAAAGCCACAGATCAGCTTGAGGTAACTACTGGTAACACTATTCCACTTTACTTATTAATTTTTGTGAACTTGAATATAAAAATGCCACTTTCCTTTCGAAAACCAAAACCATTTATTAATTAGCTAAATAAGCATATTCGTACATAGTCCTGCAGATTTATGGGGTATTTTATTGGGACCCGGAAATAGGGTTCAATCTTTTCTTGTAGCCAAGACCTTGCGCTTCAAGAATCTGAATGATGCCACCTTGGCATCATTGAGCATTTTGAGATAATTAAGATGGCGTCCGGAATGGTCGTCAAATATATGTTATCACTTGTTTTGCTATGGCTAGGACTTGAATACTTATTTCTATTTGCCATATTTGGCTGTAAAAACATATATTTGAAGTTGCTTGATGAATCATACACCTAAATTTATTTCTAAAAATAAACATGGCATCAAAGATGGCCGCCAAATAGAATTTTTGCACAGAAAAGAATATAATGTGCAGTACATGTGTGTTTTTGTCTTCATTTTATCCAGTAAGCTAATCTTAAGTTGTATTGTCATGTGCACATATGACTTTAGACCATTATTAGAACACTCTGAACCTAAGATGGCATCCAAGATGACAACAACCTTATTAGATTGGTTGGCATACGCATTTGCTATTTATTAAAGTTATTTCTAGACAAGCATACGCATTTGCTATTTATTAAAGTTATTTCTAGACCGTATCAAATACAGGACCCACAGCTATAAGCTTCTCTGGTGTAGTGGTTAAGCTATCAACCTGTATGCCAAGGTTCTTGGGCTCAAGCCTTGGCTTTTCCAGTCTTTTGAATGAGATTTGAAACTGAGGTTTCGGCTCCACATGACCTTTGCTGTTGATTTGGGCATGAAACAAAAAATCAACCACCAAATACAGAATGATAAGTAATTTACCTATGGCAGTGGTATTCATACTTCTCGAATATAGACATATATTCAAGCTATGTTCAACATAGTGAGGCTAAAATAACATAAGCTATTTTTCTTAGTTTTTTTAATTTCTAAGCTTATAACTTATTGTGGAAATTTGAGCCTTTGATATAATGAAGGTACCAAAATATTTATTTAATGAGACTGATTTTGTAAAATGAGCAAAATTTCACCAATTATTGTATACTATATCCTTAACATGTCTCTCGGACTCTCTCCCTCGACATCGCATTGTGCTGAATTATATAAGCCCTGACATCAGAAAACCGGTCTTCGGTGTTTCCGACCAGGTCCGACACAAACCAGTCTGTACAGTCACAGAAGATGGCTAGAAGCTTGAAATTTTGGATTTATGAAGAAAAAGACGGTTTGTAGTATCCGAGTAGCGAAAACAAAGGCGTTGATCAGCTGTGCAGTTACAGCTGTGCAGTTACTGCACAGCTGATCTGCGCCTTTATTTTAACATAGGCAAGAGTCCGGGTTTTTTCATGATGCGGCTCATATTTTAAAGGCAATGTACCTTTTTTAGTGTTTCTGACAGCGTAATTTATCTCAAGAGAAAAATACATGCATTTTGGATGTAAAATACTGAACTCGAGACTTATTTATGTAAATTTGCATTTCCTTTTCTAGAACAGCCGTCTAGTCAAGATGACCCCTGTCTTCAAAAGCCCTGCAAACATTCCGGAATCTGTCTTAGCGACGTACGGGCATTCCGGGGATACAGATGTTTTTGTGATGAGATGTACCAATATCTCGAATGTTTGATGAGTAAGCCAAAACATTACGCAATACGAAAACTGGTTCATGTACATATAATATGCAGATTTTCCTATTGCGTAGAACTAGTTTTAAAAAACTGGAAATTTTCAGTTTAAAAACTATTATATTTTTCGTATTATTATTCTTAACATAGATTGTGGGTACTGTTTTACTGATGTTTATAAATAAAACGAGTGAAATATTGAAATATATATTCATTATTTTTGGTTTTCTAATACTATATTTTTATTTTCCAAATTAGTTCTTTTATTTAGAATCCTGTTGCTAGAATGCAATGACTGCGTTCTAAACTATTAAAGGACTCCTGTAATTTTAAATCAAGCCACATTAAAGCCAGTTAAGTGTAAAATAGTGTGAAGAATTAAGATACATTTGCAAAGTATGCGTAAACGAAATGAAAAACAAAAATACCTGTTTTATTTGTCTTCTACATGAGCCACCGCATGGGAAAAAAAAACAATCTGCATAAGCGAAAACAAAGGCGCAAATCAGCTGCGCAGTAACTGCGAAACTGATCAGCACCTTTGTTTTCCCTACAGGGATAGTACAATTCCTCTTCTTTATAAAACCCAAATTTCCAGCCTCTAACCATCTTCTGTGACTGTACAGCCCGGTTTGTGTCGGACCTGGTCGGAACCCATATTGTTTGTTTTCTCACGCACAGGCGCATTTGTCTTCTATATGCCTTCCAGAGGTTCTCCCGTGTGATCAGTCTGGATGTCAAATGGTGGTAAACTGCTTGCTGGAGGAGTCTGGGGGTCTTTGCATCTGTAGGAACTACCAGTCTGCGAAGTTTTGTACTATAGACCTACCGCGAAAAGGCGTGGTAGAGACTGAGGTGGCAGTGGAACCGCAAATAGGTAGGTTGATACGTTTTCAATATGTATGTATTCTGTTTTGAAATTTACAAAGGTAAAATACTCAAGGGTAATCACATTTTATAAACATGTCGGGTCAAAGGCCACTTTTGGATCCTTGTTCTGTTAACTTAAGAGCTGAACGCGGCAATGTAGGTCACGGGGAAACAACATTGATCATGAAAAACATGCCCGTGCAATGTATACCCCTTTTAGCCCCACTTAAATATAAAAAACTGGGGTTTGCAGGGGTATACCTAATTTTCTTATTTTTGATCCAAAACATACATTGTGGGTACTCGTCCAAGCCGCGGTGTTCCAATTCCGGACGTAACTCCTCTCAGAATATCGGACAGCAACGGAGGTGTTGGCACTTTTGGAGAGTTTGCGTTAGAACCAGCACAGCGAGGCGGGTCTAATGTTCCGGTTCAATGTATGTTTTTAGCGAAAACATTTAAAAAAGTCAAAATTTCAGTGTTCAGTGTTTTCAGTGTATAGGCCTTTACAGATCATACAAATGCCTGTTACGATATTTACATGTAATAGGGCATGGTTCACACTAATAAGTTCAACTTGGCATTATGGTAAGGGCAATGGACACAATGAAAGAGCATCCCGTTTTCCCGTGATTCTTTAACATGTCTCTCGGACCTTCTCCCTCAACATCGCATTATGCTGATTTATATGAGCCATGACGTCAGAAAACCGGTCTTCGGAGTTTCCGACCAGGTCCGACACAAACCAGTCTGTACAGTCACAGAAGATGACTAGAAGCTCGAAATTTTGGATTTAAGAAGAAGATGGTTGTAGTATCCGAGTAGCGAAAACAAAGGCGTTGATCAGCTGTGCAGTTACTGCACAGCTGATCTGCGCCTTTGTTTTAGCATAGGCAAAAGTCCGGGTTTCTCATGATGCGGCTCATATTGTAAAGGCAATGTTAGTGTTTATGACAGCGTAATTTATCTCAAGAGAAAAATACATGAATTTGTAGATCTAGGTAAGCTGAACTCGAGACTTATTAATATTTATAAATATTGATAAGTCTCTAGTTCAGTTTACCGAATTTACATAAATGTATATTTGCATTTCCTTTTCTAGCACAGCCGTCTAGTCAAGATGACCCCTGTCTTCAAAAGCCCTGCCAACATTCCGGAATCTGTCAGAAGGACGTACGGGCATTCCGGGGACACTGGTGTTTTTGTGATGGAATGTACCAGGGTCATAACTGTTGGATGAGTAAGCCAAAACATTCCATGTAATATACAGATTTTCCTGATTGTTAATTTAGGTATTTCCCACCTCCGTTTTAGGAGTGGGAATCTTTTTCTGATTGCGCCTTTTCCTGATCTTTGCCTACTTGTACTTTTTTACTATTGCGTAGAACTAGTTTTAAAAAACTGGAAATTTTCAGTATAAAAACTTTGTTATTTTTCGTAGTATTACTCAAAACATAGATTGTGGGTATTATGTTTTACTAATGTTTATAAAAAATCGAGTGAAATATTGAAATATTGATAATTCATAATTTTTGTTTTCTAATAACGTTACTATATTATTTATAATTTTCCAAATTGGTTCTCTGTTGCTAGAATGCAATGACTGCGTTCTAAATTTTTAAAGGACTCATGTAATTTTAAATTGAGCCAAACTAAAGCCAGTTAAAGCCAGATGTACGTAATTGGCCTCACGGTAGAATTTTTATTTATTTTTTGCATGTGAGCCTATTTTAATGTCTTTCATACGAAAACCGTTCCGAGCTTGTTTTCGAGATATCTGACTTCAAAATCGTCAAATTTGAGAGCAAACGTCAACGTAAAATGCGATTTTTAGACCCCCTTTTTAGGAATTTTCTTGATCTATTAAAAAACTTAAGAACTAGATGCTTCTTGTCAAGTTTCAAAACCATAGGCCTTCCGGTTCTGAAGAAAAATATTTTTAACGGTTTTGCTATTTATAGCCATGGCGGCCATCTATCTTGTTCATGTGACCTTGATCTTTTATACCAAGTTTCATTCCCCCTACCTAACGATGCTCCACATCATTACGAAAACTTGTCCATGCAATATACAGAGATTTTAAAAGTTCTAAAAAAAGAAAATTTTCAACAGAAAATATTTGATATTTTTCTTATTTTTGCTCGAAACATAGATTGTGGGTACACATTAGAACCGCCTCGCCGAGGCGGTTCTAATGAGCACACACAATCTATGTTTTGAAGCAAAAATAAGAAAAATATCAAATATTTTCTGTTGAAAAAAAAAATATTTTACAGACATGTTTTCCTGATGTAAAGTTTGGCTTTAATTGTCCAAGCTGTTTCAAAGAAGAAGATATCTGAATAGTATGGTCATATACATGTATACAGCCACGGGGCAGGAGCAGACAACCCCCTGAGGTCATTCTTTTTTCATAAACATAAATATTTTGTCCATTTGCATACTCCCAGCAAGTTTCCCCTCATTTAATTACATTTTACTTATTCTCCCCATTCAAATGCATTAGCGACCTAAGTTGACCTTGCCCTAAAACAGGTCAAGGTCATCCTAGGGTCATGATTTATACAAACTTTGTAAAGCTTCATTACCTGATGCTTCATGCTAAGTTTCAAAATCCTATGCCTTCTGGTTCTGGAGCAGAAGATTTTTAAAGATTTTTGCTATTTATAACCATGGCAGCCATCTTGGTCATGTGACCTGGATCATTTATACAAGCTTTCGTTCCCCCTTCCCAAGGATGCTCCACATGAAGTTTGGCTTTGAGTTTGATTGGTCTAGTGGTTTCAGAGGAGAAGATGTTTGAAATTGTGGATGACGGACGCCGGGGCATGGTTATACTTTTAGCTCACCTGGTGAGCCTTCGGCTAAGGTGAGCTAAAAATCCACGGTAGGATTTAAAAAAAAAAAAAAAAAAAAAAAAAAAAAAAAAAAAAAAAACTGACATGTATTAGAGAAATTCCTGAACTACAAGTAGATTATGAGAAAGACCTTGGTTACCGGGATCGGTTCGTTTTTCTGCTGTAACCGTGCGAAGAGAGGTAGTCATTGCTGAATTCAGTACGTTGTTTACGCGCGACGTCGTTTTTGCGCCAAAATCTCCGACGCTATTTTGTATTCTATCGGGTATTCTATATTGCTAACTGTCGCGCAAATGATGTTCCTCTGGATAAATTGTCCACAATCTATACTTTGAGCAAAAATAATAAATATCATTTTTTTTACATTTCTGCAGTCCGTTGCATAATTGTATATTTACATTTTTATTGCAATCGCCCTAGATGAAAGTATCTTTCTTGATGTTCTTCATTTCCCAATGAAAAACATTATGTCACGTGGTCTAGAGGCCACGCCTATGGGCGGGCTGACGTAAAAACTCATCCACTGACGTTGTTTGTTTACTCTTGTTGACGTGACGTTGGCCGCGTATCGCCATGACGTTAGGCGCGAAAAGTTGACGTTTTGGCTGTTCCAAAATTACGTTAAGTCGGATTTTATGTCAAATAACATGAAAATGAACGGTGATATGCGCAATTAAAAATCTAATACTTGACTGATAATATAAAATGTAAATATAAGTATTGAAATTCAGATTTTAGCTTTCACTGGATGATGAAAAACATTAGCTGTTTTAATGTCTCCGAGAAGCCCTTCGGGCTTCACAGACATTAAAACAGCCTAATGTTTTTCATCATCCAGTGAAAGCTAAAAATCTGAACTTCAATCCTTAAATGGACATAGTTTCGTATTCAGAACATAAACTGACGCTAGAAATGACGTTTCGAGCGAAATCTGACGTAACGAATGCGGCGTAAAATGACGCTTCGACCCTTAGATACGCACGTTCTTTTAAGCGCCTTCAGTTACGTACATCTGGCTTTAAGTGTAAAATAATGTGAAGAATTAAGATACATTTGCATATTCTGCTTAAACGAAATGAAAAACAAAAATGTCTGTTTTATTTGAGCCCTCGCATGGGAAAACCAACAATCTGCATAGGCGAAAACAAACGCACAGATACCGCGAAGCTGATCGGCACCTTTGTTTTCGCTACACGGATAGTACAATTCCTCTACTTTCTAAATCCAAAATTTCCAGCCTCTAACCATCTTCTGTGACTGTACAGCCCGGTTTGTGTCGGACCTGGTCGGAACCCAAATTGTTCGTTTTCACAGGCCCATTTGTCTTCTATATTTCTTCCAGAGATTTCCCCATGTAATCAGTCTGGATGCAAAATGGTGGAAAACTGCATCCTGGAGAAGTCTAGGGGCTTTTGCATCTGTAAGAACTACGAGGCCGTGACGTTTTGTACTATAGACCTACCGCGAAAAGGCGTAGTAGGTGGGTTGATCCGTCTTAAATATGTATGTATTCCGTTTTGAAATAAACCAAAGGTAAAATACTCCAGGGTAATCGCATGATTTTATAAACATGTCGGGTCAAAGGTCACTTTTGGATCCTTGTAGCTGAACGAGACGCTGTAGGTCACGGGAAAACAACATTCATCATGAAAAACGTGCAATGTATACCCCAGATCTGCGCCTTTGTTTTAGCATAGGCAAAGGTCCGGGTTTCTCATGATGCGGCTCATATTGTAAAGGCAATGTACCTTTTTTAGTGTTTCTCACGGCGTAATTTATCTCAAGAGAAAAATACATTCATTTGGGATATAAAATATAGATCTCGGTTAACTGAATTCGAGACTTATTTATGTAAATTTGCATCTCCTTTTCTAGCACATCCGTCTAGTCAAGATGACCCATGTCTTCAAAAGCCCTGCCAACATTCCGGAATCTGTCAGAAGGACGTACAGGCATCCCAGGGATACCGGTGTTTTTGTGATGCAATGTACCAGTATCACAACTGTTTGACGAGTAAGCCAAAACATTACGAAGGCTGGTTCATGTAATATGCAGATTTTCCTATTGCGTAGAACTAGTTTTAAAAATTTGGAAATTTTCAGTTTAAAAACTATTATATTTTTCGTATTATTTTTCAAAACATAGATTGTGGGTACTGTTTTACTGATGTTTATAAATAAAACGAGTGAAATATTGAAATATATATTCATTATTTTTGGTTTTCTAATACTGTATTATTATATTCCAAATTGGTTCTCCTATTTAGAATCCTGTTGCTAGAATGCAATGGCTGCGTTCTAAACTTTTAAAGGACTCTTGTAATTTTAAATCAAGCCACATTAAAGCCAGTTAAGTGTAAAATAGTGTGAAGAATTAAGATGCATTTGCATAGTATGCCCAAACGAAATGAAAAAACTAAAATACCTGTTTTATTTGTCTTCTACATGAGCCACCGCATGGGAAAACAAACTGCGAAGCTGATCAACACCTTTGTTTTCGCTACAGGGATAGTAAAATTCCTCTACTTTCTAAATCAAAAATTTCCAGCCTCTAACCATCTTCTTTTACTGCACAACCCGGTTTGTGTCGGACCTGGTCGGAACCCATATTGTTCGTTTTCTCACGCACAGGCTCATTTGTCTTCTATATTCCTTCCAGGGGTTCTCCCGTGTTATCAGTCTGGATGTCAAATGGTGGTAAACTGCGTGCTAGAGAAGTCGCGGGGTCTCTGCATCTGTAAGAAACAGCAGTCCCCGACGTTTTGTACTATAGACATACCAACTATAGACCTACCACGAAAAGGCGTAGTAGAGACTGTGACGGCAGTGGAATCGCAAATAGGTAGGTTGATCCGTCTTCAATATGTATGTATTCTGTTTTGAAATAAACCAAAGGTAAAATACTCTAGGGTAATCGCATTTATAAACATGTCTGGTCAAAGGTCACTTTTGGATCCTTGTTCTGTTAACTAAAGAGCTGAAACGCGACAATGTAGGCCACGGGGAAACAACATTTATCATGAAAAATATGTCCGTGCAATGTATACCCCCTTTAACCCCACTTATATATAGAAAAACTAGGGTTTGCAGGGGTATACCTGATTTTCTTATTTTTGATCCAAAACATACATTGTGGGTACTCGTCCAAGCCGCGGTATTCCAATTCCGGACGTAATGTAGGTAGCAACTCTAACATTGTTACTGAATGGTAAGAAGTTTGATTTTGATATAGCATTTTCGTTTTATACCAGTGCATGTATCCCTTGTTTTATTTTAAAGTTCTACTGAACAGTTGTCATTGTATATGTGCCTCTATAATTTACACAAAAATGCCCAACATTTGATTTTTAGTTATATCGGCGCACAGTCAATATTCTTGCTCAAATTATTGGTAATCAGTTAAAGCAGCAAGTATATGAAAGAGACACCAGTAAAATCGTCAGAGAAAATCAAACAAAAGTATAAGAAAAAAGAAAAAAAATCCGTGCTAAAAATTTGTGATGTGATATCCTAATGCTGTAACTGGTGAAAATGTCTAATGTTAAAAATTGCTTCGTTGTGCAATACATGCGCATTACTAATGATAAAAGATAAGTATAATATTTCGGCATACGAAATGTCTGCAATATTTCTTTTAATTTCTGATCAATAAGAAAATAATTAAAAAAAAAAAAAAAATAAAATAGATTATTTGAAAATAATAATTGAAAATAAAAGCTGCTGAAAAATGTCCACCTATTGAAATGACGTGATAGATATGGCGTTTTGTGCTTTCAAGGGTGCAAATTTATATACTTCAGTTTCTTCGGGAAGTTTGATGCTGAAATACACGAAATATCTATTTTTCTCTTTCAATTTGCTCTTTACAGGAAACAAATGCGGTAAATCATTTTAAAGTAATGATAAAAATACGGCAACTGAAAAATGTCCACCTCGTGCAAAAAAAAAAAAAAAAAAAAAAAAAAAAAAAAAAAAAAAAAAAAAAAACGTTAACGTCACATAAAGTTACGCACGCATTTAGTTTACATATACGGACTATATAGATATATGTTGTGTTTAATGTAGCTCAGTATTATGATGTTAAAGAAATGCTCCGTACGGCCGGCATGTGTGCCTTTAAATGAGCCACCTCGTGAGAAAACCAACGTTGTGATTTCCGACAAGGTCCGACGCAAATCGGGCTGTAAAGCCACAGAAGATAGCTAGAAGCACAGAATTTCGAATTTAGGCAGTAGAGGGATTGTACTATCCGTGTATTAACAAAACGTCTGTCTTGAGCTTCCATCTATGGGATATCCTATTACAGGTTGTACTGAATTTTAATGATATTCATTGATCTGCAATTTCGTTAATATAGATATTCAGTGATAAACACCATAAAACACCTCCAAGTCACAGCATACACTTAAATAACATCAATGGCTGACAACATATAGTAACATCACGTAACTTTATTACCATGACGTCGCTTATGACGTCATAGTAAGATGAAAAGTAACTGGTACTGAAGAAAGCATTATTTAAGAATTATGCCCCTTATTAGTGAGTTATATATTGTAATATAATCTAGCAGGAATTAACATTAATTATATTTTATTTTTATTTATTTATTTATTTATTTGTTTTAAATGATCAAAATTTAAACTGTTACTAAATGTGTAGCTACTTAAAAACCAAAAAAGAATAGAAAAGTATTCCAGTGTAAAATTATGCATGAAAGTATTAGAAATTAAAAAGTAAAGTATCAGTGTTAAAGCAAGTAAGCAATAGTCAATATGTCATTAAAACATGCTATATACATTCAGAAATATTCATAAAGTTCATGAAGCATTTGGCTAGACTGCAACACGTTCAGTAAGCCAAATCCTGATGCTCCTTGTTTCGTCATAGAGTTCGCCAACTGTAAGTGTCCTGGGACCCATTTTATTCTCTTCACATCTTGAAGTTGAAGTGATTCCTTGATGGCTGCTATATCTATTCGTAGACGTTTGTCTTCAACAAGCCTGGTAGAAAGGATAGCCTCTATGACATTCTTGTTGTCAACAAAGGCTTCAATCTCAATGATTGTTTTGTTGAAGTCCCAAAATATCCTCGAGCATTTCCCTATAGTAGTAACATGCTTCAAGTCCCTCTTGTAAACTTAAAGTTTTTGCAGCCAAAGTAGACCTTACTACGCGCTTTATCTTGTGTGCATTCCATGCTATTGGACAGCAGTGTCTCTTTTTGTCAAGCAGCCAGACAATGTATGCACCAATGCTTCCTGTTCCGTCATTTATGTTTCCCATGGATGCATCAGTGAAAACTACGACCTTTATTACTGAAGACTTGTTCAGCTTTGAGAATGTTAGGAAAGAGTTGATATCCTTCATTCTGTTTACTTTCTTTATTGCCCTTAACAGATCTTCTACTTTGCCTTGTTTTAGCTTGGTACTCAGTTGGATCATATCAAATGACATTTCTGGCCTTGATCCCTGCACAGCCCAGTTGAGCTGACCTACTATTTGCCTATATGTAGTTTGCTCTTGTTCGTTTAACAATTTATTTTTAGCACCGGCTCTTCCTGGATCCAAAGTTTCAGTTTTCATGTTCTCAACATATTCTGAATGGTCAAGTATTATCTCATTGTCAGATTGCTCTACTTTAAAACCTATGTACTTAAACAGTTTTTCCTCAACTTTACCTGAAACTTTTTCTCAATTCTTCTGTCATTCGATCAAAAACTTCATTGGCTACATGTAAAAAATCATCTACGTGACAGCATATCATTCCCTGGAGCCTGTTATTTGTCTGAACAAAAATACTGCTGGATCTAGCCTACATTGTTTTATCCCAATTTTCAAAAGTTCTTCTCGAACACTTTCGTGAAACTGTCTAGCTCCATCTTTTAAGCCATACAGACCATGCTTCAGCTTCCATATTACAATCTGTGATGTCTTACTTTCTTTTGGTGGTTTGGTATATATCTCTCTTTCTAATTCTTTCCACTGTAGGAATGCTGATTTTATGTCAGTGGTTTTGACTGTCCAGTCTTCTCGTGCTGCAATAGATATGAACATACGCATTGCCCCCTTGCCCACTGTTGGACTATCCTTTGGTATTTCGAGATCTTTTTCTTCAAAGCCGCGCACCACTAATCTTGCCTTGGTCTGTCCACCCTTATCTGTTATGACCCATCTAGTCGACAGTGTTTTCTGTCCCTTGTTAGCTACTTACTCATAGGTTTGAAACTGGGCTAATTTTTCTAATTCTTTGTCTTTTGCATTCTCTACTGAAATACTGGCTGAATTTCTATTATCAGCTACAGTTTGATAATTGTTTATTTCTGTTTCTGTTATTTTCTCCCATTCCAATCTATTGAGATCAACACTTCTTTCCTCAGTGTTCTCATTTCTGACATTATACCAAGATTTGTATTTTCCACTTGCTTTTCCTGTACGTCTGAGTATTGTCCCTGTGACCCACTGTCCATCAACCTTGTATCTAATAGCATCATTTGTTTTCTCATCGCTTGTTTTCTCAGTTTGCCCTACGGCCTCTGTGTCTGCTCCTCTGTATTCTCTCATTTCTGTATCTGAATTTGTTCCCCTCTGGTCATCTATCTCTGTATTTTTACCGTGATTGATTTCTGATTCATTGTCATTTCCGTGTTTTCAGGAACTTCTTTTGGTGCTGGCACTACCTCTGACACAGGCATCTCCTCAGCTGATGTCTCCTTTATTGTATCTAACCTGTTTTCTGTTTTCTCTTTGTCCTCCCTTTCATTTTCATCTGTCTGCCTTGTGGTATGTCTCAGTCTATATGGCGACACCCTAACAAAGATCCCGCCATGTCTCACAAATACTACTCTGCCGTATTGGAAAACGACAGTAGCTGGGCCTAGCCATCTCTCCTTACCTTCTCGTTTGTAATAGACAACATCTCCATTTTCATTTATTTGTTCTTTTGCTCTTACCTTATGACGTTAAGCCCTTCTAATCGGTTCACTTGTTTCAGATTCAATATATGCCCTCCGTGCAGCATGTAATGCATTCAGATGCTGTGCAAAGGTTTCACTGCTGGTTGATCCGGCTTCAAGACTAGCTGTTGGCTGTTATAGCCATTCCACATGTGTAGGGTGTTTCTTGCCATATTTGCCCAGGAAAACAAAGTCTGCTGGTCAGTTCTCTCATTTTCTTCTTGCAGTTTCAGTAGCATCATGTCAGTAACTGCACGCACACGCTCGCACAACCCATTCTGAAAAGGGCAGTCTGCAGCTGTAGTTATCACCTTCACATTATAATTGACATCACTTCCCGCATCTCGTCTGAGCTAAACTCTCCTCCATTGTCAGTCATGATTGATCCCATTACTCCAAAACACCGACCCATTTATGCATTAAAGCATTTATTACATCCCTTGAAGTTTTTCTGTTTATAAAGACTGAGGTAGTATATCTGCTCCACATGTCTATAATGTGTAAAATCCACTGTCCATTCAACTGTTTCAAGTCCATGGCCACTGTTTCATTGAAAGAGGTTGCCATAGGCATGCTAACCACTGGTCTAGGGGGTGTCTTTGAATACCTTTTGCATCATTCACACTTACTGTCAATGTCCTCAAGCAAATCTTTGTATTCATCCTTCCAGAGATTGGCTGCCTGTAGCAGTGATTTTAACTTCTTAACTGGAGGATGAGCAAATTGCCTATGCAATTTCAGCAGTATTTTGTGTCTGTCTTTGGACTCCATGTCTTCTAGCTTTACTGAAAATTCTTCATCAACTGATATCTTTTCAGATTTGTCAATAGAGATGCAATAGTGTCCTAAAAAAGTGAGATTTAGTGCAACATCCTTCCCGAAAATGTTGGCTGAGTCATTTTCTAGGTCCATCTTAACTCCTGCTCTCTTCATTGCACTTCGGGATAAAAGTAATGGGATATCTGATTCTACTACATCTGTTGTGATTGTCACCTCTTTTCCCGCAAGTATGGCTGGAAGATGATATTCACCTTTGGACTTGAGCCGTGTTTCCCCGCCAAATTTAAACATTTTCTCACCTGCAGTCTGTCTCACCTTCTTCTTGTCGAACTCATCTAGAGAGTGGATGTAGCTGCCTAGCCAGTCCTCACCACAGACAGTGCTGCTGCAGGCACTGTCCAGTACCGCGCAGTTCCGAGCATCAATTCCTAGCTGATGTACCTCTGCCTTGTTGTACCCTGTAAACAAGACGACATTCTCGTCTTCTACCACATGAACTTTCCTCAAATTCTCCCAGCTGTCAGGACACTCCCCCATAAGATGCCTGTATGACCCGCATCATTTGCAGATCAGAGTCTTACCATCTGGCCCTGCTGGATTCATTCTCCATTTAAAGTCTTGTCCTTGATTCCGCTTTCCCTCACCGCGACCATATCCACCACCTTTTTCTGGCTTGGTTTTCCATTTTCCTTGACTCTGTTTAACTTACCCAGCAGCTAGTAAAGCCTCTTCATTTTCTGCTAGGAAAGTTGGTTCTAATTTTATACTCGATCCTGTGCTGATGTTTCCTCTTGTAATATCGCCCTTGAACGTCTTGAGCGACATTTTTGCCTCATCATAAATAATAAAAATAAAATGAGATCCTTTAAGAGCAGTGAACATATTAATGAGAAAGGGGATGGGCCATACCATGGTTTCGGCTACTTAAACCTCTTCAGTGACCCTATAGATTTGGCAACATGGAGCCAAAGAGTATGACTGTAATTAACATCGTTCAAAAGGGTAGTCGATACAAAGACTAGTAAAATCCAAATGGGGTCAAATATTTAAACGTTGGTTAGAAAATGACACTAAACCGATAATAATTTTCTGATTTTCTGATTTCTCAGAATACCCTCGCTGATGTCAAAGGACCAAAAGGAAAATATAATCTGCACTATGGATGATGTACGGGGAGGCTTTTTAGGGCCGCCACACGGCACAACACCAGCTGCAGTAATAGGAAATAAAAATAAAATGAGATCCTTTAAGAGCAGTGAACATATTAATGAGAAAGGGGATGGGCCATACCATGGTATCATAAAGTGCCTCATCATAAAGTGTTTTTTATTGGCATAGTTCATTCCAGTAAGGACAAACATTTTTTCTTCTTGACCAATGTTAGCTTTCCTAAGTAATTTGAAGGCCAAAATATGTGATGGAAGTTTCATATCTAATTTCTCAATTTTTCTATACATAGAGTCAAATGTGGAAATATATTCTGCGATACTTTGCCCATTGGCCCTCTGAAATGCCTCAAACTCTTCCATTTTTTCTAAACTATCTCTTAACTCATCTTTCAATAGGATACCATCTAGAAATTGGATGAGAGTATCAACACCATCATCTTGCTTTAATTTATCAAATCCTATTTCATTGAAACCTTTTTCTTGAATTTTATTCTTGTCTTCTTCTGGTAGAGATAAGGCAATAGCAACACCCAGTTTGTCTTTACTCAAATCAGTAACCTCCCGCCATGCTAATAGTTTTTGCTTGTACAGTTCATAAGGCACTTAAGTCAAATTTTTTTGATTGATCTTTGTAGCCATTTTTCCCCTTTTTCCTCTCTAATTCACAAAAATGTTTATAAGAACCAATGTTCAATTAACTTACACCGTAAGTTTTCCATGTTTCCATTGTTGATCCGCTCTGCTACAATTGATAAACACCATAAAACACCTCCAAGTAACAGCATACACTTTAATAACATCAATGGCTGACAACATAAAGTAACATCACGTAACTTTATTACCATGACGTCGCGTATGACGTCATAGTAAGATGAAAAGTAACTGGTACTGAAGAAAGCATTATTTAAGAATTATGCCCCTTATTAGTGAGTTATATACTGTAATATAATCTAGCAGGAATTAACATTCAGTTTATCATTGCTCATATGCGACTGAAATTAAAAATCGGTCAGTATTTTGTCAGATGACGTTTACGACGTTCACGTGTCTTTTTTCTATTGCTGTCGGTAGAAATATTACTTGATACAGAGAGAAATGTATTCATTTCTTGTTGTAACTCGAGATTACACCTTTCGCTAACGTATATAGTAAATGCTGCCATTTTGTTAAAAGAAAATTATCAATTTTATTGCTCATTTTACTCATTATAAACAGATACATGCTTCTCATAACTTTTTATGATGAACCAATCTTGTCGACCTATGTATAAATATGAATACTCTAAAATGTATTTATTGAAAATCTTGTTCAATGCTTTGCAAGATGTACACGATTTGATTTAAAGATGTGTGCCCTAGATGCGCAGCAAAATTCGACGGGCGCACCAAGTAAGCACTGCATTGTGCAACAATTTTTCGGCGTTTATTGACGTAACGTAAATGCGACGCAATATCTAACGTCTCGTCATTTGCAAACTATGTTGTGAATTTTCGTATCAAAATAAAGAGTAATGTGAGAGAAACAGTCATTGATATTAGCAATACCCCTAAAATCCAAAACTGCAAAAATCATTGATCATTTGCTCCTTCGCATACAGAGCATCGCTTTCTCGTTAAAAACACAAGTTTTTTTTTCAGTTGCACTGATAGTCTGGCAATGGTGCTAGCTTGTCTCTAAATGGGCATGGTCGACGTAATTTAGCGCCTTGACGTCAATTCTCTAGAGACATGAAAAGTACGGTTGATCAGACCGGCGTCAAATTTTCGCTGTCCCAATAGCCTGGGAATGACTGCTAGGGTGCCGAATAGTTGAACAATGGCAAATATGACGTCTCGTTACATTGTTAAGTTTTATATCTATTATCATATAAGGGAAATAATACATAGATAACCAGAGTTACTAAACTTTTTGCTATTATGACGTCATCAACGTCAGAAAACCATAGCGACGACGTCATGAGTTTACCTTAGTGTTGTTACAGTGTATAGTGTTGCAGTAATACTAATTTACTAGTATTTTTTTGTTTTTTGTTGACTTTATCAATGGTAGCAGAGCGAAAGCAATGATCCTGTGAGATGAGGAGAGACAATTAAATAGTTGTATGCTATGGAACTCTGAGGAAACAGAGATAATTAGATAGTAAAAGGATTTGGTTGATAACAGACAATGGCTACTGAGTTTAGCCCTCCAACATTGACAGAGAAGACAGATTATGAGCTATGGAAGTTGGAGACACATGCATGGACAGTGGTCACAGATTTTATCAAGGAGAAACAAGCTGTTGCTGTGCCACTGAATCTTCCAGGAGATGACGAGAGGAAGATAAAGGAAACAGTATTTGGTGAGCTGGGACTGAGTGCGCTAAACTCTGAAAATAGTATGAACAATCTATTTGGATTTTTGGACAGATATCTTCTAGAGGATGAGGTGATGAGTTGCTGGAGAAGGTTTGAAGATTTTGAGAAATTTGAAAGGAAACATGGTCAGAACATTAGAGATTATGTTGATAATTTTGATTTGAAGTCCAGTAAAGTAGAAAGACTGCATGTCAAATTGCCATCTGAGATTTTGGC
Organism: Rugalucina vietnamica; assembly: GCA_964017185.1. Taxonomy (NCBI): domain Eukaryota; kingdom Metazoa; phylum Mollusca; class Bivalvia; order Lucinida; family Lucinidae; genus Rugalucina; species Rugalucina vietnamica. The sequence continues at coordinate 21,583,962 of OZ024880.1, read as the reverse complement.
ACTGAAACTGCTCAGTTAAGCAAATTTAAATGAAAGAGAAAGAATGATTGTATTAACTGGAGTGAATTTTAATGACAAGGAGAACATGTATAGGGATGCCAAAAATCCAAATAGATTGTTCATACCATTTTCAGAGTTTAGCGCACTCAGTCCCAGCTCACCAAATACTTTTTCCTCTATCTTCCTCTTGTCATCTAAATGATTCAATTTCCTTTTCACCCACCTTTTGCTATCATGCTGAACATGCACTTGAGAAAAGCCAGGAAGTAATGCAGAATCATCTCACGAGGATCGCCGAACATGCTCTCTGTGTCGTCCCAGTAACAGTAGAATCGAAGAACATGGCGATCATGGTCCAAGAACCGCTTGAGTGTGTCATGCTTCTCATAGGGTCGGAGTGGCTGCATGCATTCATCCATAGCTTTTCTGTATGATGAATAGGGATCAGATGGAATGGAACTGGACTATGGCATCCTTACACCGAGCTTACGCAGGAAGTTACTGGTAAACTCGTCAAATTCTGTGATCTTGAAAACTTTTGAATACAAACTTTGGAAGCCACCACATGTTCGGCATGATAGCAAAAGGTGGGTGAAAAGGAAACTGAATCATTTAGGATCAAATGGAAAGATTTTGTAATGCCATTCATGTGGATCCTATCGACATCTTGTTGCGGAATGCCCAGACAACTGGGAAAACATGGTGAGGTCCAGTGAACCTGATGAAAAATTGGGGGACCAGAATAGCAAGTCATAGGGCAAAGACAATAGAAGTACGGAACTGATGGAACCAGTAGATATGGACAGTGTACAAGTTGCTCGCATTCAGTTGATCGCTAAAGATGTTTCACAACTGACAACTGAGATACAGAATTTAGAAGCTGATATAAAGGAAATAAAGGCAGTATTAGATACGGAGCTGCAGAGTTGGAAGGAAAAGGCTGAGATACCTTGTCATGTTGAGAAAATCTCTAAAGTGAAGACTGAATGACAGCAGGGAAAGAGTGATACCTCTCTGCATGAGCTTAGGCAGTTTATGAATAAATTGCAATAAGAAGATTTATCAAGGTCGTTAAAGGAGATAAAAGAAAAGCTATCAGCAAAGAAGTTTTGTTCCGAGAATAATCAGTATGACAAGTGGATCCTAGATATGAGAACTGAGATCTGCACTGTCATTGAAAGATCTCAATGAAGAATGACAAATTCAGGAACATACAAGATTCAAGACAACGCGAAAGAAACAAACATCAATGGAACATGTGGAATGCAGCAGCAACAAGACAAAACAGAGGCTCTTGAGAAAAGCCAAGAAAGTCAGACAAAAACTGCATATAAAAGATAGCATTGACCAAACGAAACAACTGTTCTGTTGTGAGAGGCAACAACTCAACAATATAGGATTCCAAGTGATTGCTTTGCGTTTGGGTTGCACATTTCACATGACATAAATACGTTCCATTATCTAGGAGGATGATTCTAATATTTTACAACTTATATCACAGTTTCTGATTTCAGGCATCATTTAATTAAGTTTTCATTCAGAACAAACAAATACTTATTTCAGCAACTAACTCATAAGCTGGTAGACTTTTCTAGTACCTTACTTTCTATAAAGTTTATTCTTTTCTTCCATTAAGAAAACATTGTATGAGAACATGTTGCAAGCCTTATACATTATCACATTCTGATTGCACGTCATTAATTATCAAGCTCTTCATTTAATCCATTTACGAGATCTGTCCCGGGAAATCATAAAGATGTCTGATATTTCATGAACGGTTCGTTGAAATTTAAAGATGTGTTCATGCTTCTAAACGACATTTGTACTGAGCAATCTGTAAAAATATGAATTCAATCGCTTATAAATTGCAAAAGTTATGGAGATTTATATGATAGTGTATCGGCGTTTGCGGAGCACGTGGAAAACCATTTTGCTACGTTTTTGTGGAGGGGTGGTTGAATATTTTGTGTGCAGTCTCTTTATTAGAGCCGTAATGATGATGAATATTGTCATCTAAACATTGATTAAGTCTTCTTAGTTAAAATTGTAATCAATAATTTGAGTTATAAATGATAAGTAGAAAGAATAGCATGATCAGTTTCATTTTATAAAATAGAACACTAATTTTATTTTAGACTGAAATAAAACAAAAAGATGTCGCTTTTTTTAAAATGACAACAAAAAACGAGCATTTAGAATATTTAAAGAAAAAAAAACATACAGAATCATCACATGATTGTTGATGACACAATAGAAGGTTGATTTTATAAATTTATTTTGTTAAATATACTAAGCTGGAAAGAAAAGCTTGGGGAATGTCTAATTTTGCGCCGCAAAACTTACATTACGTCACAATTTTCCAATAAAATAATTGCAGTAGGTTTACGAAAATTTCTATAAAATCAACGCTGATGGTGGAGCTTCTTGTCTGTTGCTTGGCCCACCGGGGTCCAACTGATGTTTTTCTTTTGCTCCGGAGTTAGTAAGTTATTCGGCGCCCGGGGATCTCCATCGTCGGGCAGCTTACTCAATCTGTGAGTCCTGGTTTTTGATTCATCAGGATGTTTATCATGATTTATTTGTTTGTTCTTGATGATTCATTGACTAGTTAGAGATTCACCACGAGGACCCAACAACTAACTAAATGTTATGAACCACTGCAGAAGCTGAGGGTGAGGTTATGGCCATGTAAAATCGATTTAAACCCGCCAGTAACTTTGTGTTACTGATCGTTCCAAGTCGATACTTCTGTGGTGGTTCTTTTTGTTTTATGTCTTGGTGATTAAAATATTTTTGTGCTGTTGGCGCCTTATGTATGTTTTCATATTTTAGTTAAGTTAAGGTAAATGAGTAGCCACCTATTGGGAAAATAGCTGCTCATTCGGCTTACGAAATGTTTTCATGGTATAAGTACTTGATTGTTAGTTTGGTTTTTTCCCACCTCGGTTTTTGGAGTGGGAATCTTTTTCTGATTGCGCCTTTTCCTGATCTTTGCCTACTTGTACGTTTTTCCAAAAACTTATCTTACATAATTACTCGTGCAACCGATAGTTCGAATTGTGCAATATCACCTCAACTCGCAATTACAGGAACTGTTGAATTTGATCTTGATGATTTTCAAAACAGAGTTTTTGACGTGCGCCGGAGACACCTACCTTCTTGGAATAAATGCATATTAATTTGTTGTGTAAGGGATGAATCCATCCATATTTGTACGAAATGTTTATTAGATGTATGCAAACAGATCGTATAAATTTCATGAAATTCTGCAAACACATTACTGTTTTATCACAAGTGTCTACGTATTTCTGGGACAGACCCCGTATAATCAGTGGTTTTCGGAGACAACCAAACAGCAATATTTCTTAATTTTTTCATGCAATATTAATTGATGGTCTTTTATTACATCAACAAAACAAAAGACAAAAAATATAATCTATAAAGTTTTATATTTATTATCATATAAGGGAAATAATACATAGATAACCAGAGTTACTAAACTTTATGCTATTATGACGTTATCAACGTCAGAAAACCATAGCGACGACGTCATGAGTTTACCTTAGTGTTGTTACAGTTTATAGTGTTGCAATTATACTAATTTACTAGTAGTTTGTGTTTTTGTTGACTTTATCATACGTCACATATACGTCATCAATTTTGTAAAACTCTAATTGTGCCGGATAATTCATTTTCGAAGGCCCGTAGAATGATCAAAAAAGAGACAAAACTAAAACTAAAGTGTTTTTATAAATCGTAACATGATTATATGACTGCAAGCTCCATGTTGTTAATTCCAGCTAGATTATATTACAGTATATAACTCCCTTATAAGGGACATAATTCTTGAATAATGCTTTCTTCAGTGCCAGTTACTTTTCATCTTACTATGACGTCATAAGCGACGTCATGGTAATAACGTTACGTCATGTTACGTTATGTTGTCAGCCATTGATGTTATTAAAGTGCATGCTGTTACTTGGAGGTGTTTTATGGTGTTTATCACATCATGTGAAATGGTAAAATATTTTCTTCATTAATTTAAGGGGACGCCTCTTGACAAAAAGTGTAAAATAGCTTTTTGTTCCTGGGGATGGTCAGTGCCTTTAAAAATGCCGGTGTTATGTAAAAATAGAAGCTGAGTACAGTTGCTGACCCCTTTCAGCTGTTAAGTAAGACTAAACATGTCATTGCTGCAAAAAATACTAGTTTTCGTTTTTTGCGTTATTTAAGCTTTTCAGTGTTTATGCCTTTACAGATCATACAAATGCCTGTTACGATATTTAATAGGACATGGTTTACACTAATAAGCTCAACTTAGCTAAGTTGAAGGTACCAAAACGATGTTATGGTAAGGGCAATTGTCACAGTGAAAGAGCATCCCGTTTTCCCGTGATTCTTTAACAGGTCTCTCGGACTCTCTCGACATCGCATTATGCTGAATTATATGAGCCATGACGTCAGAAAACCGGTCTTCTGAGTTCCCGACCAGGTCCGACACAAACTTCGCCAGTCTGTACAGTCACAGAAGATGGCTAGAAGCTTGAAAGTTTGGATTTAAGAAGAAGATGGGTTGTAGTATCCGAGTAGCGAAAACAAAGGCGTTGATCAGCTGTGCAGTTACTGCAACGCTGATCTGCGCCTTTGTTTTAGCATAGGCAAAAGTCCGGGTTTCTCATGATGCGGCTCATATTGTAAAGGCAGTGTACATTTTTTAGTGTTTCTTACGGCGTAATTTATCTCAAGAGAAAAATACATGAATTTTGGATGTAAAATATAGATCTCGGTAAACTGAACTCGAGATTTATTTATGTAAATTTGCATTATCTTTGCTAGCACAGCCGTCTAGTCAAGATGACCCCTGTCTTCAAAAGCCCTGCCAACATTCTGGAATCTGTCAGGAGGACGTACGGGCATTCCAGGGATACAGGTGTTTTTGTGATGGAATGTACCAGTATCACAACTGTTTGACGAGTAAGCCAAAACATTACGAAAACTGGTTCATGTAATATGCAGATTTTCCTATTGCGTAGAACTGGTTTTAAAAAACTGGAAATTTTTCAGTTTAAAACTTATATGTTTCGTATTATTATTCAAAACATAGATTGTGGGTACTGGTTTACTGATGTTTATAAATAAAACGAGTGAAATATTGAAATATATATTCATTATTTTTGGTTTTCTAATGCTATATTATTATTTTCCAAATTGGTTTTCTTATTTAGAATCCTGTTGCCAGAATGCAATGACTGCGTTCTAAACTTTTAAATGACCCTTGTGATTTTAAATCAAGCCTCATTACAGCCAGTTAAGTGTAAATAGTGTGAAGAATTCAGATTCATTTGCAAAGTATATGCGTAAACAAAATGAAAAACAAAAATACCTGTTTTGTTTGTCTTCTACATGAGCCACCGCATGGGAAAACAAACAATCTGCATAGGCGAAAACAAAGGCGCAAATCAGCTGCGCAGTATCTGCGAAGCTGATCAGCACCTTTGTTTTTGCTACAGGGATAGTACAATTCCTTTACTTTCTAAATCCAAAATTTCCAGCCTCTAACCATCTTATGTGACTGTACATTATGTGACCCGGTTTGTGTCGGACATGGTCGGAACCCAAATTGTTCGTTTTCTCACGCACAGGCTCATTTGTCTTCTATATTCCTTCCAGAGGTTCTCCCGTGCGATCAGTCTGGATGTCAAATGGTGGTAAACTGTCTGCTGGAGAAGTCGCGGGGTCTTTGCATCTGTAAGAACCACCAGTCCGCGACGTTTTGTACCATAGACCTACCGCGACAAGGCGTGGTAGAGACTGTGGTGGAAGTGGAATCGCAAATAGGTAGGTTGATCCGTCTTCAGTATGTATGTATACTGTTTTGAAATATGCCAAAGGTAAAATACTCTAGGGTAATCGCATTTTATAAACATGTCGGGTCAAAGGTCACTTTTGGATCCTTGTTCTGTTAACTAAAGAGCTGAAACGCGACAATGTAGGTCACGGGGAAACAACATTCATCATGAAAACATGTCCGTGCAATGTATACCCCCTTTAACCCCACTTAAATATAGAAAAACTGGGGTTTGCAGGGGTATACCTAATTTTCTTATTTTTGATCCAAAACATGCATTGTGGGTACTTGTCCAAGCCTCGGTGTTCGAATTCCGGACGTAACTCCTCTCAGAATATCGGACTGCAACGGAGGTGTTGGCACTTTTGGGGTGTTTGCGTTAGAACCGCCACAGCGAGGCGGGGCGGTTCTAACGTTCCGGTACAATGTATGTTTTAACAAAAACATTTAAAAAGTCAAGAAATTTATATGTAATTTTCGTCTTCTGAAAAAAATCTGTATATATTTTTCATCAATGAGCAAGACACGTTTACACACCATCGTCTTCATTTTCTACCCATGAATCATCAGCTTCATCCCAACATGGCTGAAAATTGTTGAATTAATACCCAAACAAACATTATTTCGAGGGACCCCAAACGCATAAAGATGTCGTATTTGATCTTATTTTTACAGAGGAAGAGGTGAAAGAGTTAACTTCCGGGGATAAGAAATACAAGATTCTAGTAGCTGCCGTCATATTTTTGTTACTTTGTCTACTGATTCATTTCTACAGAGTGGCTAAACGGCAGTAAGTAAAGGCAAAGTTTTGATACAAAAAGATCGTAGTTGAGCCTTTGCATGAGAAAACCAACAATTTGTGCTTCCGACCAGGTCCGACACAAACCAGGTTGTATAGTCACAGAAGATAGTAAGAGGCTGGAAATTTTGGATTTAGAAAGAAGAGGAAATTGTACTATCTGTGTAGCGAAAACATAGGCGTTGATCAGCTTCGCAGTTACTGCGAATCTGATCTGCGCCTTTGTCTTCGCCTATGCAGATTGTTTGTTTTTCCATGCAGAGGCTCAGTTAAAATAGTCTTGAAACTGTCAACGCATTCAACTAGTGCTAAATAAGGATGGATTTAAGCCAATTAGATTTATTATTTTAGCAGTATTCCCGTAGTTAAATTTTGAACGTTTTGGGGCAAGTTTTATATGAGTAATCATTTAAAAAGGTACAAGTAGGCAAAGATCAGGAAAAGGCGCAATCAGAAAAAGATTCCCACTCCAAAAACCGAGGTGGGAAAAAACCAAACTAACAATCAGGTACTTATACCATGAAACATATCGTAAGCCGAATGAGCAGCTATTTTCCCAATAGGTGGCCACTCAGTTACCTTAACTTAACTAAAAATATGGAAACATACATAAGGCGCCAACAGCACAAAAAATTTTAAACACCAAGACATAAAACAAAAAGAACCACTACAGAAGTATCGACTTGGAACGATCAGTAACACAAAGTTACTGGCGGGCTTAAACCGGTTTTACAGGTACCTAACCTCACCCTCAGCTTCTGCAGTGGTTCACAACATTTAGTTAGTTCTTCGGTCCTCGTGGTGAATCTCTAACTAGTCAATGAATCATCAAGAACAAACAAATAAATCATGATAAACATCCTCATGAATCAAAAACCAGGACTCACAGATTGAGTAAGCTGCCCGACGATGGAGATCCCTGGGCGCCGAATAACCTACTAACTCCGGAGCAAAAGAAAAACACCAGTTGGACCCCGGTGGGCCAAGCAACAGACAAGAAGCTCCGGCCCCAACCAACTAAAATGAATAGCTTTAAGTCGGGGCCATCATAGAGTCTGACGCCCGACCCACCGGCGTGCAATTAAAGAAGGCAGCATAGTTATCAACCATGATTGGGTTAAAAACTAAGCATGCAGACTGTCGCATAACATTCAAGTTATAACCTATACGTCTGTAACGTGATATGATTTTTCCGAACTGAAGAGAAAAATCATTTATTCCTTTAAGTTTCTTTAATTTGTAAACCAAGTCACCATAAAATTCAGGTTCCGAAAGGCCCTCACTTAAAAGTGTCTTTAACCCAACATTATATTTGGAAATCAATTCATAGTGTCTACGATAAAATTTAGAAAAGGTTTTTCGAAGTTTATGATACCGATAGCCCTGTTGGAGAAGTTTTGCCGTTAAACATTTATTTCGAGCGTTGAAGTCTGTAACATGATTGCAGACTCTAGCAAACCTAATAAGTTGCGAAATGTATACACCATAAGAAGCACGACGAGGAACGTCACCATCCAAAAAAGGAAAATTTACTATATTAAGTACGCATAACTGAGTAGCTACCTTTCGGGAAATAGCATCTCGCTCGGCGTATTTTTAATCAATTATGTATACCTATTTGTCATTTCAGTTGTTTCCAATCGGAGTTTTTTTTTTTTTTTTTTTTTTTTTTTTTTTTTTTTTTTTTTTTTTTTTTAATAGTGGGACATTGGTTCTGGTTGCACCAATTCATGATCATTGCTATAGGTATATTTTAAATCGACATTGTCTGATGACGTCATGAAAATCTTATTGGAGTAACGGAATTGCATATAGCCTGGTTAGTAATTATTTGTTTTTGCGCTTTCTGTTTTACAGCAAGAAATTACAACGAGAATATAAAAGAAGGCTAAAATCTATTAAAACTCTACCCCCTAAACCTCCCAGCTTTTCAAAGGTCAGCAACATGCTATGTAGGGACTTTTTCTTCTGTTGTTGTACACCCGATGATGAAACAAATGTCATGGAATCAGAGACCAAGGTGACAAGATCCAGGTCAAGGGCTGGTCATCCAAAACAGTCACAGGGTCATTTACGGATACGTAAGAGCAGACAGCCACAAAACATTGACTTTACATCAGCTGGTTCTGTTCAAGAACAGGTCAAACGTTTTCAAAGCCGTATAGGTAGACAACAAGGGAACCAACATTTACAAAGACAGATAGACACCACAGTTAGCAAACATCCGGGGAACCTTATATCATTAGGCACAACAGTGAGCAAATATCCACCAAAACAAAAAGATATACGAGTGCGCAAATATTCACCAGGTTATGTCAGTTTAAGTACAACAGCGAGCAAAGCTTCAAGTACAAATACGACTCCGCTGGTAAATATTTCTTTCAATGCACCAGATGCTAAGAAACCCAAAGGAAAGAAAACAAGAAAAATTCCAAAGACATTTGACATTCCAAAGACATTTGACATTCCAAAGACGCAGGAAAGACGAGGGCTACGGTCCCGCTCTTATAACAATAAAAGGGAACAGGCAAATAAATCTAAGAAACACGTCAGAGATCAGAATCATACTCTAGCAGAAACTAATAGAAATTCTACAGAATTAAGTTCAGATGAAATGACAGATCAATCCTCAGATGATGACCAGTTTCAAATTTCTGAGGGTTTGGACAGTCAGCATGGCCATTCAAACCATGCTAGATTATCTGATTGTATGTATCCTAATGTTTCGCCTAGATCTAAGTGGTACTATATGACACAAAGCATTACAAATCCGAGGAAGGAAGGATTTAATCCAGACTCCAGAGATCCAAAGACTGTGAATAATGATAAAGGTTTAGCTGCAGTTCCAAAAAGCAGAGATGAAAGGAGAAGTGGAAGCTTTGCTAGATATATAGACAAATATGGAGTTTGCATAAACACAAATAATAATTACGTGAACTCTGATGCGGTCAATGAAAACAGCAACAATGATATTAAGTTTAAGAATGGATTAAGCAATGATGAAAATGAGGACTCTAGGTCTGTGCAAAGCTGCAATGAATTTGATGATATGGTCTCTGTTAACGTCCGTGGTGGTTATCATATTGATAACATAAATTTCGAGAGCAATGAGTATGTTCCTAGCTATGCTAATTTTAATGATGATGAATTGTACGAAAGCATGGCAAATGACGGAACAGAGGAACCCCAAAACACAATGAGTGATTGTAGCCCGTTTGATGATCAACTGTCAAAATGTTTATACGAGTCAGAAAATTTGATCCATTGTCTGACCGAACCTTACTTTGAAAGTAATCAGACATCTAATTTTAATGAATACAAAACTAGCTTCAGTGTATCACCAGAAGTTTATAATTATCATAATGATATAATAACTGCTCTTGCAAAAGACTCAACATTAGAAAATGATAAAAGGGAACGAGACAAAACTGACGAAAGTATGACTGAAAAGATTCAAAATGATATGAAATTTCCTCTTTTAAAAGGGGCAGTAAATGACAACGTTGAAAAAGTCAATGCTGATGATGATGAAGCTTTTACTGAAAAGGCTCCTTTTCAGGAAAATATGGCAAAAATGATAGAAAGAAGGGAGATAACAATCGACTCAACACTTTCAGACTCTGAGAGTGACACAAATGCAGTTAATTTAGCTGTCCAAGAAAGTGGTAAAGAATTGACACACCCGCTCCCAGACGGGTCTGTTGATGTTGAAAGCCTTACTGAAACGTTCACTGGTCGGGAAAATTTGGTGCAAATAAAAGAGACAAGTGTGATTACAATCGATTCAACAGACTCTGAGAGTGACAGCAGTGCAGTTGATGTAGCTGTTGAAGAAAGTGTTATAAAAGAAACTGGCTCACCCATAAAGGGATTTTTTGACTCAGAGCATAATGGATAAGATCCCATATATTCTTGTTCTTTCCCTAAAATGAAAACTGTAATGGTGAAAGTGTAGACCTTTTTAACGCATAATGGTTCTATTATCGTTCATTACGAGTAGTAAATGATAAAGTTTAAAGACTAACTGCTAGCAGGATTGATAGGTGTCTGCTGGTCCACACAGGTCCGACAAAATAACGACTAAAGCGAATATGCTTAAGGATTGAAATTCAGATTTTAGCTTTCACTTGATGATGAAACACATTTGGCTGTTTTAATGTCTGTGAAGCCCGAAGGGCTTCATGGGGACATTAAAACAGCTAACGTTTTTCATCATCCAGTGAAAGCTAAAATCTGAATTTTAATACTTATATTTACATTTTATATTATTAATCAAATATCAGATTTCTAATTGCACATATAGCCACTTATTTTTATGTTATAAGCTCACCTGAGCCGAAGGCTCACAGGTGAGCTTATAGTATAGTGGTCGAGCCGGCGTCCGTGCGTTGTCCGTCGTCGTCGTCTTCAACATTTTCAAACGACTTCTCCTCTGAAGCTGCCAGGCCGAATCTTTTCATATTTTACATATAACATCTACAGATGGTGGGAACGAATATTTGTGTTTTAGCTCACCTGAGCCGAAGGCTCACAAGGTGAGCTTATAGTATAGTAGTCGAGCCGGCGTCCGTGCGTGCGTCGTCCGTTGTCCGTCGTCAACATTTTCAAACGACTTCTCCTCTGAAGCTGCCAGGCCGAATCTTTTCATATTTCACATATAGCATCTACAGGTGGGGGGAACGAATATTTATGTTTTTTATTTCGATCGGATAAGAACTGTGGTTGCTATGGCAACTTATGCTTCCCCATAGACTTATAATGGGAAAAAGTGAAAATTGCCTATTTTTGCCGTCTTGGTTGAGAAATTTGAATTTTGTTTCTGCAGAAATGTTTATTGAGTAGTCCTCTACGTTTCATGTGACTTTTGTCCTAATCCTTTATTTTGATTGGTTGCAGGGGCCCCTTATAAAGCGAGTTAAAGAAAAACCAAACTAACAATCAGGCACTTATACCATGAAACATATCGTAAGCCGAATGAGCAGCTATTTTCCCAATAGGTGGCCACTCAGTTACCTTAACTTAATTAAAAATATGAAAACATACATAAGGCGCCAACAGCACAAAAAATTTTAATAACCAAAACATAAAACAAAAAGAACCACCACAGAAGTATCGTCTTGGAACGATCAGTAACACAAAGTTACTGGCGGGCTTAAACCGGTTTTACAGGAAACCTCACCCCCAGCTTCTGCAGTGGTTCATAACATTTAGTAAGTTCTTCGGTCCTCGTGGTGAATCTCTAACTAGTCAATGAATCATCAAGAACAAACAAATAAATCATGACTAGTATGGATGACTCAAGTACTACAATGCATATATAAAACATGACCCTGTGGTGACCTTGACCTATTTTATGACAAGGTCAACATAGGTAGTCAATGCATTTAAATGGGGAAAACTTTTAAAATGTCATTTTAAGTGAAAGTCTTGCAGGAAATGGGCAGTAGGACTGAAATTTAATGATTCTGAAAAAATGGACCCCAGGGGCTCATCTACTTTTAAAATGGTATTGGTATATGAAGCAGATCTTAGGTGAGCGTTTACAGGACCATTGGTCCTCTTGTTTATCTCGATCGGATAAGAACTCTGGTTGCTATGGCAACTTGAAGTTTCCATTGACTTGTATGGAGAAAAGTGGAAATTGGCATTTTCCGCTGTCAGGCTGGGGATATTTGAATTTTGTTTTTACATGAATGTTTATTGAGTAGTCCTTCACGTTTAAGGCAACATTTGTAAAAATCACTTTATTCGTATGGTTGCTATAGCAACATAAAGGGTAAGTTTTCGAGAAAAATATTCAAAAATCTTCTTCTCAGAAGCCTTAAAGGGGATGAAGCTGAAATTTAGCATACATGCTTATGACATTAGCCTGTACAAAGTTTGTGTTTTTTTATTGTCTTTGTTCAACTACTTTGGTTGCTATGGTAACCTGAAGTTTCCATTGACTTATAAGGCAAAAAGTGGAAATTTGCAATTTCTGTCGTTTCATTGAGGATATTGAAATTGTGATTTTACACAAATGTTTATTGAGTAGTCCTCCCCGTTTTAGGCAACTTTTGTCAAAATCGCTTTATTTGTTTGGTTGCTATAGCAACGTAAAGGAAACATTTTCGAAAAAATATTAAAAAATTTTCTTCTCAGAAGCTGTAAGGCGGATGAAGCTGAAACTTTGCATAAATGCTTATGATATTAGCCTCTACAAAGTTTGCGTTTTTTATTGTCCTTGTCCTACTACTTTGGTTGCTATGGCAACTTAAAGTTTCCATTGACTTATAAGGCGAAAAGCGGAAAATTGCAATTTCTGCCATTTCGCTTGAAATATTTGAGTTTTGTTTTACGTAATTGTTTGTTGACTAGTCCTCCAAAATTTTGACAATTTTTGTCATAATTGTATAATTATTTTGGTTGATATAGCAACGTAAGGGTGAATTTATGAAAAAAAAATATTTAAAAATCTTCTAAAGGCTGTAAGCCGCAGAGCACAGGTAAATACCCATAAAGAGGTGGTTTTGTCCCGACTTCTTGACACTCAGGTGAGCGATTGTTGCCCTTGGGCTACTTGTTTGATATTAAATCCGACTTAACGTAATTTTGGAACAGCCAAAACGCCCAATTTTCGCGCCTAACGCCATGGCGATACGCGACCAACGCCACGACAACAAGAGTAAACAAACAACGTCACTGGCTCGTTTTGACGTCGCTCCGCCCATAGGCATGGCCTCTAGATCACGTGACTTAATGTTTTTAATTGGGAAATGAAGAACATCAAGAAAGATATTTTCATTTAGGACGATTGCAATAAAAATGTAAATATTGATTTTTGTTATACCTCATATCAAACATGTATGCAAGTTTTGGTTCATTACATAATTTAACATAAGTCAAAGTGTGTATGGCGTATTGAGGTCAAATGTGTGTGATATTGCCGAAACAGCAGTCACACATTAGCGTATCAGCCAAACGCGCGCCGGGTGTGTTGACAAAATTGTAAAATTCAACATACGCCAGGAGCACGTCGGAGACACGTTAGAAGCGCGTTACACTCGCGTTTTGTACGCTTGGTGTACGCTTGGTGCACGTTGACATACGTCGCTGTAAGTCGCTGCGCGCTCCAGGCGCGTTTGGGCTCAAAATTTTTTAAACATGCTTAAATATTTTCTAGAAGCTCGGCGTGTCCCGGGCGTGGTCTTATACATTTCGAATAAGTTCCACGCGCGTTACAGGCGCGTTGAATACGCTTCGAACGCATTTGGCGCATGTTTGAGGCACGCCAGTGTACGCTACATGCGCGTTCCGATTTTACGAGATATTGCTTCAGTAGCGTGTCCAAAGCGTGTGTGAGACGTGCGTTGAACAATTGCCGCGCGCCTATAGAGCGTGCATAGCGTGTTTGGGACGTAACACAAACGTACCCCAAAAGTTTGAGATTGTTTAAACGTCCAGCACACGCCTCAGTCACGCGCTACTGTGTGACTGCTAAAGCGAGTTAAAGAAAAAAATATATATATTTTATACGTCCAAAATCTTCAGCGTGTTGAGATTTTTCATACGCCCGGCGCGCGTTTGGGTTATACGCTACAGTGTGACTGCTGTTTAAAATACAAAAAGGTACAAGTAGGCAAAGATCAGGAAAAGGCGCAATCAGAAAAAGATTCCCACTCCAATAACCGAGGTGGGAAAAAAACCAAACTAACAATCAGGTACTTATACCATGAAACATATTGTAGGCCGAATGAGCAGCTATTTCCCCAATAGGTGGCCACTCAGTTACCTTAACTTAACTCAAAATATGAAGACATACATAAGGCGCCAACAGCACAAAAAAATTAAACACCAAGACATAAAACAAAAAGAACCACCACAGAAGTATCGCCTTGGTACGATCAGTAACACAAAGTTACTGGAGGCTTTAACCGGTTTTACATGGCCATAACCTCACCCTCAGCTTCTGCAGTGGGTCATAACATTTAGTTAGTTCTACGGTCCTCGTGGTGAATCTCTAACTAGTCAATGAATCATCAAGAACAAACAAACAAATCATGATAAATATCCTGATGAATCAAAAACCAGGACTCACAGATTGAGTAAGCTGCCCGACGATGGGCGCCGAATAACCTACTAACTCCGTAGCAAATGAAAAAAAACCAGTTGGACCCCGGTGGGCCAAGCAACAGACAAGAAGCTCCGGCCCAAACCAACTAAAATGGATAGCTTTAATTTGGGGCCACCATAGAGTCTGACGACTTAAAGAAGGCAGCATAGTTATCAACCATGATTGGGTTAAAAACTAAGCATGCAGACTGTCGCACAACATTTAAGTTATAACCTATACGTTTGTAACGTGTTATGATTTTTCTGAACTGAAAAGAAAAATCATTAATTCCTATAAGTTTCTTAATAACCAAGTCACCATAAAATTCAGGTTCCGAAAGGCCCTCACTTAAAAGCGTCTTTAACCCAACGTTATAATTATTTGGAAATCAATTCATAGTGTCTACGATAAAATTTAGAAAAGGTTTTTTGAAGTTTATTATACCGATAGCCCTGTTGGAGAAGTTTTGCCGTTAAACAATTATTTCGAGCGTTGAAGTCTGTAACATGATTGCAGACTCTAGCAAACCTAATAAGTTGCGAAATGTATACACCATAAGAAGCACGACGAGGAACGTCACCATCCAAAAAAGGAAAATTTACTATATCAAAATCAAAGTAATCGCGCTTATCATAAATTTTAGACGAAACAAATCCATTTGCAACAGAAAGATGTAGATCTAAAAAGGGGGCTTCGGTATCTGAGATATTGGCTTTGTTCAACTGAAGTTCAGGTGGATAAATTTGATTGACCATACCTTCAAAATAAGGGTTGTCAATGTTCAAAATGTCATCGAGGTACCTAGATGTGGAATTAAAAGCCTCGATAACATCAGCTTGATTATCATGGTTAAGAGAATCCATGAAATCTCTTTCGTAGCAGTATAAAAATAAGTAAGTAAGTAAATACTTTATTTAATGAGGGTAACTCGGTTGGCTATGCCAATCTTCCCCATACAAAACATATATCATTAGACAATAAAACAATATCAAAGGCACAGAATTAAATGAGTCACGTCATGAAATAACCTGTTCTGAGCGAGTTATCTATAAATGAAAATAAGATATTACGCTATAAAGGCATTTAGCATATGATAATAATGACATAGATCAGCTGGCTAACCTGCACTCCGATACACTTCGTGACCTCGCGCCTCTCTCGTATGGAGAGGTCTGACGGAATACCGATGGAAATATTCCGTCTAATAATGACAGACAGCTTTTAATTTTTCATGTAAGCAAAAACAGGTAATCCCATGTCGTGGCTCAATCATTTATAGAACACTGAGAACATTTCCATAGTCATAATGCATTGACCATTACACTAAAAATGAGAGTATACATCTTGTTAAGTACAGACTGCCTTAATATAACAATGCATTGTTAGGCAGCTCGTAGAGTCGAACTGTTAAAAATTCAAACTCTTATATATTTAAGGATATACCCTCATATGTAAGCATCATTTTATAGAGATGAACTTGAAATAAACAGTTCAATCAGTGTGCAAAATATTGTAATGGCGATGGAGGTTGAAATTTCAAGATACACTGCCAAATTTCATCCATTGTAAGCATTTTTAGAAAATGATTGAATGATATCAGAATTCTTTATACACAAGGGAATACTATTCCACACAAGCGCACCAGAATACGACAAACTGTTTTTTTAAATAAACTTATTTTCGGTTTAGGTAAAAGAAAATTTCTGTTAGAGGTTGATCTCAAATTTAACTGTGAGGAATTCGAATTCTGCATATCACCCCTCATCTGAAACAAATCTGTTTAGTAAATTGGAGCAGCGTTGGTAGCTATTTTAAACATAACCTTTGCTTTGTGAAAAAGATGGTTTCTTCAAAAGATAAAATATCCAATTGATTGCGTGCTTCTTCTAGTGTGGTATAATCCTTCCCTAAAATAAGTTTGCAAACCCTTCTTTGCATTTTTTCAATTTTATATGCATTAGAATTACTAGAATTTCCCCATACTACACAACAATATTCAATATGTGATTTTATGTATGCATTATAAAATAAAAGTCTATGTTGCACAGTGAGATACATTCTGATTTGGGTTAGTAACCAGAGGTGTGACGCTATCTTTTTACACACATGCTGAAAATGACTATTCCAAACAAAGTTCTGATCAATGTGAACCCCTAAGATTTTCTCGTTATTAGAATTTTTTAACTCCAGATCGTTGAATGTGATTTTCAGGTCACTATCAATTAAGGAATTTCTTTTCTGTCGACTAGCAATTAACATTAATTTGGTTTTATCAGTATTGATAGTCATACCATTTTCTAAGCACCAAATGTGGACAGAATTCAAAGCATTTTGTAGATTAGTTTCCAAGGTAGATTTATCTGAAGCAATGCTATATAAAGTTGTATCATCTGCATAGAGGTCAACCGATACTGGTAAGTTCTGCAATGAAAGCGGTAGATCGTTGATAAAAAAGCAAGAATAAAATCGGAACTAAAATGGACCCCTGAGGGACCCCGCAGACAACGTCACCACTAGTTGAGTTTAAGTTATTAATAACCACTTGTTGTGTTCTTTCATTAAGATATGACTTGAACCATAGCAAAGTCGATTCACTGAACTTATAAATACGGAGTTTCTGTACTGAAAAGAAAAATTGGTGATCGACCAGATCAAACGCTTTTCGAAAATCAATCATTGCACTGCCAACCAACTTGCCCTCATTAATAGCTTTTAACCATGTATCTTTCATTAGAATAAGAGCCGATTCTGTTGAGTGATTTTTTCTGAACCCGCTTTGATTTTTATGAAGGAGAGTATGTTTATCTAGGTAAAGCATTAAATTTTTCTCTATCCATTTTTCAATGATCTTAGAAAGTGTAGGCAAGATCGAAATTGGCCTGTAATTATTAACATTATCTTTGTCACCGGATTTAAAAATTGGGTTTACTTTTGCATTTTTCCATATACATGGGAAAACACCAGACTCAATACTTCTATTAATTATATAAGTAATGGAAGGGGTCAAAACATTCGGAGCAATCTTTAACAACCTAAAAAAAAAATAAATCAGCTACGAGAGGTGCGCAATTTGTACCCATTGGAATTCCAACAATTTGTCTGTATAACTTGGTCCCAAATCTAATATAAATATTATCAAGGAGATAGGACAAGGTGTCGCACACATTCTGACATGACCAAAGTGTATACCAACTTTGGTCAGAGGAAGTGAAAAAAGCCTTTCTGTCATTACATACCAAATAAAGTGAACCATAGTTTTTAATGCCCTTTTGAAGGTCCACTCTATCAAATCCAGAAGTTTTTCTTTTATTAGAAATGATTATTTTAATAAAAATGATTACTAATCTAACATTAGCAACAGGCATTGCCTCCTCTGCAAGTAGCAAATACAAGGCCCGACGGACCATCTGAAACCCGTTACAACTGTTAGTAGTTACTAGTAGGGTCTCTTTGCTTTCGATCATATTTTTTTTTTTTTCAGTTTTGACAATTTTGGTTATGTTACAGTGCTTCACTTGCCAAACAAGTCGAAGGATCTGTCGAAAACTTCCCGAATAAATCACAGATAAGCCAATTTAAATCTAGTACGAAGCCAATTAAAGACTAGTAATTAAAATTTGACTAAAATGAGTGACAGTGATAAATATATATTTTGCCCGCCTTCATACTCGAATTATATGCACAAAATTTTGGAAGTCCTAAAGTAAATAGAAACACGTGCTAAACTTTATTTACGACCAAAAGCAATTACGGAGCTACAACATTATTATTCTGTCATCAGGAAAACATGCCCGTGTAATGTATACCCCTTCATACCCCACTTTTGTATAGTAAAACTGGGGTTTGCAGGGGTATATCTATTTTTCTTATTTTTGCTCCAAAACATAGATTGTGGGTACTCGTTAGAACCGCATCGACGAGGCGGTTCTAACGTGTACCCACAATCTATGTTTTGAGCAAAAATAAGAAAAATATCCAAATTTCTCCAGTGTAAATTTTGATTTTTACAAACAAAAAGATTTCTGTATATTGCATGGGCGTGTTTTCGTAATGAATCGAAAGAAGCGGTACCTGATTGACAGGTTTATAAACAGAAAAATCTTTTTGCAATGGGTGAATATTTTTTTCAACGTTATGCCATTTTTCAAGCAGCTGGCTTAAAGGTTTCATTTCAGCATTTGCGAATCCTCGGAACCCTATGAGACATGACGAATACAAGAGATAATTATAGTTTCGGCTTCTTAAGTCTCGTCAGTGACCCTAAGATATGGCGAAATGGAGCCAATAAGAATTTCTGTAATTTTGTAACTTTCAACTTGAGTGTATCAGTTTATACAGAAATCCTACTTCAGATGACGAACTAAAATAAAATGTATTGGCAAATTGATGGTGTGTGCCATTTATTTTCTTTTACACCAAAGTCCAGCGTTTAAAAAAAAGTGCACCTAACTTAACATTCCATATAAAACACATATTTTCTTTATACTATACTGAGCCAAACTTATAACGCATCACTGTTATGGCATTGTTTTGGCATTTGAATGTAATGCAAGACGGTCTACCAGACATATGCTGGTAAGCAATCGTCAGTGAGTAAATTGGGTACAAATTTTGGTTTTTAAAGCATGGGTCACTGAGCTCGAATCTGATTGGCCAAAACTGTTATTTGGGTGGCATGCGCCTCCTGGGAGATTCTGGAAGTCAGTTTTAACACAAATGGCTTATTTATCGATCGTCCAGTGAGGCTCGATGAGGTAACTGCAAAATGCATTTCATTTGTACCCAAAATTTTAAATCAAAGTTTGCATCACTGAAAATTTAATGTTTAATACTGAGCATTCCATTAAACACACTAGAAAAAGAAATTGGTGTAAAATTCTAACGGCGAACATTTCGTCATTCAGCATTGTTAGAAAACACAATAGCAGCCAATTGTTGGGTCAGGACGTCTGTAACAACTGTTAAAATGTGAGTAAACATGAATGGTTGGGGAGCAAAAATGAGTCTTCAACTCTGCTCAAAATTGAGCCAAATTGAGCTTTTGACAGTAAAATTATTCATTGTCTGAAGTGTAGCTGGGGCAATCATGAAAACCGACATTAATTTCTAGGGTACGAATACACGTCACATGTCGCGTTCTGGAAAATCACAATGCATTTCATTTTTTGCCAAGACCCTACCTCTGAAAAATGAGTAATTTCTTGAGTCGCATAACACAGAACGTTACAACCAAGATGTTGTGAGATGTGTCGATCATCCAGCAATCTAATTCAATAGAGACAAAGTTTATTGGATAACGTCCCGGAGTTTAACATTAAAAATAACCCGATGTTGCGTTATAAGTTTGGCTCAGTATATGTTATAACAGCTTTGATATGTCACAAACGTGCCAGATAATGCTTGCCAGATAGCTGCAAAACAATTTGACCTTGAAATGACTAACCCACAATTGTAAGCGAACTTGTTTCTGCTGTCTTGCACGTTGAATAATGATTATTGTCTACAATATTGTTTATCAACAGGTTCAAGCAGAAGATATACCGGGTACCCGGTGCTAGGTTATCAACTATTACCGAAAGGGTATCTCTGTGTAAATGTATGTCAGTCTGTTTGTCACCGTGAACTTTCAATACTAATCCGTCGATGTTGTTTTGCTTATTGGTGATTGTCCACATAACTGTCACTGAAGTTTGCGTTATCTGACCAAACGTTATATTCACACTGTTTCTGGGTGCAGCCGTTGATAGTGTAATGTTAAATTGCGTCGTTGTTTTTGTTGTTGTTGTTTTTGTTGTTGTCGAATATAGATCCGTGCATGTAGGTTCCACATGGCCTGGATCACATTGTAGATCGTTACTACTTAATTCAGAAAGCAATCTGTTGGCTAGTGCAGGAGGGCTGATGCATGGCCCAACAAGGCCACCGGCCAGAAACCTGTCTGGTTGTGCCCAAACCCAGTCACGCAGCCATCGCAATTTACAGTCACAGACTAACGGGTTACCGGAAAGATGCAGTTGATGGAGTCGAGTAAAACCATTAAGAACACACTTGCTGATTGTTGTAAGAGAATTGTCAGACAATGTCAGAACTTCTAAGGAATCTCGAAGTTGAAAGAAGGAATGTTCTTGTAGAGCAGTAATACCATTACTTTCTAAATCCAAAATATTTATTTTGCCATTGTTCTTAAATGCTTTATCGGGTATGTTTTGTAGATTAAGATTACCCGCATTCAGTTCTAACAAGTTTGGAAGTTTGATTAACAGTCTCCAAAAAGTTGGTTTGTTTATAGTATTATGATTTATAATCAAACGATTCAAACTTGTTTCTATGCCATTAAAAGAATTTTTATTTATCGCCAAAGTATTTTTCTGTCTGTCTAGCCTTAACTCCGTTAACACTTGGTTATTTCCGAAAACAGAATCTGGCACGCTCTGTATTTCGTTGTTGCTCAGAACAAGAGTGTATAGGCTAGTTAAGTTACTGAACATGGAACTATGGATGTTTGTCAATTTACAAGAATCCAGGTTCAGATATCTCAGCTTTGAACCAAGTCTGCTGAAATCTGACGTTTGTACTGCTCCTATTGGATTGTATTGGAGATTTAGTTGAGTCAGTTTCTGCCAGTTGCCTGCAGTCAGAGACGCCAAGTTTTGTAGCTGGTTGTGCCCGAGGGAGAGAAATTCTAATGTGTCGTATATTCCCTCGAAAGCGCCACTGTCAATTGTTGTAAGATAGTTGTTGTATGTAATTTGAAGGTTTATCAATTTGTAAAATGGCGAGAATGTTTGTGGGTAGACGCGCGTTATTCCCGTTCTAGAGATCACTAATTCTGTCAACCCAGTGAGCTCTTGTATTGCTGCCACTGGTATCGCTGTTAACGTGAGAATATCACTCAGATGGAAAGTATTTAGCAAAGGGAATTTAGAAGACTTTGATTGTTCAGGTCCGTTATAAAACGCATTGTAAAAAATATTGTTAAGATTGTTGATCTTCTTGAAAGTCAGTTTTGTCAGCTTTGGTAATGTACTCAGTGTGTTACTTTGTGTCACTGTCTGCTCACTGAAATGTTCCAGATATAACGCCTGAAGATTTGTCAGTCTATTTATTGCAGCATTCGGAAAAGCATTGTTTCCATTTCCTTCTAGTTCTAAATGTTCAAGAATACCTTCCAGACCAGCAAAAGCATTGGAGTCATATGTTCCAATGGCATTTTGGGTCAGAACAATCTTTTTCACCCTTAGATTTGCAAAGGCATTAGCTGGAATTGTGGCGATTCTGTTCATTTTGCTACATGATGATTGTGAACATCCGGTTGGGTAGGTAGATCCGAAAGTTATTTCATCGTAGGTAACTCCTGTGTCCGTAAAAGTAGGAATGGTCGTCAACTGTTTGTCTCTACAGCTGATCTGTAGCACTCCACTGGTGCTTACACAGTCACATTGTAATGTTGGGCATACTTGGTGGGAGATATGTATGAAGGAGACAAACGTGAGAATTGTTAGCTGTATCAATCGTTCTCTCTGGTCAGACATTTTAGTTGGGTTAAGCCTTTAGCTTGTGGTTAAGATTCTGTAAGAAATTAGGACAACGTATGATACGGAACATCTATCTCAAACTTCATAAGATCATCTGCTAATAACAACCTGGCAGTTCCACCCGCTTATCTGCCAAGTTTTATACACACAAAGAGTTGGATCGTTCGCAATTTAATAGATTTATTTATATTTTTAAACAACTCAGTTTTTATATGTTCATTTCAAAATTAAATTCTGAGGTTGCTTCTAAAAGAAAGTTTATGTAGAATATCTCGTTTAAGACAGTAAAAAAATGAAATATTGCTTCTTACCATGTGACTGTAAAATTCTAATGCCTACGCTTATTAAAATGCTCGTTATGGTCGATACACCGGTCTATCCAAGAATAGCTCTGTTTAAACTATAGTAAACTATATTACGTGTATCTGTATAATCAAAATATATACCTGTTAACTATATGGATGGCATAAAATTAAGCATTTTTAACTTGCAAATTTAACAAAAGAAAAAAAAACAAGAAAATTATAGCATGTTCTTAGTAACATGCTATACGGAGGGGTTCATAGAAATTTGGAAGTTTAAAATAATATGAGATTGTGATATTAACCTACACCGACAAGAAAAATTATTCCTTTTAATTAGTAACGTTTAGTGCATTTTGATTGCTTGATTCTGTGATAGTATTTAATAATAATTATTCTGATTGGCTCTAGCAAAAATCAAACTTTCATCAAACTTTCATCATGTTTTTGAAATCTTTGATAGGAGACTCAGAGAATCTAATCAAGTTAGGCACAAGCACGCTATACAACTTTGGGTCACGCAGATAGCAAGAACATATGTTTGGAATGTTGAATAAAATCTTATTTTGCTGGTGGAATTTTACATATGTTTGTTTGTTTCTTTTAAGTTTTAAAGGTCAAGTCAACAATTTTTCAGACGTGGTGATGAAACCATTACGGTTTAACACAGTATCTGTTTTATTTAGTATCAAAATGCACTAAACGTTACTAATTTAAAGGAATAATTCTTCTTGTTGGTGTAGATTAATATCACAATCTAATTAAACTTGCAAATTTCTATGAACCCCTCTGTACAGCATGTTTCTAAGAACATGCTATAATTTTAAGTAACATGCTATAATTTTCTTGTTATCACAATTTATGTCCGTTTCGGATTCGGACAAATAAATGGACCCCATGGGTTCCTTTGCCCCCCACCCCGGTGTCAGTATACATGTTTATTACCACAATATTTAAACATCTCTGGCCAATCAGATAAAGAGTTGCTGTGCTGCAAATTGTTTTTTGCTGATCAATGTCGTATACATAGATGCAGTTAAATAATACATGAGGCATTGTTCTTTAGAACAACACATATCATTAAGATAATCTATTAACTATAACAAAATGAACCATGCATTAACACCATGAATACCACATTTTGTTACCCCACCCTTTTTTCACTATTGAAACTGCTGATTTGATCTGTCATACACAGTTAAGGGTACCCACAATAAAACAAAAACCGTCAATGTCTTTGGATGATGATGATGTTTTCTTTCATGCATTAAATATAGAACTTTTCTTTAACAAACTGATGCAGAGATCCTAAAACATCATGTTTCAGCATAGTTCAGTTGGACAAATGGCCGAATTTCCCATTTTGGCGACACTACCTTCGATGATCCTGGAAACACGCCTATGAGAAATTACAGTGCTGACAATGAACATGAAATCAATTTTTCACACATAACCTAACAATGAATAAGATATAAACGTTTGATCCATTGGAAGCAGTGAAAAACGTTCAAAGGGAGGTAGTATGGACCATATTGCGCTATTCCGGGTACTGAACCCTCATCAGTGGCCCTTTTTAAACCGGAGACGATAGCCAGATACATGTAAATATACTGTAATTTCAAAACTTTTCACAAGGGATGTCTAAATTAAAGAAAATGCCTAAACGGGTCAAATAATTAAAACATTGTTTAGAAGATGGCTCTAAACGTACAATTTTGAAACTCTGAATATTCTCACTGATCTCAAAGGACCGAATGAAATAATATAATCTGCACTATGGATGATGACTTTTTTGAAGCTCATTTAGCACTAACAAAATGAAAGGGTCTTCATGTTAAGAGATTCAAACGGATCAAAAAAGGATCCAAATGATCAAACATTTATATTTTATAATTTATATTAGATGTTCAAAATGTTTCATGTTTTCTGGGACACCATGTTATAATCTTTTTATATTATCTCAAACATTGAGACACTATCATTTTCATAAGCACAAGTACCAGTTTTGCGTTGATGTTAATTCCTAGGGAGTAGCTTACTCACCCCTCGTCCTGGCGTGGTGTACTTAGTGTTTTAATATACATATACAATGTATTGCTCTATAGCATAAAATCAGCTGCATCTAAGAAGACAAAATGCTGAATTTGTTGCGTCATTTAGTGACAGAAACGTCTTTAATTTAAGCACAGGCGCTTGAAGTCCTTTATCGTATTATACTCATGGTATATGTCAAATATTACAATTTTCACATATTTGGTGTCATACAGCAAACAAATCGTTATTCGGTATATATTTTTCACGTATATACATTAAAATTACCCCAAAATCAGCCTTCATTATTAGCTTTCAACTATCATACTTTGCAAAAACTATTATGAAATCAAGCAATTTTGCACTCCTTGATCTTTGACCTATTTACTGACCCTCATTACCAATAGCAAAAATCGCAGACAAGCCTCGCGCGGTTCCTCAGGCATTGGACTGGCAGACTATCATTGTCTGCAGTTTTGCATCAATTAACAAGGTACAAGTAGGCAAAGATCAGGAAAAGGCGCAGAAAAAGATTCCCACTCCAAAAAGCGAGGTGGGAAAAAACCAAACTAACAGTCAGGTACTTATACCATGAAACATATCGTAGGCCGAATGAGCAGCTATTTTCCCAATAGGTGGCCACTCAGTTACCTTAACTTAACTAAAATTATGAAAACATACATAAGGCACCAACAGCACAAAAAATTTAAACACCAAGACATAAAACAAAAAGAACCACCACAGAAGTATCGACTTGGAACGATCAGTAACACAAAGTTACTGGCGGGCTTAAACCGGTTTTACAGGTACCTAACCTCACCCTCAGCTTCTGCAGTGGTTCATAACATATAGTTAGTTCTTCGGTCCTCGTGGTGAATCTCTAACTAGTCAATGAATCATCAAGAACAAACAAATAAATCATGATAAACATCCTGATGAATCAAAAACCAGGACTCACAGATTGAGTAAGCTGCCCGACGATGGAGATCCCTGGGCGCCGAATAACCTACTAACTCCGGAGCAAAAGAAAAACACCAGTTGGACCCCGGTGGACCAAGCCACAGACAAGAAGCTCCGGCCCCAACCAACTAAAATGAATAGCTTTAAGTCGGGGCCATCATAGAGTCTGACGCCCGACCCACCGGCGTGCAATTAAAGAAGGCAGCGTAGTTATCAACCATGATTGGGTTAAAAACTAAGCATGCAGACTGTCGCAACACATTCAAGATTTAACCTATACGTCTGT
Source organism: Rugalucina vietnamica (assembly GCA_964017185.1). NCBI lineage: Eukaryota > Metazoa > Mollusca > Bivalvia > Lucinida > Lucinidae > Rugalucina > Rugalucina vietnamica. The sequence goes on along the minus strand of OZ024880.1, from coordinate 21,558,109 downwards.
AACGTGTTATGATTTTTCTGAACTGAAAAGAAAAATCATTTATTCCTTTAAGTTTCTTAAATTTGTAAACCAAGTCACCATAAAATTCAGGTTCCGAAAGGCCCTCACTTAAAAGCGTCTTTAACCCAGCATTATATTTGGAAATCAATTCATAGTGTCTACGATAAAATTTAGAAAAGGTTTTTCGAAGTTTATGATACCGATAGCCCTGTTGGAGAAGTTTTGCCGTTGAACATTTATTTCGAGCGTTGAAGTCTGTAACATGATTGCAGACTCTAGCAAACCTAATAAGTTGCGAAATGTATACACCATAAGAAGCACGACGAGGAACGTCACCATCCAAAAAAGGAAAATTTACTATATCAAAATCAATGTCATCGCGCTTATCATAAATTTTAGAAGAAACAAATCCATTTGCAACAGAAAGATGTAGATCTAAAAAGGGGACTTCGGTATCTGAGATGTTAGCTTTGTTCAACTGAAGTTCAGGTGGATAAATTTGATTGACCATACCTTCAAAATAAGGGTTGTCCATCGAGGTACCTAGATGTGGAATTAAAAGCCTCGATAACATCAGCTTGATGATCATGGTTAAGAGAATCCATGAAAAGGTACAAGTAGGCAAAGATCAGGAAAAGGCGCAATCAGAAAAAGAATCCCACTCCAAAAACCGAGGTGGGAAAAAAACCAAACTAACAATCAGGTACTTATACCATGAAACATATCGTAAGCCGAATGAGCAGCTATTTTCCCAATAGGTGGCCACTCAGTTACCTTAACTTAACTAAAAATATGAAAACATACATAAGGCGCCAACAGCACAAAAAAAAAAATTAAACACTAAGACATAAAACAAAAAGAACCACCACAGAAGTATCGACTTGGAACGATCAGTAATACAAAGTTACTGGCGGGCTTAAACCGGTTTTACATGGCCATAACCTCACCCTCAGCTTCTGCAGTGGTTCATAACATTTAGTTAGTTATTCGGTCCTCGTGGTGAATCTCTAACTAGTCAATGAATCATCAAGAACAAACAAATAAATCATGATAAACATCCTGATGAATCAAAAACCAGGACTCACAGACTGAGTAAGCTGCCCGACGATGGAGATCCCTGGGCGCCAAATAACCTACTAACTCCGGAGCAAAAGAAAAACACCAGTTGGACCCCGGTGGGCCAAGCAACAGACAAGAAGCTCCGGCCCCAACCAACTAAAATGAATAGCTTTATGTCGGGGCCATCATAGAGTCTGACGCCCGACCCACCGGCGTGCAATTAAAGAAGGCAGCATAGTTATCAACCATGAATGAGTTAAAAACTAAGCATGCAGACTGTCGCATAACATTCAAGTTATAACCTATACGTCTGTAACGTGTTATGATTTTTCTGAACTGAAAAGAAAAATCATTAATTCCTTTAAGTTTCTTAAATTTGTAAACCAAGTCACCATAAAATTCAGGTTCCGAAAGGCCCTCACTTAAAAGCGTCTTTAACCCAACATTATATTTGGAAATCAATTCATAGTGTCTACGATAAAATTTAGAAAATGTTTTTCGAAGTTTATGATACCGATAGCCCTGTTGGAGAAGTTTTGCCGTTAAACATTTATTTCGAGCGTTGAAGTCTGTAACATGATTGCAGACTCTAGCAAACCTAATAAGTTGCGAAATGTATACACCATAAGAAGCACGACGAGGAACGTCACCATCCAAAAAAGGAAAATTTACTATATCAAAATCAAAGTCATCGCGCTTATCATAAATTTTAGAAGAAACAAATCCATTTGCAACAGAAAGATGTAGATCTAAAAAGGGGGCTTCAGTATCTGAGATATTGGCTTTGTTCAACTGAAGTTCAGGTGGATAAATTTGATTGACCATACCTTCAAAATAAGGGTTGTCAATGTTCAAAAGGTCATCGAGGTACCTAGATGTGGAATTAAAAGCCTCGATAACATCAGCTTGATTATCATGGTTAAGAGAATCCATGAAATCTCTTTCGTAGCAGTATAAAAATAAATCAGCTACGAGAGGTGCGCAATTTGTACCCATCGGAATTCCAACAATTTGTCTGTATAACTTGGTCCCAAATCTAATATAAATATTATCAAGGAGATAGGATAAGGCGTCGCATACATTCTGACATGACCAAAGTGTATACCGACTTTGGTCAGAGGAAGTAAAAAAAGCCTTTCTGTCATTAAATCTCTTTCGTAGCAGTATAAAGATAAATCAGCTACGAGAGGTGCGCAATTTGTACCCATCGGAATTCCGACAATTTGTCTGTATAACTTGGTCCCAAATCTAATATAAATATTATCCAGGAGATAGGATAAGGCGTCGCACACATTCTGATATGACCAAAGTGTATACCGACTTTGGTCAGAGGAAGTGAAAAAACCGACCTCTCTGGTCCCATAATTTCAGATTGGATCCCTAGTTTAAAAGGGGTCACATCTTTAGCAGCTCATAAAAATCCAATAATCAATTTGATTGGCTGTGGTTGCTACCTAACGAATAACTGATATATGCTTGCTTGTAAAATAGATCATAAATACCTTTGTCAATACCTCTGATTAATCATTACGAAAACATGCCCATGCAATATACAGAGAATTTTGAAGTTGTAAAAAATGATAATTTTCATTGGAACTTTTTTATGTTTTTCTTATTTTTGCTCAAAACATAGATTATGGGTACACGTTAGAACTGACTCGGCGAGGCGGTTCTAACGAGTACCCACAATCTATGTTTGGAGCAAAAATATGAACAATAGGTATACCCCTGTTAACCCCAGTTTTATTATATAAAAGTGGGGTTTAAGCGGGTATCCGTAGCATGGATATGTTTTCCTGATGTATATTGCACTTTATTCAAACAGGTATACCGTCTTGGGGATCATCAATAAGATAAAACTATGACATTACCTGCACAGTATCTTATCTCTACCTGTATTTCCTGGCTCAGTAATAAAGGTAATAAACTCTTGCCACCCTTTGGCTGACTTAGGCCTTTAACCATAAATGGCATTGGAAATTGCCTGATTGTTTTTATCATTACAACTGATAAGATGTTGTCGTCATTATCATCGACCATTGATTAATGAAATGAAACATGTTTGAATCAATATTCAAGAGACCAAGTTAATTTAAAAAAAAAAAATCCTTGTTTTACATTTTTGTAAAATTCATTTTAACATTATTTTGATTCGGAAAGGCTAAAAATTCGCTACGGCTACAACAAGTGTACATACATGTAAATCCTTATTCAGATGACATTGTACAAAACTTAAGTTTATTGACAACTTGATGCTTTTCGTCAGTTCATTTCTTTAACAGCAAAGTCCAAGTGTTTTAAATGTACAATCAGCTCAACATTTTCACCATATAAAATACATATTCTGTATACTATGTACATAACAACTTTGATATGTCATATAAACGTGGCAGATAATGTATTAATTCAACAGCAAAATAATTTGACCTGGAAATGGCTAACCCACAATGATAAGCCCACTTGTTTGTGCTGCCTCGCACGTTGTATACTTGTGGTCTACAATATTGTTAACCAACACCTTCAAGCAGAAGGTGTACCGAGTACCCGGTAATAGGTTACCAACTACATGTATTACTGAAAGGGCATCTAAGTGTAAACGGATGCCGGTCCGTTTAGCACCGCATGCTTCCAATAAAAATCCGTTGATATTGTTTTGCTTATTATTTATAGTCCACATAACAGTCACTGATGTTTGGCCTATCTGACCAAAGTTAAGGTTTACACTGTATCTGGTTGCGGCCGTCGTTGAAATGGTAAATTGTGATTTCGTTGTTGCTTTCGTCATCGTTGTTGGTTTTGTTGTTATTTCTGTTGATGTAGAATACAGATCTATACATGTTGGTTCCACATAACCTGAGTAACAAGTTAGCTCATTACTACCTATCTCATACAGCAGTTTATTTGCCACTGTAGCAGGAATGCCTCTGGTACATGGCCCCGCAAGGCTACCGGCCAGAAACCTATCGGGTTGTGCCCAGACCCAGTCACGCAGCCATCGTAAACTACAATCACAGTCTAACGGGTTACCGCAAAGATGTAGTTGATGAAGCCTAGTAAAACCACTAAAGACACACTTGCTGATTTCAGTAAGTGAATTAAATGACAATGATAGAACTTCTAAGGAATCTCGAAGTCGAAAGAAAGAAGCCCTTTGTAGCGAAGCAATATTATTACTTTCCAAATCCAAAACAGCAATCTTGCCATTGTTCTTAAAGGCTTTATCGGGTATTGTTTGTAGATTAAGATTTCCTGCACTTAGTTCTAATAAGTTTGGAAGCTTGTCTAGTAGTTTCCAAAAGGTTAGTTTGTCTATAGTATTATGATTTATAATCAAACGATGCAAACTTGTTTCTATGCCATTAAAAGAATTTTCATTTATCGCCAAAGTGTTTTTCTGTCTGTCTAACCTTAGCTCCATTAATACTTGGTTATTTCGGAAAACAGAATCTGGCACGCTCTGTATTTCGTTGTTGCTCAAAACAAGAGTGTGAAGGCCTGTTAAGGTGTTGAACATTGAACTATGGATAATTGTCAATTTACACGAATCCAGATTCAGATATCTCAGCTTTGGGCCAAGTGTGCTGAAATCGGACGCTTGAACGGTTCTTATTGGATTGTATTGGAGATTTAGTTGAGTCAGTTTCTGCCAGTTGCCCGTAAACAGAGACGTCAAGCTTTGTAGATTGTTGTGTCCCAGGAAGAGAAATTCTAATGTGTCGTATATTCCGTCGAAAGCGCCACTGTCAATTGTTGTAAGATAGTTGTTGTTTGTAACGTGAAGGTTAATCAGTTTGTAAAATGGCGAGAATGTTTGTGGGTAGACGCGTGTTATTCCCGTTCCAGAGATCTCTAATTCTGTCAACCCATTGAGCTCTTGTATTGCTGCAACAGGGATCGCTGTTAACGTGGGGATATCACTCAGATGGAAAGAGTTTAGCAGAGGAAGCTTAGGAGACTTCGATTGTTCAGGTCCGGTATAAAACGCATTATATTGTATATTGTTCAGATTGTTGATTTTCTTCAAGGTCAGTTCTGTCAGCCTTGGTAATGTACTCAGTGTGTTAAATTGCGTCATTGTCTGCTCACTGAAATGTTCCAGATATAACGCTTGTAGATTTGTCAGTCTACTTATTGCAGAGTTTGGAAAGCCATTGCTTCCGTCACCTTCTAGTTCTAAATGTTCTAGAATTCCTTCCAGACCAGAAAAAGCATTGAAGTCGTATGTTCCAATTATATTTTGAGTCAGAATAATCTTTTTAACCCTTAAATTAGCGAAAGCATTAGCTGGAACTGCATAGATTGTGTTTTTGCCGATGCAGTACAATTGCCAACAACCAGTCTGGTAGGTGGATCCGAAATTGATTTCATCGTAGGTTACTCCTGTATCAGTAAAAGTAGGAATGGTCGTCAACTGTTTGTCTCTACAATTGATCTGTAGCTCTCTACTGGTGTTGAAACAGTTGCATTGCCATGCTGGGCATTGCTGTTGGTGACAGTACTGCACGAATGATGCAAGCGTGAGAATTGCCAGTTGTATCACTACATGTAGGTACCTCTGGTCAGACATTTTCGTTGGAATGATTTTTATCCTCGTGCTTGGGTGTCTGCAAGAAGATGAAGAATGAATTTAAAGGTATAATTCGGCAAATAGGTTACTGTATGGGCGTTACTTCATGAATACGGTATTGGGGATGGTCTACTTTTGACCTAGGTAAAAGCTAAAGGTACGTGTACATGTATACAGTTGAAAGATTCAACTCACATGTTTACGATATGAAATACGACTTTGTCTAATTCGCTGGATCGGACAAAATACAGGTAGCTGATCTCTAACGGTAAATATGTGACAGCATTCTAGGCTGACTGAGTTCGACTTTTCTATAATCTCCCTACTTGAACAGATGGACTAGCCGACCACGCCCAGATATGAATATTAAAGTGCCGCCTTTACAGTGACCTATTTGCTCAATTTTTATAAGATTCAAGAACATTACGAAAGTTTGCCCATTCAATATACAGAGATTTTTTTCATATGTAAAAATTGAAAATTTCATGACTATAGAAACAATTTGATACTTTAATAAGTTTGTCCAAAACATAGAACGTGGGTACATATTAGAACCGCCTCGATCTAAAGAGTTCCCACAATCTATGTTTTGGATCAAAAATAAGAACCAGAGGACCATTGGTCCTGAGAACGCTCACCTGAAGCCTGATCTTGGAGTATTAAGTCATCATGAAATGACCTTGACCTTGAATACTCACACACATAAGTTGTCTGCATCTGCAAAGTTTCAGGTCTCAGGCTGCAATAGTTTCCAAACCCAGTGAATTCTGAGAAAACCATAATTTTAATTTGGATATTTAAATGACCTTGGGTCAAGGTCAAGAAATGACCTTGGCCTTCATTAATTACTTACCTTCATTAACTTCATTAGCTGTCTACATCTAGCAACTTTCAGGTCTCAGGCTGCAACAGTTTCCAAAATATCCATTGTTTTCGCCTTTTCCCATGTAAAAGCCTATGTTTCCAAAATTGACCTTGCTGTAAAATAGGTCCAGGTCATCCTAGGGTCATCATTTCAACAAATTATGATGGGCTGGAGTCCCAAATACTATATACCAAGTTTCGAGTAAATCGGCCAGCCGGTTCTGGAGAAGAAGATTTTAGTGGTTTTTACCATAGTAGGGCATGGTGGCCATCTTGGTCATGTGACCCGAATTTCATGATCAAACTTTCGTTCCTCCTACCCATGGACACTCCACATAAAATTTCACTTTGATTGGCCAAGCAGTTTCAGAGAAGAAGATCTTTGAAAAGTGTGTATGGACGACAGACTGGCCAAGGTCAAAAGATGACCTTGACCTAAATTAATTAATACCTTCATCTACTCCATTAGTTGTTTGCATCTACCACTTTTCAGGTCTCAGGCTGCAACATTTTTCAAAAAATCCATAGTTTTCACTTTTCCCATGTAAAAGCCTATGTTTCCAAAATTGAAATTGCCGTAAAATAGGTCAAGGTCATCCTAGGGCCATCATTTGATCAAACTATGATGGGCTGGAGTCCCAAATGCTACATACCAAGTTTCATGAAAATCGGCCAGCCGGTTCTGGAGAAGAAGATTTTTGAGTGGTTTTACCATATATGGGCATGGCGGCCATCTTGGTCATGTGACCTGGATTTCGCGATCAAACTTTCATTATCTCTACCCATGGAAGCTCCACATAAAATTTCACTTTGATTGACCAAGCAGTTTCAGAGAAGAAGATCTTTGAAAAGTGTGTATGGACGACAGACAGGCCAAGGTCAAGAGATGACCTTGACCTAAATTAATCACATACTTTCATTAGTTGTTTTGCATCTATCACTTTTCAGGCCTCAGGCTGCAATAGTTTTCAAAAAATCCATAGTTTTCACTTTTTCCCATGTAAAAGCCTATGTTTCCAAATTTGACCTTGCCGTAAAATAGGTCAAGCTCATCCAAGGGTCATTATTTTATCAAACTATGATTGGTTCATGTCTCCGATGCTACATGCCAAGTTTCGTGGAAATCGGCCCACCGGTTCTGGAGAAGAAGATTTTTGAAGGGTTTTTACCATATATGTGCGTGGCCGCCATCTTGGTCATGTGACCAAGATATCAGGTACAAAATTTCAATGCCACTACCCAAGCTCCACATAAAATTTCAACTAGATCGGCCAAGAGGTTTCAGAGAAGAAGACCTTTGAAATTGTGGACGACGGACGACGGACGGACGGACGACGGACGCCGGATCATGGCCATCCTATAAGCTCACCTTCTGAGCCTTCGGCTCAGGTGAGCTAAAAATAGGTCAACCCCTGTTAACCCCAGTTTTACTATATAAAAGTGGGGTTTAAGGCGGTAAACTTTTCATGGACATGTTATCCTGATGATATGACGAAAAAGTTTGAACCAGCACAGTCTACCTGTCCACCACCTATGATCATCATCTGCTCTTTTTACGAAAACTCGCCCATGGAATATACAAAGATATTTTTCAGTAGCAAAAATTGAAAATTTCATTGAAAAAAAAGAGATTCTTTTTAATGTTTTGGATCAAAAATAAGAAAATTAGGTATACCGCTGCAAACCCCAGTTTTTTCTATATAAAAGTGGGGTTTAAGGGGGTACACATTTCACGGAGATGTTTTCCTGATGTTTAATAATATTCCAAAAGTAGTTACCAACTTAAGAATGCATTAAGTAGAATAGTCCGTTTAAGACTGAATAAAATTGAAATATTGCTTCTTACCATGCGACTATAAACTCCTTATGCTTATGGTTATCAAAGTGTTCGTTTGTGGTTAGGGCACCTTTATATATCCAAATACGGTTCCTTTAACCCATTTTTGGTGAATGGATTTTCCCATCATTATCATTTTGGTGGGTCCACTTTCATTTTAAGGGGGCAGGAGTGATTTTAAATTTTTCATATACATTTTCGATGAAAATCCTGTGGCGTCACATCTGGGGCTATACTGTCTGCCAGGACGGCAGGCTTATATGTGTTAACTACTGTACGAGGGATGTTTTTTAATTCTTGTCATCGACTCGTTTTCTCCTAAACCATCATCTTTACCAGAAGAAAACTACTTGGTAGTTATAGATAGGTTCTTTGCGATTTTGAAATCACACACCGATTTTAAGATGATTTTAAGATGATACAATTAATCATGGCAAACTGAGTCTCTAAAGAGGGGCACCTCTATGACACTGCATACACGTGCTTCAGCCAGTCACAAAAGGCATTATAATGTTTGAATTTGAACGGTTAGAAGAACAATTTTATACTTGCGGAGTCTTCATTACCTTGCTAACACATAGGCGAAAAGTTATTTTCCTAAAACAGAAATTGCAATTTTTACGCGAACTGTAACATAGCACTACACCTGTTTGTTATGAATAATTTAGTTGAAAGAAGCTAGGTATAGAGGTTTCAGAGCCTCATAATTTCATTTCCAGGTTATGACTGATCCAAAACTTTTAATGCTGATTTGTTCTAGACCTTTGCTTATTCCGTTGAAAAAGTTTTGGATGGTTCATCCTCTAAAACCTTGATTTATGAGTTGTAACATTTTGAAAAATAACCCAAAATTCCTTTGAAAGAGTCGTCCATACCACACTATAATCATGTGCTAATACCACTACAACGTCCCAAAATCTATTTACTTGATATGTTTAAGAAGCGTTTTGATAGACGTTTTCAATCAGAAAATTTGACTGGGATTCTATCACGATAGAGACGAACAGCTCCTCTAGAATCAGTGCGCCTGCTTTACCTTAAACCTGTCGTAAATGTTAAATTTTCAGTTTAGCAATTTACAACAAATATCCATTTAGGCCATTTTAAAATTAAGATAACAATAGATTTTATATATTCACCAGACAATCCATTTGAAAAATATGAAAATATTGAAATATTGTTACCTGTGCAGTGATTTTAAATACGTATATTCAAATTATTATGACGTCGCAAGGCAGGGCCAATAATTCCATACAGTAAATGTGAAAACATTCTACAAAAGTGTTTTCTGATGCTCATATGAATTTGTAAAATGGAAGTGGGCCTATATCTAGCTTTGCTAATGTTATAGCATTTTCTCTACTTGTGATCGAAATTACATATTGTAAATTAATTGGAAAATAACGCAGTGTCAGTACTGTGCACTGTTTTAGAATGCGATTACTGTAGGATCCTGCGTCAGACAGCAACAATTTTGATACGAATCTGATCAGAAAAGATTGGGCTTTCACCATATATAAACAACATTTTCGTTGTTAGTCCAAGGGAAAAGTAATCAAGCAAATGACAAGAATTAAAGAACATCCCTCGTATAGTACGTGTATATAATTATGTATTTGTTATTACATGTATATAACGATTCTGCTGGCATAAAATTAAGCATATATTTAACTTGCAAATTAACAACAAAATTCTTCAGTATAGATCATAATTTGAGCCGCATCGTGAGAAAACCGGATTTTTGCCTAGGCGAAAACAAAGGCGCAGATCAGCTTCGCGGTAACCGCGAAGCTGATCAGCGCCTTTGTTTTCGCTACACGGATAGTACAATTCCTCTTCTTCTTAAATCCGAAATTTCAAGCTTCTAGCTCTTTTCTGAGCTTGTACAGGCCGGTTTGTGTCAGACCTGGTCGGAAACCCCGAAGACCGGTTTTCTCACGATGCGGCTCATTTAATATAAGCAATATATTCGTTTATGTTACGGAGCATTCACTTTTAGTAATGAGCAATTTGGGCTGTCAACAAGAGTAACTCTAGTTGCCAGGTCAAAAACGCTCCTTTCCACAATTGATTCAAATTTGATTTGAGGGATTAACCGTCATTTTGGTTGACTAATATTCGCAAGGTCCCTAGGAATGTGCTGAAAACCGATGATGAATCCCGAGGTTTTCAACAATTCCCCAAAGAGTGCTAGCTAGCCAGTCTTGGTCCCATTTAGATAATACTAGTCTTTGTATCGACTACACCCCCTGTTGAAAGTTGCAAATTTCAGTAATTCTCTTTGTCTTTGGCTCCATATTGCCAAATCTAAAGGGTCACCGACGAGACTTTAATAGTCGAAACCGCGGTATGGCCCACCCCCTTTCTCATTAATGTGTTCACTGATCTTAAAGGATCTCAGTTTTAATTTTGTTTGCTATTACTGCAGCTGGTGTTGTGCCGTGTGGCGGCCCTAAAAAATCTCCCCGTACATCATCCATAGTGCAGGTTATATTTTCTTTTTGGTCCTTTGAGATCCGCGAGGATATTCTGAGAAATCAGAAACTAATTATCGGTCAAGATTCATTTTCTTACCAATTTTTAATCTGTTTGGTCCCATTTAGATAATGCTACTTTTTGTATCGACTACCCCGCTGTTGAAAGTTGCAAATTTCAGTAATTCTCTTGGCTCCATATTGCCAAATCTAAAGGGTCACTGACGAGACTTTAACAGTCGAAACCGCGGTATGGCCCACCCCCTTTCTCATTAAATGTGTTCACTGATCTTAAAGGATCTCAGTTTTAATTTTCATTGGTGTCTGTGTTATAATATCTAAAGCGCATCTGCTCACTGCTGTTTTATTTTTATTTGCTGCAGCTGGTGTTGTGTCGTGTGGCGGTCCTAAAAAGTCTCCCTGCACATCATCCATAGTGCAGATTATATTTTCCTTTTGGCCCTTTCAGATTCAGCGAGGGTATTCTGAGTTATCAGAAATTCATTATCGGTTTTAGATACTACCAACGTTTTACACATGTGGCTCTGTTTGGATCGACTATCCTGTTGAAAGTAGCAAAATTACAGTATTTCTCTTTGGTTCCATTTTGCCAAATATATAGAGTCACTGAAGAGGCTTGAATAGCCGAAACCGCGGTATGGTCCATCCTTTTTCTCATCAATATGCTCACTGCTCTTAAAGGATCTCAGTTTTATTTTTATTTGCTATTACTGCAGCTGGTGTTGTGCCGTGTGGTGGCCCTAAAAGTCTCCCCGCACATCATCAATAGTGCAGATTATATTTTCCTTTTGGTCCTTTGAGATCAGCGAGGGTATTCTTAGTTATCAGAAATTCATAATCGGTTTAGATACATTTTCTAACCAACGTTTTACAGCTCTGTCTTTGTATAGACTATCCTGTTGAAAGATGCGAAATTACAGTATTTCTCTTTGGCTCCATTTTGCCAAATCTATAGGGTCACTGAAGAGGCTTGAGTAGCCGAAACCGCGGTATGGCCCACCCTTTTTCTCATCAATATGCTCACTGCTCTTAAAGGATCTCAGTTTTATTTTTATCTACCATCGTCGTAAATAATAATAAAAGTGTTGAAAATTGAATTTACAACGGTCATTAAATAAAGCTTTTATAAGTCATAAATTATGCCAAAAAGAAAACATCCTTGATCAAAATTCACGCAGGATAAATGTGAATTTGTACCTAATTGGTTAAGAAAAGATTTCCATTGTCGCATGGTAGTGCTTTACGTAATTCAAGTAAGTGATTTGTCTTGCATCTTTGATACAAAAAGGTACAAGTAGGCAAAGATCAGGAAAAGGCGCAATCAGAAAAAGATTCCCACTCCAAAAACCGAGGTGGGAAAAAACCAAACTAACAATCAGGTAATTATACCATGAAAACAGATCGTAAGCCGAATGAGCAGCTATTCTCCCAATAGGTGGCCACTCAGTTACCTAAACTTAACTAAAAATATGAAAACATACATAAGGCGCCAACAGCACAAAACATTTAAACACCAAGACAAAAAACAAAAAGAACCACCACAGAAGTATCGCCTTGGAACGATCAGAAACAGAAAGTTACTGGCGGGCTTAAACCAGTTTTACATGGCCATAACCTCACCCTCAGCTTTTACAGTGGTTCATAACATTTAGTTAGTTCTTCGGTCCTCGTGGTGAATCACTAACTAGTCAATGAATCATCAAGAACAAACAAATAAATCACGATAAACATCCTGATGGATCAAAAACCAGGACTCACAGATTGAGTAAGCTGCCGGACGATGGAGATCCCTGGGCGCCGAATAACCTACTAATTCCAGAGCAAAAGAAAAACACCAGTTGGACCCCGGTGGGCCAAGCAACAGACAAGAAGCTCCGGTCCCAACCAACGAAAGTGAATAGCTTTAAGTCGGACTTAGACATAGAGTCTGATGCCCGACCCACCGGCGTGCAATTAAAGAAGGCAGCATAGTTATCAACCATGATTGGGTTAAAAACTAAGCATGCAGACTGTCGCATAACATTTAAGTTATAACCTATACGTCTGTAACGTGTTATGATTTTTCTGAACTGAAAAGAAAAATCATTACTTCCTATCAGTTTCTTAAATTTGTAAACCAAGTCACCATAAAATTCTGGTTCCGAAAGGCCCTCACTTAAAAGCGTCTTTAACCCAACATTATATTTGGAAATCAATTCATAGTGTCTACGATAAAATTTGGAAAAAGTTTTTCGAAGTTTATGATACCGATAGCCCTGTTGGAGAAGTTTGGCCGTTAAACATTTATTTCGAGCGTTGAAGTCTGTAACATGATTGCAGACTCTAGTAAACGTAATAAGTTGCGAAATGTATACACCATAAGAAGCAGGACGAGGAACGTCACCATCCAAAAACGGAAAATTTACTATATCAAAATCAAAGTCATCGCGCTTATCATCAAGAAGAAACAAATCCATTTGAAACAGAAAGATGTAGCTCTAAAAAGGGGGCTTCGGTATCTGAGATATTGGCTTTGTTCAACTGTAGTTCAGATGGATAAATTTTATTGACCATACCTTCAAAATAAGGGTTGTCAATGACTGTTAATTGCATACTTTTCAGTGAATTACTACTTACTACAGGCTAAACTGTGAATGAGATATTTCAAACATAAATCATCAAATTCTGTAAGCTTCGTTACATGGTGTGACGAATGTCGAAACATTACAGTAATATCCATGAAGTTCTACTTTCACGTCAGAATTACAAAATATGATTTCATTATATTTGTTAGTTTGCTAGCAACAAAAACATTATTATATTTTGTATTAGAGATGTTGAGAACTTATTATTTTAACTGCAATATTAGGAATATTACAATGAAATTAAGGGAATATGGCATATACAGGAATCTAAAATATACAGTTAGTCTTTAGCAGCAGTGGAACAGGGTGGATTTTATGCAAAACATAAGTCAATATAAACAAAAGACGACCACTTTGAAAATGTGGAACTCACTGTCCATCGATCGGGCATAATTTATACCCCTTGTTTCCTTGTAATTTTTTTTCAATCTTTTTACAGAAACTTAACCACCAGAATAAAATTCAATCCTACGAAAATGTCTTATCAGAGGCACCTACATGCAGTGATATTACTGGCAACTCTCACGTTTGAATCATTCGTGCAGTTCTCTCACCAACAGCAATGCCCAACAACACAATGTGACTGTGTAAGCACCAATGGAGTGCTACAGATCAGCTGTAGAGACAAACAGTTGACGAACATTCCTACATTTTCTGATACAGGAACTACCTACGATGAAATAACTTTCGGATCTAGCCACCCAACCGGATGTTCACAACCATCATGTAGCAAAATGAACAGAATCGCAACCGTTCCAGCAAATGCTTTTGCTAATTTAAGGGTGAAAAAGATTGTTCTTACTCAAAATGCTATTGGGACATACGACTCCAATGCTTTTGTTGGTGTGGAAGGTGTTCTTGAAAATTTAGAACTAGAAGGTGACGGAACAAATGTTTTTCCAATTGCAATTGGTGGTCTGAATAATCTACAAGTGTTATTTCTGGAGCATTTCAGAGAGCAGACAATGACACAAAGTAACACACTGAGTACATTACCAAAGCTGACACAACTGGCTTTCAAGAAGATCAACAATCTGAACAATATCCTGTACAATGCGTTTTATAACGGACCTGAACAATCGAAGTCTCCTAAATTCCCTCTGCTAAATACTTTCCATCTGAATGATGTCCCCACGTTAACAGCGATACCAGTGGCAGCAATACAAGAGCTCACTGGGTTGACAGAATTAGACATCTCTGGAACGGGAATAACACGTGTCTACCAGCAAACATTCTCGCCATTTAACAAACTGATAAACCTTCACATTACATACAACAACTATCTTACAACAATTGACAGTGGCGCTTTCGACGGAATATACGACACATTAGAATTTCTCTTCCTCGGACACAACCAGCTACAAAGCCTGACTTCTTTGTCTGCAGGCAACTGGCAGAAACTGACTCAACTAAATCTCCAATACAATCCAATAGGAACCGTTCAAGCGTCAGATTTCAGCACACTTGGCCAAAAGCTGAGATATCTGAATCTTGATTCTTGTGAACTGACAAGTATACATAGTTCCATGTTCAACACCTTAACTGGCCTTCACACACTTGTTCTGAGCAACAATGAAATACAGGGTGTGCCAGATTATGTTTTCCAAAACATCCAAGAGTTAACAGAACTAAGGTTAGATACACAGAAAAATGCAATGACCCTAAATGACAACTCATTCAGCGGTATTGAAACAAGTCTGAATCATTTAATTATAAATAATAATGCCATAAACAAGCAAACTTTCTGGAGACTGTTAGACAAACTACCAAACTTGTTAGAACTAAATGCAGGAAAATTAAATTTGCAAACAATACCCGATAAAGCATTTGAAAACAATGACAGGATTTCCATTTTGGATTTGGAAAGCAATGGTATTACTGCTCTACAAGAAAGTTCGTTTTTCCGACTTCGATATTCCTTGGAAGTTCTAACATTGTCTTACAATTCTCTGACAACAATCAGCAAGTGTGTCCTTAATGGTTTTACTCGACTACATCAATTGCATCTTTCCGGTAACCCGTTAGTCTGTGACTGTAAATTGCAATGGCTGCGTGACTGGGTTTGGGCACAACCAGACAGGTTTCTGGCCGGTGGCCTTGTTGGACCATGCACCAGTCCTCCTGCACTGGCAAGTAGATTGCTTTCTGAAATAAGTAGCGATGATCTAACTTGTGACGCAGGTTATGTGGAACCAACATGCACAGATCTGTACGCGACAACAACGCCATCTACCACGATTGGCAATCCAACCATTCCAAGCATTAAGTTAACATTTGGTCTAATAACAGACACATCTATTACCATAATTTGGGGAGTAAGCGACAGCCGTAACGTCAGCGGCTATGTCCTACATATCTACAAAGGGGATGCATCATACAGAACGGATTTGTTGATTGAAAGAGAAAAGAATTCAGAAACAATTCTTGAACTAGAGTCTAATACTTATTTCACCTTCTGCATGCATTTCAAACTGAATGGGATAGATTATCCCCATAACCAAGACTGCATAACAGGGAAAACGACTGACCCGTTGTCGACATTATATACAACAATAGCATCGACAATTTCGACACCAGGCTCAAATGTAGGACCAAGTATCGAAAGTGGGCAACGATACATTTATCACATGCTGGTACTCGTCAATTGCAGGTTTTGGTAGAAATTTGAGAATTGGTAATGGAGGGATCATTCCCGCTCCTATACATGGGCATCCAAGCCACCAATACACACATACAGTGAAGTCTGAACTAAAGTATACACACCTGTGCACATGGGATGCACACTATTATATATGTAAAGAAATATAGGAAATGGCGCACTTGTGTTGCACATCAAGTGCACAAAGGGTGTATACTTTAGTTCTGACCTCACTGTATATTATGTACAGGCTGATTATAAAAATACATTCTTATATAAATGATTTTACTTTTATAAACAGAATTTACTTGTAATGTAGAATTTTTCTGCACTTTTTTCACTGCTAAAACATTAAAATAAAAATTGTAGACGCATCTTTAGTTTCGCTGATACCGGTAACTTGTGTGAGTCAACAGAGACGTTTTATTGCCATGGGGAATACAGTTTATCAGTTCACATTTAAATCTTGTTCTACCCACTGAGGTCACATTAATTCGATCGAGGCCCTGGGTTGAACTCGCTTGTGAGGTTAATACATAGTACGCTGTTGTCCCCAACCCGACATGACAGAATGTTTTAGCGGGACGTTAAACCACCAAACATACAAACATTTCGTGTTCAGTTTTAAACCTAAACAAATGTGAATATAGTAAGACATGCCAAGTTTACTCTTTAGTCGATGTTTCGTCTAGTGCATAAGAATGAGTACACTTTTGCATAGTGGTGTTTTAGTGGCAATTTAAAGTGCAATGGGCCTAGTCCGGATGACCTACCTACTAGCTGACCTACCTATATATTCCATTCCACTTTGATACAATACCTCGCTCCATGCTCGCTCTTTCCTTCCGTGGTTCTATTGAGAGGTATTACGGAATAGCGACGGAACACATTGGGCTATATCTTCACAGAACATGCACAGAGTCGCAACTAGACATGCATTTTTAAAATGTGAAGATCCTTTGTAAACATCAGGAAAACCTGTCCGTGAAATGTGTACCCCATCAAACCCCACTTTTATATAGCAAAACTGGGGTTTGCAGGGGTATACCTATTTTTCTTATTTTTGCTCCAAAACATAGATTGTGGGCACTCGTTAGAACCGCCTCGCGGAGGCGGTTCTAACGTGTACCCTAACGTGTACCCACAATCAATGTTTTGAGCAAAAATAAGAAAAATATCAAAATTTTTCAGCTGAAAATTTTCAAATTTTTAAGCTCGAAAAATCTCTGTTTATTGCATGGGCATGTTTTCGTAATGGTTAAGGGTGACTACACAGAGGCGAAAAGACTGAGAAGGTGTTGGCCTGATAATGATCGACTGAATATATGAAGACAGAAGGCACAAATTATACCCCTGAGTAAAATGGTAAGTATCCCGTAATACCATGTAATTCAATTACGTTAAGTCTATCTATTGTGTCTGGTTTTATAGCTGTATCTCATTATGAAAACTTGCCCATGCAATATACAGAGATTTTTTGAGCTGTAAAAAAAAAAAAAATAAAAATTTAAGTATAAAAAAAAAAAGAATTTTTCTTATTTTTGCTCAAAACATAGTTTGTGGGCACACGTTAGAACTGCCTCGGCGAGGCGGTTCTATCGAGTACCCACAATCTATGTTTTGGAGCAAAGATAAGAAAAATAGGTATTCGTACCCTTGTAGGCCCTAGTTTTTCTATATATATAAAATGAGGTTCGAGGGGGTTTACTTTTCATGGGCATGTTTTTCTAATGCTAAAGCAAATTTTGGGTGTCATGACATCCTAATATTGGGTAGAAGTTTCACAAGACGGAGGCAATGTCGAGACATGATCATAGCTGCTGACTGGCACAATAGGAGACTTGCCACAGTACAGTCTGATGAGAAGCTGAACATAGAGGCCTCTGGCCTGCGTTCAGAATCAACATAGGTAAACATAGGTAGGTAGGTAGGTAGGTAAACCGAATAAATGGTAGACTTCCATTGGTTGGTAAGATTTTTACCACTTATATCAATTTAATTACCAAAGGAGTTGGTGCAAATGGTAAACTTGAATGGTAATACACCAACCAATGTTACCATCCAATCACAGGACATTGACGTTTAATGTTCTACAATCAAAATAAAAGGTCAACAGTGCCCTTGAAGTCCCATTGCTATATCGCTGAGCGTAGCGAAGCGCTCAGCAATTCAGAAAAAGGGGGTTTTAGGGCACTTTGGACCTTTTAGTTTGCTTGTAGACATTAAACGTCAATGTCCTGTGATCCAATGGACCATTGGGAGAACCTCGATTGTCAGTGATGAACCCGGTCTATTATTCCGGCCCTCGGACGTTGGTTCCGGGTTTTACAGCATTTGATGCCGGGCTTTTTTTGTCTGTATTTCCGCCAAGCAATGTCAAAATCATGAAAATGGACAAAACTCAACTCGTCTTTTTCGTCAATGGAAAGAAGGTGACAGCTGACATGAATATACAAATTATATCGAAGTTTATTGTTTGTTTAATTATATGTTATACTGATCTAAATTTATGAAGAAATATGCCAATAAACACAGAAAATCTATGTTGAATAAAACCAGTATACTAAGTAGTCAACACTGGGTAACTGATTTCATAATCAGATCTGGGACAGTGCAAGTCAGGATTGAAGTACTGTACCTCAGTCGAGGTTTGAAACCTCAACTGAGGTTTAAAATAATGCATAGACATGTGCAAACATTAAAAAAATGAAGCATAAAGTTGAAATCTGCAAAACTGTAGAGCAGACTGGAGCAGGGGTATCTAGAGTGTCAGACTCTGGTCCCAGAGGTCCTGGGTTCGATCCTCAGCTGGGGTGCAGTTCATTGTGGCCTTGAGCAAGTCACAATTCTACAGGCACTGAGGTAATCAGATCTAAGAGCTGACATAAATTTACAGACTGTCTTTAGATTTAAAGACTGTCTTTAGATTTAAAGACCTGTGAGTCTATAGAATTAAAGACTAAAACGAAGAAATAGCAACAATTATGAAATACGGAAAATTCGCACTGATAAACAATTGTGATTTGCTTTATTACATAAGCAGTTGCATAGTGCAGAAAAATGTTTATCGTTTGTTGACTTAACATTGAATAATGGAAGAAACAAATAAATGCGTTTTAATATACAAAAGTTTTCTCCCATATACTATAACTTAACAATTGATAACGCAAGCAATCATCTGATCGGGTGACATTCATCGCCAAAAATGGTCAAAGGGAGAATAATCAACAAGGAATACATATAGTTATTATTTGCTATCAGTACACGGAATTAAGGCCATACTTTTACACGAACTTCACACACCGAATATCGTACATGTACAGGTCATTCATTTACGTTAAATATAGAATGCGCTTTTTCTTGGTATTCCAAAATTCGATGAAATACTGCATAAGTCTTTAAATATATAGATTTTACAAGTCTTTAGATTTACAGACTGTCTTTATATCCACAGACTTAACAAGTCTGTAGATTTACAGACAGTCTGTAAATCTAGTAAGTCTGTAGATTTAAAGACTTGAAATGTCAGCTCTTAGACCTGGTAATGGTCAGAAATTGATCGGCTCAGTACAGAGTAAAAAAAAAAACAACAAAAAAAAACTTTTTTTTGATAAATCTGTAAACCTTGGTCATTTTAGTCTGACTAGTCATCCATCAAAATGAAAGTATCATACCCAATGGTTAATTTTGTCAAAATGATAAACAATCAGGTATCAAAAATTCATTTTGACAGCTGACCCGTCAGACTATGGTCATTTATGCTGGGCCTTGCTTGCCCTTTGTATTTCCGGTGTTCTAACAATTCAATGATCAATATAAAACAAATGTAAAAGAAAAAACGTAACAGGCGATTAAACCATGGTTAAATTATTGAACCTTTGTTCAACTATTGGTTTTCCATGGTGTTTCGCTTTGTCAACAACGCATGCTGCAGGTCGCCATCTTGAATTCTGATGCCATATTCTTGGTGTAACAACTACCAGAAGTGAAAAAGTTATCTTTGGTGGCACACTGGTGACTAAATTGGTCTTGAAACACCCCAAACATCTTGTTCATAAAAACATGGCGTTAACTCAAAAAGTTTCAAAGGGACCTCTGAACAATTTTTACAGAACAATGACCCACCACCTCAATGCCTCAGTAACCCAGGTTACCACAACAGGTAGTAAATTTTATTCATATACATAAAAGATTAATACATTTGAAGTACACATTATCATTGCACAAAGTTTATTCAGAAGTTTATTTCTGAAACATCTCAGTTTGTGTCGTAATCCCAATGACAAATTGTTTGTTTTCTCATGCACAGGCTCATTTATTTTTTCTTGGACAGGTTGTGGAAAATAATCCCGAGCCAGAGACAACCTTGCTGCAGTACTTGAGGCGGACATGTATCCTTTAATGTTACTTTTTTGGCTAGGTTTTAAAATAAGCCTCCCTAAATGAAAAATTGAAATTAGCAATTTTTTTTAATTATTTATTACTTATTATTATATTTTTCATTTGAAAATAATTTTCTGACATATTTCTACCTATGAGGACTTTAAAGATCTGCAAAATTTTCTTTCATTCTTGCTACTGCTCAGTACGTATGCCCAGGTCTTATGTTAGCCTTATCACAAGAAAACCATTCTTGTGGGTATCTGACCAGGTCTGACACTAACCAGTCTGTACAGTCACAGAAGATGGCCAAAAGCTTGAAATTATGGCTTTATGAAGAAGATGGCCTGTACTATCTGAGAAGGGAAAACATAGACGCTGATCAGCTGTGCAGTTACTGCACAGCTGATGTATGTCTTTGTTTTTGCATGCACACACAAAAAAAACTTATTTCTTGTGACACGTTTCATATTTCTCTGTGGTTGATTATCAGTTCCATAATGATGATTAGTATTACTGCCGGGAACCAAAGAAGGGTGTGGTCATGGAGGGTGTGGCTCCTGTACTGTGATGGTGTCCAAATGGTGCCACAGGAAAAAACAGTTGGTGTATCCTTTTAACCTATACGTGTATCTGAATCTCATCTTTATCATGTTGACAAATCCTAATTTATTTACTTCTGAATTTTGATTTTATTTTTCAATGACTGCACTGAAAGCATTTAAAGCATAAGAAAGCATAAGCATGGTGGCCTAGTGGTAGACTGATTAATTTACAGGAAGTGGTTGCTTCATCCCAACATTACTGAAAAAATGTTGATGGAATGTTTAACCACAAAACAATGAAATACATTTACACGCATAGTATAGTTCCAGATGAGACAACTTCTTCTGTGGTTAGGCCAAAAATAAAAATTTGTTTGTTTGCCCTCTCCCTACCTACTCAACAAAAATGGGGCCTACTCAAAAAATTTTATTGACCTTTCACCAGATTTTTTTTTTTTTTGTTTCTGTCAGAGGATAAATCGTTTTCCATAGAAAGTAATGTGTTTTCATTGTGAGTAGCTTTGATAAAATTGTAGCTAATTCCTTTGACCAATAATAACGCATATTCAGTAGTTCATTATTAAAAAAAAAAAAAAAAAAAAAGCCTACCTACCTACCCATCTTTTCTAGACATGGTAGGGAGAGGACAAACAGAAATAATTTTAAATGTGGCCTTACTCATCTGGGTTATTGTTTGCCTATGCCCCAGTAAAAATGTTTTGGACTGACACAGGTTATGTCAATGATTTAAAATTGCAAAGATTATTTCATTGCTAAACAACACAGGTGCTTGAAGATAAGCATGCTTCATTGTCATAAATAAAATGATGTTTAAGATAATGTTGAATTGCACTTCATGGGTCTCTTTGCAATTTACTTAATTTTTAAGGCTGTAAATTATAAAATGCAAGTTATCTTTGCTATCTTGTTTACTTTTTGTTTCTTTTTTTAACAATGATATAAAGACTGCAAATGTACTGACTTAATAAGTCAGAACATTTGTTGTCTTCATTTATATCATTGTTAAAAGACTGCAAAAGTACTTACTTAATGAGTCAGAACATTTGTTGTCTTTATATATATCATTGTTAATAAATGTATAACTGCATTAATCAAATGTGCTAAATAATAGACATGTCTGTAAAAAACTTATAATACAAGTTCCTTAAATCTGTCAGTCACTACACAGTGAACGCCTGTTTATTCCCCCTTTGTGCTGCTCATGGTGTTGCCATAACAACAGTGGAGGGGGTGGGGAATCCTGACACGGGGCTACACACAGTCCAGGTATGATCCTTACGATGTCTTGTAGTATGATCCCGAACCAAAAACAAGGGTCTTAAAATAGACTAGTATAACATTCATGAGCTGTCATGTGAGAAAACTGGCCTTTGTTATTTCCTTGCTGACCAGGCTTGAAATAAACCAGCCTGTACAGTCACAGAAGGCTTTAAGATGGATACAACATCCTGACATGCCATGAGCTTAGCTGTTGACTAGGGCATTTAGAAACAAATCAAACAAACAAGCAACAGCATCTTTTTGTCATCGTCAACTGTAGTAGGCTCTGTACAAGGTTCGTCTACTTTCATAACACCATTTCACCTGCACTTTTTTTTTAATTCCAGCAAAGACTGATAGAAAGTCATGGCCTGCAGTGTGGGTTTTGTACACCAGGGTTTATCATGTCCATGTTCTGTCTGCTCAGAAATAACCCCACCCCCACCAAAGAGGAGGTTGAAAAAGCAGTTGAAGGTGAAGAAACAAAAATGGTTGCTTATTATTATTATGCTTTAGTCTGGTGTGACATGATAAACTCAAATTTAATATCGAACATATTTCACCTATAAAGCCAATGCTTTAAAAAATCTGTTATACCATTCTCCAAAATCACAGTTTTTAATGTGTCCACCAGTTGACATAAGTTATGACATTGAAATGATGTCATTAGTGGGGACGACTTCAAATGTATTTAATAGTCATTGATCTTTTCAAGTTGAAAATGAACAGCTGTCATGGCAAAAATTGTGATCTTATAATTTACATATTACCAGTCTCCATTAAAATTTTTAAGATAACTTGGTCTTGATCAATTCATTATAATTAAGTGGCATCATGAGAAAACCAACATTTTGCATATGCGAAAACATAGACCCAGATCAGCTCCATGGTCACTGTGATTCCTCTACTTTCTAAATCCAGAATTTCCAGTCTCTAGCCATCTTCTGTACTTGTACAGCTCGGTTTGTGTCAGACCTGTACGGAAACCACATTGTTGGTTTTCTCATTGCACGGCTTATATTGGAAACAAAAGAAGATGAACCAAAACATGGAATTATTTTGCAGGTAATTTGTGTCGCTGTACAGGATATAGACCTATCATTGATGCTTTTTCCTCTTTTGCCCAGGTATGTTGCAAATGCTTTATATGCATAAGCCTTATTTTTCGTAAAGTTATTTGTGCCATGAGATGTGCCATGAGAAAACCAGAATTTTGCCTATGCAAAAACAAAGGCGCAGATCAGCTTCGCAAAGTAACTGCAAAGCTGATCAGCGCCTTTGTTTTTGCTATTTCATTCCATTCTAAATCAGAAATTCCAAGCTTCTAGCCATCTCCTGAAGCTGCACAGGCTGGTTTGTGTCAGACCTGATCGGAAACCCTGAAGACCGATTTTCTCATGTCATCGCTCATATTGCAATTGTGGTGGTCGCAGGTTTATAGGTGTTTGTAATCTCTGATTTCTCCATTATGTGAGCCGCCTCGTGGGTTTCCGAACAGGTCCGACACAAACCGGCCTGTACAAGCACAGAAAAGGGATAGAAGCTTGAAATTTTGGAGTTAAGTAGAGGAGGAATTGTACTATCCGAGTAGCGAAAACAAAGGCGCTGATCAGCTTCGCGGTTACCGCGAAGCTGATCTGCGTCTTTGTTTTCGCCTATGCAGATTATTGGTTTTCTCACGAGGAGGCTCATGTATTACTATTATGCACTCACCTAACCCATGTATCATGGAATTCATTGTTCCAATACCAATTCTGTGCAACTGAAGTAAAATAAAAACTTTTTAATGTAGACTTGTTATGGGACTTTCGTACTAATGTGATACAAACTAGTCACCAAGTGTTCACAAAAGAAATTTTTATCTATTTGAACCAAAATATTCCTAACCCACTGCAAAGTCATTGTAAACATGCACCTGTCATGAATGACAACAGTTTTGATGCTGCTTCAGTTTTTAGCTCACCTGAGCCGAAGGCTCACAAGGTGAGCTTATAGTATAGTAGTCGAGCCGGCGTCCGTCCGTCCATCTGTCCGTTCACATTTTCAGACATCTTCTTCTCTGAAACCACTCTGAAATCACGGGATCTTGATCACATGACCAAGATGGCCGCCATGCCCATATATGGTAAAAAACACTCAAAAATCTTCTTCTCCAGAACTGGCGGGCCGATTTCCACGAAACTTGGTATTTAGCGTTTGGGACTCCAGCCCATCATAGTCTGGGATGACCTTATCGGGCTTGACCTATTTTACAGCAAGGTCAATTTTGGAAACATAGGCTTTTACATGGAAAAAACTGAAAGCTATGGATTTTTTTTGAAAACTATTGCAGCCTGAGACCTGAAAAGTGGCAGATGCAAACAACTAATGGAGTAGATGAAGGTATGTGATTAATGTAGGTCAAGGTCATCTCATCTCCATACACACTTTTCAAAGATCTTCTTCTCTGAAACCGCTTGGCCAATCAAAGTGAAATTTTATGTGCATGATCCATGGGTAGGGGTAACGAAAGTTGATTGCAAAATCCAGGTCACATGACCAAGATGGCCGCTTTTTTACAGCAAGGTCAATTCTGGAAATATAGGCTTTTACTTGGGAAAAAGTGAAAACTATGGATTTTTGGAAACTATTGCAGCCTGAGACCTGAAAAGTGCAAAAGATGCAAAACAACTAATGGAGTCAATGAAGGTATGTGATAAATGTAGGTCAAGGTCATCTCTTGACCTTGGCCTGTCCGTCATTCATACACACTTTTCAGGTGAGCGATTGTTGCCCTTGGGCTACTTGTTTTCTTTGTAGTATGTTGCATCTTCTGATTTAAAAGATGGTACATTTCTCAATATTGTTAAATGTTGTATCACTATCTGTTGCAGGATGGGGGTTGTCCAATGGGTGAGGATTGTTGTAAGAACAAAAAGAACCCAGATCAAACAGCTCAGGCTGTGACAGTGTCTGAACAACCAGCCAATGATTCAACCCAAGTTTGCATTTTCCCTCCAGAATTGCAGGTCAGTTGTACTGAAACCATATGAGCCACATCATAAGAAATTCGGATTTTTGCCTGTGGAAAAGCAAAGGCCCAGATCAGCTGTGCAGTAGCTGCACAGCAGATCAGCGCCTTTGTTTTTGTTTTACGGATACTACAATTCTTCTGCTAAGTATAACTAAAATTTCAGGATGCTAGCTCTTTTCTATGACAGTTCAGACCAGTTTGTGTCAGACCTTGTCAGAAACCCCAAAGACCGGTTTTCTCGCGTCATGGCTCATATGGGTCTTGTCATCAGGACACCTGTTTTTAGCTCAGCTATACTCACCCTTTCGTAAGCATTGGCAATAGCCTTGCTCCAAAGTAAGTTTTTAGAACTAAATATATCCTTTGAATAGGTCCATGAATCTAGTTGATGCCATAACTATTGTAACCATAAAAGCCCGAGTGACCTTGAGGTCAAGGCCATGGGCTTCTAAATTTTATTTGGAGTTTGGGCAAATGACTTGCTAGACTAAAAGTAAAAAGCAATTTTAAATATTAAAATTATCATACTTACAAAATTTTATGAAAATGATGGCAAAATGTTTTGTCTCAGTGACTACTTTGTTCTAAAATATGACTACTAAGACTTTCTTCTTAAAGGTATTCTTTTAACATCAGGATATCATGTACGTGAAAAACTAGGGTTGGCAGGGGTGTACCCAATTTCCTTATTTTTTATCCAAAACATAGATTGTGAGTACTAGTTAGAACTGCCTCACTGAGGAGGCGGTTCTTGTGTTTATCCACAATCTATGTTTTGAACAAAACTATCAAAAATATAAAAAAAAAAAATTCCAATGAAATTTTAAATTTTTGCAGGGGAAAAAAATTTCATGGTCAAGTTTTCGTAATGTTTAACAACTGTTTTCTATCCACTTTCCCCAGCTATCAGATGTCTACACAAAGACAGTAGAGTTCAAGGGAAGTAACTGGACATGGATAAGACCTACAAGCATGGAGGAGTTGGCACGGTTAAAAACAGAACACCCAGCTGCACCTGTCATTATGGGCAATACAACTGCTGGTAGGTATAGCAAATGTTGGGCTCATTATAAAAACACGCCCATATAATTTACAAGTTTTTCCTAAGTCGTAAAAAAAATTTCCAGTAGAATGTTTTATTTTTCTTATTTTTGCTCAAAACAGAGATTGTGGGTCACCGGCTTGCCGAGGCAGTTCTAACAAGTACCCACAATCAAATGGTTTGGAGCAAAAATAAGAAAAATAGGTGTACCCCTGCATACCCCAGTTTTGTAATATAAAAGTGAGGTATAAGGGGGTATATTACACAGAAATGTTACCTGGTGTTACCACAGGGAAATTAAAGCTGTTGCTTTATTTACAGCTTGGCAGATCAAAGTTGGAATGTTTAGCCAATCAAAAGTCTTGTTATATGGAGGCTGGGTTCCTGCTCTGAAAGAGGTTTCTGTAGACAAAACTGGTATTAGACTGGGAGCTGGCCTGACCGTTACTGAACTGGGTCACAGTCTGAAGAAACTGGAGACTCAGTTGAATGGTAAGATTTAAAAATAGTCAGCCAATCAGAACATAAGACCTTGATAAAACTTTGAGTACTTTAACAACACAGGACTGGAAGCCAGACAGTGTGATACTAAACAAGGTCCTAAAATCATTGTGAAGAAAAGCATAAGAATGGAATGTGGTTAATTTTGTAGTAAATGTTTGTGGATTATCCAACTATCATTACATTACCCTTTTATTTGTTTGTATTGAGCTTTTACATCCCAGTAAACATTTTTTCAGTCATGTTGGGATGGAGCCACTGCTTCCAGTGTATTAATACTTT
The DNA here is from genome assembly GCA_964017185.1 of Rugalucina vietnamica. Taxonomy (NCBI): domain Eukaryota; kingdom Metazoa; phylum Mollusca; class Bivalvia; order Lucinida; family Lucinidae; genus Rugalucina; species Rugalucina vietnamica. Next base: position 21,530,981 of record OZ024880.1, on the reverse strand, counting down.
GGAAAGTTGATGTGTTGTGGTGAAGGACACAACTTGGTGGCCTCAGAATGAACCCTGGCCCCCAAGTTTATAAAACTTTTTTCATGCCCAACTCGGCTGAGCTTGAAATTTTTTTAAAAATCCTCATAATTACTGAAATAGCCCAAATATATTATAATTGAAGGTTTAGGACTCTAAATCTTGTAATTTATCCTGCTAATAAATGTTAAAATGCCAACAATTGGGGTCATTTTAACATTTATGAGTCAGTAGGATAAATTTTAGTCTCACCTGAGCTGAGCATGAAAAATGTTTTATAACCTCGGGGCCTTGACATCTCAGATTGGAGTCTGACATTCTACTACTAGGTCCCCAAGCTCCCCTATGCTACTCTTAATATTTCAGATTCCCAGAAGAGAAGTTTCCCAGCATTACAAGACATGATACACAGATATGGTGCAGATCAGATACGAAACGCGGCTGTAAGTAACATCAGTAACTTCAGATCTGGAGGTGACTCTTGCAGCTTCAAAATTAGATTTCTGAGAATAAGTCTCTTAAAGAGAAGATTGGGCATGATAGCTTACCCAATTTGTCAGATCAATTCTCACATATATGAGCCGCTGCATGAGAAAACCAACAATTTGCATAGGCGAAACAGCTTTGATGATCAGCGCCTTTGTTTTCGCTACTCAGATAGTACGATTCCTCTACTTTCTAAATCCAAAATTTCCAGCCTCTAACCATCTTCTGTGACTGAACAGCCTGGTTGTATCAGACCTGGTCAGAACCCAAATTGTTGGTTTTCTCAAGCACAGGCTCATATATTTAAATATGTCTTAAAATATTTAATGTACATGTTCATTTAAACAGTTGCAAAATATCTGCGAAAAACCATAATCAGACACTAGGAAATACACGTAAGTAGATTTGTAATTGATACTTGTGTTTAGAACTTCCCAATTTCTTTTGATATTTTGTAGACCCTGAGTGGCAGTATAGCCTGTGGGAGGTCAAACTCTGATAGTACAGTCACATTCCTAGGTCTTGGTGCTCAAGTCAAACTTACCTCAGGTAATGTATCACATGGGGGGTGGGAGTCAATTAAAAGCTATCCCTCACTTCATATTCAGCAAACCACATTTGAGTTGTGTAATGAGAAAACCAACAGTTTGCACAATATGTGAAAACAAAGAGCAGATCAACTTCGCAGTAACTGCAAAGCTGATCAGCGCCTTTTGTTTTCGCTACACGGATGTACAATTCCTCCACTTTATGAATCCAAAATTTCAAGCCTCTTGCCATTGTCTGTGCTTGTACAGCTGAGTTTGTGTCGGACCTGTTTCGAACCCACATTGTTGGTTTTCTCATGGTGTGGTCATTTATATTGATCTGACTAGCATTTTTGTTAACAGCTAAAATTTATAAATGAGCTGCCTCATGGGAAAACCAACAATCTGCATAGGCGAAAACAAAGACGCAGATCAGCTTCGCGGTAACCGCGAAGCTGATCAGCGTCTTTGTTTTCGCTACACCGATAGTACACTTCGTCTTCTTCCTAAATCTGAAATTTCAAGCTTCTAGCTCTTTACTGTGCTTGTACAGGTCGGTTTGTGTCGGACCTATTCGGAAACCACATTGTTGGTTTTCCCACGAGGTGGCTCAAATATTAAAAGGGAAAAAAATCCTAATGATTTGAAATAGGGATGTGTAATTCAAACCCAGATCAGATAGATCATAGATGAGCAGTAAGATTAAGATTAGTTAGATCTTTGGTAATTCATTACGAAAACATGCCCACTCAATGTACAGAGATTTTCAAAGTTGTAAAAAATTAAAATTTTCAGCAGATATTTTTCGTTTTTTTGCTCCAAAACATTGATTGTGGGTACAGATTAGAACCGCCTCGACGAGGCGGTTCTAAGGAGTACCCACGATCTATGTTTTAGAGCAAAAATAAGAAAAATAGGTATACCCCTGCATACCCCAGTTTTGCTATATAAAAGTGGGTTAAAATGGGGGTACCAGTATATTACACAGACATGTCTTCCTGATGGCATTTCTCTTTATATCTTGGTTTCTCTATGATAAAACATATGCCCTGATTCAATAAAAATTGAGGACGTCCAAAAACATTAGAATGTGTGCATACACACACTAAATCGCATCAGAAAAACATGTCCGTGACATGTATACCCCCTCATACCCCACTTTTATAAAGTAAAACTGGGGTATGCAGGTGTATATCTATTTTTCTTATTTTTGCTCTAAAACATAGATTGTGGGTACACGTTAGAACCGCCTCACCGAGGCGGTTCTAACGAGTACCCACAATCTATGTTTTGAGCAAAAATAAGAAAAATTTAACAAAAATTCTGACAAAATTTTCAATTTTTACATCTGAAAAAATTCTCTGTATATTGCATGGACAAGTTTTCGTAATGGTGTACCAGAATGTATTTATTTCTAGTGACTGGATCTAGAGTAGTACCTCTACAAGATTTGAAGTTGGAGAAGAACGAAGTTCTGGAACAAATTATTCTACCTCATACAGATAAGGTGAGTTGTTGGACTTGATGTTCGTCTATTTTCTATTCCAACATGAACTTGATTGTTTTCCTCATTGAAGCTAATTGAAATCTTACTTTGTGCAAGTTGAAGATTATTTATTGTAATTGAAATAACCTGCGAAAGATTGCACATAATTATTCATCACCGCCAAGAATGAGTCCATTGGAAAACACTTAAAAACATACTTTTTTCTTTATTAGTCATGTTAGAATCAAAATGATTTCTGTTTACTTTCTATTATCTTTCATAAACATGTTGTTGGGCAGATGCAATGTTTAATTTACTCCAGCTGTGCTGTTGTGAATATATAATCACAATCTGCCCTCCGACATCCCACATTAATGGCAATAATTCACATAAGGTAAAATTATTTCTTAAATATAAAATTGACCATGTACTGTTTTTAAAATGCTGCTGATATTGTTTTCAAAATATTAAAACTAAATCCATCACAAATCCAGGAACTGGGCACTGTGTAAGCAGAAGCAGAATTTTTGAGACTGCATTCTCTACACATAACTTTATCCTATGTCATATTTTGTTTTACACTTGCAGAAGGACTACATATCATTCTTCAAGCAGACAGACAGACGTACCTTCTCCCTCGCTAACGTCAACAGCTGTATGTGTGTTCGTCTGTCTGACATGGGCAGTGTAGAGAACATCAGACTGTGTTATGGTGGGATGGATAAGAATTGTGTATTGATGAATAAAACTGCAGACAAACTTAAGGGAATGTAAGTACACTGAACCATCAGGAAAACATTTCCGTGTATACCCCCTTGAACCCCACTCTTATATAGAAAAACTGGGGTATGCAGGGGTATACCTATTTTTCTTTTTTTTCTCCAAAACATAGATTGTGGGTACTCGTTAGAACCGCCTTGCTGCGAGGCGGTTCTAACAAGTACCCACAAGCAATGTTTTGAGCTAAAATATTAAAATATTAAAATATCAATTTGTTTTATATTTTTACAGCTGAACAAAATGTATTTTGCATGGGCAAGTTTTCGTAATGACATCTCTATGGTCTGTGCTTTATTCTTCAAGGTCACACAGTATTTTCTATTTTTCAACAAGATTAAACATCTAATGCATGTATGATTCATTCCTTTGTCAATCCTCAGACCCTGGAATAACTCTCTACTAGAAGCAGCAATTGAAAGCCTGACAGAAGAGTTCTATGAACTGTCCTATGGCAAGTCTGACAATTACAAGGTTTCTGTGGCCTGTGCTTTCTTCTACAAGTTCTACAATCAGATTGCTGCCAACTTTATACAAAAGGTATTGACATTAGAATTATGTGAGCTGCATCATGAGTAAACTGGATTTTTGCCTATGCGAAAACAAAGGCACAGATCAGCTTTGCAGTAAATGGGAAGCTGATCAACACCTATGTTTTCGCTACATGGATAGTGCAATTCCTCTTCTCCCTAAATCAGACATTTCTAGTTTCTAGCCATTTTCTGTAGCTGCACAGTCCGGTTTGTGATGGACCTGTTGCAAATACCGAAGACTGGTTTTCTCATGTCAGGGCTCATATTTTCATATGATTCCAGTCTTAAAAGAATCAAATTAGTCACATGCGAGACAATGAAGAGAAACTGGTGCCTTGGATTAGTTCTATCTTGATGAGGAAAACAGATGTGACTTTTGAAAGAATTTGAACACTATTGTTGGGTTCAAGACAGCTTCTGTGTTTAGTAGCTATCCATTATGTATTATAACAAAAGTAAATGTATAGAGAAATTAGTCAAAAATGAGCCACCTCGTGGAAAAACCAACAATGTGGTTTCTGAACAGGTCCAACACAAATCAGGCTGCACAGTCACAGAAGCAGGCTAGAAGCTTGAAATTTCGGATTTAAGAAGAAGAGGAATTGTACTATACGTGTAGCGAAAACAAAGGCCCTGATCAGCTTCGCAGTTACCGCGAAGCTGATCTGTGTCTTTGTTTTCGCATATGCAGATTGTTGGTTTTCTCATGGGGTGGCTCAAATAATCATGTGGGATCCAGGAATTGTCAGCGTTGTATCAAAAACCTTGCTGAAACTAACCTTGTATTTATAAAGAGTTTGTATTGTAGCAACTTTCTTGTAGAGTGACGACACATCAACTCAAGACAAAAGCCTTAGCAGCCCCCTACCTCTTACCCCCTGTACCAGTACCCAGGTGTATGACCCCTGTACAGAGCCAGGTCAGGTTGATACAGACTCCGTGGGTAGACCCGTCACTAACAGAAGTTCCGAGGCAATAGTTTGTGGTGAGGCAGTGTTTATTGATGACATGCCCAAAATGGCTGGTGAGTCCACAATCTTTTCCATTTTATTATTTGTGCCGTGACAAAAGAAAACAGGTCTTCCGGGTTTCTGATTAGGTCTGACACAAACCGGCCTGTACAGTCACATAAACAGGCAATAACATTGAATTTTCAGATTTAAGAAGAATTATCTGTGTACAGCTGATCTGCGCTTTTGTTTTTGCATAGGGCAAAAATCCAGTTTTCTCCTCACGCTGCTCATTTTACTGTTCATTTATCATAGTTATGACAAAAGCCAAAAGGAAATAAATGGAGTGGATCAGCGCACACTTAATAATAAACCAAAGAGAACACATACATTACTGAAGAAACTTGTCCACAACTTCAATTGTGATGCATGCTGAAGATACCTATTTAAGTTAATGTTTCAGTACAAGTATTAAGACATTCCAGTAACAAAACTGGTGTACAAGACTAAAATGCCAGCTGGCCAGTGTGTGGTGGTTGTACACAGGTTGTTTAGGAAAGATGTTGGTGTGCGCTTATTGAAGCATGTGCGCCAATCAGAATGAATACTGTATATTGCAATTTTGAATTGGACAGGTGAATTATGCCTTGGCTTTGTTACCAGCAAGAAAGCCCATGCCAAGGTCATTTCCGTGGATACCAGTAAGGCCTTGACCTTGCCTGGTGTCCATGGATACATTGATTACAAGGATGTCCCTGGCAACAATTGCTGGGGGATAGAAAAAAAGGAGGAGGAGTTGTTTGCATCACAGGAAGTGATGTATCATAGTCAGATTATCGGGGCTGTTGCTGCGGAAACGAGAGAAATCGCCCAGAAGGCCGCTGGAATGGTGCAAGTTATGTATGAAGATCTGAAACCTATACTAACTATTGAGGTACATGATATTGTAATATGAGCTGTGACATGAGAAAACCGGTCTTTGGGGTTTCCGACCAGGTCTGACACAAACCGGCCACAGAAGCAGGCTAGAAGCTTGAGATTTTGGATTTAGACAGTAGAGGAATTGTACTATCCATTAAGTGAAAACAAAGGCACTGATCAGCTTTGCGGTTACCACGAAGCTGATCTGTGTCTTTGTTTTCGGATATGCAGATTGTTGGTTCTTTTTGTTTTATGTCTTGGTGTTTAAAATTTTTGTGCTGTTGGCACCTTATGTCTGTTTTCATATTTTTAATTAAGTTTAGGTAACTGAGTGGCCACCTGTTGGGAAAATAGCTGCTCATTCGGCTTACGATATGTTTTCATTGTATAAGTGCCTGATTGTTAATTTAATTTTTTTCCCAACTTGGGTTTTTGGAGTGGGAATCTTTTTCTGATTGCGCGTTTTCCTGATCTTTGCCTACTTGTACCTTTCTCATGAGGCGGCTCAAATCCAGTTTCAAAATTGGAGTGTCAAACTCCAAATTGATAGGTCCTGGGTTCAAACCTAACTGATGCTGGGTTCATTTTGACTAATTTGATGCTGCCTTGAGCAAGGCACATTAACTCTTAATAGGGTTGATTGATTAAGTCTGGTTTCCATGGACAATTTTTCTTTGACGAAGATTATTTGTCACAGAAACTTTGGCAATGAGTTTTCAAAGATAGCTTCTATTACTTAGCTGGCTCACCTTTGTCACAGATATTTGACAATAAAACTTTGCCAAAGAATTGAATTTACACAATCATATCTTTCTGCGACCAACCTACTTTGTCAAAGAAAAATTGTCTGTGGAAATGAGGCCTTACCCAGGAAGAAGGGATTCGTTGTAAAATTTGTCTTTTTGAAAGAAAATTTATCCTGGAACAACCTTGTTATTTAGTGCTCATTTTTCAGTATAAAACATGCAGGTGCTAAAAGAAAGATGTGTTATAAGATTATATTATAGGGTTATTGCATTGATATTGGTGAATATTGTCCCGAGTTGGGAAGCTTGTAACTGGGCTTTTATCCCTAAGTTGTAATCATTTCGTATTTATAGCTATATAATAAAATCAAAATATAATCATGAATATGAAAAATAGCTACACAAAATGTTTTTTTTCTGCCTTCCATGGACAATGAGTGCTCATTTGAAAAAATCCTAAATGTTTTTTGCTGAATAGGATGCCATAGAGAACAAATCATTCTATGACTGCAAGACTTATGTCGAAGACGGTAACCTTGAAGAAGGCTTCAAGACTTCTGATCATGTCTACGAGGGAGAGTTTCGCACGGGTCTTCAGGAGCATTTGTACATGGAACCGTACGCAGCTTTGGCGGTGCCGAGGATGGAGTGCGGAGAAATGGATGTTTACGTGGCTACTCAGTGGTTATCGAGTGCACATGTGAGTTAAGTTGCCTATATATCCAGAGATTCTTTTCATCAGTAAGAAATGAAAAAAAAAATGTTAGAAAATTTTTTATATTTTTAATATTTTTGTTCAAAACATAGATTCTAATGAGTACCCACAATCTATGTTTTGGAGCAAAAATAAGAAAAATAGTTAACATGCATACCCCATTTTTGCTATATAAAAGTGGGGTTCATGGAGGTATACATGTCACCGACATATTATCCTGATGGGAGTTGTTTTCGAATGTATCATTCAGTTAAACTGGTTTAAGCCAAGGGCAATCTGACTACATGAGAGGCTATGAAACAAAACATATGAGCCACCTCATGAGAAAACCAACAGTCTGCAAATACGAAACCAAAGGCGCAGATCAGCTTCGCAGTAACTGCGAAGCTAATCAGCGCCTTTGCTTTTGCTACACGGATAGTACAATTCCTCAACTTTCTAAATCCGAAATTTCAAGCTTCTAGCCATCTTCTGTGCTTGTACATCTCGGTTTGTGTTGGACCTGTTAGGAAACCACATTGTTGGTTTTCTCATAACGTGGCTCATATGTAGGTTGTTCTAGGGGTTTCTGACAATATCTTACACAAAAAAGGCTGTCCAGCCACAGAAAATGGCTAGAGACTTTCAACTTTGAATGAAGAAAAGAAGAGGGCCTTTAGTATCTATATAGTAAAATCAATGTGCAGTAACATGCACAGTTGATCTGTGCCTCTGTGTTTGTAAATGAAATAGGTTTCCTCATGATGCATCCTTGAACTACCATGTTATATCTTTATTTTAGCAATTTTTTCCAATGTAATTTTTTTTTTTGAGCATTCACATAAACCATGGTGTTATTGGCTATTTCAGGACAATCTATGTTCCATTATGGACATGCCTCACAACAAACTCATGTGTAAAACTAGAAGACTTGGTATGTTTTTATTTTATGAGTTTGCTGAGAAATAACTATATTTAACAAGATAAATGGGAGTCTGCACCTGTGGTAAAATCTTAAAGCTGACTTCATGTCCACATTGTATTCTTCTTGTATTACAAAAACTAGCCCATGCAGTATACAAAGATTTTTTTCATCAGTAAAAATTTAAAATTTCATTGGAAAAATTTCATCATATTTAATAATTTTGCTCAAAACATAGATTGTAGGTACACGTTAGAACCGCCTCGTTCAGGTAGTTCTAACAAGTACCCACAATCTATGTTTTGGATCAAAAAATAAGAAAAAATAGATATACCCTGTAAACCCCAGTTTTACTATACAAAAGTGGGGTGTAAGGGAGTATGTATTATATGGACTTGTTATCCTGATGTAAATAGATTTTGAATGCCAATAAAAACTGCCCAGTATCAACACATAATGTCTGTTTTAAACAAAAGTAATTATCTGAATTTTGCAATGAAGATTTAAAAGAAGCACAAAGAAGACGAAAAATATATTAAAAAGCATATGGAGTTCATAGCAATAGTCTCAGAATGTCGTTATTGATATTGATATTCAACATCAACAAAGTTAAAAGAAATTGTGAAAAGGTTATCATTCTCGTGCTTGACGATACTTACAGGTGGCGCTTTTGGTGGGAAGGAAACTAGAACACCATTGGTAGCTGGCCCTGCTGCAGTCGCAGCTAAAAAGTGAGTTATCTGATGAATTCTATTATAGCCAATGCTAATGTCAAATAATCTATTGAATGATAACACCATGCATGAACAATCTAATTGTCAAGAAATAAAGATGGTCTCAGGCTGTCAACCAATTCCTATATTCCTATTAAACTCCTATATTTTGGGTCCAAATCCTATATTTTTAAGCACCTCCTATATTCCTATAAATACTCCTATATTTTGAAAATATTTCCTATATTTTTAGTAAAATTTGTTGCCGATGAATGATTATATATAGTAAATGTTTATCTTTTAAATAAAATCATATTCATACTGTATATTATATAGTGCATAAATGGTCATAATGTCACTCCTTAGTCAGGATTACTTTTAAGTCAAAAGCTTGTCCCATTTTCATAACAATTAATAAATTATATATCCTAGTTTCCATCAAAGTTGTCATATTTTTTATATTGTGTCTTTTTTATACCCCGCCACTTAAAAAAGTGCGGGGTATTATGTTATACCCTCCAAAAAAAAATTGCGTTCGAGTGTCCGTCCGTCCGTCTATCTGTCCGTCCGTCTGTCTGTCCGTCCGTCAGCGTTTCGTTTCCGGGCTCTATCTTGAGCACTTATTGACTGATTTTCTTCAAACTTTGTATAGGAGTTAATATTAGGAAGGAGTGGTTTGGGATTGAAGATGGGTAAATTTCGTCAAATAAGTACAGAGTTATGGCCCTTGATTTACGTTAAAATTTCGTTTCCGGGCTCTATCTTGAGTATTTATTGACCGATTTTCTTCAAACTTTGTATAGGAGTTCATACCAAGAAGGAGTGGTCTGGGATTGAAGATGGGTAAATTTCGTCAAATAAGTACAGAGTTATGGCCCTTGATTTACGTTAAAATTTTGTTTCCGGGCTCTATCTTGAGCATTTATTGACCGATTTTCTTCAAAGTTTGTATAGGAGTTCATAATCAGGAAGGAGTGGTCTGGGATTGAAGATGGATAAATTTTGTCAAATATGTACAGAGTTATGGCCCTTGATTTACGTTAAAATTTTGTTTCCAGGCTCTATCTTGAGCATTTATTGACGGATTTTCTTCAAACTTTGTACAGGAGTTCATACCAAGAAGGAGTGGTCTGGGATTGAAGATGGGTAAATTTCGTCAAATAAGTACAGAGTTATGGCCCTTGATTTACGTTAAAATTTTGTTTCCAGGCTCTGTCTTGAGCATTTACTGACCGATTTTCTTTAAACTTTGTATAGGAGTTCATACCAGGAAGGAGTGGCCTGGGATTGAAGATGGGTAAATTTCGTCAAATATGTACAGAGTTATGGCCCTTGATTTACGTTAAAATTTTGTTTCCGGACTCTATCTTGAGCATTTATTGACCGATTTTCTTCAAACTTTGTATAGGTGTTCATACCAAGAAGGAGTGGTCTGGGATTGAAGATGGGTAAATTTCGTCAAATAAGTACAGAGTTATGGCCCTTGATTTACGTAAATTTGTTTCCGGGCTCTATCTTGAGCATTTATTGACCGATTTTCTTCAAACTTTGTATAGGAGTTCATACCAGGAAGGAGTGATTTGGGATTGAAGATGGATAAATTTTGTCAAATAAGTACAGAGTTATGGCCCTTGATTTACATTAAAATTTTGTTTCCTGACTCTATTTTGAGCATTTATTGACTGATTTTCTTCAAACTTTGTGTAGGAGTTCATATCAGGAAGGAGTGGTTTGTGATTGAAAATGAATAAATTTTGTTAAATAAGTACAGAGTTATGGCCCATGATTTACATTAAAATTTCGTTTCCTGCCTCTGTTTTGTGCATTTATCAACCAATTTTCTTGAAACTTTGTATGAAAGTTCAAATCAGGAAGTAGTGGTTTGGGATTGAAGATGGGTAAATTTTATTAAAGTATACAGAGTTATGGTCCTTCATTTATGACAAAATTTTGTTCTGCTCTTTATCTTTAGAATTTATTGACAAACATTTTTGCTAAATTAAATTTGCGTGGCGGGGTATCATGCATGCCTGCAGCGCTTTTATTTATATCTATTTTCTTTCTTTCTATGCCTTAATTTTGGTGTAAATTGATGCAACTGTACAGTGTATAATTGATCCCAGGAAAAGCTGAGATCACAGGAGACAAAGGTAAGTACCCTAGAGCTTCTGGGGGCCTGGGCGGCCCCCAGACCCCCGCCTAAATTCAAGAGATTATTACATACAGTATATGTATTAATAAACATTCGGTTTTATATTATGGACTTTCAAATTCCAGCTGAGATTCGAAGTTGTGGATTTATTTTATCTTTTAGAAGATTATGTTAACTCACTTCTTCACAATGTTATTTTTATTTTTTTTTTTATTTTCTACTTCTACATGTATATATGACTAGTGAAAAATAAAAGTAGATCTAAGTTAAAAAGTAGAAAAGATGTTGACCTAAATTTTCTATTTATTCTTTATAAATATATATTTTCAATGAAAAAGTCTTTATTTTGCCAAACGAATGCCTTTATATGTATATACTTTAATTCTGTGAGAGTCTGCTAATGGGCCTGTGTAGAATTAACCATTCTGCATAATGCTACAGCACACTTCATCATCACATGAATGGTTACCTGTCTGGATTGTAATGCTGTGGAACTGAATGGTTACTTTATCTAGATATTTTAGACATATATTAATGTAGAAAAAGTGAGTGTGGAGGTAAGGATTGTTAGTATAAGGGCATAGAATGAAGCGATTTTCAGGAGAAAACTCCTATATTTCTTCCTCAAAATGAGCTAAAACCTCCTGTATTTCTTAGAAAAAATTCCTATATAAACTCCTATATTTTTTAGAAGACTTGGTTGACAGCCTGTGGTCTTTCTAATTGGTGACAGACAAACAACCAGAAGCTCTGCGTCCTATGTATAGTATAGCACCGGATGTGATGCCACAGAATGGGATATCCCATCTGGGGCTTCTCCAAAAGTAATTTAAATTAATCAATGGCATCAAAAATTGAGATAACTCCTTATGCCCCTAAAATGAAAGTCGACTTGTCCAAATGATAAGGATGGGCAAGTCCAGTTTAGCATTCTATATGTGTGGATACGCTGGGTTATCTAAGACTTTTGCTTTGTCACTAGCTTATTATTTCCATTTCTTCAAATTGACAGGTTTAAATGTCCAGTAAGAAGTGTTTTCCCACGAGAGTTAGACATAGCCATAACTGGAAAAAGACATCCATACCTTGTGAAATATAAGGTAGACCTAACACTACATGAGCCACCGCATGGGAAATCCAACAATTTGGGGTTCCAACCAGATACGACTTAAACCACAGAAGCAGGCTAGAAGCGTGAAATTTTGAATATAAGTAGAAAAGGAATTGTACTATCCATGTAGCGAAAACAAAGGTGCTGTTTATCTGTAAAGTTACTGCACAGCTGATCTGTGCCTTTGCATATGCAGATTTTTTCTCATGCAGTGGCACACATATAAATATAGCACTATTTACTTCCAAATGTTCACATGAACTTAATTTTTGGTTATGTTAGTGAATTGTATTTGTTTGTTTTCTTGTTTAATGTCCCAATGTACAATTTTCAGTCATATTGGGACAAAACCACTGCTTGCTGAGTAAGTATTAGCCAATAATATGGGAGGTTAGCATGTTTTGCTCACTGGCAGACCCAGTACCAGTTTAGTTCAAACCAAGAACATCTCAGAGTCTTATGCTTGCTGCTTTGGGAATGTTTATGTTCTTGCTAATGCACTAGTCATTTGTAACCATGCCCCCCCAACCCCTGGGGGAGGGCTGGGGATAGCCGTGGAAATGAGCGTGGCTTGACCAAAGTTTTGCCATGGCATAGCGGGGTTTGGTTTATTACATAGGCAAAAAGGGCAGTGGAATGGAAAAGAGCAGGCTGCCAGGGAAAAAATCAGTGGTTTTACCAATGAGCAGTCCCCGCAGGGTTGGGCTTTTAACGGGGATTTGCTGGACCAAAAGTAAATTCCTTACTATTCTCCGAGTTGGTGGGGGTGGGGGGGGGGAGGGGGGCTGTGGTTACAAATGACTATTGCACAACATAGACTTACTATAAGAACGAATAAAACCTGATATTTAAAAATTATTTAGTCAAGAACTTACAATACTTCAGAAACAGAAATAAAATGAAGATCACAGGAAAATTTAATTTTTTTCTATTTTAACAGGTTGGGTTCAACAAAGATGGAAAAATTAACGCTATTGATTACCTAGTGTATGGAAATGGTGGACATTCCACGGATCAGTCCCCTTATGTAAGTCTGATTATACATCAAGAACGTCCATGAAATGTATACCCTCTTAAACCCCATTTTTATAATAGAACGACTGGAGTTTGCAGGGGTATGCCTATTTTTTATCCAAAACATACATTGTGGGCGCTGGTAAGAACAGCCTCAGCGAGGCGGTTCTAACATGTACCCACAATGTATGTTTTGAGAGAAAATAATAATCATATCAAATGTTTTTCAATGAAATTTTCATTTTTTTTTACAGCTGAAAAAATCTCTGTATAATTCATGGGCAAGTTTTCGTAATGAATCATAATTGTGAGAGGACTAGCTTTTTCCATCAAGTCCAAAATCTGTGATTCGATGTTTAGAATTTTTTATTTGCAACAAGATAGGGAAATGTTCCTACTTTGTAAATCAGAAATTTCAAGCTTTTAAATTCCCAGTTTGTACAAGACCTCATTAGAACATTATGAAAACTCTCCCATGCAATATACAGTGATTTTTGCACCTTCAAAAATAATGAAAATTTCATAAGAAAATTTTTGATAATTTTCATATTCTTGCATAAAACACAGTTTTTGAAGAGGTGGTTGTAACGAGTACCCACAATCTATGTTTTAGAGCAAAAATAAGAAAAATAGGTATACCCTTGTATACCCCTGTTTTACTACATAAATGTGGCTAGTGGGGCTCAAGGGGGTATAGATTGCACAGACATTTTATCCTGTTGATCCTTGGTGATAGGTTGTCCTAATAAATGGATTCACTTCAGTTTGGGGTGGGGGAGCCACAAAAGATTTCCTTAAACATTCTATATTTTATTAAAAGCTTGCACATTTTGATTGCTTTCGTCTTTCACAGGTTGTTCTGGCCACAGGCTGGTCTATAGAAAACGGGTACAAGATTCCTAACATCCGCTACACGGGGTACATGTGTAAAACCAATACATCATCCAACACATCATTCAGGGGATTCGGGGCACCACAAGGTGTTCTTATCATGGAAGATGTTATCTTCAACGTAGCACTGGAGTTGAATATTCCACAAGAAAGGGTAAGCGTTTTCCTATCGCTGAAATATAGCATCCAGTAGATGTGTTGGATTTTTCAGTAAACGCCAGGAATTGTTATTCCATTAATCTACCAAGAAGGGCACTTGTCATGTCAAAAGGCACGATAAAAAAAGTCATTTGGTTCTATTTTGAGAACCTTTGAAGTCTGAAATTAGGTCTTGATGTTTCCTACCTCTAAACACTAACAATAGCACTACAGATTGCCCAATTTTCATGGCTAAGGACAAAATCAGTGTGTCAGAGCATTCTGATGTCATAAATTAAGATTCGTTTACATTACAAACTGATAAAAAATGTGGTCTTTGCAGACAAAAGTTGAAGAATTTACAAAGACATAAAAGTGAGCTAAGAAATCTCTGTGCCTAGTGTTTACAACAAATGAGCTGCCTCATGAGAAAATCAGCAATATGCATATGCAAAAACAAAGACGCAGATCAGCTTCGCGGTAAGCGCGAAGCTGATCAGCGCCTTTGTTTTCGCTGCAGAGATAGTACATTTCCTCTTCTTCTTAAATCTGAAATTTCAAGCTTATAGCCTCTTCTGTGACTGTACAGCCTGATTTGTGTCAGACCTGTTCAGAAACCACATTGTTAGTTTTCCCATGAGTTGCCTCAAATGCACTAGTTTTGTTACAGGTACGTGAGATGAATCTATACAAGGAAGGTGATCTGACCTTTTACAACAGGGTTCTTACAAACTGTACTTTAAGGGATCTCTGGGCCCAGTGTATGCAGCAAAGTGATTATGCCAAACGAAGAAAGGAAGTGGACAATTTTAATAGGTAAAAATTCCATTACTTTACGAAAGCACGCCCATGTAATATACAGGTTTTTCTGAAGTTGTAAAAATTGAAAATTTTCAGTAGAATTTTTGAAAATATTTTTCTTAATTTTGCTCCAAAACATAGATGGTGGGTACATGTTAGAACCGCCTCAAAGAGGCGGTTCTAACGTGTACCCACAATCTGTTTTGGAGCAAAACTAAGAAAATTATGTATACCCCTGCATACCCCAGTTTTTCGATATATAAGTGGGGTTCAAAGGGGAATTTTTTTCACAGATATGTTTTCCTGATGAAGCTTCAGTCTCTTTTTAACACAAACATGTTTGTAATAACACTAAACTCAAGTTTGTGTGGGGAGCTTGGTAGCCTAGTGTGATGAGAATGTCGGGCTTTGAATCAAGAAATCAAAGGTTCGCTCTCTAATGGCACTGACTTGATGTCTTTTTGCAAGTCATATTACCCTCCCCCTCTTCAGGAAGCATTGGATCCATCCTGACATGACTGAAAAATTGTTTGCCAGGAAGTTTAGCAACCACAACAACAACACACACACACACACACAAAACACACACACACACACACACACACACACACACACACACACACACACACAAAAAAAAAAAGAATAATAAGTTTAACTGTATCTACAGAAGCAGATGAAATGAGTGCATCATGAGAAAACCGGATTTTTGCATATGCGAAAAAGCCGCAGATTAGCTACTGCACAGCTGATCAGCGCCTTTGTTTTCGCTACACAGATAGTACAATTCCTTTTCTACTTATATCCAAAATTTCAAGCATCTAGCCTTTTTCCGTGACTGTCCAGACCGGTTTGTGTCAGACCAGGTTGAAATGCCCGAAGATCGGTTTTCTCTTGACCCGGCTCAAATGGTTTACAGTGCAGTCTTAAATGGGTCTGCTCAAACCAGGAAAGCTGCAACAAAAAGTTTTTGGCCGTATTCAACAGCTGAGGTCATGCTGGGCAAATACTGTAAGTTTGGAAATGTTCACGAGAACTTATATCTTCCCTGAAATTCATGAATCGGTTGCCTCGGGAATTCAAAGTTCTCATTTTAAGGAATCATTACAGGCTTTATAGACTGTACACATTTACCAACTGGTCATCTGGTTTAGCATGAGGGTCCAGTTGTAATGGAGCCATATCTTGAGAAAACCTGTCTTTTTGCATGTGATAGTAAAAGCAAAGGTGCAAGCATTGTGCACAATAATTCTAGAATCCTGCTAATAATTGTCAAAATGCCAAGTTGAGCATAAAAAATGTTTTCTAACCTCTGGCGTGGTTTTATAGTGAGAAATCTGATTTCTAGTTTCCTTAAACCTGGGGCTAGTTGTTCAAAATTAACAATGTCATAATACACTGTTACAATCAATTTCAGACAGGCGCGATGAAAGCGGCTATGCAAACGTGAGAAAACACGACATGTCAATGAAATATTTTTAGGTCATGAGATCAAATTGTACAAATGCGGAGGTCAAAATATACATCAAACAAATTCTAGCGATTGAAGTTCATTCTTAACTTTCGCACACTGATGCAGTAAATGGCCATGCCCAGAGAAAAGGAAAATATATCAGTTGAATTTATCAATGTTTTATCTTGATTTACATCATTATCATAAGCTTAGAAGCAATCAGTTAGATGACGATCAATTATAGGGTGGATTTATTATAGAAAATTGCGACTGAATGAGATAAACTGCCTAGTCAAAAATGGTTATTTGCAAATCAACATCTTTTCGTGTGACACAGCTCTGTACTAGTGATCTTTCCATTTTTGGAAAACACGCTCACTGACCTTGGTTTTGTTTCAAAATATTTTGGATTGACGCAACAGGAAACGTCGTGGATAAAAGAAATTGATTATATTTTTTGCTGAAAAAGTAGTTGTGTATTTGCTTTTAAAGTCGATATATAGTTGACAAATTGAGGGCTTAAAGACAGCATTAAGCTAACAAAGATTTGAACAACTGGACCCTGGTTTCTTCTATTGAAACAGCTGCAGGTTTCTGCCCATAAACTTCAGGGTTTTCTTTTCTAAAACCAAATGTTTCTTTTCAAAAACTAGGTTCCACAAGGAGAAAGCTGGAATATTACAACCAAATGCCAAGCTTTAGATGAGAAAACAATTATTATATCAGTCTTGTAGAATCATTGTGCACTTGGCTTGCCAAAGGTGCAGATCAGCTGTGTTTGCATTGCTTTCAGGTTGATCGGCACCTTAGTTTTTGCTACCTAGAAAAATTCTTGTAACTTACATCTGAAATTAGAAGTTAAATCAATGCACTGCCAGCAACACAAGTATTTTACTATTTTGCTTTTTGCTAGCTTTGCATTACTGCTTTATAGAAACTTGAAGTATGGTAAGTTGATTTACATGGTATCAAATCCAACCGTATCATGGTAATTATTTATGAAAGGCTTTGCCTTTTGCTTGCTTTTGAACTTTTTATACAAATTAAAAGTCTTGGTAACCATTACAGCAAAAATAATTGGAAGAAGCGTGGCCTTTGTATGACCGTGAGTAAGATGGCGGTTTCCTGGCCGATATTATTTATGCAGGTAATTCTGATTGGCAAGAGTACATGTAAAAGAATATATTTGTATATAATGACAGAATTTAGAAACTCAATACTTTATATTCATTATCGTGCTTAAAACTCTTTAAAGGAATAGGTTTACAACATTATCCTTCATTTCAAAAGAAAGAGATCAGCGAAACAAACATTTTGACACCACATTTATTAAAATTTTAAGTGGTTTTGAAGATATGAAAGTTTTAAGATTCAACAATGGCCTATGGTGGCTGCCATTTTGTTTAACTAGTCACGTGACCAAAAAGGAAAAATGCTTATTTACAGTAGTAGACTTACTTTTTACATTCAAAAACAGATCAGTATGACTCTATTAAGTGAATGAAAAGTATTTCAACAACTTTCATACTTTAATATGCATGGAAGCATGGAAATGGCAGATATTTATAATTCCATGATTGTGAGGGAGTGACGTCATACACTCACAGTCTTGTTCTTGATTTGGGCCATCAAAATTTTCAAAACGCTATAAGTTTCTTATACCGTGCTTGATTTTCATGAATTTTTTTGCAAACTGTTCAGCTACATGGTGGCTTTCATAAAACGCACACTTAATACTTTGTGGGCCTATTCCTTTAAAGAGAAGCTGATTTATAAAATAAACATTATATTGTGTATCTGTACACCTTAACCAATATTTATCCATGAAGATTTGCTGAATTTACTCTTTTTCCTCAGCCGTCATCAAGACATTACTTTTTCTAAAGAAAACCTGATACTGGCTACAATAAAGTTTTATTTTGTGTGAAAAAAATCTCTGGCGATTGCTTACAACCTCAAGCACAAAAAATAAAGCAAAATGAAATGGGCACTTTCTTTTGAGCAATGTCGTTTAAGGTGATATCATTCTTCCCTGCCTTTTGTGCCCCATGTCTGCAGTAGTTTGCTGTGGAACTTTTTTTTTTCATGAATTGCAGCTGACATTGTTTCTTGATGATTTGGAGGTTAAAAAGTGTGAGCATGCAGAGAAAAACCTATCCAGATGCATCATTTAAGAAGACAAAAGTTTCTCTTCAATCTTCAATTGAAATGAAAATCAGTTTTTGCATGTTATACTGGAATATCCCATGAATAGGAATCATACAGCAAACCTGAAATTATCATCATTTTACCCTAAAACTCGAAAATCCTTGGTGACCTATTGTTGCATTTCTTTTTTGTTCAGTATAGTATACCATACACTAAAGATAGGGCTGAAAGGCTGCAAGCTATTTTGAAAAGCTTAAACTTGTTAGCTTGAAATTTTGGGTTTTTCAAAGCTTCTCCAAAAATTCTTCAAAAATCAACTTCCCGGTTGAGCCTTCGGGTGCTCCCGGAACAACAAACCTAGACGGAATGTTTCCATCGGTATTCTGTTGACTTCTTCATGTCAGGGGAAGTGGAATGAGGTACCGAAGTGGAGCGGAGTGACAGTTAGCCAGCTGATCTACAACAAACCCACAAAAAAAAAACAACCTACTATGGTACTGGTCTCGCCCAGGAAAAAAAAAAAATTCTAATTGTGTTTTATTTTTAAAAAATTGGTGTTATTAAATACTCTTTTCAAACATAAGTAAAAAGTTCTGGTTTGGAGTCCAGAAACTCAAATGGAATTATCATTTTAAAAAGCCTCTGTGGTGCAGTGGTTAAGCCACTCGCCTTGTAAACCAAGGGTCGCAGGTTTAATTCTGGGCTTCTCCAAAAAAAAAAAAAAAATCAACCTCCCGGTTGAGCCTTCGGGTGCTCTTGGAACAACAAACCCACAAAAACAACCTACTATAGCTCTCAGAACAACAAACCCACAAAAACAACCTACAATAGTACTGGTCTCGCCCAGGAAAAAAAAATTAAATTATTGAAGCTCAGTTGATTTGAACTGAGTGATCTGTCGGATTATCACACCCAACAGCAGATAGTTTCACCCCACAGCTTTCGCTGTATTACAGTTTATATTATGCACTAGTCATTTGTAAGCACAGCCCCCCCACCCCCCCACCAGGCCTGGGGAATAGCGGGGACTTTGACCGACTTGGTCCAGCAAATCCATGCTAAAAGCCCCATCCAGCTGGGACTGCTCGTTGGTGAAACTGCTGCTGTTTTTCCCCTCAGCCTGCTATCTTTTCATTTCATGGCCCTTTTTGCCTGTATAAAGCAAACCCCAGGTTTTTTCCCGGTACTGCCATGGCAAAACTTCCGTGAAAGCCCTGCTCATTTCCACAGCTATCCCCCACCCTTACCCGGGCCTGAGGGGCAGTGGTTACAAATGACTAGTGCATTACAGTGATTCTTATTAAATTCTGCAGAAGCTGAGAAATGCGGGTGATGTTATGCACCAGTCATTTGTAACCACCGCCCCCCAGCCCCAGGGGAGGGTGGGGTATAGCCATGGAAATGAGCGGGGCATTGACCAAAACTTTGCAATGTAATTGCGGGGAAATACCGGAGTTTGCCTTATATGGGCAAAAAGGGCCATGAAATGAAAAGATAGCAGGTTGCGGGGAGCAGTGGTCTTGTCTTACCAATGAGTAGTCCCCGCAGGGTGGGGCTTTTAGCAGGGATTTGCTGGACCAAAGTTATTCCTTGGGGAGTCAATTGCTACAAGGGTAAAAAATGGTGCCACCCTGTGGATTATTGGTTCCAGTGTGCTTACTGTAGACAGGTTATCAAAATACCGTATTCGTTCTAATTAGCGCACAGTGCGCTTAACTTTTCAAAATAATTATAAGTTAAAGTAACAAAATATCATTCTAATTAGCGCACACTATGAACGAATATAACATATCAAAATGCTGATATAACCATGTAAAATCTATTAGTTTTGATGTCATTTAAGCTTTTCAATTGTTACAAAATAGTTTTTGATAATTTACGGTTAAGTTTTCATGCGACAAATGAGGTATTTTTGTGTAGAATTGGTGTAAAATACCAATATACTATTCGAGTAGTGTGCGCTCATGCACGTGTTTTTCGGAAACGACCGGGGTGTGCGCTTATTGGAGCATGTGCGCTAATTAGAATGAATACGGTAATTACTGAATCAAGTTATTAAAGCATTTAAATTATCTCCCATTCTTGGTTGTCAGAGTTAACTTCGTCTAACTCATTTAAGTTATTTTGTAAAGTTTGAAAGTACAATGTATTACAAAATAACTTATAAAGGGTATAAAGTAATTTTTCTCATGAACTTTAGACCCCCTACATACTCATTTCTAGATGATGCAGTTGAAAATTTGCAAGTATTACAAAATAACTTATAAAGGGTATAAAGTAGTTTTTATGCCCCCAACTTCGAAGAAGTCGAGGGGGCATATTGGTTTGGGTCTGTCCGTGCAGTGAGTGAGTGAGTGAGTCTGTCCGTCTGTGATGCATGAGCACTCGGTCAGGAACCGTTAGAGCTAGGATCTTGAAATTTGGTATGTAGTTTGTATATGAAAATTAAGAGGACCCGTATTTTTTTCTTTCAGGTAAATTCAAGGGGCTAGGGGCCCATTCTGTGAGAGTTATTTCCCTTTTTGTCCCCCGCCTTTTCGAAGAAAAGTGGAGGGACATAGTTTTTGGCTTTCCGTCCTTCCGTCCGTCCTTTGGATATAATCCTCAGGTTAATTTTTGACACTTTTTCGCAATTTGAACTTAGTCGTTTTTCAGGCATTTATACAATGAAAGTGAATGGACATTGTGTACCTTGTGTGCAAACTCCTCCCTCAGTTTTATTCTGATTCTTTTCAAACTGTACAGATGTCCTGACCATGATTTGAAGATTTGCATGTGGTTTGAATATAATCCTCAGATTAATGTTTGACACTGTGACATGAAGTAAATGCATGTGATTTGGAATATACATTATTGTCAGATATATTTGTGTAACTAAACAATTAAGGCGGGGGACATAAATTCTCTGAATTTACTTGTTAATTCTTTAAGTGAATAGATAGTTATTTGTCACTTTTTTCGCAATTTGAACTTAGCCATTTTTCGGACATTTTCACAATGAAAGTGAATGGGCAGTGGGTACCTTGTGTGCGCAACTCCTCCTACAGTTTCATGCCAATTCATTTAAAACTTTACATGTGTTATGGGCATGGTCTGTGGTTTGAATATAATCCTTGGACTATTTTTTGTCATTTTTTTCACAATTTGAACTTAGTCATTTTTTCTGGCATTTTAGTGAATGGATAGAGGGTACCTTGTGTGTGCAACTCCTCCTACAATTTAATACCGATACTTTTGAAACTTTGCAGACATTGTGACCATGCTTTGAAGATATGCATGTGGTTTGGATATACTCCTCAGATTAATTTTTGTCACTTTTTTTACAATTTTAACTTAGTCATTTTTTGGACATTTTTACATCTTGAAAGTGACTTACCAGTTGGGGGCATAGTGTTTTCTAGTTCTCATGAACTTTAGACCCCCTACATACTCATTTCTAGATGATGCAGCTGAAAATTTGCAAGTATTACAAAATAACTTATAAAGGGTATAAAGTAATTTTTCTCATGAACTTTAGACCCCCTACATACTCATTTCTAGATGATGCAGCTGATCTGTGCCTTTGTCCCTGCACATGTGAATAGCAGTTTTTCTCATGATGTGGCTCATTCATTCAAATTGCTTTGCTATATCTTTTGCTGTTTTCAAATTGCTTTGCTTCCTAACTGGCATGCTTACCTAACAAGATAAAAAGATATTGAACTATCGTTGCAGAGCAAATAAATGGAAGAAGCGTGGGCTTTGTATGACTGTGAGTAAAATGGCGGTGGCCTGGCCGGCAAAACTCATGTATCAGGTAATATGGATAACTTTCCTATCGCTGCATGCTTTGCTTTTGCTTTTGCATGAAACTGTTATGAAAACTTGCCCATGCAATATACAGAGATTTTTTTCAGCTGCAAAAGATGATGATTTTGTTGGAAGGTTTTTGATATTTTAAATATTGTTGTTCAAAACATTGATTGTTGGTACACGTTAGAACCGCTTTGGCCAGGCGGTTTTAACGAGTACCCACAATCTATGTTTTGGATCAAAAAGACACAGAGATGCTAAAGTACAGGCTTCATTATTTATGTATATTGATTAACCATGTTAGTTAGTTCTTCTATAGTCACAGATAGGCATTTCAGGTAATTCCTGCACTTTTTAGGATATAAAATAAAGTCTCAACCCGTATCCTCCAAATTGAATATCTTTCCTCAGTTTTATCTCATCACGAAAACTTGCCCATTTAAAAAATGAAAATTTCATTGGAAAAAAAAAATGATATTTTTTAATATTTTTGCTAATGCTGCTCTCACATATACCGAATATCCCTTGCGAATCCTAAAATTTGAAATTCGCGCTGAAATTACCGAATATGATGCGAATGGACGGGGCGGGGCTTGTACAAAACGATGTCTTTGCGAAAGCGTTAAGAATGCTTGCGGATCCTTACAAATTTCTTAAGAATGTTGCGATTGATTGCCATGCTCACTGCCGAATTCTTGAAAATGCCTTACGAATGTTCCGAATGCTTACAAATGTCGTTACAAATAATATGAACACCTTGCAAACACCTTACAAATGAAGCGAATGCTTGCCAAATTCTTTTGATTTTTTACTCATTCGCAAACATTGTAGCCAATAATATCAATATAAAACGAAATCACCCACACTGCCATGGGGCATGGAAAAATATGTCATTATTGGCCCAAGTCTACTCTTGAAACACACACCACTTTGTTGTTTCTCTCAAATTCCGATTTACACAATAAAAAGATAATTTTACCGGGCAAACGAAAATTTCACGGGTCTTTAATTTGTCTGTCATACATTGATGGATAGCTTAAAGCCAAACACCATAAATAATGGCCTTTACTTGAAGGATAGGGCCAGAATAAATGTGAAAATGTTGCGATTCACTAGCGATTCTTTACGGACATCAAAACTCAATAGAATTTAATGCTACAGAATCCTTGCAAATGGCTTGCAAGTGTTACAAATGTCTCGCAATCAATCCGAATTGTTTACGAATTCTTTACGAGGTATTGTGGTGGTGGATAAAGATAGCTATATACAGTCTCTACAGAAGGAGATGGATGACAGCATATCATATGAAGCAACAGACTATGATCAGGTAGAGGAAGTCCAGAAGAAAGTAAAGAAGTTAGTCAGTAAGATGCATCGGGAGGGCGCCATATCTGATGACCTTAAACAGTACCTAATGCCGAGATATGCGCAGAAGGGAAAGTTGAAAGGAAATCCGAAGCTTCACAAACCGAACGCCCCATACCGCACCATAGTCAGTGGTATTGGTACACCTACAGAGAAACTAGCGGAGGTTGCAGAACATGAATTGAATGAATTTGTGGAAACGTCACCGTCTTACATACGAGATACCACAGACTTCATATGCAAGTTACGGGAGATAGAGGAACCTCTACCTGAAAATGCCTTCCTCTTCTGCTTTGATGTCGCTAAACTCTACCCATCAGTTCCCAGAAAAGAAGGACTAGAAGCATGCAAAGAAGCTCTGGAAAACAGGTCATCATCACTAGTTGATACTGAGAGTGCAATGCAAATGATCAGGACTGTCTTGGATAATAATATATTTGGCTTCGGGGACCAGAACTATATCCAGAGAGAAGGTGTTGCAATTGGTTCGAGGCTAGGGAAGAATTTTGCCTGCACCTACACGAGGAAATGGGATGAACTTGAAGCCCTCCTGGAAGCACCGGTTACCCCTCTCTTCTACAAGCGGTTCATCGATGATGGTTTTGGAATATGGACAGGCAGTGAAACAGAACTGAAGCAATTTGCGGCATATGCCAATCAAATCCATGACAGTATCAAGGTGGAGCTTAGATATGACCGTAAACAGATAGAGTTCCTGGATACACTAGTTAAGATTGAAGATGGCCATATATACACTGACCTTTACATCAAGCCAAGTGATAAACAACTGTATCTGACTAGTACATCATGTCATCCGGCGAACACCAAGAAAGGTCTAGCATATGGACTAGGGCTGAGAATCAGGAGGATCTGCGAGAAAGAAGCTGACTACCAGAGGCACAGAACAGATTTGAAAGTACAACTACGTAGAAGGGGGTATAGCGGAAGAATGATTGAATCGCAGCTTCAGAAAGTTGACAGACTGGATAGATCAGAGCTGCTCAAGAACAAAGAAAGGGAAGACAAGAATGATAAGAGGGTGCCCCTGGTAGTAACATATTCAAATCTATTGCCTGATGTTCATGGGATCATCAAGAAACACATGGACGTACTTTACCGCTCTACCAGGATGAAAGACATTTTCCAGGAGCCCCCAATGGTAGCTTTCCGGAGAGATAAGAACCTCTGTGATACGCTTGTTCATGGGAAAACCAATGCGGCTTTGAAATCAAACAATACTGTTTGCAATACAGGGTGTGCAAACTGTGAGTTACTATCAAGAGATATGGTCAAAGACACGTCCAATAGCCAGCACTTCCAACCAGCTCAAGACGTCACCTGCAGGGTCAGAAACGTAGTATACGCCATTCTCTGCACAAGATGCCAAGCAACAATATATGTAGGAGAAACAGAGCGGGAACTCAGAGAGAGAATGACGGAGCATCTGAGAGACATACGACTGAAGAGAGAGAAGCCGATTAATTTTCATTTTGGAGCACAGGGCCATACAAATAATGACGTGGCCTTCGCTGTCCTGGAGAAAACCTTTGAGGCTGAAAGGACTGAGGGTCAGCTTCGAGAAGGAATTTGGATCAAGAAGCTGGCATCTGTTAAACCCCATGGCTGCAATGTGAAAGACTCTTACCAGCAGTGTTTCAGTGACGTTTTGGCGCTTTAATACGGGAAAAGATGTCGCGACGTCGCCCACGACATCACGTCATTTAACATAAACAAGTGACACTATAATGGCTGCTAAAATGTAAAGAACTGCAAGTTTAAATGTTTTTCTCTTGAAAAAGGCCTCTGGCCGAAATATTGAGACTGAGTAATATATTTAAAAAGTTTACGAATATGATTTCCTTGCAAATTTTAGGAGCATGTTCCTAATTTTCGCAACGACTCGAAATTTTCACCGAATGTTTCCGAATGCTTACAAATGCTACCGAATGCTTCCGAATTTCTAGCGAATAATGCGAATTTGCTCAAAATTGCATTGGAAGGGCATTCGCAAGGGAAATTCGGTATATGTGAGAGCAGTATAAAACACTGATTGTTGGTACATGCAGTCTATGTTTTGCAGCAAAATTAAGAAAAAATAGACATACTCCTGAACACTCAAATTTTACTATATAAAAGTGGGGTTTGAGAGGGTATACATTTCTCGAACATGTTTTCATGATGTACTTTGAAAAACATTACCACCACATGACTATCAACTCCAACTCTCAGTTCAGAATCATATCACATGTTGATTTTCTAAAATATGAGCCAAGACAAGAGAAAACTGGTCTTCGGGGTTTCCGACCAGTTCGGACACAAACCGATCTATACAATCACTGTAGAAATTTCGGATATAAATAGAAGAATGATTAGATTATCTGAATAGCGAAAACAAAGGCGCTGATCTTTGGTGCAGTTATTGCACAGCTGATCTGCGACTTTGTTTTTGCATATGCAAAAATCCGGTTTTCTCATGACGCAGCTTATATAGTAAGATTGGTATTGTCTAGATATTGTCTAGATATGTAGTGATGCATAGTCAATCAAAAATGTATGAAAGCTTCTTTTATTTGAATATTTGACTATCATATGAGCATATTTAAATCCTAATGTTGGTATTCATTGCCATCTTTTGTAACCACTGTAAGACATTCTAGCACGATTTTACAGAGTCAAGCAATGGTTCATATCTACCGGGATGGTACCGTGCTGTTGACACATGGGGGGATAGAGATGGGTCAGGGCATCAACACTAAAATGATGCAGGTGAGATTTTTTTTTTTTTGATTCAGTTTAAGGTTCCTTTCAAGATTATATCAGCTCATATGAGACGGGCCAATCAGTAAGTGGGGTGAAAACGGGAGAACCCAATGAAAAAACACCTGACACATGTGCCCCACATTACCCTTACCAGACACAGTGGTGAGGTGATTGAATGTTTAAGCGCGGTAATGAAATATCAGCAGGGGGAATACATCATAATAAAAGAGCCTTAGCCAGAGAAAAGCAACAATCAATGTTTCAACAGGTCAGACACAAACCATGGTATATAGCCACGGAAAAAAGCTTGAAATTTCAGATTTTAAAAGACGAGGCATCATACTATGGATGCAAGAAAAACAATGGTGCTGATCAGCTGTGCAGTTACTGTTGATCTTTGCCTTTGTTTTTGCATATGAAAAAGTCTGGTTTTATCATGTATCAATGAATGAACCTTGAATTGGAAGATAAGAGTAAACGGTGCTCTCCTTTAGTGGAAAAGGGAGCTATTTTCTCCTTTTCATGTGAATGATAGCTCCTTTTACCACTTTGGTGGTGAGAGTAATCATGCAAATGTGGATGTAGAAAACATGTGAGCCGCATCTTGAGAAAACTAACAGGTCTGACACAAACTGGTCTGTACCATCTCAGAAGATGGCTAGAAATAGAAAGGTGCTGATCAGCTTTGCGGTTACAGCAAAGCTGATTTGTGTCTTTGTTTTGGTACATGCAGATTCTTGGTTTTCTAATGAAGCGTCTATTATTTCTTATATAGCGAGAATGATAATTGATATTTATGAAGGATTGAAATTCAGATTTTAGCTTTCACTGGATGATGAAAAACATTAGGCTGTTTTAATGTCTGTAAAGCCCGAAGGGCTTCTCGGAGACATTAAAAAACTAATGTTTTTCATCATCCAGTGAAAGCTAAAATCTGAATTTCAATACTTATATAATTACATTTTATATTATCAATCAAGTATCACATTTTCAATTGCACATATCATCGCTTATTTTCATGTTATTTGACATTAAATCTGACTTAACGTATTTTTGGAACAGCCAAAACGTCAAATTTTCGCTCTTAACGTCATGGTGATACGCGACTGACTTCACGCCAACAAGAGTAAACAAATAATGTCACTGGTTGGTTTTGACGTCGCCCCACCCATAGGCGTGGCCTCTAGATCACATGACTTAATGTTTTTCATTGGGAAATGAAGAACTTTAAGAAAGATACTTTCATTTAGAATGAATGCAATAAAAATGTATATATTATATGATGTGTTGTATAAGAACCAGTATTTGATGGGGTTGAGCAGCCAGTAGCAATATGGAATCACTAAAATATGGCATGTTATGACAAGCACTTTAATGAGTCTCCTGTTAAAAGCTTTCTTTTCTTACTTTTAAGAAATCATAGCAGACAGTCAGCTCTCTTTAAATGAAGGTTCTGAAGTTTTTGTTTTATATATATGTTTTTTACTTTCTTTAACTTAAATATTTTAAAATCAAGACAATAGAAGATACACATAATGATATGTGCTACATAATGTTGTATTTAATAAGAATAACATCCAATTCTTAGTCATTTGACAGTCAGTATGTTTGTGTTATAGATAGCTTCTCGAGAGTTAGGAGTTCCTATCGAACTGATCTACACCAATGAGACGGGTACCAATACAATACCACTACCTGTACAGACTGGGGGCAGCATGGGAACTGATGTGTGGGGGCCAGCTGTACTGGTAAGTATACCAATGAGACAGGTACCAATACTATACCACTACCTGTACAGACTGGGGGCAGCATGGGAACTGATGTGTGGGGACCAGCTGTACTGGTAAGTATACCAATGAGATGGGTACCAATACTATACCACTACCTGTACAGACTGGGGGCAGCATGGGAACTGATGTGTGGGGACCAGCTGTACTGGTAAGTATACCAATGAGACGGTTACCAATACTATACCACTTCCTGTACAGACTGGGGGCAGCTGTACTGGTAAGTGCACCAATGAGACTGGTACCAATACAATACCACTACCTGTACAGACTGGGGGCAGCATGGGAACTGACGTGTGGGGGCCAGCTGTACTGGTAAGTATACCAATGAGATGGTTACCAACTTTACAATACCACTACCTGTACAGACTGGGGGCAGCATGGGAACTGATGTGTGGGGGCAAGCTGTACTGGTAAGTACACCAATGAGACTGGTACCAATACAATACCACTACCTGTACAGACTGGGGGCAGCATGGGAACTGATGTGTGGGGGCCAGCTGTACTGGTAAGTATACCAACGAGAGGGGTACCAATACAATACCACTACCTGTACAGACTGGGGGCAGCATGGGAACTGATGTGTGGGGGCAAGCTGTACTGGTAAGTACACCAATGAGACTGGTACCAATACTATACCACTACCTGTACAGACTGGGGGCAGCATGGGAACTGATGTGTGGGGGCCAGCTGTTCTGGTAAGTACACCAATGAGACTGGTACCAATACTATACCACTACCTGTACAGACTGGGGGCAGCATGGGAACTGACGTGTGGGGCCCAGCTGTACTGGTAAGTACACCAATGAGACAGGTACCAATACTATACCACTACCTGTACAGACTGGGGGCAGCATGGGAACTGATGTGTGGGGACCAGCTGTACTGGTAAGTATACCAATGAGACGGGTACCAATACTATACCACTACCTGTACAGACTGGGGGCAGCATGGGAACTGATGTGTGGGGACCAGCTGTACTGGTAAGTATACCAATGAGACGGGTACCAATACAATACCACTACCTGTACAGACAGGGGGCAGCATGGGAACTGATGTGTGGGGACCAGCTGTACTGATAAATAACTTGTTAGCTTAATCTAGACTTAAGACTCAACATGACCATGTGCTGTAGTATACCCATGATGTGGCCTCCGCCATTCATTTGGAAATGGGAAAACTCTTTCAGACGGAATGACGTTCCCAGAGTGGCCAATACACAGAATATGAAAAACTGTAGCACAAGGGCTCATCTGCTCCTACCCTTTGGCTATATACGTGGAATATTACCTTAATATTCAAGGGTCAGTAGGTCGGAATAGTAAAAATGTATATAATGTCAAGGTCACATGACTAAGATGGCAGCCAGACCAATATACATGTATACCATATGAGCCTCCTCTTTTAATAAAGTTATCATAATTAGAGATTATCACATGGGCATTTCGGTTATCACCTACAATATCAACCCGAGATGCCATTATCAAGCCCGAGAGCTTAAGAATTACTATTAAAACATTTTCGTTACTTGCCATTTTTGGGAAGACCCATTTCAATTTGTGAAAATAAGTTTAATTGTAAAGCTAGTATCTCACTGGCATGCGAATTCCTCGCGACTGTTTCGCGAACTTAGTCGCGGCACTTTCGCACGACATTCGTACGAGTGTCGCACGAGTGTAGTGAGAATTTTCATGTGTCGCGAACTCGTCGCGAACTGGTCGCGAAGGTTTTTAACATGTTGAAAAATTTTATGTGATTTTTTTCGCCAAAATATTTCGCAAGACTGTCGTGCGACATTCGTGCGAGTGTCGTGAACCTGTCGCCGCGAAATTTTGGCGAATTTACAATGCGAAATTTTCGCGACACTCGTACGAATGTCGCGCGACTGTCGTACGAATTAAAATGAAAATAAGCCACATTCGCGGGAAAGTCGTGAGACACTCTCACGAATGTCCCGCGACTGTCAAACGCGCGACTGTCATGCTACAGTCGCGCGACAGTCGCGAGATATATTTTCAAAATTAGACAGAAATTCGCGAATTTGTTGCATAAATATCTATTCAATGAGAGTGCAACGTGAAATTTGTGTTTATATCGAATAATCTTTGTCGCGAAATAGTCGCAAACTATTCGGGAACTAGTCTCCAGTTGTCGCATTCCAGTGAGATAGGGGCTTAACTCTTTTATCCCAAATGACATAAGTTGTTGTCTTATGATCTCCCAAAATGACATTTTCACTCATTTTGACAGGATGCCTGCCGTATCCTGAGAGAAAGATTGAAGCCATTCAAGAAAGCCAACCCAGACTTGACTTGGCCACAGCTGGTTTGTACCTACAGTTAAAACTCGTAATAATGTGACTCACTTTAATGCGGCTTTACAACCAAGCCTTGAGGTTTTAAAACTTTTCTCAAGCTCAGCTCAGCATGAAATTTCAACTGCTCGTAGATGTTAAACTATTCAAAATTAGTGGAAAATTCAGGTTTAAAAACTAAAAAAACTAGTAATTTATCCTGCTCATAAATGTTAAAATGCCAAAAATTGTTGGCATTTTAACATTTATGAGCAAGATAAATTTTAGTCGCACCTGAGCTGAGCATGTTAAATGTTTTATAACCTCGGAGCTTGGCAGTTACTGCTACTGTAGATCTGGAAATATTCGCGAGAACTTAATTTTCACTAATATTTTTAAATTGATTGCCTCGCGAATTCAAAGTTCTCCCTAATAAAGAGTCACTATAAACATACATGTAATAGAATGCCTGGACACTCACTCACAAATTCAAGAACTCACTGATAATTTGGAAATAGAAAATTCGCGAAATAAAAGTCACGCGAAAATTTCTGAATTTACAGTATTTGCACAGCTATCTGCAAATTTTGTTTGCATATGCAAAAATCTAGTTTTCTCATTACACAGCTCTAATGTGAGTGGGCTTGAAGATGTTAGATCATCCAAAATATGTCTTTCTATAGAGATATTGCAAATGTGTATCATATAACCAAAATAATGTAAAATTATGATAAGTAAAGATATAAAACATTACATTTGGTGTGCATGAAAATTCTTGTATTAAAAAAACTTTTTGACATTGGTTTTCTATCTATTTTAGACCCAAAAAGCTTTTCTTGAAAGGTTGAAACTAACAGCTGTTGGATTCTGGAGGTAAAAATAGGAAAAATATCACATACAGTATTCATTCTATTTAGCAAGCAGCTCCAATAAGCTCACATCCAGGTCCTTTCCTTAAAAACATAATTTTATTAGCACACACTGCTTGACTAGTATTTTTGTATTTTATGCCTTTTTTGTCACCCTGGACATCGTAATACCCGATAGGATGCATTTAAACTTATCCTTACCCGCTAAATAATGTATTAATACTTTGCATAAGTTGAAGCACTTAAATGACATCATTCATATTTTGGCATAATATGGCATAATAACTTAGCAGTTTACATTATTTTTGTTCGTAGTGTGCGCTAATAAAAAATTATTCAGAAACTTTCCAAGCAATTAAAAATTGTGGGCAAGTTTGATATAAAAATACTACACAGTAGTACGCTAAATGTAATGAATAAGGTAAGGTATTCGTTTTATAGAAGCTTAAATGATTAAATGTACAAATAGGGTGTATTGGTGTGTTCTTGAGCAAGACACATTAACTGATCAGGTTACTGGCTGTTACCCAAGAATGGCTCCGTCCCTGAACAACATTTTTGAGACCCATTTAATAATGTGTCTGAAAAATAATAGACTGGGACATTAAACCTCTATACAAACAAACGAAGTTAATAAAGTGAAGCACATTTATTGTAGGGGTGAGAAAGATGTTGATTTTGACCTGACCAAGAAGATTGGCTACCCAAGTGACTATTACACATATGGTGCTGCCTGTACAGAAGTGGAAATTGATGTTCTGACAGGAGAAAATCAGGTACCAGTACCCTTAATCCAGGCTCAACAGTGCTTGTACAAATGTCAAAACTTGTGTACAGGCAGGAGCAAAATTAGGTTTCAAAAAGTTCAAAGTGTTCTGAAAATGCAGTTATGTAGCTTCTGATCAGATGTGCCATTTTGCAACAAAGTACCTGTTTGTTTGCACCCAGGCAATGCATTGCGTACAGTAACAGTAACAGATCTGTCTGAAATAAAATTTGGCTACCTCCAGTCACCATTGCAGTTATTGAAATGGACATGACCTTTACCATTATGGACTTAGATTAAAAACCACAAAAATTAAAGAATTACTGCACAAAAATGATGTATTACAAGAATAAACTTAGTCTAAAATCTCTTTTGCCCTTTATTTCAGGTGTTGCAGACAGACATTGTGTTTGACATAGGAAAGAGTATCAATCCTGCTATAGATATTGGTCAGATTGAGGGGGCTTTTGTTCAGGTGAGTAAAGAATGACTTCAAAACATTACAAAAACATGTCCATATACAGATTTTTCATATGATTTTGCAGATGTTATATGGTATTTCGGGTGCAAGTGGGTGGGGGATCTTAAATGTCCGTCCAGTCTTAGTTACTCGCCAATGCTGGCCTCCGCGGGATCAGACTGCAGTGTAAAAGCCTCTGTGGTGTATTGGTAAAGTTTCTCACTTTGTATTCAGGGTCATGGGTTCGATATAGAGCCCCTTTCCAGCCTTCGGTTATCTTTTTCAGCATGCCATATACCAATATGACATAGCCCATTAGTAGGATGAACAAACTTGGACAAGCAATATTAATTCCCGCTTTTGGTATGAAATAGAGTAGTAAAGAGTATAAGCATATAAAAGAAACTCCTACAAAAATATGCAGAATGCAAACATGGTAAACAATTTTAACAGCTTTGGGAGACCTGATTTTTAGCTCACCTGAGCCGAAGGCTCACAGGTGAGCTTATAGTATACCCATGCTCCGGCGTCCGTCGTCGTCCGTCGTTCACAATTTCAAAGATCTTCTCCTCTGAAACCGCTTGGCCAATCAAAGCCAAACTTCATGTGGAGCATCCTTAGGAAGGGGGAACGAAAGTTTATATAAATGGTCCAGGTCACATGACCAAGATGGCCGCCATGGCTATAAATAGCAAAAACCTTTAAAAATCTTCTTCTCCAGAACTAGTGGGCCGATTTCCACGAAACTTGGTATGTAGCATCGGGGACGCAGGCCCATCATAGATTATATAAATCATGACCCTGGGATGACCTTGACCTATTTTACGGCAAGGTCAACTTAGGTTGCCAATGCATTTGAATGGGAAAAAATGGTAAAGTGCTATTTAATGGGTAAGACTAACTGGGAATAGGCAAATGGACAGAAGATTAATGTTAATGGAAAATTTTAGCCCCTGGGGGGGTTGTCTGCCCCTGCCCCGGGGCTATATACATGTATATGACCACAATATTCAAACATCTTCTTCTCTGAAACTGCTAGGCCAATCAAAGCCAAACTTCATGTGGAGCATCCTTGGGAAGGGGGAATGAAAGTTTATATAAACGGTCAAGGTCACATGACCAAGATGGCCACCATGGCTATAAATAGCAAAAACGTTTAAAAATCTTCTTCTTCAGAACCAGAAGGCCTATGATTTTGAAACTTGGTGTGAAGCATCTGGGAATGGAGCTCTACAAAGTTTATATAAATCATGACCCTGGGATGACCATGACCTATTTTACGGCAAGGTCAATTTAGGTCTCCCATGCATTTGAATGGGAAAAAATAGGAAAATGTAATTAAATGTTAGAAAACTTGCTAGAAATCAGCAAGTGGACAGAAGATTTATGTTTATGAAAATATTTTGGGCCCAGGGGGTTGTCTGCCCCTTCCCCAGGGCTATATACATGTATATGACCATAATATTGAAACATCTTCTTCTCTGAAACCGCTAGGCCAATCAAAGCCAAACTTTTTGTGGAGCTTCCTTAGGAAGAGGGAATGAAAGTTTATATAAATGGTCAAGGTCACATGACCAAGATAGCCGCCATGGCTATAAATAGCAAAAACATTTAAAAATCTTCTTCAGAACCAGAAAGGCCTATGATTTTGAAACTTGGTATGAAGCATCTGGGAATGGAGCTCTAAAAAGTTTATATAAATCAGGACCCTGGGATGACCTTGATCTATTTTACAGCAAGGTCAACTTAGGT
The DNA here is from genome assembly GCA_964017185.1 of Rugalucina vietnamica. NCBI lineage: Eukaryota > Metazoa > Mollusca > Bivalvia > Lucinida > Lucinidae > Rugalucina > Rugalucina vietnamica. Next base: position 21,496,659 of record OZ024880.1, on the reverse strand, counting down.
CGCCCATGCATTTGAATTGGAGAAATAGGAAAGTGTCATGTAATGGCAGAAAACTTGCTAAGAATGAGCAATGGACAGAAGATTTATGCTTATGAAAATATTTTAGGCCCAGGGGTTGTCTGCCTCTGCCCCGGAGCTATATACATGTAGATGACCAAAATCTTCAAACAGCTTTTTCTCAGAAACTGCTTAGCCAATCAAAGCGAAACTTTATGTGGAGTATCCTTAGGAAGAGGACATGAAAGTTTATATAAATGGTCAAGGTCACATGACCAAGATGGCCACCATGGCTATAAATAGCAAAAAATTTTAAAAATCTTCTTCTTCAGAACCAGAAGGCCTATGATTTTGAAACTTGGCATGAAGCATTAAGGAATGGAGGTCTACAAAATTTGTATAAATCATGACACTGGGATGACCTTGACCTATTTCATGGCAAGGTCAACTTAGATCGCCCATGCATTTGAATAGAGAAAATTGTTAAAATGTCGTTTGAAGGACAAAACTTGCAGTTAATTGGCAAATGGACTGAATTTTATGATTTGAAAAAGACATTGACTCCAGGAGTTATTCTGACCCTACCCTAGGGTTATATACATGCATTGTACCATTCTAGTCTATCAAGTTTGTTGGTACATGTACTTGTATATATCTCAGGTCTCAGGTGAGCGTTTACAGGACCATTGGTCCTCTGGTTTTTAGGAGGAGTACCGGTATATAAGAAAAATAGGTATATCCCTCTAAACCCTAGTTTTACAATATAAAAGGGGTGTGTAAGGGGGTTTTCATTGCATGGACATGATTGCGTCCTGGAAATTTATGATACTGTTTTTATCTTGCCAGGGGATGGGAATGGTGACAAGTGAATACATAGACGTAGACAGCTCAGGTCGGATGATGAACTGTAGTCCTACCAGTTACAAGATACCCAATGTCCACAGTATACCTCGGAAGTTCAATGTCACCCTGATGAAAAACCACGATATTGTCAGGACTATATACTCGGCAAAGGTAATAATTTGTGCATCTTACTTGTATATGAGGGGCCACGATGTTAGAAAACTGGTCGTTGGGGTTTTCGACCAGGTCTGATACAAATTGGCCTGTACATTCAGAAGAAGGTCAGTCAGAAGCTTGAATTTCAGAATTAAGAAGAAGAGGTATTGTACTGTCTGTGTGTGGAAAACAAAGAAGCTGTCCAGCTGTGCTGTTACTGCACAGTTGATTTGCATCTTTGTTTTTGCATAGGCAAAAATCCGGTTTTCTCATGATGAGGCTCGTATAATTTTCATGATACTATCTACTGGATTTAAAATGTACCACAGCAGTAAAAAAAAAAAAAAAAGGAAAGTAACTGATGTTGAATTATTAATCTAACATGATGGGTAAATAAAAGCCCAGTGATGAGAAATCCAACGTTGTGCATATGCAAAAACAAAGGAATAGATCAGCTTAGCAGTAACTTCGAAGCTGAACAGCATCTTTGGTTTCGCTACACGGCTAGTACAATTCCTCTTCTTTCTAAATCCAAAATTTCCAGCCTCTTGCCTGCTTCTGTGACTGTACAGGCCGGTTTGTGTCAGACCGGATCGGATACCCGGAAGACCGGTTTTCTTGCATCATGGCTCATATTAGAACCACTGAGGCTAATGTCAAAGGTGGCTAGTCTTTTAGGTATAATGTTATCAATAAAGCTAGTTTTTCTGGGACTAAATCTCACATACCCTTTGTACTTTCAGGGAGTTGGGGAGCCCCCATACCTACTATCAGCCTCCGTTCTCTGTGCCCTCAAGGATGCCATTCAGACTGCACGGGCTCAGATCGGGCTCCAAGGTCATTTCAGACTGGACAGCCCGGCTACTGTAGAGAGAATCAAAGCAGCTTGTGGTGACCAGCTTCGGATGAGACAGAAATGATCCTAGTTATTAGAAAATAGCATTATTATGCATTTATATACACATGAAGGTGCAGATCAAAAGTGTTTCAGTCTAGGCTGATCATTAACTTTGTCTTTGGGTATTTTGTAATAATAGTCAGAAAAACATCAGGGATTTACTCATTTATTTTTAACTTGAACTGTTGATGGTGCTTTGTTTTTGGTTATGTTTGATTTTTGTACGATTGAAAGAAGATTTGGAACATACTTTACCCTAAAGCCCATTTTTGACTACTAGAATTTTTTACTTACACAGTTGATGAGCCCCTGTGGTCATGTGTTTCTGATCATCAGGCAAACATGTCCGTGAAATGTTTACCCCCTTAAACCCCACTTTTATATATAGCAACACTGGGGTTTGCAGGGGTATACCTATTTTTCTTATTTTTGCTCCAAAACATAGATTGTGGGTACTCGTTAGAACCGCCTCGGCGAGGTGGTTATAACGTGTACCCACAATCTATGTTTTGAGCAAAAATAAGAAAACATATCAAATTTTTCCAGTGAAAATTTTCATTTTTACAACCAAAAATTTTTCTATATATTGCATGGGCAAGTTTTCGTAATGTTAACATAGGATGAATAGAATGTCTCATAACATCTTGTTAAGTCCACACAAAACAACATTTACATTTTTATCGCATTCACCTTATGAGCTGTGACGCAAGAAGTCTAGAGGGTTTAGACCAGGTCCTGAGGTTATAAAACTTTTTTCATGCTCAACTCAGCTGAGCATGGATTTAAAGTGCTCATAATTACTGAAATAACCAAAGTTGGTTGAAATTTCAGGTTTCGGATTGCCAAAGCCTGTAATTTATCCTGCTCATAAATGTTAAAATGCCAACAATTGTTAATGTTAGTCTCAGTTGAGCTGAGCATGAAAAAAGTTTTATAACCTCAAGGCCAGGTCGGACACAAACTGGTCAAAGACAAGGGCTAGAAGCTTGATTAGTATTTAACAAGAAGAAGAATTGTACTGTCGTAGAAGCAAAACACAAAGGCGCTGATCAGCTGTACAGTTACTGCACAGCTGATCTTCATCCTTTGTTTTTGCATTTGAAACAATATGGTTTTCTTGTGACATTGCTCTTATTATATAAAGCATTGCAATGCAAAATAATAAATGAGGCTTCGCATGAGAAAACCAACAATTTATTTTTCAGACCAGGTCCTACACAAACCGGGCTGTACAGTCACAGAAGTAGGCTAAAAGCTTGAAATTTGAGATTTAAGAAGAAGAGGAATCCTAGTTTACTATCCATGTTCCTAAAACAAAGGCACTGATCAGCTGTGCAGTTACTGCACAGCTGATCAGCACCTTTGTTTTCGCATAGGCAAAAATAGGTTTACTCATGACGCGGCTTATATGTTGCGCCCTCTGTTAAGGAGAAAATTTTAACTATTCAGATTTTTACTGATACTTTACAAATATGCAGGTATATTTAAAAAATATGACAAATAATATTATTAAGTCTCATTTGGCACTACGTTTTTAGTGATTTACTGTAGTTTAGTTATTGGTTATTGGTATGTTAGTTTTACAATGAACTGTATACAGAGAAAATATTAAATGATATCAAAATTACACTATTTGTGTTGTTTATTTTATTCTTGTCAGGAAAAAGCTACTACGGCATATGTTTTTTGCTATATGTATCCGACATACAATAAAGTGGCAAAGTGGATTATCCCATCGGTGTCGAAGATTTATCTCTTCTGTTATGGAGCTTTGGTTATATCCTAGTCTAGAAATTACATTCATTCATGACAAAAACACATCTTTTTGCTTTTATAACCAGAAAACAAACATTGATTCATGGCAAAATCAATCATTTACTATTATAATACATAGTGTAATTTCTTTGGCAGTAGTGGTTTACCTTTGACATAGATTTGCATTTGATGATTGGACTGCTTTTAACGGGTATGTTTTCAACAGTAAGATTCTATTATGGTAAACGAGACATGTCCATGTGTTTTACACGGCACTTGGAACATGTCTAAAGCAAGTAGCTACTCCTATTCTATTGTTAATTAAACTTACTCCCATGAGGTTTACTGGCACAGCCAAAAGAGTTTTTACTCAGTATACAAAATACAAACATTCATGGCAAAAATAAACATGTTATAAAACACAAATATGTTCATGGTAAAGACAAAAAAAAACACTCAACAAACAAAACAATCATACATGGCAAAGACAAACAAAACAATCATACATTACAAAGACAAACAAAACAATCATACTTGGCAAATACAAACAAAATAATCAAACATGGCTAAGGCAAACAAAACAAACATACATGGCAAATACAAAAAAAATAATCATACATGGTGAAGACAAACAAAACAATCATACATAGCAAATATAAACAAAACAATCCTTCATGGCAAAGACAAACAAAACAATCATACATGACAAAGACAAACAAAACAATTATACATGGCAAAGACAAACAAAACAATCATACATGGCAAAGTCAAACAAAACACTCATACATGGCAAAGACAAACAAAACAATCATATATGGCAAAGACAAACAAAACAATCATACATGGCAAAGACAAACAAAACAATACCACATGGCATAGACAAACAAAACAATCATACATAGCAAATACAAACAAAACAATCATACATGGCAAAGACAAACAAAACAATCATACATGGAAAAGACAAACAAAACAATCCCACATAGCATAGACAAACAAAACAATCATACATAGCAAAGACAAACAAAACAATAAAAAAAGCAAAGACAAACAAAACACTCATACATGGCAAAGACAAACAAAACAATCATACATGGCAAAGACAAACAAAACAATCATACATGGCAAAGACAAACAAAACAATCATACAAAGCAAAGACAAACAAAACAATCCCACATAGCATAGACAAACAAAACAATCACGCATAGCAAAGACAAACAAAACAGTCATACAAAGCAAAGACAAACAAAACAATCATACATAGCAAAGACAAACAAAACAATCATACAAAGCAAAGACAAACAAAACAATCATACATGGCAAAGACAAACAAAACAATCATACATGGCAAAGACAAACAAAACAATCATACATGGCAAAGCCAAACAAAACAATCATACATCGCAAAGCCAAACAAAACAATCATACATGGCAAAGACAAACAAAACAATCCCACATAGCAAAGACAAACAAAACAATCCCACATAACAAAGACAAACAAAACAATCATACAAAGCAAAGACAAAACAATCATACAAAGCAAAGACAAACAAAACAATCATACATGGCAAAGACAAACAAAACAATCATACATGGCAAAGACAAACAAAACAATCATACATAGCAAAGACAAACAAAACAATCATACAAAGCAAAGACAAACAAAACACTCATACATGGCAAAGACAAACAAAACAATCATTCAAAGCAAAGACAAACAAAACAATCATACATGGCAAAGCCAAACAAAACAATCATACATGGCAAAGCCAAACAAAACAATCATACATGGCAAAGACAAACAAAACAATCCCACATAGCAAAGACAAACAAAACAATCCCACATAGCAAAGACAAACAAAACAATCATACAAAGCAAAGACAAACAAAACAATCATACATGGCAAAGACAAACAAAACAATCATACATGGCAGAGACAAACAAAACAATCATACATAGCAAAGACAAACAAAACAATCATACATTGCAAAGACAAACAAAACAATCCCACATTGCAAAGACAAACAAAACAATCATACAAAGCAATGACAAACAAAACACTCATACATGGCAAAGACAAACAAAACAATCATACATAGCAAAGACAAACAAAACAATCATACATGGCAAAGACAAACAAAACAATCAAAAAAAGCAAAGACAAACAAAACACTCATACATGGCAAAGACAAACAAAACAATCATACATAGCAAAGACAAACAAAACAATCATACAAAGCAAAGACAAACAAAACAATCATACATGGCAAAGACAAACAAAACAATCATACATGGCAAAGACAAACAAAATAATCATACATGGCAAAGACAAACAAAACAATCAAAAAAAGCAAAGACAAACAAAACACTCATACATGGCAAAGACAAACAAAACAATCCCACATAGCAAAGACAAACAAAACAATCATACAAAGCAAAGACAAACAAAACAATCATACATGGCAAAGACAAACAAAACAATCATACATGGCAAAGACAAACAAAATAATCCCTCATCGCATAGATAAACAAAACAATCCCACATAGCATAGACAAACAAAACAATCATACATAGCAAAGACAAACAAAACAATCATACAAAGCAAAGACAAACAAAACAATCATACATGGCAAAGACAAACAAAACAATCATACAAAGCAAAGACAAACAAAACACTCATACATGGCAAAGACAAACAAAACAATCGTACATGACAAAGACAAACAAAACAATCACACATGACAAAGATAAACAAAACAATTATACTTTACTTTGATATCTTGAATAGAAAACACAGTCATTCATGGCAAAGACAACGATTTATTATGTAATAGGCAAAGACAGACATATGGAAAACACATTCACAAGACACATAATTATTACCAGTAACAGTGCTAGGTCTTATCCCTTGAAACCTACTCAGGATGTGTACAATTTATGTACGTCAAGACGTCCTAATTTTGAGTAAAAGTCCCATTAATTAGAGGCAACGTCCCCACATGGCCATTGCTGTAAATACATTAAAATCAGAAAAAAAAACAATTATTATTCATGACAAAGAAAACATCTATTGTAATCATTCATAGCAAAGACAAACATTAAGTCCTTTAAAATCAGCAATATAGTCCATGGCAACTACAACCAGAGGACCAACGGTCCTGTTAACGCTCACCTGAGATCTGCTATATTAACCAAATTTTTATTTAGAAAATTTGCCCTTAATGGGGCCCCACCAACCAATCAAAATAAAGGATTAGGACAAAAGTCAACCAAACTGTAGAGGACTACTCTATAAACATTTCTGCAAAAATAGAATTCAAATATCTGCGATTGGACCAGAAAAAAAAATAGCCAATTTCCACTTTTCCCGTTTTAAGTCAATCGAAACTTTAAGTTGCCATAGCAACCAGATTTCTTATCCGACTGAAATAAAAACACAAATTATGTAGAGACTTCTGTCAGGAACATGTATACAAAGTACAGGCTTCATGCCATAGACAATTTCTAAGGAGAAGATTTTAAAATGTTTTTCCAAATTTTACCCTTTATGTGGCCCCAGCAACCAATCAAAATAAAGGATTAGGAAAAAAGTCACATGAAACATAGAGATATACTCAATAAATATTTCTGCAAAGACAAAATTCAAATACCTACAATTGGTCCAGAAAAAATAGCTAATTTCCACTTTTCCCATTATAAGTCTATGGAAACCATAGCAACCAGAGTTCTTATCCGACTGGAATTAAAAACACAAATTATGTAGAGGCTACTGTCAGGAACATGTATACAAAGTACAGGATTCATCCACTTGACAGTTTCTGAGGAGAAGATTTTTGAATGTTATTCGATTTTTTTTTTTTTTTTTTTTCAAAATTTTGCCCCTTATGGGGCCCAAGCAACCAATCAAAATAAAGGATTAGGACAAAACTCACAAGAAACGTCAAACACTGCTCAAACACTACTCAATAAACATTTCTGCAAAAAACAAAATTCAAATGTCTGCAATTTTAGCGGAAAAATAGCCGATTTCCACTTTTCCCATTATAAGTCTATGGAAACTTTAAGTTGCCATAGCAACCAGAGTTCTTATCCGCCTGGAATAAAAAACACAAATTATGTAGAGGCCACTGTCAGGAACATGTATACAAAGCACAGGCTTAATCCCCTTGACAGGTTCTGAGAAGAAGATTTTTGAATGGTTTTCGAAATTTTGCCCTATATGGGGCCCCTGCAACCAATCAAAATAAAGGATTAGGACAAAAGTCACATGAAACGTAGAGGACTACTCAAAAAACATTTCTGCAAAAACAAAATTCAAATATCTCCAACAAGACAGCAAAAACTAGCAATTTTCACTTTTTTTCCAGTATAAGTCTATGGGAAGCATAAGTTGCCATAGCAACCAGAGTTCTTATCCGATCAAATCAAAAAACACAATTATTCTTTCCCCCTACCTGTAGATGGTGTATGTGAAATATGAGAACAATCGGCCCAGCAGTTTCAGAGAAGAAGATCTTTGAATTTGTGGACGACGACGGATGGACGACGGACGGACACCGGAGCATGGGTATACTACAAGTTGGCTTCTTTAAAAAGAAACCAATGAAAAGGTCAGCAGCCGTTTGTTATAAGAGATTCCCTTTTGCTCTAGATTCCAGTGTTGTTGATTCTCTGGTTCGTCATTAATTTCGATTCTCATACAGTTTCAGTTTCCTATACATGAATATCGTTTCTTGTAGTGAAGCTTGACCAGTGTGTGTATCTGTTGCTCAAGGCAACGACAAAAATTTTTGATGTTATGGAATCAAAGCCAATACTAAAGGGAACACGATTACAATCAATATGTCGATTTGTAGTAAACATTTTGCAGTGCAGTCAATTTGAGTTCTGAATTCAAACTACCAGAAACAGACCCATAGTGCGATGTGATGGACTAAAAGTCAGCCATATTGAGTTTCTGTAGTTTCTGTACCCCTCGTCAGGGTATATACGATGTAAACCTAGATGCGCTATGATAAGCAGTCACCACGATCGAGACTGCTTGCTAGATATTTACCGCTATTTGACGGGGAGTGTCAACAATTGATAAATTAAATTGATTGCGGTGAACTGTCAAGTCCCTATAGACGGGTTCACTAGTTTTTAGTAAGCGCTTTATGTGACAAAACGCGTAATTGAGGGAGAGCAGTCGACCATGGGTACAATTTTCTTCATATTCAGAAAAGGTCACGAACGTCAAGTTAGTTGTCGGTTGTCGGTTGACGGTTGACTATTCAAAAAACTAAGTTATTTTTGGTCAACTTTGCACTTAGCTTTTTTCTGCCACTATTCGATCTTAGTTTTTTTGTGTCAAAATCAAAATTTTTTCTATGTTGGAAAAAAATCGAACTTAGTTTTTCGAATAGTCAACCGACAACTAGTTGTCAGTTGACTATTCGGACTTAGTTTTTTTGGGTCAAAATCAAAGTTTTTTCTATGTTGGAAAAAAATCGAACTTAGTTTTTCGAATAGTCAACCGACAACTAGTTGTCAGTTGACTATTCGGACTTAGTTTTTTTGGGTCAAAATCAAAGTTTTTTCTATGTTGGAAAAAAATTGAACTTAGTTTTTCGAATAGTCAACCGACAACTAGTTGTCAGTTGACTATTCGGACTTAGTTTTTTTGGGTCAAAATCAAAGTTTTTTCTATGTTGGAAAAAAATCGAACTTAGTTTTTCGAATAGTCAACCGACAACTAGTTGTCAGTTGACTATTCGGACTTAGTTTTTTTGGGTCAAAATCAAAGTTTTTTCTAAGTGGAAAAAAATCGAACTTAGTTTTTCGAATAGTCAACCGACAACTAGTTGTCAGTTGACTATTCGGACTTAGTTTTTTTGTGTCAAAATCAAAGTTTTTTCTATGTTGGAAAAAAATCGAACTTAGTTTTTCGAATAGTCAACCGACAACTAGTTGTCAGTTGACTATTCGGACTTAGTTTTTTTGGGTCAAAATCAAAGTTTTTTCTATGTTGGAAAAAAATCGAACTTAGTTTTTCGAATAGTCAACCGACAACTAGTTGTCAGTTGACTATTCGGACTTAGTTTTTTTGGGTCAAAATCAAAGTTTTTTCTATGTTGGAAAAAAATCGAACTTAGTTTTTTGAATAGTCAACCGACAACTAGTTGTCAGTTGACTATTCGGACTTAGTTTTTTTTTGTGTCAAAATCAAAGTTTTTTCTATGTTGGAAAAAAATCGAACTTAGTTTTTCGAATAGTCAACCGACAACTAGTTGTCAGTTGACTATTCGGACTTAGTTTTTTTGGGTCAAAATCAAAGTTTTTTCTATGTTGGAAAAAAATCGAACTTAGTTTTTCGAATAGTCAACCGACAACTAGTTGTCAGTTGACTATTCGGACTTAGTTTTTTTGGGTCAAAATCAAAGTTTTTTCTATGTTGGAAAAAAATCGAACTTAGTTTTTCGAATAGTCAACCGACAACTAGTTGTCAGTTGACTATTCGGACTTAGTTTTTTTGGGTCAAAATCAAAGTTTTTTCTATGTTGGAAAAAAATCGAACTTAGTTTTTCGAATAGTCAACCGACAACTAGTTGTCGGTTGGCTATTCGGACTTAGTTTTTTTGGGTCAAAATCAAAGTTTTTTCTATGTTGGAAAAAAATCGAACTTAGTTTTTCGAATAGTCAACCGACAACTAGTTGTCAGTTGACTATTCGGACTTAGTTTTTTTGGGTCAAAATCAAAGTTTTTTCTATGTTGGAAAAAAATCGAACTTAGTTTTTCGAATAGTCAACCGACAACTAGTTGTCAGTTGACTATTCGGACTTAGTTTTTTTGGGTCAAAATCAAAGTTTTTTCTATGTTGGAAAAAAATCGAACTTAGTTTCTTCGAATAGTCAACCGACAACTAGTTGTCAGTTGACTATTCGGACTTAGTTTTTTTGGGTCAAAATCAAAGTTTTTTCTATGTTGGAAAAAAATCGAACTTAGTTTTTCGAATAGTCAACCGACAACTAGTTGTCAGTTGACTATTCGGACTTAGTTTTTTTGGGTCAAAATCAAAGTTTTTTCTATGTTGGAAAAAAATCGAACTTAGTTTTTCGAATAGTCAACCGACAACTAGTTGTCAGTTGACTATTCGGACTTAGTTTTTTTGGGTCAAAATCAAAGTTTTTTCTATGTTGGAAAAAAATCGAACTTAGTTTTTCGAATAGTCAACCGACAACTAGTTGTCGGTTGACTATTCGGACTTAGCTTTTTTTGGTCAAAATCAAAGTTTTTTCTATGTTGGAAAAAAATCGAACTTAGTTTTTCGAATAGTCAACCGACAACTAGTTGTCAGTTGACTATTCGGACTTAGTTTTTTTTGGGTCAAAATCAAAGTTTTTTCTATGTTGGAAAAAAATCGAACTTAGTTTTTCGAATAGTCAACCGACAACTAGTTGTCAGTTGACTATTCGGACTTAGTTTTTTTGGGTTAAAATCAAAGTTTTTTCTGTTGGAAAAAAATCGAACTTAGTTTTTTGAATAGTCAACCGACAACTAGTTGTCAGTTGACTATTCGGACTTAGTTTTTTTTGGGTCAAAATCAAAGTTTTTTCTATGTTGGAAAAAAATCGAACTTAGTTTTTCGAATAGTCAACCGACAACTAGTTGTCAGTTGACTATTCGGACTTAGTTTTTTTGGGTTAAAATCAAAGTTTTTTCTATGTTGGAAAAAAATCGAACTTAGTTTTTCGAATAGTCAACCGACAACTAGTTGTCAGTTGACTATTCGGACTTAGTTTTTTTGTGTCAAAATCAAAGTTTTTTCTATGTTGGAAAAAAATCGAACTTAATTTTTCGAATAGTCAACCGACAACTAGTTGTCAGTTGACTATTCGGACTTAGTTTTTTTTGGGTCAAAATCAAAGTTTTTTCTATGTTGGAAAAAAATCGAACTTAGTTTTTCGAATAGTCAACCGACAACTAGTTGTCGGTTGACTATTCGGACTTAGTTTTTTTTGTGTCAAAATCAAATTTTTTTCTATGTTGGAAAAAAATCGAACTTAGTTTTTCGAATAGTCAACCGACAACTAGTTGTCAGTTGACTATTCGGACTTAGTTTTTTTGGGTCAAAATCAAAGTTTTTTCTATGTTGGAAAAAAATCGAACTTAGTTTTTCGAATAGTCAACCGACAACTAGTTGTCAGTTGACTATTCGGACTTAGTTTTTTTGGGTCAAAATCAAAGTTTTTTCTATGTTGGAAAAAAATCGAACTTAGTTTTTCGAATAGTCATCCGACAACTAGTTGTCAGTTGACTATTCGGACTTAGTTTTTTTGGGTCAAAATCAAAGTTTTTTCGATGTTGGAAAAAAATCGAACTTAGTTTTTCGAATAGTCAACCGACAACTAGTTGTCAGTTGACTATTCGGACTTAGTTTTTTTGGGTCAAAATCAAAGTTTTTTCTATGTTGGAAAAAAATCGAACTTAGTTTTTCGAATAGTCAACCGACAACTAGTTGTCAGTTGACTATTCGGACTTAGTTTTTTTGGGTCAAAATCAAAGTTTTTTCTATGTTGGAAAAAAATCGAACTTAGTTTTTCGAATAGTCAACCGACAACTAGTTGTCAGTTGACTATTCGGACTTAGTTTTTTTGTGTCAAAATCAAAGTTTTTTCTATGTTGGAAAAAAATCGAACTTAGTTTTTCGAATAGTCAACCGACAACTAGTTGTCAGTTGACTATTCGGACTTAGTTTTTTTGTGTCAAAATCAAAGTTTTTTCTATGTTGGAAAAAAATCGAACTTAGTTTTTCGAATAGTCAACCGACAACTAGTTGTCAGTTGACTATTCGGACTTAGTTTTTTTGGGTCAAAATCAAAGTTTTTTCGATGTTGGAAAAAAATCGAACTTAGTTTTTCGAATAGTCAACCGACAACTAGTTGTCAGTTGACTATTCGGACTTAGTTTTTTTTGGGTCAAAATCAAAGTTTTTTCTATGTTGGAAAAAAATCGAACTTAGTTTTTCGAATAGTCAACCGACAACTAGTTGTCAGTTGACTATTCGGACTTAGTTTTGTTGGGTTAAAATCAAAGTTTTTTCTATGTTGGAAAAAAATCGAACTTAGTTTTTCGAATAGTCAACCGACAACTAGTTGTCGGTTGACTATTCGGACTTAGTTTTTTTGGGTCAAAATCAAAGTTCTTTCTATGTTGGAAAAAAATCGAACTTAGTTTTTCGAATAGTCAACCGACAACTAGTTGTCAGTTGACTATTCGGACTTAGTTTTTTTGGGTCAAAATCAAAGTTTTTTCTATGTTGGAAAAAAATCGAACTTAGTTTTTCGAATAGTCAACCGACAACTAGTTGTCAGTTGACTATTCGGACTTAGTTTTTTTGGGTCAAAATCAAAGTTTTTTCTATGTTGGAAAAAAATCGAACTTAGTTTTTCGAATAGTCAACCGACAACTAGTTGTCAGTTGACTATTCGGACTTAGTTTTTTTGGGTCAAAATCAAAGTTTTTTCTATGTTGGAAAAAATCGAACTTAGTTTTTCGAATAGTCAACCGACAACTAGTTGTCAGTTGACTATTCGGACTTAGTTTTTTTTGGGTCAAAATCAAAGTTTTTTCTATGTTGGAAAAAAATCGAACTTAGTTTTTCGAATAGTCAACCGACAACTAGTTGTCAGTTGACTATTCGGACTTAGTTTTTTTGGGTTAAAATCAAAGTTTTTTCTATGTTGGAAAAAAATCGAACTTAGTTTTTCGAATAGTCAACCGACAACTAGTTGTCATTGACTATTCGGACTTAGTTTTTTTGTGTCAAAATCAAAGTTTTTTCTATGTTGGAAAAAAATCGAACTTAATTTTTCGAATAGTCAACCGACAACTAGTTGTCAGTTGACTATTCGGACTTAGTTTTTTTTGGGTCAAAATCAAAGTTTTTTCTATGTTGGAAAAAAATCGAACTTAGTTTTTCGAATAGTCAACCGACAACTAGTTGTCAGTTGACTATTCGGACTTAGTTTTTTTTGTGTCAAAATCAAATTTTTTTCTATGTTGGAAAAAAATCGAACTTAGTTTTTCGAATAGTCAACCGACAACTAGTTGTCAGTTGACTATTCGGACTTAGTTTTTTTGGGTCAAAATCAAAGTTTTTTCTATGTTTGAAAAAAATCGAACTTAGTTTTTCGAATAGTCAACCGACAACTAGTTGTCAGTTGACTATTCGGACTTAGTTTTTTTGGGTCAAAATCAAAGTTTTTTCTATGTTGGAAAAAAATCGAACTTAGTTTTTCGAATAGTCATCCGACAACTAGTTGTCAGTTGACTATTCGGACTTAGTTTTTTTGGGTCAAAATCAAAGTTTTTTCGATGTTGGAAAAAAATCGAACTTAGTTTTTCGAATAGTCAACCGACAACTAGTTGTCAGTTGACTATTCGGACTTAGTTTTTTTGTGTCAAAATCAAAGTTTTTTCTATGTTGGAAAAAAATCGAACTTAGTTTTTCGAATAGTCAACCGACAACTAGTTGTCAGTTGACTATTCGGACTTAGTTTTTTTGTGTCAAAATCAAAGTTTTTTCTATGTTGGAAAAAAATCGAACTTAGTTTTTCGAATAGTCAACCGACAACTAGTTGTCAGTTGACTATTCGGACTTAGTTTTTTTGGGTCAAAATCAAAGTTTTTTCTATGTTGGAAAAAAATCGAACTTAGTTTTTCGAATAGTCAACCGACAACTAGTTGTCAGTTGACTATTCGGACTTAGTTTTTTTTGGGTCAAAATCAAAGTTTTTTCTATGTTGGAAAAAAATCGAACTTAGTTTTTCGAATAGTCAACCGACAACTAGTTGTCAGTTGACTATTCGGACTTAGTTTTTTTGGGTTAAAATCAAAGTTTTTTCTATGTTGGAAAAAAATCGAACTTAGTTTTTCGAATAGTCAACCGACAACTAGTTGTCGGTTGACTATTCGGACTTAGTTTTTTTTGGGTCAAAATCAAAGTTTTTTCTATGTTGGAAAAAAATCGAACTTAGTTTTTCGAATAGTCAACCGACAACTAGTTGTCAGTTGACTATTCGGACTTAGTTTTTTTGGGTCAAAATCAAAGTTTTTTCTATGTTGGAAAAAAATCGAACTTAGTTTTTCGAATAGTCAACCGACAACTAGTTGTCAGTTGACTATTCGGACTTAGTTTTTTTGGGTCAAAATCAAAGTTTTTTCTATGTTGGAAAAAAAATCGAACTTAGTTTTTCGAATAGTCAACCGACAACTAGTTGTCAGTTGACTATTCGGACTTAGTTTTTTTGGGTCAAAATCAAAGTTTTTTCTATGTTGGAAAAAAATCGAACTTAGTTTTTCGAATAGTCAACCGACAACTAGTTGTCAGTTGACTATTCGGACTTAGTAGTTTTTTGGGTCAAAATCAAAGTTTTTTTCTATGTTGGAAAAAAATCGAACTTAGTTTTTCGAATAGTCAACCGACAACTAGTTGTCAGTTGACTATTCGGACTTAGTTTTTTTTGGGTCAAAATCAAAGTTTTTTCTATGTTGGAAAAAAATCGAACTTAGTTTTTCGAATAGTCAACCGACAACTAGTTGTCAGTTGACTATTCGGACTTAGTTTTTTTGGGTTAAAATCAAAGTTTTTTCTATGTTGGAAAAAAATCGAACTTAGTTTTTCGAATAGTCAACCGACAACTAGTTGTCAGTTGACTATTCGGACTTAGTTTTTTTTGTGTCAAAATCAAATTTTTTTTCTATTTTGGAAAAAAATCGAACTTAGTTTTTCGAATAGTCAACCGACAACTAGTTGTCAGTTGACTATTCGGACTTAGTTTTTTTTGGGTCAAAATCAAAGTTTTTTCTATGTTGGAAAAAAATCGAACTTAGTTTTTCGAATAGTCAACCGACAACTAGTTGTCAGTTGACTATTCGGACTTAGTTTTTTTGGGTCAAAATCAAAGTTTTTTCTATGTTGGAAAAAATCGAACTTAGTTTTTCGAATAGTCAACCGACAACTAGTTGTCAGTTGACTATTCGGACTTAGTTTTTTTTGGGTCAAAATCAAAGTTTTTTCTATGTTGGAAAAAAATCGAACTTAGTTTTTCGAATAGTCAACCGACAACTAGTTGTCAGTTGACTATTCGGACTTAGTTTTTTTGGGTTAAAATCAAAGTTTTTTCTATGTTGGAAAAAAATCGAACTTAGTTTTTCGAATAGTCAACCGACAACTAGTTGTCAGTTGACTATTCGGACTTAGTTTTTTTGTGTCAAAATCAAAGTTTTTTCTATGTTGGAAAAAAATCGAACTTAATTTTTCGAATAGTCAACCGACAACTAGTTGTCAGTTGACTATTCGGACTTAGTTTTTTTTGGGTCAAAATCAAAGTTTTTTCTATGTTGGAAAAAAATCGAACTTAGTTTTTCGAATAGTCAACCGACAACTAGTTGTCAGTTGACTATTCGGACTTAGTTTTTTTTGTGTCAAAATCAAATTTTTTTCTATGTTGGAAAAAAATCGAACTTAGTTTTTCGAATAGTCAACCGACAACTAGTTGTCGGTTGACTATTCGGACTTAGTTTTTTTGGGTCAAAATCAAAGTTTTTTCTATGTTGGAAAAAAATCGAACTTAGTTTTTCGAATAGTCAACCGACAACTAGTTGTCAGTTGACTATTCGGACTTAGTTTTTTTGGGTCAAAATCAAAGTTTTTTCTATGTTGGAAAAAAATCGAACTTAGTTTTTCGAATAGTCATCCGACAACTAGTTGTCAGTTGACTATTCGGACTTAGTTTTTTTGGGTCAAAATCAAAGTTTTTTCGATGTTGGAAAAAAATCGAACTTAGTTTTTCGAATAGTCAACCGACAACTAGTTGTCAGTTGACTATTCGGACTTAGTTTTTTTGTGTCAAAATCAAAGTTTTTTCTATGTTGGAAAAAAAATCGAACTTAGTTTTTCGAATAGTCAACCGACAACTAGTTGTCAGTTGACTATTCGGACTTAGTTTTTTTGTGTCAAAATCAAAGTTTTTTCTATGTTGGAAAAAAATCGAACTTAGTTTTTCGAATAGTCAACCGACAACTAGTTGTCAGTTGACTATTCGGACTTAGTTTTTTTGGGTCAAAATCAAAGTTTTTTCTATGTTGGAAAAAAATCGAACTTAGTTTTTCGAATAGTCAACCGACAACTAGTTGTCAGTTGACTATTCGGACTTAGTTTTTTTTGGGTCAAAATCAAAGTTTTTTCTATGTTGGAAAAAAATCGAACTTAGTTTTTCGAATAGTCAACCGACAACTAGTTGTCAGTTGACTATTCGGACTTAGTTTTGTTGGGTTAAAATCAAAGTTTTTTCTATGTTGGAAAAAAATCGAACTTAGTTTTTCGAATAGTCAACCGACAACTAGTTGTCGGTTGACTATTCGGACTTAGTTTTTTTGGGTCAAAATCAAAGTTCTTTCTATGTTGGAAAAAAATCGAACTTAGTTTTTCGAATAGTCAACCGACAACTAGTTGTCAGTTGACTATTCGGACTTAGTTTTTTTGGGTCAAAATCAAAGTTTTTTCTATGTTGGAAAAAAATCGAACTTAGTTTTTCGAATAGTCAACCGACAACTAGTTGTCAGTTGACTATTCGGACTTAGTTTTTTTGGGTCAAAATCAAAGTTTTTTCTATGTTGGAAAAAAATCGAACTTAGTTTTTCGAATAGTCAACCGACAACTAGTTGTCAGTTGACTATTCGGACTTAGTTTTTTTGGGTCAAAATCAAAGTTTTTTCTATGTTGGAAAAAATCGAACTTAGTTTTTCGAATAGTCAACCGACAACTAGTTGTCAGTTGACTATTCGGACTTAGTTTTTTTTGGGTCAAAATCAAAGTTTTTTCTATGTTGGAAAAAAATCGAACTTAGTTTTTCGAATAGTCAACCGACAACTAGTTGTCAGTTGACTATTCGGACTTAGTTTTTTTGGGTTAAAATCAAAGTTTTTTCTATGTTGGAAAAAAATCGAACTTAGTTTTTCGAATAGTCAACCGACAACTAGTTGTCAGTTGACTATTCGGACTTAGTTTTTTTGTGTCAAAATCAAAGTTTTTTCTATGTTGGAAAAAATCGAACTTAATTTTTCGAATAGTCAACCGACAACTAGTTGTCAGTTGACTATTCGGACTTAGTTTTTTTGGGTCAAAATCAAAGTTCTATGTTGGAAAAAAATCGAACTTAGTTTTTCGAATAGTCAACCGACAACTAGTTGTCGGTTGACTATTATTCGGACTTAGTTTTTTTGGGTCAAAATCAAAGTTTTTTCTATGTTGGAAAAAAATCGAACTTAGCTTTTCGAATAGTCAACCGACAACTAGTTGTCAGTTGACTATTCGGACTTAGTTTTTTTGGGTCAAAATCAAAGTTTTTTCTATGTTGGAAAAAAATCGAACTTAGTTTTTCGAATAGTCAACCGAAAACTAGTTGTCAGTTGACTATTCGGACTTAG
Organism: Rugalucina vietnamica; assembly: GCA_964017185.1. Taxonomy (NCBI): domain Eukaryota; kingdom Metazoa; phylum Mollusca; class Bivalvia; order Lucinida; family Lucinidae; genus Rugalucina; species Rugalucina vietnamica. The sequence continues at coordinate 21,478,534 of OZ024880.1, read as the reverse complement.
TTTTTTTGGGTCAAAATCAAAGTTTTTTCTATGTTGGAAAAAAATCGAACTTAGTTTTTCGAATAGTCAACCGACAACTAGTTGTCAGTTGACTATTCGGACTTAGTTTTTTTGGGTCAAAATCAAAGTTTTTTCTATGTTGGAAAAAAATCGAACTTAGTTTTTCGAATAGTCAACCGACAACTAGTTGTCAGTTGACTATTCGGACTTAGTTTTTTTGGGTCAAAATCAAAGTTTTTTCTATGTTGGAAAAAAATCGAACTTAGTTTTTCGAATAGTCAACCGACAACTAGTTGTCAGTTGACTATTCGGACTTAGTTTTTTTGGGTCAAAATCAAAGTTTTTTCTATGTTGGAAAAAAAATCGAACTTAGTTTTTCGAATAGTCAACCGACAACTAGTTGTCAGTTGACTATTCGGACTTAGTTTTTTTGGGTCAAAATCAAAGTTTTTTCTATGTTGGAAAAAAATCGAACTTAGTTTTTCGAATAGTCAACCGACAACTAGTTGTCAGTTGACTATTCGGACTTAGTAGTTTTTTGGGTCAAAATCAAAGTTTTTTTCTATGTTGGAAAAAAATCGAACTTAGTTTTTCGAATAGTCAACCGACAACTAGTTGTCAGTTGACTATTCGGACTTAGTTTTTTTTGGGTCAAAATCAAAGTTTTTTCTATGTTGGAAAAAAATCGAACTTAGTTTTTCGAATAGTCAACCGACAACTAGTTGTCAGTTGACTATTCGGACTTAGTTTTTTTGGGTTAAAATCAAAGTTTTTTCTATGTTGGAAAAAAATCGAACTTAGTTTTTCGAATAGTCAACCGACAACTAGTTGTCAGTTGACTATTCGGACTTAGTTTTTTTTGTGTCAAAATCAAATTTTTTTTCTATTTTGGAAAAAAATCGAACTTAGTTTTTCGAATAGTCAACCGACAACTAGTTGTCAGTTGACTATTCGGACTTAGTTTTTTTTGGGTCAAAATCAAAGTTTTTTCTATGTTGGAAAAAAATCGAACTTAGTTTTTCGAATAGTCAACCGACAACTAGTTGTCGGTTGACTATTCGGACTTAGTTTTTTTGGGTCAAAATCAAAGTTTTTTCTATGTTGGAAAAAAATCAGCAGAGTGTAGTTAGTTTGTTTTTCGTTTTTCGTTATTCGACATTCAAGATCAGGTGAAGTTAGTTTGTTTTTCGTTTTTCGTTATTCGTTTTTCGTTATTCGTTTTTCATTTTTCGACATTCGAACTGGGACCGAATTTCGTATTTTGACATTCTAAATCCCATTTTGACATTCGAAGTGGGATGGAATTTCGTATTTTGACATTCAAAATCCTATTTTGACATTCGAACTGGGACCGAATTTCTTATTTTGACATTCAAAATCCCATTTTGACATTCGATCTGGGACCGAATTTCGTATTTTGACATTCAAAATCCTATTTTGACATTCGAACTGGGACCGAATTTCTTATTTTGACATTCAAAATCCTATTTTGACATTCGAACTGGGACCGAATTTCGTATTTTGACATTCAAAATCCTATTTTGACATTCGAGCTGGGACCGAATTTCGTATTTTGACATTCAAAATCCTATTTTGACATTCGAGCTGGGACCGAATTTCTTATTTTGACATTCAAAATCCTATTTTGACATTCGAACTGGGACCGAATTTCTTATTTTGACATTCAAAATCCTATTTTGACATTCGAACTGGGATCGAATTTCTTATTTTGAGATTCAAAATCCTATTTTGACATTCGAACTGGGACGGAATTTCGTATTTTGACATTCAAAATCCTATTTCGACATTCGAACTGGGACGGAATTTCGTATTTTGACATTCAAAATCCTATTTTGACATTCGAAATGGGACCGAATTTCTTATTTTGACATTCAAAATCCCATTTTGACATTCGAAGTCGGACCGAATTTCGTATTTTGACATTCAAAATCCCATTTTGACATTCGAACTGGGACCGAATTTCGTATTTTGACATTCAAAATCCTATTTTGACATTCGAACTGGGACCGAATTTCGTATTTTGACATTCAAAAACCTATTTTGACATTCGAACTTGGACCGAATTTCGTATTTTGACATTCAAAATCCTATTTTGACTTTCGAACTGGGACCGAATTTCGTATTTTGACATTCAAAATCCTATTTTGACATTCGAACTGGGACCGAATTTCGTATTTTGACATTCAAAATCCTATTTTGACATTAGAACTGGGACCGAATTTCGTATTTTGACATTCAAAATCCTATTTTGACATTCGAGCTGGGACCGAATTTCGTATTTTGACATTCAAAATCCTATTTTGACATTCGAACTAGGACCGAATTTCTTATTTTGACATTCAAAATCCTATTTTGACATTCGAACTGGGACCGAATTTCGTATTTTGACATTCAAAATCCTATTTTGACATTCGAACCGGGACCGAATTTCGTATTTTGACATTCAAAATCCTATTTTGACATTCGAACTGGGACCGAATTTCGTATTTTGACATTCAAAGTCCTATTTTGACATTCGAACTGGGACCGAATTTCGTATTTTGACATTCAAAATCCTATTTTGACATTCGAACTTGGACCGAATTTCTTATATTGACATTCAAAATCCTATTTTGACATTCGAACTTGGACCGAATTTCGTATTTTGACATTCAAAATCCTATTTTGACATTCGAACTGGGACCGAATTTCGCATTTTGACATTCAAAATCCTATTTTGACATTCGAACTGGGACCGAATTTCGTATTTTGACATTCAAAATCCTATTTTGACATTCGAACTGGGACCGAATTTCGTATTTTGACATTCAAAATCATATTTTGACATTCGAACTGGGACCGAATTTCGTATTTTGACATTCAAAATCCTATTTTGACATTCGAACTGGGACCGAATTTCGTATTTTGACATTCAAAATCCTATTTTGACATTCGAACTGGGACCGAATTTCGTATTTTGACATTCAAAATCCTATTTTGACATTCGAACTGGGACCGAATTTCGTATTTTGACATTCAAAATCCTATTTTGACATTCGAACTGGGACCGAATTTCGTATTTTGACATTCAAAATCCTATTTTGACATTCGAACTTGGACCGAATTTCTTATTTTGACATTCAAAATCCTATTTTGACATTCGAACTGGGACCGAATTTCTTATTTTGACAATCAAAATCCTATTTTGACATTCGAACTGGGACCGAATTTCGTATTTTTACATTCAAAATCCTATTTTGACATTCGAACTGGGACCGAATTTCGTATTTTGACATTCAAAATCCTATTTTGACATTCGAACTGGGACCGAATTTCGTATTTCGACATTCAAAATCCTATTTTGACATTCAAACTGGGACCGAATTTCGTATTTTGACATTCAAAATCCTATTTTGACATTCGAACCTGGACCGAATTTCTTATTTTGACATTCAAAATCCTATTTTGACATTCGAACTGGGACCGAATTTCGTATTTTGACATTCAAAATCCTATTTTGACATTCGAACTGGGACCGAATTTCGTATTTTGACATTCAAAATCCTATTTTGACATTCGAACTGGGACCGAATTTCGTATTTTGACATTCAAAATCCTATTTTGACATTCGAACTGGGACCGAATTTCTTATTTTGACATTCAAAATCCTATTTTGACATTCGAACTGGGACCGAATTTCGTATTTTGACATTCAAAATCCTATTTTGACATTCGAACTGGGACCGAATTTCGTATTTTGACATTCAAAATCCTATTTTGACATTCGAACTGGGACCGAATTTCGTATTTTGACATTCAAAATCCTATTTTGACATTCGAACTGGGACCGAATTTCGTATTTTGACATTCAAAATCCTATTTTGACATTCGAACTGGGACCGAATTTCGTATTTTGACATTCAAAATCCTATTTTGACATTCGAACTTGGACCGAATTTCGTATTTTGACATTCAAAATCCTATTTTGACATTCGAACTGGGACCGAATTTCTTATTTTGACATTCAAAATCCTATTTTGACATTCGAACTGGGACCGAATTTCGTATTTTGACATTCAAAATCCTATTTTGACATTCGAACTGGGACCGAATTTCGTATTTTGACATTCAAAATCCTATTTTGACATTCGAACTGGGACCGAATTTCGTATTTTGACATTCAAAATCCTATTTTGACATTCGAACTGGGACCGAATTTCTTATTTTGACTATCAAAATCCTATATTTTGACATTCGATTTGGCCTTGAATATGCTATTTTGATATTCAAAATACTATTTTGACATTCTATTTGGTCAGGAATATGCTATTTTGATATTCAAAATCCTATTTTGACATTCCATTTGGTCAGAAATATGCTATTTTGACATTCAATATCCTGTTTTGACATTCCATTTGGTGAGGAATCTGCTATTTTGATATTCAAAATCCTATTTTGACATTCAAATTTGCCAAGTATATGCTATTTTGATATTCAAAATCCTATTCTGACATTCTATTTGGTCAAGAATATGCTATTTTGATATTTGGTAGTGGTCGCCCGTTCAGATTCGTTGGTTTTCCCCTGGTTCTCCGAGCTCCTCCACTACGTTGGACCACATAACGCCAACATCCGCGCCTTCAAGAATGCGTATATAAGTTCAATGAGCTTTCTGTGTGATTGAAATAAAATAAACCTTTTTAGTTTGATATTCAAAATCCTATTTTGACATTCGAATTGTCAAGAATATGCTAGTTTGATATTCAAAATCCTATTTGACAGGCTTTTTTTTTTTTTTTTTTTTTTTTTTTTTTTTTTTTTTTTTTTTTTTTTTTTTTGTATGTTATAATGTGCATACCCATATTGTTTGTTAAGGGGTGCTCACACCACAGCGTATAGCGCCAGCGTATGACGACGTATGCGACATTTTGTCCATACGTTGGTGTACGTTGCACATGTTCGGCATAAATTTTGCATAAGTTACGGGTACGCTACAATACGCTGTCATACGTTGTCGTGCGCCGTGTACATGCACAAAATTTCCAAAGTATGGCGACGTACTGATAATACGTTACTAATAAGTTAGGCGTACGCAACGAATACGCTATGCATAAGTTCACGAACGTTACCTGTAAGTAACTCATACGCTCGCATACGTTGTCATACGCCAAAGCTCTCCTGTATTTTTAGCGTATGAGAAAGCGTATTACCAACGTACGAGCAGCGTTTGCCTGGCGCACTCGGAACGTATGCAGCGTATGTGAAACGTGTGAAGAACGTTCTCAGCGTATGCGCAACTTACGCGTAGCGCATTGGTCGGGATTTTATATATAAAAATGGAAGGAATAGGTACTGTGTTCATGATTAAATAGTCACACGGAAGCATCAAAATGGTATACTCGACCAAAAACAATCTGCACAATTGTGTGTATGGCTAAAATTTTATCCACTGTTATATTATCGCTTGTCAAGATAATATTTTTGTAAGGACGGGATGCCTTCAAAGCTCATATTGAATGGCCCTTTATAAAATTGTCGACATATAAAGTTCCAAAGGTTTTTATACCCCGCCACTTGAAAAAGTGCCGTGTATTATGTTATACCCTCCGCAAAAAATTGCGCTCGAGTGTCCGTCCGTCCGTCTGTCTGTCCGTCCGTCAGCGCTTCGTTTCCGGGCTTTATCTTGAGCATTTATTGACCAATTTTCTTCAAACTTTGTATAGGAGTTCATATTAAGAAGGAGTGGTTTGTGATTGAAGATGAGTAAATTTCGTCAAATATGTGCAGAGTTATGGCCCTTGATTTACGTTAAAATTGCGTTTCCGGGCTCTATCTTGAGCATTTATTGACCAATTTTATTCAAACTTTGTATAGGAGTCAATATTAGGAAGGAGTGGTTTGGGATTGAAGATGAGCAATTATTGATCAATTTTCTTCAGACATAGTATAGGAATTCATATTAGGAAGGAGTGGTTTGGGATTGAATATGGGTAAATTTCGTCAAATAAGTACAGAGTTATAGCCCTTGTTTTACGTTAAAATTTCATTTCTAGGCTCTTTGAGCATTTATTGACCAATTTTCTTCAAAGTTTGTGTAGGAGTTCACATCAGGAAAAAGTGGTTGGGGATTGAAGCTAGATAAATTTCGTCAAAATAACTACAGAGTTATGGCCCTTGATTTACGTTAAAATGTCATTTTGATTATTTATCTTGATTTTTATTGACAATTTTTCTTATCAAATTTTGTATAGGAGTTCATATCAGGAAGGAGTGGTTTGGGATTGAAGATGGGTAATTGTTTTCAAATAAATACAGAGTAAATGCCCTTGATTTATGTAGCAATTTCTTTTCCATGCTCTATCTTGAGCATCTTTAGACCAGTTTGCTTCATCCTTTGTATATGAATTCATATCTGGAAGGTATGGTTTGGTATTGTAGATTAATGTCATCAAGATATTCTGTGTATTTGTACTAAATTAAATTTGCGTGGCGGGTATCATGCATGCCTGCAGCGCTTTTATTTTTATTTATTTATTTATTTATTTATTTTTTTTTTTTGTATTTTTTTTTTCAATTCAGTTTAACGTCCCTTTCAAGATTATTTCAACTCATATTATAAGACGGATCAATCGAGAGGTGGGGCAAAACTGACCCATAAACTAATTTCAACCTAATTATAGGAAATGATCCTTCTGAGAAACGATATAAGAACTCCACAAAATGCACCTGAAGAATCAGGTATGTAGATTTCCTTAATCATTTTTCTTTTTCTTTTATTTATTTATTTATTTATTTATTTATTTATTTATTTTTCACTTTTTACTGGATATGTCTAAAGTGCCGGTCCCACTGCGCTTACGATCGCTTAAGATCGCAATACGATTCTCTAAATAATAATTTGGGGATCGTTTCTTTGACCCCAATATGCAAATTAAGTAAGCATAAACACGCTGGAAAACATTTTACATAGTTTGTCTGCGCAGTCTTATCGCAAAACTAATGATTGCGCAATCGTACGATTGCTTACGATTCAGTGGGACTGGCACTTTAGACTCACCTTTTTGACGAACATTGAGTTCGTCAGAAGCACGCTGTGCGTACGTTTGGAAAACGTCAGACGTGCGTTGTACATACGCTCCTTATAAGTCACGAACGTTATGCTAACGCTGGGCGTACGCTGTTATAAGTCATGGTACGCCAGGGATACGTTATGAATAAGCTACTCATACGTTAGACATACGTTTGCGCTAAGCATACGCTTTGCATAAGTTCAGAGAGAGCCTATTCCGGATTTTTAACATAAAATGAACAGCGTATAACAACGTACAACAGCGTACTGGATATTTTTTCATACGCTGCTCATACGTTGGCTAATACGTCAAAGTGGTCTGAACGGGCCTTTAAGTTAATGTAGCTCAGTGTCCATCATTAAGGGAATAGATGCTTATCCGGCGTATCGCTTCATCAGAATAGCATGTCCGTGACATGTATACCCCCTTGAACCAAACGTTTGTAGCAAAGCTAGGGTTTGAAGGGGTATACAATTGTTTTGATCCAAAACATAGATTTTGTGGGTACTCGTTAGCAATGCCTCGCCGAGATGGTTGTAACGTGAACACAAAATCCATGTTTCGAGCAAAAATATGGAAAATATCAAACTTTTTCCTCTGAAAATTTTCAATTTGTCGCGGCAGTTCAAATTGCTGAATATTGCATGGTCGAGGTTTCGTAATGCATTCTTATTGCTTTCTCACAACGTATTCATGGTTGTGTTTTGCTACTGGTTGCACCAGTCCCTGTTGATTGCTTACTTTTAACTTTAAACAAACCCAGAACTCAAACAACAACAAACGTAAGAATCATGTTTTAAGCCTAGGTTACATTTGCCCCGATCATCGTACGATGTTTCGGTCTGCGATATTCCCTACGATTTTTAGACATCGTAGATGATCGTGGGCTACGACGTATGTGTTTAAAATTCATACGGGCATCGTACGATTTCTTTATCTTCCTTTTGTCGACGTTCTGATACAAAAACGCAAGGCCGCATCGTACGGTTGCCGTAGGTCTCCGCAGATTTTAAGTGGATATCGTACGGATCTCGTGCGATGTCCGTACGGAGTCCCTATACGTTCTGATACAAACGCAAGGAGGCCGTACGGTAGTCGTAGGGTCTCCGCAGACCTTAAGTGGAAATCGTATAGCTTGCCATGATCGTACGATGCCAATTTTTGCATTTTCGTGCAGTCTCCGTAGGGTGACCTTACGTTGTCACCACGATTATACGACTTCCTACGAACTCCGTAGCCTCTACGATTTTGTAATAGTCTGCACTATTACAGATTTTTAAAATCGTAAGACCGTAGCCCGTAGATACGTCGTAGGGCATAATACAGGCGCCATACGGAGACCCTGTGATGATCGAGCGGTTACCGCACGATTTTTGTACGATAATTTGTGGACAAAAATCGTACAGTTATCGTGGGGAGGCCGCAACGGGTTCCATAGTATGTTACATTTGCCCAGATCGTTGTACGATTTTTCGGTCTGCGATTTTCCCTACGTTTTTTTTCAACATCGAAGGTGATCATGGGCTACGACGTAGGTGTTTACAATTCATATGGGCACCGTACGATTTCTTGTTCTGGCTTTCTTCGATGTTTTGAGTCAGAACCTCTTGGAGATCTTAGGGAAACGGTAGGGTCTCAACACACTTAAAGTGGAAATCGTACGAAGCCGGTGCGATGCCCGTGAGGAGTCCTTACGATTTCTGACTCAGCCCTTGCGATCTCCCTACGATAGTCGTACGATGTTAGGTGTCCGTCCGTCTTTCGTGTACTACCAAACGTGTACAACCTCACAGTGCATCATGGCTAGGGCAAGCGGTTCACACAAGAAACATCACAGAATTATACAGATGACGGGGAAGCAAACCGCACTGAGCAACAGGATTGTGCAGTTCTTCGAAGACAGGCCGTACTTCTATGATATTTCAAACGAACAATAGAACAACAAAGAATTGAAAGACTCAGAACTGCAGCAGTTTGCCGACACTATCGGCAGGAAACGTAATAGCTCTGTCACACATTCACGTATCAGAGGCGTATCGCTCGCGTATCTATGAAAATGTCAATACGCCGAGGTCTGAGCCGTATTTTGCTCGTGCGACGTATGTACCACGTATGTGTGACGTTCCTGCTACGTTCCCGTGGCGTATACGTGACGTATCTGAACTCGTATGGAATTTCACTTTCGTATGTACGGCGTATCAAGGCGTATGTGCTACGTATGTGTGACGTATGTATGGCTTATGAAGTGTACGCGTGACGAATATACGACGTATGTACTACGTTCCATTCTTATCTGCGGCGTATCTGCTTTGCACCAATTGCTTTTTAATACCTATGAGAACAAACGATTGTGTTCACTTTGTTCATGCAGTTCGCATATTATAGCTATCAATTATCAGGGGTCGAAGATGCCACCGGAGAAATCTAGAGCAACACCGAAGGAAAAAAAAAATGTGGTGGTGGTGGGGGAGGGGGGCATCTCCTAGTTCCCCATCCTGGTCGTAAGAGGACATTAACAAAGATAGAGGCTACACCAAGCATAGCCCTGAAAGAACCCTGCATGGCACTCAGAACCGTGAGAAACAACTGATCCATGGCTTCGGAAAAACGAAAACATGCATATAGAAGCATTAAGATTCTCTTAAAAAGCCACAAAATGTTCCCAATACGTCACACATACTCCACAGCAGCGAAACGTGCGTAGCACATACGTAGCACATACGCCATTGATACGCGAGATACGCCACACGTACGTCGCTGATAGAAACAAAAAGAGAGTCGATGATACGCCACACATACGTCACACATACGTTGCAGATACGAAAGGTACGCTGTACATACGTCACGGTTACGTGACATCTTAACCGCGACGTACGTGTGGCGTATGAGGAGTATGAGCTACGTATCTACGGCGTACCTGCCATGTTGCTTTCTATGTACCACGTATGTGTGACGTATGTACGGCGTATCCGACCTGCCACGTACGTGCCACGAATTTTTAAGTGCACACAAGAAAACGTAGCACCTCGGCGTATGAGGAGTTTGAGCTACGTATTCTCACGTATGTACGTACGCGTGACATACCTTTCGTATCTCGATAAGCCGTAGATACGTGAGTCGATACGCGATAGTGTGACAGCGGTTTAAGTATAGGGAAAGTGTTCTCTTTAAACATCGAAAGAAAAACTTAATTATTATCGTATTCTGTTGTAGGTTCGCTTATAAGCTATTGAAAATAGCTGCATGCACGAGTACTCTCACTGGGCATGAGTATTCACAACTTTCGGAAAAAAGCTACAGCGACTTCGGTTTACAAGAAACAAATATCCTCCCTGTGGCGAATAATTATGTTCAGCGGCTGTTTGGTTCAGATTTTAGAATCATGCGCATTTTCATGGGATGTGGCATGTAGCTGGTTGTTAGGCAGTCTACCGTACTGAGCTGACGGGTCCCATTTGGCTTCACCAAGAAAGGTATCATTTCGCCAAATCTCGTCGGGCCATCGGACATGATCGATAAAAACCGCCCTGGGCCGACTTATATTTCTGAACGCAAGCCACTGTGAACGACGTCATTTTTGGTCGAAATTTGTTCGAAACGTAAGGTCATGAAACTGATCGTTTCGGTTCATTCTTGTCCATTCGGTTTTATTTTGACTGGTTGTCATTGTCGCAAAATATTCGTGATCTATCCATATGATGACCGCACGATACCCGTACGATTGTAATAACCTTGCGATATAGCCGTACGTATGTCGCACGATCACCCTGAAGGTCTACAATTATCTTACGATTTTAGTCCCCAACTTATCATAAAAACCGTGCGGTGACCGCTCGATCACCGCATGGTTTCCGTAAGGCGCCCGTACGATACTACCTACGACGTGTCTACGGGCTACGGTCTTACATTTTTTAAAAAATTATAAAATTGCAGACTACTACAAAATCGTACTGGAGGCTACGGAGATCGTAGAAAGCCGTAGGAAGCCGTAGAATCGTAGGAACATCGTAGGGTCACCCTGTGGAGACCGCACGAAAATGCAAAAAATGACATCGCACGATCATCGCAAGCTAATCGTAGGCCAAATATAACCTAGTCTCTACTCATAGCATTTATCAATTACAAGCAATTACTGTAAAAAAATCTCTAACAGTTTTCCCACTAATGTGTTGGTAACACTAGCACTTACGGATAGTTTCGGATGAAATTTTTAAACCTTTTTGAGCTAAGCTAAAATAATTTGACTGGGGTTAGATAAGGGTACTTAAGGATGAACATATTATATCCTTAAGTACCCTTGTCTTGCATAAATTCGTCACAAAATTTTAGCTATGCCACAAAAATATCCACAAAAATATCAGAATTTCACCCAAACTATTCTTAAGAAATAGTGTGACATACGCCCCTGTTTCACTGGAATGCGAGAACTGGAGACAAAATGTTGCGGCGACAGGTTCGCGACACTCGCGCGACAGTCTTGCGAAATATTTTGGCATAAAAATTTTTAACATGTTTAAAACTTTCGCGACCAGTTCTCGACTAGTTAAGCTAGTATCTCACTGGCATGCGAATTTAATCTAGTATTCTGCTGGCATGCGAATGTCCCTCGACTGTTTTGCGAATTTAATCGGACTTTCGCACGACAATCGTGCGAGTGTCGCACGAGTGTCGTGAGAATTTTCAAGTGTCGCGAACAGGCCGCGAAGGTTTTGAACATGTTTAAAAATTTAATGCAATTTTTTTTTGCCAAAATGTTTCGCAAGACTGTCGCGTGCGCGACTGTCTTGAAACAGTCGTACGACGTTTGAATGTCAAAATACGAAATTCGGTCCCAGATCGAATGTCATAATAGGATTTTGAATGTCAAAATACGAAATTCGGTCCCAGTTCGAATGTCAAAATAGGATTTTGAATGTCAAAATACGAAATTCGGTCCCAGTTCGAATGTCAAAATAGGATTTTGAATGTCAAAAGTTCGAATGTCAAAATAGGATTTTGAAAGTCAAAATACGAAATTCGGTCCCAGTTCGAATGTCAAAATAGGATTTTGAATGTCAAAATACGAAATTCGGTCCCAGTTCGAATGTCAAAATAGGATTTTGAATGTCAAAATAAGAAATTCGGTCCCAGTTCGAATGTCAAAATAGGATTTTGAATGTCAAAATAAGAAATTCGGTCCCAGTTCGAATGTCAAAATAGGATTTTGAATGTCAAAATAAGAAATTCGGTCCCAGTTCGAATGTCAAAATAGGATTTTGAATGTCAAAATACGAAATTCGGTCCAAGTTCGAATGTCAAAATAGGATTTTGAATGTCAAAATACGAAATTCGGTCCCAGTTCGAATGTCAAAATACGATTTTGAATGTCAAAATACGAAATTCGGTCCCAGTTCGAATGTCAAAATAGGATTTTGAATGTCAAAATACGAAATTCGGTCCCAGTTCGAATGTCAAAATAGGATTTTGAATGTCAAAATACGAAATTCGATCCCAGTTCGAATGTCAAAATAGGATTTTGAATGTCAAAATACGAAATTCGGTCCCAGTTCGAATGTCAAAATAGGATTTTGAATGTCAAAATAAGAAATTCGGTCCAAGTTCGAATGTCAAAATAGGATTTTGAATGTCAAAATACGAAATTCTGTCCAAGTTCGAATGTCAAAATAGGATTTTGAATGTCAAAATACGAAATTCGGTCCCAGTTCTAATGTCAAAATAGGATTTTGAATGTCAAAATAAGAAATTCGGTCCAAGTTCAAATGTCAAAATAGGATTTTGAATGTCAAAATAAGAAATTCGGTCCAAGTTCGAATGTCAAAATAGGATTTTGAATGTCAAAATAAGAAATTCGGTCCCAGTTCGAATGTCAAAATAGGATTTTGAATGTCAAAATAAGAAATTCGGTCCAAGTTCGAATGTCAAAATAGGATTTTGAATGTCAAAATAAGAAATTCGGCTCCAGTTCGAATGTCAAAATAGGATTTTGAATGTCAAAATAAGAAATTCGGTCCAAGTTCGAATGTCAAAATAGGATTTTGAATGTCAAAATACGAAATTCGGTCCCAGTTCGAATGTCAAAATAGGATTTTGAATGTCAAAATACGAAATTCGGTCCCAGTTCGAATGTCAAAATAGGATTTTGAATGTCAAAATAGGATTTTGAATGTCAAAATAAGAAATTCGGTCCCAGTTCGAAAGTCAAAATAGGATTTTGAATGTCAAAATAAGAAATTCGGTCCCAGTTCGAATGTCAAAATAGGATTTTGAAGGTCAAAATAAGAAATTCGGTCCCAGTTCGAATGTCAAAATAGGATTTTGAAGGTCAAAATACGAAAATAGGATTTTGAATGTCAAAATAAGAAATTCGGTCCCAGTTCGAAAGTCAAAATAGGATTTTGAATGTCAAAATAAGAAATTCGGTCCCAGTTCGAATGTCAAAATAGGATTTTGAAGGTCAAAATAAGAAATTCGGTCCCAGTTCGAATGTCAAAATAGGATTTTGAAGGTCAAAATACGAAATTCGGTCCCAGTTCGAATGTCAAAATAGGATTTTGAAGGTCAAAATACGAAATTCGGTCCCAGTTCGAATGTCAAAATAGGATTTTGAATGTCAAAATACGAAATTCGGCCCCAGTTCGAATGTCAAAATAGGATTTTGAATGTCAAAATACGAAATTCGGTCCAAGTTCGAATGTCAAAATAGGATTTTGAATGTCAAAATACGAAATTCGGTCCCAGTTCGAATGTCAAAATAGGATTTTGAATGTCAAAATACGAAATTCGGTCCCAGTTCGAATGTCAAAATAGGATTTTGAATGTCAAAATACGAAATTCGGTCCCAGTTCGAATGTCAAAATAGGATTTTGAATGTCAAAATACGAAATTCGGTCCCAGTTCGAATGTCAAAATAGGATTTTGATTGTCAAAATACGAAATTCGGTCCCAGTTCGAATGTCAAAATAGGATTTTGAATGTCAAAATACGAAATTCGGTCCCAGTTCGAATGTCAAAATAGGATTTTGAATGTCAAAATACGAAATTCGGTCCCATTTCGAATGTCAAAATAGGATTTTGAATGTCAAAATACGAAATTCGGTCCCAGTTCGAATGTCAAAATAGGATTTTGAATGTCAAAATACGAAATTCGGTCCCATTTTGAATGTCAAAATAGGATTTTGAATGTCAAAATACTAAATTCGGTCCAACTTCGAATGTCAAAATAGGATTTTGAATGTCAAAATACGAAATTCGGTCCAAGTTCGAATGTCAAAATAGGATTTTGAATGTCAAAATAAGAAATTCGGTCGAAGTTCGAATGTCAAAATAGGATTTTGAATAGCAAAATAAGGAATTCGGTCCTAGTTCGAATGTCAAAATAGGATTTTGAATGTCAAAATACGAATTTCGGTCCCAGTTCGAATGTCAAAATAGGATTTTGAATGTCAAAATACGAAATTCGGTCCCAGTTCGAATGTCAAAATAGGATTTTGAATGTCAAAATAAGAAATTCGGTCCCAGTTCGAATGTCAAAATAGGATTTTGAATGTCAAAATACGAAATTCGGTCCCAGTTCGAATGTCAAAATAGGATTTTGAATGTCAAAATACGAAATTCGGTCCCAGTTCGAATGTCAAAATAGGATTTTGAATGTCAAAATACAAAATTCGGTCCCAGTTCGAATGTCAAAATAGGATTTTGTATGTCAAAATACGAAATTCGGTCCCAGTTCGAATGTCAAAATAGGATTTTGAATGTCAAAATACGAAATTCGGTCCAAGTTCGAATGTCAAAATAGGATTTTGAATGTCAAAATACGAAATTCGGTCCAAGTTCGAATGTCAAAATAGGATTTTGAATGTCAAAATACGAAATTCGGTCCCAGTTCGAATGTCAAAATAGGATTTTGAATGTCAAAATACGAAATTCGGTCCCAGTTCGAATGTCAAAATAGGATTTTGAATGTCAAAATACGAAATTCGGTCCCAGTTCGAATGTCAAAATAGGATTTTGAATGTCAAAATACGAAATTCGGTCCCAGTTCGAATGTCAATATAGGATTTTGAATGTCAAAATACGAAATTCGGTCCCAGTTCGAATGTCAAAATAGGATTTTGAATGTCAAAATACGAAATTCGGTCCCAGTTCGAATGTCAAAATAGGATTTTGAATGTCAAAATACGAAATTCGGTCCCAGTTCGAATGTCAAAATAGGATTTTGAATGTCAAAATACGAAATTCGGTCCCAGTTCGAATATCAAAATAGGATTTTGAATGTCAAAATGCGAAATTCGGTCCCAGTTCGAATGTCAAAATAGGATTTTGAATGTCAAAATGCGAAATTCGGTCCCAGTTCGAATGTCAAAATAGGATTTTGAATGTCAAAATACGAAATTCGGTCCCAGTTCGAATGTCAAAATAGGATTTTGAATGTCAATATAAGAAATTCGGTCCAAGTTCGAATGTCAAAATAGGATTTTGAATGTCAAAATACGAAATTCGGTCCCAGTTCGAATGTCAAAATAGGATTTTGAATGTCAAAATACGAAATTCGGTCCCAGTTCGAATGTCAATATAGGATTTTGAATGTCAAAATACGAAATTCGGTCCCAGTTCGAATGTCAAAATAGGATTTTGAATGTCAAAATACGAAATTCGGTCCCAGTTCGAATGTCAAAATAGGATTTTGAATGTCAAAATACGAAATTCGGTCCCAGTTCGAATGTCAAAATAGGATTTTGAATGTCAAAATACGAAATTCGGTCCCAGTTCGAATGTCAAAATAGGATTTTGAATGTCAAAATACGAAATTCGGTCCCAGTTCGAATGTCAAAATAGGATTTTGAATGTCAAAATAAGAAATTCGGTCCCAGTTCGAATGTCAAAATAGGATTTTGAATGTCAAAATACGAAATTCGGCCCCAATTCGAATGTCAAAATAGGATTTTGAATGTCAAAATACGAAATTCGGTCCCAGTTCGAATGTCAAAATAGGATTTTGAATGTCAAAATATGAAATTCGGTCCCAGTTCGAATGTCAAAATAGGATTTTGAATGTCAAAATACGAAATTCGGTCCCAGTTCGAATGTCAAAATAGGATTTTGAATGTCAAAATACGAAATTCGGTCCCAGTTCGAATGTCAAAATAGGATTTTGAATGTCAAAATACGAAATTCAGTCCCAGTTCGAATGTCAAAATAGGATTTTGAATGTCAAAATACGAAATTCGGTCCCAGTTCGAATGTCAAAATAGGATTTTGAATGTCAAAATACGAAATTCGGTCCCAGTTCGAATGTCAAAATAGGATTTTGAATGTCAAAATACGAAATTCGGTCCCAGTTCGAATGTCAAAATAGGATTTTGAATGTCAAAATACGAAATTCGGTCCCAGTTCGAATATCAAAATAGGATTTTGAATGTCAAAATGCGAAATTCGGTCCCAGTTCGAATGTCAAAATAGGATTTTGAATGTCAAAATGCGAAATTCGGTCCCAGTTCGAATGTCAAAATAGGATTTTGAATGTCAAAATACGAAATTCGGTCCCAGTTCGAATGTCAAAATAGGATTTTGAATGTCAATATAAGAAATTCGGTCCAAGTTCGAATGTCAAAATAGGATTTTGAATGTCAAAATACGAAATTCGGTCTCAGTTCGAATGTCAAAATAGGATTTTGAATGTCAAAATACGAAATTCGGTCCCAGTTCGAATGTCAAAATAGGATTTTGAATGTCAAAATACGAAATTCGGTCCCAGTTCGAATGTCAAAATAGGATTTTGAATGTCAAAATACGAAATTCGGTCCCAGTTCGAATGTCAAAATAGGATTTTGAATGTCAAAATACGAAATTCGGTCCCAGTTCGAATGTCAAAATAGGATTTTGAATGTCAAAATAAGAAATTCGGTCCCAGTTCGAATGTCAAAATAGGATTTTGAATGTCAAAATACGAAATTCAGTCCCAGCTCGAATGTCAAAATAGGATTTTGAATGTCAAAATACGAAATTCGGTCCCAGTTCGAATGTCAAAATAGGATTTTGAATGTCAAAATACGAAATTCGGTCCCAGTTCGAATGTCAAAATAGGATTTTGAATGTCAAAATACGAAATTCGGTCCCAGTTCGAAAGTCAAAATAGGATTTTGAATGTCAAAATACGAAATTCGGTCCAAGTTCGAATGTCAAAATAGGTTTTTGAATGTCAAAATACGAAATTCGGTCCCAGTTCGAATGTCAAAATGGGATTTTGAATGTCAAAATACGAAATTCGGTCCCAGTTCGAATGTCAAAATGGGATTTTGAATGTCAAAATACGAAATTCGGTCCGAGTTCGAATGTCAAAATGGGATTTTGAATGTCAAACTAAGAAATTCGGTCCCATTTCGAATGTCAAAATAGGATTTTGAATGTCAAAATACGAAATTCCGTCCCAGTTCGAATGTCAAAATAGGATTTTGAATGTCAAAATACGAAATTCCGTCCCAGTTCGAATGTCAAAATAGGATTTTAAATGTCAAAATAAGAAATTCGGTCCCAGTTCGAATGTCAAAATAGGATTTTGAATGTCAAAATAAGAAATTCGGTCCCAGTTCGAATGTCAAAATAGGATTTTGAATGTCAAAATAAGAAATTCGGTCCCAGCTCGAATGTCAAAATAGGATTTTGAATGTCAAAATACGAAATTCGGTCCCAGCTCGAATGTCAAAATAGGATTTTGAATGTCAAAATACGAAATTCGGTGCCAGTTCGAATGTCAAAATAGGATTTTGAATGTCAAAATACGAAATTCGGTCCCAGTTCGAATGTCAAAATGGGATTTTGAATGTCAAAATACGAAATTCGGTCCCAGTTCGAATGTCAAAATAGGATTTTGAATGTCAAAATACGAAATTCCATCCCAGTTCGAATGTCAAAATGGGATTTAGAATGTCAAAATACGAAATTCGGTCCCAGTTCGAATGTCGAAAAACGAAAAACGAATAACGAAAAACGAATAACGAAAAACGAAAAACAAACTAACTTCACCTGATCTTGAATGTCGAATAACGAAAAACGAAAAACAAACTAACTTCACTCTGCTGATTTTTTTCCAACATAGAAAAAACTTTGATTTTGACCCAAAAAAACTAAGTCCGAATAGTCAACCAACAACTAGTTGTCGGTTGACTATTCGAAAAACTAAGTTCGATTTTTTTCCAACATAGAAAAAACTTTGATTTTAACCCAAAAAAACTAAGTCCGAATAGTCAACTGACAACTAGTTGTCGGTTGACTATTCGAAAAACTAAGTTCGATTTTTTTCCAACATAGAAAAAACTTTGATTTTGACCCAAAAAAAACTAAGTCCGAATAGTCAACTGACAACTAGTTGTCGGTTGACTATTCGAAAAACTAAGTTCGATATTTTCCAACATAGAAAAAACTTTGATTTTGACCCAAAAAAACTAAGTCCGAATAGTCAACTGACTAGTTGTCGGTTGACTATTCGAAAAACTAATCCGATTTTTTTCCAACATAGAAAAAAACTTTGATTTTGACCCAAAAAAAACTAAGTCCGAATAGTCAACTGACAACTAGTTGTCGGTTGACTATTCGAAAAACTAAGTTCGATTTTTTTCCAACATAGAAAAAACTTTGATTTTGACACAAAAAAACTAAGTCCGAATAGTCAACCGACAACTAGTTGTCGGTTGACTATTCGAAAAACTAAGTTCGATTTTTTTCCAACATAGAAAAAACTTTGATTTTGACCCAAAAAAACTAAGTCCGAATAGTCAACTGACAACTAGTTGTCGGTTGACTATTCGAAAAACTAAGTTCGATTTTTTTCCAACATAGAAAAAACTTTGATTTTGACCCAAAAAAAGTAAGTCCGAATAGTCAACTGACAACTAGTTGTCGGTTGACTATTCGAAAAACTAAGTTCGATTTTTTTCCAACATAGAAAAAACTTTGATTTTGACCCAAAAAAAGTAAGTCCGAATAGTCAACTGACAACTAGTTGTCGGTTGACTATTCGAAAAACTAAGTTCGATTTTTTTCCAACATAGAAAAAACTTTGATTTTGACCCAAAAAAACTAAGTCCGAATAGTCAACTGACAACTAGTTGTCGGTTGACTATTCGAAAAACTAAGTTCGATTTTTTTCCAACATAGAAAAAACTTTGATTTTGACCCAAAAAAACTAAGTCCGAATAGTCAACTGACAACTAGTTGTCGGTTGACTATTCGAAAAACTAAGTTCGATTTTTTTCCAACATAGAAAAAACTTTGATTTTGACCCAAAAAAACTAAGTCCGAATAGTCAACTGACAACTAGTTGTCGGTTGACTATTCGAAAAACTAAGTTCGATTTTTTTTCCAACATAGAAAAAAACTTGATTTTGACACAAAAAAAACTAAGTCCGAATAGTCAACTGACAACTAGTTGTCGGTTGACTATTCGAAAAACTAAGTTCGATTTTTTTCCAACATAGAAAAAACTTTGATTTTGACCCAAAAAAAACTAAGTCCGAATAGTCAACTGACAACTAGTTGTCGGTTGACTATTCGAAAAACTAAGTTCGATTTTTTTCCAACATAGAAAAAACTTTGATTTTGACACAAAAAAACTAAGTCCGAATAGTCAACTGACAACTAGTTGTCGGTTGACTATTCGAAAAACTAAGTTCGATTTTTTCCAACATAGAAAAAACTTTGATTTTGACCCAAAAAAACTAAGTCCGAATAGTCAACTGACAACTAGTTGTCGGTTGACTATTCGAAAAACTAAGTTCGATTTTTTTCCAACATAGAAAAAACTTTGATTTTGACCCAAAAAAAACTAAGTCCGAATAGTCAACTGACAACTAGTTGTCGGTTGACTATTCGAAAAACTAAGTTCGATTTTTTTCCAACATAGAAAAAACTTTGATTTTGACCCAAAAAAACTAAGTCCGAATAGTCAACTGACAACTAGTTGTCGGTTGACTATTCGAAAAACTAAGTTCGATTTTTTTCCAACATAGAAAAAACTTTGATTTTGACACAAAAAAAACTAAGTCCGAATAGTCAACTGACAACTAGTTGTCGGTTGACTATTCGAAAAACTAAGTTCGATTTTTTCCAACATAGAAAAAACTTTGATTTTGACCCAAAAAAAACTAAGTCCGAATAGTCAACCGACAACTAGTTGTCGGTTGACTATTCGAAAAACTAAGTTCGATTTTTTTCCAACATAGAAAAAACTTTGATTTTGACCCAAAAAAAACTAAGTCCGAATAGTCAACTGACAACTAGTTGTCGGTTGACTATTCGAAAAACTAAGTTCGATTTTTTTCCAACATAGAAAAAACTTTGATTTTGACCCAAAAAAACTAAGTCCGAATAGTCAACTGACAACTAGTTGTCGGTTGACTATTCGAAAAACTAAGTTCGATTTTTTTCCAACATAGAAAAAACTTTGATTTTGACACAAAAAAAAAAGTCCGAATAGTCAACTGACAACTAGTTGTCGGTTGACTATTCGAAAAACTAAGTTCGATTTTTTTCCAACATAGAAAAAACTTTGATTTTGACCCAAAAAAACTAAGTCCGAATAGTCAACTGACAACTAGTTGTCGGTTGACTATTCGAAAAACTAAGTTCGATTTTTTTCCAACATAGAAAAAACTTTGATTTTGACCCAAAAAAACTAAGTCCGAATAGTCAACTGACAACTAGTTGTCGGTTGACTATTCGAAAAACTAAGTTCGATTTTTTTCCAACATAGAAAAAACTTTGATTTTGACCCAAAAAAACTAAGTCCGAATAGTCAACTGACAACTAGTTGTCGGTTGACTATTCGAAAAACTAAGTTCGATTTTTTTCCAACATAGAAAAAACTTTGATTTTGACCCAAAAAAACTAAGTCCGAATAGTCAACTGACAACTAGTTGTCGGTTGACTATTCGAAAAACTAAGTTCGATTTTTTTCCAACATAGAAAAAACTTTGATTTTGACCCAAAAAAACTAAGTCCGAATAGTCAACTGACAACTAGTTGTCGGTTGACTATTCGAAAAACTAAGTTCGATTTTTTTCCAACATAGAAAAAACTTTGATTTTGACCCAAAAAAACTAAGTCCGAATAGTCAACTGACAACTAGTTGTCGGTTGACTATTCGAAAAACTAAGTTCGATTTTTTTCCAACATAGAAAAAACTTTGATTTTGACCCAAAAAAACTAAGTCCGAATAGTCAACTGACAACTAGTTGTCGGTTGACTATTCGAAAAACTAAGTTCGATTTTTTTCCAACATAGAAAAAACTTTGATTTTGACCCAAAAAAACTAAGTCCGAATAGTCAACTGACAACTAGTTGTCGGTTGACTATTCGAAAAACTAAGTTCGATTTTTTTCCAACATAGAAAAAACTTTGATTTTGACCCAAAAAAACTAAGTCCGAATAGTCAACTGACAACTAGTTGTCGGTTGACTATTCGAAAAACTAAGTTCGATTTTTTTCCAACATAGAAAAAACTTTGATTTTGACCCAAAAAAACTAAGTCCGAATAGTCAACTGACAACTAGTTGTCGGTTGACTATTCGAAAAACTAAGTTCGATTTTTTTCCAACATAGAAAAAACTTTGATTTTGACCCAAAAAAACTAAGTCCGAATAGTCAACTGACAACTAGTTGTCGGTTGACTATTCGAAAAACTAAGTTCGATTTTTTTCCAACATAGAAAAAACTTTGATTTTGACCCAAAAAAACTAAGTCCGAATAGTCAACTGACAACTAGTTGTCGGTTGACTATTCGAAAAACTAAGTTCGATTTTTTTCCAACATAGAAAAAACTTTGATTTTGACCCAAAAAAACTAAGTCCGAATAGTCAACTGACAACTAGTTGTCGGTTGACTATTCGAAAAACTAAGTTCGATTTTTTTCCAACATAGAAAAAACTTTGATTTTGACCCAAAAAAACTAAGTCCGAATAGTCAACTGACAACTAGTTGTCGGTTGACTATTCGAAAAACTAAGTTCGATTTTTTTCCAACATAGAAAAAACTTTGATTTTGACCCAAAAAAACTAAGTCCGAATAGTCAACTGACAACTAGTTGTCGGTTGACTATTCGAAAAACTAAGTTCGATTTTTTTCCAACATAGAAAAAACTTTGATTTTGACCCAAAAAAACTAAGTCCGAATAGTCAACTGACAACTAGTTGTCGGTTGACTATTCGAAAAACTAAGTTCGATTTTTTTCCAACATAGAAAAAACTTTGATTTTGACCCAAAAAAACTAAGTCCGAATAGTCAACTGACAACTAGTTGTCGGTTGACTATTCGAAAAACTAAGTTCGATTTTTTTCCAACATAGAAAAAACTTTGATTTTGACCCAAAAAAACTAAGTCCGAATAGTCAACTGACAACTAGTTGTCGGTTGACTATTCGAAAAACTAAGTTCGATTTTTTTCCAACATAGAAAAAACTTTGATTTTGACCCAAAAAAACTAAGTCCGAATAGTCAACTGACAACTAGTTGTCGGTTGACTATTCGAAAAACTAAGTTCGATTTTTTTCCAACATAGAAAAAACTTTGATTTTGACCCAAAAAAACTAAGTCCGAATAGTCAACTGACAACTAGTTGTCGGTTGACTATTCGAAAAACTAAGTTCGATTTTTTTCCAACATAGAAAAAACTTTGATTTTGACCCAAAAAAACTAAGTCCGAATAGTCAACTGACAACTAGTTGTCGGTTGACTATTCGAAAAACTAAGTTCGATTTTTTTCCAACATAGAAAAAACTTTGATTTTGACCCAAAAAAACTAAGTCCGAATAGTCAACTGACAACTAGTTGTCGGTTGACTATTCGAAAAACTAAGTTCGATTTTTTTCCAACATAGAAAAAACTTTGATTTTGACCCAAAAAAACTAAGTCCGAATAGTCAACTGACAACTAGTTGTCGGTTGACTATTCGAAAAACTAAGTTCGATTTTTTTCCAACATAGAAAAAACTTTGATTTTGACACAAAAAAACTAAGTCCGAATAGTGGCAGAAAAAAGCTAAGTGCAAAGTTGACCAAAAATAACTTAGTTTTTTGAATAGTCAACCGTCAACCGACAACCGACAACTAACTTGACGTTCGTGAAAAGGTCCTGAGTTTTCCAATAAGCTCACCTATGAACCTTCGGCTCAGGTGAGCTAAAAATGGCAAAGACAACCATTAGATGAACACCACCTAAGCCATTCATGGCGAAGATGAGAATCAAAGAGAGCTCCATCCTCCATGGCGCAGTAGCGCCTTATAAACCAGGCTTCTCCAGTCTGTCTCCCCGTTATGCTTAGCTGTTGATGTGACGTTAAACCCCTGAAACTGACCAGGTGGTCAGTTGGTTGATTGGGGTTTAACGTCCCACCAACAGCTAAGGTCATATGGAGACGGGCAGGTGGTCAGTGGTCACTTTCAGTTGTGAGTGTGTGTGTGGGGGGGGGGGGGGGGAGAGGGGATCCATGGTTATTTAGTACTCTACGTCGGCGAGGAATGTTCCAGACATGAATTCCACTCAGGCGGAGACTCAAAATCGGTGTACCCAGAGACAATGTTTTATTGATTGGAAATGGCAAGGTTAAGCACCGCATTTCAATACATCTTACACCACCGCTGTCCCCAACAGCATACTCATATTTACCATTGCTTGTTTTGATGCTTAATGCCAGTCAATATCCTTGCTCATGACGGGACATTATCAACATTTTGTGGGACTTCTATCCTACATTGGAGATGTCATGACATCCGAAATGTGCCTCGAATATAACCACCTTAGTAAGCATGGTTTGACTTGACCACTTTTCCTGGGCTGCTCTAAGCGGTTAAGCCAGTATATAATCAATTTAGCTTTGCCTGAAGGCACAAAAAGCCCGACTATCTGTTTCTTAAACCCCCATAAATTGGAACCCACATTACATTTATCTTTACACAGGCACCAAAAGACAAAACGAAACCACGTGTATCTGTTGATGTAATATTTGCATATATACGTCTATTTTCATCTCGCCGATGATCGACCTAGACTGCCTTTTAAGACACCAATGTCGTATTTATATGTACTGACACACTTTTAGCTGCCTAGCAGTTCTGACAATGACGTCAATACAGTTAGATCGTGAGTGATAAAAATGAACGACTGACCTTAAAAGTTCCATTTAAGAGGGCCATATAAAAAGCTCTCATCTCGATTCTATCTTAAATACGATCCATAATGCTCCCTCGTGATGTTTCTCCACAGAGCTAAACGTCTGATCTCCATAATACTCGGGTTAACCGCTTAGAAGGTATAGTATGAGATAAACTCCTAAATGAGCCTATGCGTGAGAAAACCAACAATTTGGGTTCCGACCAGGTCCGACAAAAACCGGCCTGTACAGTCACAGATGCAGGCTAGAAGCTTGAAATTTCGGATTTAAGAAGAAGAAGGATTGTACTATCCGTACAGCGAAAACAAAGGCGCTGATCAGCTGTGCAGTTACTGCACAGCTGATCTGCGGCTTTGTTTTCGCCTATACAAATTGTTGGTTTTCTCACGCACACGCTCAAATGATTATGTCAACTTCGGCGAACATTTAGGCGCCATTCAATACTATTCAGCCCAATCGGCGACGATCTAGCATGACCATATGTATGCCTATTTTCTGGGCAGAAAATCACGCAAAAATTCTCCAATGAACATAGAGGATACTTATTTTCCTTTTCAGTCTAGCAATCGTCCATATAGCCATTCACTGCAGAAGGCAGACATTTTGCATCCACGTTTGTTTTATGAAAATAGTGAACGACCCCCTTACATGTTTTCAGTATAGAAGTCTGCGGTTATTTGAGTTCAAGCTCTATTCTATTTACGTCGATGTAACGCTGTGCCGTCGTATTTTCATTCCTTCTATGATGAACCCTTAAAAAGGTTCTTTTTTGTTTTGGGATCATAAAAAGAGTTTCATCACTGGTGAGGTTTGGTTGTTTGCATTTCCTGCTATGATTATATACATCTGTTGCATTTCTCTTTAGTAAACAATTGGCCAGTTTTTATCTAGATGTCAGGTCTAAGAGTGTCAATGTCTGAACACATTGCAAAAACTTGCCCATGCAATATACAGAGATTTTTTTTCTGCAGTAAAAATTGAAAATTTCATTGGAAAATTTTTGATATTTTTGATAATTTGGCTCAAAATATTGATTGTGGGTACACGTTAGAACCGCCTACACGTTAGAACCGCCTCGCCGAGGCGGTTCTAACGAGTACCCACAATCTATGTTTTGGATCAAAAATAACAAATGTAAACCCCAGTTTTACTGTATAAAAGTGGGGTATGAGTGGGTATACTTTTCGTGGACATGTTAAGCGCTCCGCCCACCAGGGCTTGTAAAAACTGGTCGTCTCTGCACAGAACAGCAAATAAAGATACATTCATAATTTAGAAAAATATAATGCATACGCGACCTATTGACATTTCCTTCTTACCATTTGACCTTGCCCTTAAGAGGACAAGGTCATCACAAGATGTAACATGCATTGTTTAATTGAAATCAGTTTACCGGTTGTGGAGAAAAATATTTTGAAGGAGTTTTGCCATGAATGACAATGGTGGCGATCTTGGTCATGTGACCTGGATTATTTATATTACATTGCAAAGACTTCCATTACTAACCTGGTAGCCTTGACAGTTTTCTGCTATTATATTTATAAAACTCATTTTTCGATAGGTACAAAATGCGGACACGAGGCTGGCTGTGTTTGTGCCTGCTGATCTGCGTGTCAACTGTACACGCGGCCGTTGTGCCCACTGACTGTAAGCAAGTTTGCAGTGAACCAGTCCTTCATGACCACCATCTGCGAGCTCATTGTGGGTGTGAGGGACATATTAAACAACATTGTAAGGCTTTGGTGGTTGTGGTTATTGTTCGTTGTTTACGTCCCATCCAGAAAAGCGAAACGTATTTGAGCCTGTGCAGGAGAATACCAACAATTTGGGTTCCGACCAGGTTCGACACAAACCGGGCTGTACAGTCACAGAAGATGGCTAAAGGATTGAAATTTTGGATTTAGAAAGTGGAGGAATTTTACTATCCGTGTAGCAAAAACAAAACGGGCGCTGATCAGCTTCGCAGTTACTGCGAAGCTGATCTGCGCCTTTGTTTTTGCCTATGCAGATTGTTGGTTTTTCCAATACAGCGGCTCATTTGGCTTTGATAGTGGTTTTCCGTTTTTACGTTCCACCCAACAGCTAAGGGTGCATGGAGACGGGACATTGGTTTAAGGGCTCATCCAAAAGATTATAGAATCCTAGGCTCGAGCACGCGACCCTTGGTTCACAAGGTGACTGACTTAACCACGACGCTACGCAGACTACTGTCGTAGGATTTGCTCATTGAAAAGACTTGATTGTTTCGAAAACAAACAAAATAATGAGTGGTGCAGTGGTTATGTCACTCGCCTTGTAAACCAGGGGTCGCAGGTTCGTTCCCGGGCTTCTCCAGTCCGTCGGATGGGACTATAAACCGAGGTCCCGTCTCCATATGACCTAAGCTGTTGGTGGGACGTTAAACCCCAATCAACCAACCAACAAAAATAATGAGATAGACTGCATACTCGATACGTATTAGCCAAAACATGATTGCTTGCAATGCAAGGCTCAACTTGAATGCATGGTGACAAAGTGTATCTTCGTTTTTGAAAACGATTACAGTTTTGTAAAATTAACTTCAGTACATATGCATTTCTAAATACCAGGGACCAGTTGTTCAAAATTAATGATGTCGTTAGTTAACGATTCTTTAAAATTTCAAATGGCTATATTACAAACACACGATGTCATGGCATTCCAACATAATATAGTTGGTTGGAAGTCACATAAAATTGAGGCAACGTATCGGCATGACCATAGCTGTTGACTAGAACGTACTTTTAGCATCAATTCAAATAGACAACATAGATGAATAATCGCATGCATTCTTATTTCAGTGCATAATCATGACATTCCGACCACGACGACACACGCCCCGCAAACACGGTCCACACTGTCCATGTGTGACTACCTGTGTTCCATACAGCAGGGTGGCGCCGCGTGTGAGTGCAGTTCCCCTGTCCTTCCAGGGCGTTAATGTGGGGGATTTCGGACGAGTTTTGTGTCGTTTGAAGTAATATAATGAAAATAAAATCCAAGTCACACAGTTGTTTTGTTAGCTCACCTGAGCCGAAGGATCATAGATGAGCTTATAGGATAGGCAGGTACCCGTCGTCCGTCTCTGTCAACATTTTGAAACGGCTCCTCCGAAGTCCGTGATGAGGTACAAACTTTTCTTATGTTGCATTTACTTTTAATACCCCCGAGGCACCCCCAGTGACTCCACCCCTGAACCCTTCCCGGGACCGATTCAGGGTACACACACAGGGCACCTCGAATCACCAGCGGGCCCCCAGTCCCATCCCCTCAAGGACCTCCTCGAGACCTACCCAGGGCCCCCAGGGACCAATCTCGGGAACCACCCAGGGACCTGCACTCCCGGAATCCCTAGGGACCAATCCCGGGAACCACCCAAGGACCTCATGGATGTCCCCAGGGACATCGAGTCTCCACCCAGGGACCTCCACCAAGTCCCCAGGGATCCCGGGAAAAACCCAAAGAACCCACCAGAGTTCCAGGGATCCCCTACTCCCCAGGGAGCTCCCCCAAGGGACCAATCCGAGGACCCACCCAGGGACCTTCTCTCCGAGTCACCAGGAACCTCCCCTCCAAGTACCCAGGGTCCTTCCCCCGAGTCCCCGGCTTTACGCATGACATTGTGTCATGCTCAAGCCTTTTGTCATTACTGCCCATTAAATGGCCTAAGTTTTCACCTTCCTTGGCTGTAACATCGCTTGCTAAATTTAGTAGTTTAGATATATAGCAAATTTCAAATGAGAAAAAGTGGCGATTGTCTTCTTATTGAAACAATGGAACTACGCTGCTGCTTTATCGAAGACTGTGTGATTCTGCCTCCAATTTATCTTCTAATTATAATTTACTATTGTCTTTATAAAACTCATTTTTGGTCACATTTGTCCATTTAAAAGCAAAAAAGTCAAAACGACATTATATTGAGTATTCTTCCTTGCTAGAATTCAGTAAACAAACATAAAGTATTCGGGACCCAATAGTCGAGTGGTTTCGTCGCGTGGTTCGATTCCCACCCCTACATATTTTATTTTTATTTTTATTTTTTTTTTATTTGCCTTGTATAACACAAGGAGGTGAGCTCCTTTTTTTTTCATTTACATCTGAAAACTTAGAGTGAAATACTACTATGAAAATCAGGTAAAATGTCGGAAATAAACGCCATTGGTGGATTTGAACCCCCCTTCCAGAAATCTTGGACCACCCCAGTGTCTCTGCCATAGAAGTATTTGAATTTTCTTTTGCAGAAATGTTTATAAAGTAGCCCTCTAATTTCATACAAACCGTTTGATTTGATAGCCATTTGGCCATAAATTCTACAGTAGGCTATAGCTGTAAACTCAGGTGAGCTTCGTGGCCCATGGGCCTCTGTTTGAAGTTTTACATCCCTGACTGCAATGTTCTTCAGTCATGTCGGGACAAAAATTCACAGTTGTGAAGAATAATTTTTCGAAAAGTTCATTACGAAAACATACCCATGCAATATACAGAATTTCCTGACTGTCAAAATTGAAAATTTGTTGTAGGAAATTTTTAATAGTTTTAATATTTTTGCTCAACTCATAGATCGTGGGTACACGTTAGAACCGCCTCAGCGATGCTGTTCTAAAGAGTACCCACAATCTGTTTTGAATCAAAATAAAAAGAATATGTATACCCCTACAAACCCCAGTTTTACCATATAAAAGGGGGTTTAATGGGGTATTCATTGTACAGACATGTTTTCCTGATGTTACAGCTCGTGTGTGAATCCGAAAATATCGCTACCTCTGCTGTCGACCGAGCTAGTCGTATACAAGTTGTTCATACATGTTCAGAGTTACAGTCAGTCGATGTAGTACTCGGGCGGCAGCAGGTGTCAGCATGTATGGTACACGACTGAATCAGTCGACAGTAGTATCAGTAGTATTTGATTCAGCCTATGGGGACAGAGTCATGTTCTAGAAGTATCTAATGTATTCAAAAACTTTTACTAGACATCAGGAAAACATGTCCATAACATGTATACCCCCTTCATTCCCACTTTTATATAGCAAAACTGTAGTATGCAGGGGTACCTATTTTTCTTATTTTTGATCCAAAACATAGGTTGTAAGTACTCGTTGAGGCGGTTCTAACGTGTACCTACACTCAATGTTTTAGCAAAGATATTAAAATATTAATCAAAAGTTTTCCAATGAAATTTTCAATTGCAAATTTGAAATGTAAGGTTTGTCTCCGGGCTGAATATAATATGAAACGTTTAAAGACGCATTTCTTTTCTCTGGAATGAGTTAATACGAGAATCGGTCAATTATATGACCAAAGTACAGTAATTGAGCCGCCTCGTGGGAAAACAAACAATCTGTGTTTCCGACCAGGTCCGACACAAACCGAGCTGTACAAGCACAGAAGATGGCTAGAGGCTGGAAATGTTGAATTTAGAAGGTAGCGGAATTGTACTATCCGTGTGGCGAAAACAAAGGCGCAGATCAGCTTCGCATGCATGCCCCAGTTTTGCCAGATAAAAGTGGAGTATAAGGGGTATACCTTACACGGGCATGTTATCCTGATGAAATACTTAGGCCATAATACAAATGGGCATGTCCGAGAAATAAGTCATTTCATAGAGGTGTGTATCTTTTCCTAAGACGCTGTAAAAAGAAATTTTCCAAACGGTCATTTCGCAGTAATGTAGAATTAATAAATAATTATTTTCTCTGGTTTCGCCATGTTTTCGCCTACTAAAATATTAATAAAACATCACATTTTTGTCATTGAAAAATTACATCCATTTTCTGCAGTATGGGTCATAAAATTATTACAAAGGATGCATAATATGCCAAAATGTAGATATAATGAGCCGCCGCATGGGAAAGACAACACTCTGCATAGGCGAAAACAAAGGCGCAGATCACGGCTTCGCGGTAACCGCGAAGCTGATCATCGCCTTTGTTTTAGCTACACTGATAGTACAATCTCTTTTCTTCTTAAATCCGAAATTTGAAGCTTCTAGCCTGCTTCTTTAACTGTACAGGCCGGTTTGTGTCAGAACTGGTCGGAAACCCAAATTGTTGGTTTTCTCACGCACAGGCTCATATAATAATATCGCAGTTATATCATTCAATTTTGCTCTCGTCTCTGATGCGAGCCTAAAATGTTGAATTAACACACCTGCCGTGAAAATTAATTTTTTGTGACTTTATCAAGATTTTACTATCTCCCCATTTTTGGTAATTGGCTGGAACGTATTTAAAATATAATGTCTTCTTTTTATCATTGACACATCTGCTTCGTTCGCAAGTCAAGCAGGACTATAAAACTGCTCTATTCGCCATATCATGTTTTTATTACAATCTATTAACCAGAGTTTATTGAAATAACCGGTGGTGCAATCATCATTTGTTGCAGTGTCATTTTCGTGCGAAAAAAAGACCATTACGAAAACACGCCCATGCAATATATGTAGCATTTTTTGTCATCCATATATATATAGAATATTAAAATTTCCAACTGAAAAAAGAAACAAAATCTTAACGTCGTTCAAAAAATACAACCCTCTTCGTTCGAGCTTTCCGTTTCAGCATTTATGTCAATCAAGTTCTTTTGTAAACTTTTTTACTCTAACAGTGCCCCGTGTGTTTTTAAAATCTATTCAGCATCTTTTCTGATAAAAAAAAAACAAAACAAAACAAAACAAAAACAAACAAACATTGTTTGGTTAAAACACATTATCATTTCATTCTTTGTACAACATACACAATGTATATTTTAAGAACACATATAAAGCAGAATTTCATCACTCACGCGAGACGGTTCTAACGAGCACCCACAATCCATTATGGTTTGGATCAAAAATAAGAGGAAATGGTTATACCCCTGGCATACAACTCACGGAAATGTATACATGTGCCCCATCACACCCCATTTAAAAAAAGTAGAAAAACTGGGGTGTACAGGGCACACATTTCACTTACTCTTGCATCAAAACATTGCTTGTAGGCACTCGTTAACACTGCCGCTCGGCGAGGTGGTTCAAACGTTTACCCGCCATTTATCTTTTTCTTTTAAATAAGAAAAAAAAAAAAAAAAAAAAATACCGAATTTTCGCTTCTTTACACTTGTAAAAAATGCCTATATTTTGCATGGGCATGTTTTCGTATTTTGCGTTGAAGATACACC
Organism: Rugalucina vietnamica; assembly: GCA_964017185.1. Lineage (NCBI taxonomy): Eukaryota > Metazoa > Mollusca > Bivalvia > Lucinida > Lucinidae > Rugalucina > Rugalucina vietnamica. The sequence goes on along the minus strand of OZ024880.1, from coordinate 21,447,131 downwards.
AACCCCCAATCTTTTACAAAGCCAAACTATGAGCCGGGTTATGTATACTTTTGGAAGTCGGATTTGATGAGAGCCGCTCAACTTCACATTTCATTTTCCTATGATTTATATTGTTGACCCTCATTCCCACACTCCTCACAATATTATCATGCTTTACATAACGAAAACACGCCCATGCAATATATAAAAAAAAGGTTGTAAAAATGAAAATTTTCACTGGAATTTTTTTTTTATATTTTTCTTATTTTTGCCCAAAACATAGATTTTGGGTACACGTTAGAACCGCCTCACCGAGGCGGTTCTAACGAGTACCCACAATCTATGTTTTGAAGCAAAAAATAAGAAAAATAGGTATACCCCTGCATACCCCAGTTTTGCTATATAAAAATGTGGTTCAAGGGGGTATACATCGCACGGACATGTTTTCCTGATGCCACACTCCTCCCAATATCATCATGATGATAATACTGCTTATAATTGAAATATGAATAAAATTAGTCATAAAATCGAAATTTTGCATGTTTAAGTTGTATTTTCAATTTTTCAAAACATTGACAATTTCTTTTGACTGTAATGATGAATGGCTTAAATGAATTTTCCGCAAATATTTACACAATTTCACACACATATTGAACGTCCATCCCTGTTTGAAAAAGATTTTTTTTTTTTTTTACTAAAATATTTTCAATGTGAAAATATGGTCTGCTGTCCTTAAATTTTAAGATTTTAAGTCTTGACCGTAATAAAAGTTTGTGGTCTTATAGATACACCTTAATATTAAATGCTCTAAACAGTTCTTTTCATTCGTTTGGTCTCATTTACAATAAAAAACACAACTTTATATGCGCCTGTGCATGAGAAAACCAACAATTTGCATAGGCGAAAACAAAGCCGCAGATCAGCTTCGCGGTAACCGCGAAGCTGATCAGCGCCTTTGTTTTCGCTACACGGATAGTACAATTCCTCTCCTACTTAAATCCAAAATTTCAAGCCTCTAACCATCTTCTGTGACTGTACAGGCCGGTTTGTGTCAGACCTGGTCGGAAACCCAAATTGTTGGTTTTCTCACGCACAGGCTCATATTCATTAGGGCTTTAATTCAGTTGCTTTCAAACACAAACCCCAAACAAAATTAACTGCCCCTTTTCTTATTACTGAAATGAACACCGCTAGGTGTTGAAGAAATTAACAAATGACACTTCCTCAAATTACCCGGGATATCAAGATATTATTTTTATATAAAAAGAATTTTAAAATAAGGTTTCTACCTTATAATAATCAAGTAATAAAGTTTTTATAGATATTGTGGTGTGAATTAAGCCAAGACCTCCTAGATAGGGTTGTATGATAGCAATTTTTACGTCAATATTTTGGGCATGACAATAGTAAATGATATCGTTGTAGCGGTGTGTTTATGGCCGTTGTAGCGGTGTGTTTATGGGAGTTAAACTATAGGTGGACCATCTTCCCTCTAATGATCAACTTAATTATGACAGTTATACATTGCATGTGAGATATCGCCACTTCTCGCTTATTGTATATGTTTGTTTTCATTGGTGGTCGCTAAAGCCTAGGTTACATTTGCCCTACGATTAACTTGCGATGATCGTACGATGCCATTTTTTGCATTTTCGTGCGGTCTCCGCAGGGTAACCCTACGATGCCCCTACGATTCTACGGCTTCCTACGACTTCCTACGATCTCCGTAGCCTCTACGATTTTGTAGTAGTCTGCACTTTTACAAATTTTAAAAATCGTAAGACCGTAGCCCGTAGACACGTCGTAGGTAGCATCATCGTACGGGAGCCTTACGGAAACCCTGCGATGATCGTGCGGTCACCGCACGGTTTTATGATAATTTAGGAACTAAAATAATAAGATAATCGTAGACCTTTCGGGTGATCGTGCGGCATCCGTACGGTTATATCACAAGTTTATTAAAATCGTACGGACACCTAACATCGTACGGCTATCGTAGGGAGACCGCAAGAAATCGTAAGGACTCCTCACGGCCATCGCACGGGCTCCGTACGATTTCAACTTAAAGTGTGCGGAGACCCTTTGATTTCCCAACGATCTCCATTTTACAGTTCCGAACCAGGACATCGAAGAAAGCTAGAACAAGAAATCGAACGATGCCCGTATGAATTGTAAACACCTACGTCGTAGCCATATCACATTCGATTTTTTAAAAAATCGTAGGGAAATCGCGGACCGAAAAATCGTACAATGATCGGGGCAAATGTAACCTACTAGGCATGACCCATTGCGGCCTCCCTACGATCACTGTACGATTTTTGTTCCCAAATTATCATAAAAAAAAATCGTGCGGTGACCGCTCGATTATTGCAGGGTATCCGTACGGTGCCCGTATGATGCCCTACGACGTGTCTACGGTCTACGGTCTTACGATTTTAAAATTTGTAATAGTGCAGACTATTACAAGATCGTAGAGGCTACGGAGATCGTAGGAAGTCGTAGAATCGTAGGGACATCGTAAGGTCACCCTGCGGAGGCCGCACGAAAATGAAAACAATGGCATCGTACGATCATCGCAAGCTAATCGTAGGCCAAATGTAACCAAGGCATCAGTCAGAAGTCCAAGGGACTCCGTACGATATCCACTAACTGTCTGCGGAGACCCTACGACTACCGTGCGGCCTCCTTGTGGTTTGTATCAAAATGTATAGGGACTCCGTACGGACAACGCACGGGATTCGTACGATATCTACGTACTGTCTGCGGAGACATACGACAGCCGTACGATCGCCTTGCGTTTTTGTATGAGAACGTCGACAAATGGCAGATCAAAAAATCGCACGATGCCCGTATAAATTGTTAACACATACGTCGTAACCCACGATCTCCTACGATGTCTAAAAATCGTAGAGAAAATCGCAGACCGAAAAATCATACGATGATCTGGGCAAATGTAACCTAGGCTTAAATTCCTAGTTTTAGTATTTCTACCACCGTAAATCCGCAGTGGTCACTTTAGAATCATTCTGGAAAAAATACTTAGAATATGAATGACGTGGCCGTGAATCAACAACAGCATTATTTTAGGGGCTTTAAGAGTGATTTTGATTTTTTTATCTCATTTTTCGATGAAATTTCTCTATGCAAACAGAATAGCCCCAGATGGGACGTCGCGTTCTGCGGCGTCCCATCTGGGGCTATTCTGTTTGCCTATGTCTCATAAAAGGGACGCCAGGCTTAAATGAGTTAACATAAAAGGGACGCCAGGCTTAAATGAGTTAAAAAGAAAACTGTAGAAAGCACACAATTTCAACACCCGGCCTATTTATAGACCAATAACCAGGACTAATTAGGCTATACCTCGTTTCAGTCAACTTCATTCTAGATGCATGTTCCATTGGACGCAATCGACCAAAAAGCTGGATGGAACATTAACTTCCATTGACGTAGACTTAGGTCAACCGCTGCCTAAATATTCTCAGCTCAGGTGGCTTTGTCCCGATTCGAAAATTGCAAATGGCGTCCACTGAAGAAACACTGGTGCCAAGAATAGAAAATGCAGACGTCTATTATATTATAAGCATGCTAAGTTAAACCCACGACAGTGTACAATAGTCTGGTAATGAGCAATTGTTTCAGGTTATGTGAAAATCATTTGAATCAAAAACGCCATCATTTCAAGATGATATTCAAGATAATGTCTCATTATTTAAACTGGTTATGACGTTTCTATTTTGCTGGAAATTTAATTTCTGAACTCGTTATCACAATAACTCGTCAACGACTCAATCTAAAACGTGGCATGCTCATGAATATATAATTTTTCCTGTCAAAATTGGCGATTGTTTTCACATAAAATATTAATATCGCTGAAAACAATGACTAGGCCCACTGAAAACGTTATTAAACGGTCACATCTGATTCTAGGGACATTTCTCGGAAGAAAAAAAAAATAGAATTGCACACAAGTTCGATCCATGTACGCAAACTTACTGCATTTCTTCGAACTCGGTTTTAACAATTTTCGTCATTTAGAACTTAATGTGTGATCAACAGTGTGAACGATCGCTCACGCCTACGTACCTTTTCCAGGCTTATCACATTTCGAGTAAAAATCAGAAACCTTATGAAAGATTGCCGTTCCGTTCTTCAATCAACGTAGTTTGTATCTAAACATTGCCATCTTGACGTCAAATAAAACCGTCTTGTTTGGCGCGTGGGCCACAGAATCAGTTCAAGTAAGGCAACAGATCGGATTCTTTTATCTGACTTTCGAGGAATAATTGTCTGCAAAATATTTCCAGTAAGTACTCGCCTCTCCTGTGTTGATCCGAGTATACCAATTACCTTCCCTTCGATAACTATCTGAGCCACTGCATCAGAAAATCCAACAATCTGCATATGCGAAAACAAAGACACAGATCATCTGTGCAGTAACTGCACAGCTGATCAGCGTCTTTGTTTTCGCTGTACACAGTTAGTACAATCCCTGTTCTTCTTAGATCCAAAATTTCAAGCTTCTAGCCTGCTTCTGTGACTGTGCATACCGGTTTGTATCGGCCGTGGTCGGAAACCCAAATTGTTGGTTTTCTTGCGCGCAGGCTCTAGGAAAGTTGGAGGTTTTCATCATTAACAGGCGGACAAATTAACAAACAATAAATCGAGAGCTAATTACTGGAGAGAGAACAAAGTCTTCATCCTAGTGATCGTAAAATGACAGAATACATTACGCTCAGTATGTGCAAAATGTTAAATCAGTGATTTCTATGCAGAGAATGTTTAAATGAGATGTCTATTGATGCTCACCTTAGTCCAGAAAATTAAATGAGCCTGTGCGTGAGAAAACAAACAACTTGGGTTCCGACCAGGTCTGACAAAAACCGGCCTGTACAGTCACAGAAGATGGGTAGAGGCTGGATTTTTTTTATTTAGTAAGTATCCGTGTAGCGAAACCAAAGGCGCTGATCAGCTTCGCAGTTACTGAAAAGAAAGACCTACTTTGCAACATGTAGCTTTTGAATAGGCTAAGTAGCTGAAGAGGCGGTATGGCACATCGCTTTTCTTTTTAATATGCTCATTGCGGTCACATATGCATCATCATGCAGATTTGGCGATGTTTTTTTATGCGACTGTAACGTGAAATTTGCGTTTATATCGCTTACATTTGGACTGCAACTACTTACAGTGTGATGTGCAGGGCAAAATCAAAAATATTCGTAAACTTGCTCCATAAAATATATGATGTTGTTCTTCAAACAAAACTGCTGGTGGCATTTTGATATATCAACTGCATTTTATGAGTAACACCTGTATAAAATTTCAAGTCAATTAATTCAACACATAAATTTAATCCAGTGAAATATATTAACAAAAATTATAAGCGGAGACAGGTACCCTTAGAATTCAATAAAATCTTTTCGACATTTTGAATTCTTTCTTATTGTAACTCTAACTCGCGTCTTAATTTTGGAGACGTATCTTTGCAAATTCCACTGGTCGTGTTTAAAGCAATGTAACACGAACTTCTGCTTGAAAATTTCGAATCCAAATCGTATCTCAAATGCAACTCCTGCGTCCAATGGTCTAATGTGGTTATCGTGAGTTTACATCCATCAACTTTTAGCTCACCCATTACGAAAGCATGCCCATGCAATATATAGAGGATATTTACTTTTTTGAGGTGAATACCAAATATATTTCATCGAGTGAGTTGAAAACATCAGAATTTTCACGAGTGCGCAGCACGAGTGAAAATTATTATGTTTTCAACTCACAAGATGAAATATATTTGGTATTCACCGAAAAAAAGCAAATTTTCTTTTTATTTTATACAATGCACAGGCATTTTCCAATGCACAAGGTAGGAGGTGAAAATGCAAAAACAAAAAATTTTTGAAAACACGAATAATTTTGGTACCACATTGTTCCTTATGTTCTAACTAAGAAAATGAATACCCACACTTTATGTTTTCGTTCATAAATAACGGAGTTATAGGCGTTTGAATTTCTGAAGTGAGACACATTTAATGACGTCAAGTAAATGGAAACGTCAGAGGTAATCCAAAAAATCTGACGTCATTACAGTGACGATATAGGCTGATATCAGTCACTAGTGACTTTTGATATCAGTGAGATTTGATATCAGTGAAATTTCATATCAATGAAAATACCAATTTTATCAAGTTTTGATATACATTGGGTTTCACTGTAAAGTATAAAATAAACAGAGATCTTTTAGCTCACCTGAGCCGTTAATTGAGCTTATATTATACCGATGCTCGTCGTCCGTTGACGTCGTTGCCGTCGATTCGTCATCCACAATGTTCAAACGTCTTCTCCTCTGAAACCGCTTGGTCAGTCAAAGCCAAACTTTTTGTGGAGCATCATTAGGAAAGGGGGGGGGGTGATTTTTTTTTTTTATAAATGGTCAAGGTCACATGGCCAAAATGGCCACCATGGATATAAATAGCAAAAACCTTTTAAAAAAATATTCTTCCTCAGCACCAGAAGGCCTATTTTAACGGCAAGGTCCGAACTGAGGTCGCATATGCAGAAAACTGTTAAAACTGTTTTTAAACTGCCATTGAAGGGAAAAACGTCAAGGAAATAGGCAAATGGACAGACTAATTATGATTCTGGAAAAAAGTGACCCCTGGGGTACATGTTCCCCTGCCCTGGAGCTACATACATGTACATGTATATGACCATAATAGTCAAACAAGTTTATTGGTATCTATCTCAGATCTCAGATGAGCGTTTACAGGACCTTTGACACTCTGGTTAAAGTTGTAAAAAATGAAAGGTTGCAGTAGAAAATGTTCAAGCTTTTTTTCTTATTTTTGCTCAAAACATAGATTGTGGGTACGCTATAGCTTAATTATCACCCAAATCAACCCTATTTGCCTCACTGTAGAGTCATTAATACTGATGAATTCATCTCCTAAAATTGATACGACAGACTTAATGCGCACACTACCAGGTCTATTGTGAAATTCAAACATTTGACATAGGAGACACCCCATAGAACGATAGTATAACCAAATCTAAAGCTCAATTCGTATCAGTTACCAAGAGGCTAACGTGTGGCAAACGGCATTATTTCAATTTGATTAAATTTGTATTTTCACACCACTTGGGGAGTTGACTTGACTTCACTTGATGTTACCCGATCTCGCAGTTGCTGAGATAATCATAGCTCTGGTTTATCATCAAAATGAAGCGATATCGAATAAGCTAGGGCATGATACAACCAGCAATACTCTCTCTTGTACGACTTGTGGAGACTAGCTTAGATGACCAACTATTTTTAGAATGCTCAGTGGAGGGACATTTTAAAGCATTCAGTAAATGTCACCTTAAGCAAATGAGGCCATAGCACTGACAGAAAGAATGGGTACATAAGCAAATCTGAGTTTAAGGAGGGTGCACAGTGACTGATTATGTGCTGGTTTCTAACTCTCTTTGGCTAAAATATTAATGAAGTGCGACGTCACACCGCAGGCACTGTCGTTTCAACCATGTAATCTACCCAGCTCTTTGACAAGTCAGTTTCTCCAACTTGAGCACAGACTCCCTGAGGTGACCCTACAAAGGCGGGATATAACGCGAACTGCATGTCGCCGTATCCGTTTCATATTTTCAATGGCGGATAAAACTTAAACATGTTATTATTTTGTCAACATTGATGACTCTATTCAAGACTTGGTTGAAACTGAGAATAGTGAGGACCTTTACGGCACAACATGACGGTAACATGCCCGTGATGATGAATTTTAGCTCTGCATGAAAAGCATTTACGTTGGTCGACAGTACAGGACCGGCTCGATCATGTGCATGGCTTCATAGTCATTGTCCGTGGAATGCTGTGATATAACTTTTGAGGATCATGTAATTTATACCCTCTTAAAACCCATTCTGTATAGTAAAACTGGAGTATACAGGGGAGTACATGCTTATCTTATTGTTCTTCAAAACATAGATTGTATTTTGCTTCAAAACATAGATTGTGGGTACTCGTGTTAAAGAACCGCCCCGGCGGGGACACTAACGGGACGGGGCATTGCCCTTTCATTCACTGTGACGAAATCCCTTTTACTAAGTCCCAATATGTATTTTTTGTTAATGTAAAATACTCGTACATGCTTACGATTATTTCTAGGCATATTTTTTTTTATATTTCAACCGACTTCAAATTCTTTGTAGCAAGTTTATGACTTCAGTGAAACAGAAGGTGGACAAAAGACTGTCACTTTTGAAAACTCCACAGACTTCATTGTATGTTCATGTTTACAAGAAAAAAATATCTAGCCTCTTCTCGGTGAACAAATCTTAATGCTTTTGTTGGTGTTATTTGAAAGTGAAATGAATAAAGCAATAAATAAGATATTTTGATGAAGTTTCGACATTGCATGTATTATATACAGCATTTTGAAATTTTAGTAAATTTTGAAAAAGTCACTTTCCCATTGGCGTCAGTGGTGAAGTTGCCAAAAATTGTGGTAAATAATTGTCACATTTTTAAACATTTGCAGCTTTAAAACGCGTTTATAAAATCGAACTAAAATCCCTTGTTTATTGCTTTATTTATTTAGCTTTAAAATGACACCAAGATAATGAAAATATCTTAACCAGGAGAGACAGGATTTTTTTCTGTAAATATGAAAATACATTGAAGTCTATGGAGTTTTCCAAACGTGACGAATACTTTTGTGCACCACCAAGACAAAGCTTAGAGCAGAGAATAATATTACAATGGTTCCTTTAAATATTGGTCGACCCTTGAGCTCATAATTTAGGTGACAACATTCAGAGCACTAAAACCACGAAGACAGGCACTCTAAAATCGGGGTTTCCCTTTATTGCCTATTATTTGGGAGAAAAGCTATTTAGGATTTACTAAAATATCTCAAGACAAAAATATCACCTTACACGGAGGAAGCAGTGTAATTCTGGGCTCTGATTTTTTCTGTTGGAGCAATGTGAAGGTGTTTACCAAGTGATGTCGTATGTATATGATAACCTTGTCTTACACTCCAGCAGTTCGTAAGTCAAAATGAAAAGACAATTTTATCACTTTCAACATTTATTCAATTACAAATAAATTAAATGGATTTCAAAATCAGACATATGGACATACATCATAGATAGATAGATAGATAGATAGATAGATAGATAGATAGATAGATAGATAGATAGATAGATTAAGAAAACGAACGTCGAAAATTAATTGAAAAATATGATTTTATGAGATGTCATTTAAATGTCAACTTGCACGGCCGCTCATAATGCCAAAAGTTTATGTTTTGCGTTGTATTCAAACGATGACTTTTCCATTGTAATGCTATTATCAAACGTACATTCACTTAAAATCCATATTTTCAGAATAACTGTAACAATGATTCAGCATGACTGCAGTCCACCATGTCTGTAATACTCTGTATACAGCAGTCTCATTACGAAAACACGCCCATGCAATATACAGAGATTTTTCGAACTGTAAAAATTGAAAATTTCAGTAGAAATTTTTTGATATTTTCTTATTTTTGCTCAAAACATAGATTGTGGGTACCCACAATCTATGTTTTTAAGCAAAAATAAGAAAAATAGGTATACCCCGCATACCCCAGTTTTACTATATAAAAGTGGGGTATAAGGAGGTATACATTACACGGACATGTTTTCCTGATGTGTAAACGTTTCTACAGTTCCATTTTGAATTGTGTTTCATCACCGTGTTCAAACGCTGGTTTGTGGTTGTACAGCCCCTGTGCCATCAACGACAGCGCGAGCGGGTTCTTTTCACCAGACGACTTCTTTAGTTTCGCGCGCTTATTCTGGAACCAAATCTTTATCTGCGACTCGTTCAGGTGTAGTTCGTCTGCAAGTTGTTGTCGTCTGGCCTCAGTCAGGTACCGGTTCGTGTCGAACTCCAGTTTGAGTCTGCGCAGTTGTTCGGTAGAGAACGCGGTCCGAGGTCGTTTGTCGTCTGCTGTCTTTTCCCGCTTCTTTCCCTTTCTCGATCTTGGACCTGAAGAAATAATAATAATAATAATAATCATAATAATAATAATGAATAATTTATTCCTCAGTGCTTGCTGTCCCCAGAAATCGATTTAGAGTGTCATGCAGTGGAATGGGGGCAGCTTTTAATATAGACTTTTAGGTTCTATTAGCCAACGTTTGTATATTAGGTTTGAGCTTAATTTTTGTTCAAAAATAAGAAATTATTGTTCTCTTAAACCGCGTTATTTGAACGTTTGTATCCTGCTTAAAATTGCAACAAAACAAGGCAGCGTTAAGATAAACAAAATAAAACTTCGAGTCGACGCGCGTTCCCGAGTTTTACTGCTTGAAACTATGCAATGCAGAAACGTTCAAAGAAATATTCTTGGAAAAAGAATCTCATTAACTTGCATGTTAAGCTGTCGAAAATTGTTGTTTTAAGGTAAATTGATCCTTTATGTCGTTGCAAAATGAAATATGGTTCACCAAGCGATGGTGAAGCCGTGATATGTGCTAAAGTTGAAATGCTTGGAATTGCCTAGCAAAGGATGATTGACACTGAGGGCTTTTTTCTGTGAGAACTATGCTTATTATATCTTTGTGATCTTGCAGATTAATTATTTATTGTTTTGACTGATGATTAAGTTGATGTTTTCGGCACAGAAAGGTCAACTTTAATTTTGATTTGCTTGTCAAGTTCATTTTTTCTCTCAATTTTAATTTAACTTAAAATTTGCAGTTAACATAAGCAGAGAACTAGAAAAAGTAGTAAATACACCCAAGATATTATGCTAAAAGTTATTATGACATTTTATCTTGGACATTTTTATTGAACTGTTTTTGACGTTCGTTTGGAATAATTGCTTTAAAGAATATATCATTGTTGAAGCTCAATTGTCATTTTGTTTATCATATGTTTTTCTTCTCTTTTATTATTGTTATTATTATTATTTAAAAAGCCTATAAAAATTAAGAAATACGAAATTGACCAAGCATCTTATCTCTTTTTTTCTATTAGAGTCCCTTTTTTCGTCTTTTTTCGTCGTTTATATTTTGTGAAGAATTTTCGAAAACAATTTCAAAAGAACATAAAATATTAAGATAAAACAGAAAATATACTTCACGTACCTGCAGAAGGTCTGTCTGAGTATCTGGTACAGTACACCCAGGCGGGCCAGAGCTGACCTCCTCCCTGTCTTGGACTAGTGGCCGGGCTCACGGCGGGACTGGTCCTAGGTGAGCTGGCAGCATTACTCTCTCCGTCCGAACCGCAGAGCGAATCCCGGCTAGATCTCGTGGACTGTTGGTTGCCGCCTGCTCGGTTGTGGGTTGTCAGATTTAGGGTAAGTCCATCGCTGTATGGGTGTGAAATTACATGAGATTTTGGATGAGTAGAATAATTTAACACTGAAGTTGTCAACTGATTGCGTCCAAAGTCCGGTTTAAGAATTTCCTCAATCGTAAAACGAGTGAATATTCCGGTATTTTGATTAACACTTTCCATTTTAAATGAGTTTGTAACTTCTGAAACTCTTGTGTCTATCTGTAGCATCGTAGTTTAAGGTTAAGTCACTTTTCGACAGAAACGAGAATAGTTGAACTATGAAGCGAAAAGTCAGATAGTTGAAGTTTTTGTTAGCATCGCAAATTAGGTAGGCGTGGCCTAGGACAGAAGGTGTGTTAATTACCCGCAGGCGTAGTTTTCTCGCAGCACCATTGGTGGAAAGTAATTGAGCTAGGATTCGCTTAATTGAATATTAATGTTTTCGTGGTTTTAGAAGAAATCTAAACTTTGGTTTAATATAACTTAAAACAGTTCTTTTAAATACTTAAAATTATTTACAAGCATTCAATTAATATAATATACTGAAGTTGTGCATAAAGAAAATCACAAATTCAAATTTATCATTTGTTGTTTACAGTGATTTCATTTTGCGGCCAAAAAAGATGGGCGCTTCGAAGTCGTATTTTATGATAGTACTTTTCCCTTTTAATTGTTTACGTTGAACTTCATGCCAACGGTAGCGCGTGATGCTGATCATTCAGTTAAAATTATACATGTATAGTGTATTTTACCAATTAGTGGCTGTATTATTTTGCAAGTCAAATTTTTGTTTTCCGGTGCCCATTGAAAGCATTAGACAGAAGCGAGACTGGTCAGCAAAGTGCCGAACGGACTGAAGGGATTTGTTGCAAAGCTTGTATTCTGCACAGAGAGCTTCAAATCAAATGGGCCCATGAGTAGAAGATTAGCGCCGCAAAAAGTACCGTACCATACAATCCGATTATGTTCGTTTTAATACGTAGATATTACCAAAAATGGATTAATGGACGTCTTCATAGGCTTCTGATATTACTTATTGCTTTGAATGGAAGAATTACTATGCAACTTGAAGCGTTAAAAGCAATCGTGGCTTTCTTTGCAACATGAAGCTTTAAGAGGAAGACATCCTTTGCAACATGCAGCTTTAAAAGGAGGTATACTTGCAATATGAAGCTTCAAAAAGGAAGACTTTATTTGTAACATGAATCTTTTAAAGGATAATGAAGCTATGAAAGGAAGACCTATTTGCAACAAGAAGCTTTAGAAGGAAGACCTTATTTGCAACAACGAACTTTCGAAGAATGACATTATTTGCAACAAGGAACTTTCAAAGAATGACCTTATTTGCAACAAGGAGCGTTTGAAGCTTTGCAACATGGAGCTTTTGAAAAAAATACCTTTTTTTGCAAAATGGCACTTTTGAAGAAAGACCTTATTTGCAACATGGCACTTTTGGATCAAGACTTTATTTGCAACATGGAAATTTGAAGAAATACCTTATTTACAACATGGACCTTTTGAAGAAAGACCTTATCTACATGGCACTTTTGAAGAAATATCTTATTTACAACATAACACTTTTGAAGAAAGACCGTCCATATTTGCAACATGGAGTTTTTGAAGAAATATCTTATTTACAGCATGGAACGTTTGAAGAAAGACCTTATCTTCGAAGATATACCTTATTTGCAACATGGAACCTTTGGAGAAAGGCCTTATAATTATTTGCAATATGTAGCTTTTGAACATGAAACGTTTGAAGAAAGACCTTATCTACAACATGGCACTTTTGAAGAAATACCTAATTTGCAACATGGAATCTTTGAAGAAAGACCTTATTTGCAACATGGAGCTTTTGAAGACTTTAATACCTTATTTGCAACATGGAGTTTTTCAAGAAATACCTTATTTGAAACACGGACTTTTTACAGAAAGACCTTATTTGCAATATGACACTTTCGCAACATGGAATCTTTGAAGAAAGACCTTATTTGCAATATGCAGCTTTTGAAGAAAGACTTTATTTGCAACGCAAAGTGTTGAAAGGAGGACGTTCTTTGCAATACGAAGATCTCTGTTGAAGAATAATTTATCTAAATTATGTGAAATTCTAAGTTTATTTATTTAGGAGGCTGAACTATTAGTATAAATCTGCATGCACAGTGTCGGTAAAAACATCAAGACAAAATATAGGGGAAAATGAGTTAACAGATTGATTTTATTCATTTTAGTTGATTTCCGTTTGCCATTAATCAAACTTAAATTACGACTTTATAAAATCAAATTTTGTCAAAATAAAAGTGTCTGATATCATTGGAGCCGCATCGTGAGAAAACCGGTCTTCGGGGTTTCCGACCAGGTGCGACACAAATCGGTCTGTACAGTCACAGGAGCAGGTTAGATACTTGAAATTTTGGCTATGAGTAGAAGAGGAATTACAGCTTCGCGGTTACCGCGAAGCTGATCTGCGCCTTTGTTTTCGCCTAGGCAAAAATCCGGTTTTCTCACGATGCGGCTCATTGAACATATATCATAATTTTATTTCATGTCATAAGATTATAACTATATGTCACGCTGAACGGCCAGGGGGTCGGGGCACCCCGACAGTTCAAACAGTTTCCTTATAAACAAATTAGTTTTCCCACCCCATCAAGTTAGCAAGTGTTGAGGACTTGACAGTTCACTTGGGGGCTAGATATAATGATTATTTGATGATGTTAAAATCAATGTCAAATAAATTTATAAATGTGACAATTTGTAAAACTAGAAGATACATTATTTCAAAAAGTTAGATCATTATGAGCAACACCTTTTTAATTATCAGATTGATATAACTATTGATAAGAAAATGATAAACAATATGTAACACACTTCCTTTTGTTTTGACGTCATGCTAAGTTAGCACAAAGTGACTGACTGATACTTTAACGTAAAAATACAAAAATGCGCTTTATCTGAACTGCTATATATAAAATATAGCATCGTATAAAATTTTGAAAATTAATCAGTAGACGCATGTTATCTATTAATAAATTATTTGATTAATGGCAAACGGAAACCAACTAAAATGATCATTCTGCACAGAAAAGAATACTCTATATAGATTAATCTATTTATCAATTGACTTTTTACCTATCTCTGGAAGACATTTCCACGAAGTATGTATGGTGGTCATTTAAGAATTTATGGCAATGATTCAATCAAACATGACTCTTAATACTTTTCAAAACGCATCTAGACATGATAAAAGCACAAAATTGTCAACATAAATGTGTTGATCTTTTCCTGATCTTTGCCTACTTGTACCGTATTATATGTGGCTTCTTAAAACAGAACAAATTAAACCGAGTCTCACTATACTTTCCGAGATATGGACCCATTTTCATTAATTCTTGAATGGCCCTCGTAAACGTAGATCGGTTCGCTATAACAATATTTAAAGAATCAGAAATGTGCGGAAACATTAAACAGTAATGATAAGCACGTTAATGTACACGTAAAGTACAGTCCATTCGTTAAGTGGGCAATATTTTGGTCAAATAAAGGGTTCGTGCGAAATAAAGGCGATTCTACGTGACTGATATTATCACAATAACTAGACATGATATGTATACATTATTTTGCTTGCTTTTTGCAAATTTTACAAGAATATTTTGCTTGCTTTTTGCAAATTTTACAAGAGCATTTTAGGCAAAACTAACATATGTATGTGCAATTTTCCCAATTCCATTTGCATTTAAGATAATTTAATCTGGAACATACATAAACAAGATAGATAATGAACTCCATTAAATACTTATTTGTATTTCACCATGTTAAACGATCGTAAAATTTTATCTTTTCACGCCAGCCACTTTGCCCGCCCTCAAGGCCTGAAAATTAACGATACCGATCTTAATTTAGAGCGATCAAAACAGACTTTAGCGATTTGTTTCAACTATCAATGATGCCCGTTTACATTAAATTGATCAATAAGATACATAAAGCCCGGGGCGACACGATGATGAATTTATTATTAAGGAAATGGAGAAAGTAATTCTGTGACAATATTGTATGTATGAAGGTCTACATTTGTTTTAATTAAGCCTTAACAATTTGTGTCTGGTTTAACCATAACGTTTAGTAGCCTCATGCGCTTTAAATTTTGTTCAAGTTTAACCATTCCTTGTTTTATCATTTATTCCAATAACAAGCTTCACCACCCTTAATATATACAAATTAAACAATATGATTGACATTGATAAAGATTTCCTACACTGAATTAAGTTGAAGTTGTAGAACAAGGTGCTAATAAAAGGGGGAAAATATCTAGAACCATGTGACATGTTGTGTGTTGGACTCTTTACTTCAAAATCAAATAGGCATGTATTCATACTGCCTACCATAAGGCAGCATAGATACGCAATAACTGTTGCGTTTACACTCATTTGCCAGTTTTATTACTTTCACCATTATCCTACAGGGTTTGTTATTTTTGATGCATCATATCCATGCCGTGTGATATTTGATACCTTCATGTCATAACTAAATTATTGCATTGTTATGAGGCACTTTACATGGTTATACATTTGCATCTTTCTTTGTCGATGTGCATTTTAAGCATTTCATGATTAATAGCCCTGTTAAAGTGTTTGAAATTTGTCATAAAATGACTTCAAACGAAAAGGCTAAACTTTATCAGAAAGTTGCTGCTATTCTGTAATAAACATGTAAGCGTTATGCTGTTACTATTGCACGGAATGTAAGTTACACAATGATGACAATAACAGGCTAGGTTTCCATCGATAAAGACAAGCAATCCTTCACAATGCATGATTCCAGCCATTTTCGTATGAATATAAGATCCGTTGGAAGCATTGAAAAGAAACTGAAGGAAGGATGGACCATATATAAACTTAACCATTTTGGTAAATCTACAGATTTAAATGAATAACATATTCACTGATAGTAAAATTCAGATGAAAAAAGAAAAGCAGATAGATCAATGTTGTAACGAAGAATATATTTCACGCATGGACATGAAGATAATTCAAATCCTGAAAGAGATGTTTTCGGCAGGTTCCGAAAGTTAACGATTCAGCAGTCACACAAACTTATTCTACTTAGAACAGACATTTATCAGGATGCAGAAAAACTGTCAACTTGAGAGACATGACCAGAAGCTGGAAACGACCTGAACTTGCAAGTTGGCGAATTAAGAGACCGTTGCATGTCTCGATCAGCCAAAAAATTAATACCCGATACAGATTACAAAACTTTTACATGTACATCGGAAGAGACTGAAAGACTCACAACTTTTAACGGTGATAAACGGCGACAATGTCAAAGGTGCGCCCAGCAGTGCATCCATCTTTTGTCACTCAGGCAGCATGCGCAAAATTAAATTGTC
The DNA here is from genome assembly GCA_964017185.1 of Rugalucina vietnamica. Classification (NCBI taxonomy): domain Eukaryota; kingdom Metazoa; phylum Mollusca; class Bivalvia; order Lucinida; family Lucinidae; genus Rugalucina; species Rugalucina vietnamica. The sequence continues at coordinate 21,430,437 of OZ024880.1, read as the reverse complement.
CTTTAAAAGTGTAATACTTGTCTCACGCATTTCAACCTGATAATGGATGTATAGACAGCTTTATCGGTGAGTCGCAGATGAGTGTCTGCCTAATGTCCACGGTTACCCAACCCCACCGCTGGAGATACATCAGGATAACATGTCCGTGCAATGTATACCCCCTTATACCCCACTTTTATATAGAAAAACTGGGGTACGCCTATGGTATACCTATTTTTTCTTATTTTTGCTCCAAAACATAGATTGTGGGTACTCGTTAGAACCGCCTCGGCGAGGCGGTTCTAACGTGTACCCACAATCTATGTTTTGAGTAAAAATAAGAAAAATAACAAAAAATTTCTACTTAAAATTTTCAATTTTTACAACTTAATAAATTTCTGTTTATTGCATGGGCATGTTTTCATAATGGGCTTGAACATACTCAAACGGATTCTTTTGACAGATAGAATGTAGAAAATGTTACGGAAGAAAATGAGCGACAGATAATGATAATGGCAAACTCCTTCGTTTCAAGGAGATACTTCCGTTGTGGTTCTTATTGTTTTGTGTCTTGGTGTTGAATTTTTGTGCTGTTTGGAATGTATGTGAATTTTCAAATTTTAGTTAGGTTTAGGTAACTGAGTGGCCGCCTATTGGGAAATAGCTGCTAACTCGGCTTACACTGTACTTTCTTAGTACACATATCTAATTGTCAATTCAGTTTTTTTTCCACTTTGGTTTTGGAGAGGGAATTTCTTTCTTATTGCGCCTTTTCCTGATCATTGCCTACTTGTACCTTTTTTCTACTGCTCGAGCAAATTCGAAATTCAAGACCACAAACAAAATCAATTTTTACACTACATGTGTTTTGTTCATGTAAGGTAATTTTTTGTTATGTACCCAAAATATTTTCATGAGATGTGCTTGTTCTCTCGTTGGAACATGAGTCACCCTCAAATTCGAGGTCATGGAATGACAGCAACTAACGCACAGGCAAGCATCTGTCCCAGTTACCAGACCAGATGAACACAGAAGCAGGAAAACACTTTTACCAGGACAGTCGTTAGACCTTGTAGATACATTAGTAGTACAGTTTATTGCAAGTCTTTGGAATGACTTTCGTCGGAGAACGTGAAATTATGCCGGATCACCACAAACTTTTAAAATATTATATTGAATCATCAGTGACTAACTCCTAGCCATCATAAACTTCAAGAGAACCATCTAAAGCCCAATGTGGTATCGTGCAAAGTTAAATGCAGGTCCTCGATTGCCTTTCGGTGCCTTTGATACTTTGAGAGCAATCTTCAGTCATTCAAAAGATGTGCTTGAAGCGGTAATGAGTTGAAAAGCATTCGATGGTAAAATGGCGACAGTAAGCTTGAAAAGTGACGACCAACCTATCTGAAGACAAATTACTGCATTATCCTATTGCGTAAGCACAGAATGCCACTGACGGCGTATACTGTGACGTTTGAATAGAGGGCGTCTATTGTTGAATGGGTGTGGTTTTTCAGATGACGGTAAGTTACGCTATTCATTTTTATTTTTATTTTGTTTTGTTAAAATATAGCCGTATTTATAACGGGATGAAATCATGCATGTTTAAATTTAACTAATGAATGTCCGGTAACGTTATGAAATTTGAAAGAAATACATTGCACTTTTCCTGCCAGTCAATACTTACATTTTATTTAACCAAAAAAAAGCAGTTAACACGCAGGAAAATGACAAAATCGCACAAAATTGACGTCTGAATATTGCCCATGATGAGGACATTTCCCTGACGCTATTTTCGCGTTCTTGCCCAATTATTGAACGACATTAATGATTTTAGCTGCCAGGTAAGAACTGTATCAAGATGTGAATTAAAATTGTTATACATTTAATTATGAGCCACATCATCAGAAAAGTTGAGAAAATCTTGTCCTGGTAGACATTTTAGGGCCTACTGCAGATTCGGAATGCGTCGTCAAAACGTCAAAAGAATAACTTTGCTCTGCGTGATTCATTTCAACTTCATGTACATGTACTAGCTGCTTTTTGTTAGTTTTTGTTTTTCCAGAGATTAAAACTGAAAGAAGCTTTAGAGTCGCCAAACACCAAGAAGTTTTGCCAAGGACAAGAAACAATGATATAGTTTCCAGACAAGAGAATTTATTAGTAAGTATATGATTCATTTATCTTTATGGATGGTTACTAATAATGTCTTATTTATCATTCAAATATTCATATTAAAAGTGCATCTTTATTGTAAAATTCTACGATTAACTGATAAAATAGCATACATTAGAATTAATGACCAAAACAATTATTAACTGAGCCGCCGCATGGGAAAACAAACAACCTGCGTAGGCGAAAACAAAGGCGCAGATCAGCTTCGCAGTAACTGCGAAGCTGATCAGCGCCTTTGTTTTCGCTACACGGATAGTACAATTCCTCTACTTTTTAAATCCAAAATTTCAAGCTTCTAACCATCATCTGAGACTGTCAAGCCCGGTTTGTGTTGGACCTGGTCGGAACCCAAATTGTTGGTTTTCTCACGCACAGGCTCATTTATTAACTGATATCTACTATAGGCAAGACATACCCTGACTTAACCCATATTTGACGAATGGGTTTTCCCATCATTATCATTTGGATCAGTCCACTTTCATTGTAAGGAGTGATTTTTGATTTTTATTTCATTTTTTGATGAAATTCCTCCAAGCAAACAGAATAGCCCCAGATGGGACGCCGCGTTCTGCGGCGTCACACCTGGGGCTATGCTGTTTGCCTATGTCCCATAAAAGGGACGCCAGGCTTAGATGAGTTAAATCATTACCCTAAAAATAACCCTAGCCCTACTGGCATAAGAAGTTACAATATTTGTGTAGTGGGGAAAAATTCAGAGGCAGCTTGCAAAGAAATACCTGCACCATAGTTGGGAAAACTGGTCAAAGACCCCCTGTCTGCGTGTTGAGATTATGTGCCGTTCATGAAGGAAGTTTTGAAACATCCGCCATTCAAATCGTATCATGAAATGTCCGAATAGTTCTAGGAATGAAACCTTTACTAGCTCGTAAAGACGTTTCTCGAATACATCGCGTGTGAAGAGGAAGTCAACCGTATAGTTACGCAAAAGCTTGATTACTAATTTGTGCAATGATCATTATTTGCGTGCAAGCGTGTAGTGATTGTTTAACGGACGATACGGCGTCAGAAATTAACTACCAAAATTGCATATCTTTATCAAAGCTTCTCGGAGTGTGGAACATTTGGTGTAATTAAACACAATTAATGCTGCAAAATCAAGTTTAGCATCGAATATCACTCACATTTTGATAAAGCGACCATTTTTTATAATTTGGAATAGCTAATAGATCTTAACAGAGAAATTTAAATAGTGAACTCGTCATTTCAGTATTAAAATGACTGAAAAACTGACAAAGCGTAGTTGACAGCTATTCGTGAAAACGAATTAGATCCTAGGGATCTATTTCAACCCCATCACTAACTGACCGTAGACCATGAAGTTAGTGTATTAAACATAATTAACTTATCTCATGACATTCTGTTATTCACGCTTCGAGAGCATTTAATCAAAATTGTTTGAGATAGGATTTAAAAGTCAGAACAAGTTTGATTTGAAGTTTAACGAAGCGCAAGTATTTGCCGAAGGATGGAAAGGGCCTTTGTTGTTGGGCCAGTTCATCATGACAGTTCAGTGGAGATTGGGCTATAACCATCTTCTCTAGATAAACACAGAAATTTTAGAATAAACACCAACAGAGATATCAATTGTAAACTGTTAAGATCCCATCAGCATAGTGAATATCAATGAAAAGGGACGACCACTTAATGTAATTTTATGCAACTAAATATTATATTCCATTTGCTGTTTTCAGGGTCCGATTTCCATGCAGCTTTTGGAAGTAGCAAGACCTTTACAGCTGCATGCATTGGTGGCAACAAGAATTAACGAATACGTTTTATTTCATCATTGAAGGATTCAAGAACGAAAGACCGCATCTGCATTTATTAGAGGCAGCAAGAATAGCGACACCATATTGTAGCATCTGCATTTATTAGAGGTAGCAAGAATAGCGGTGCCCCTTACTAGTATTTACAGAACTTCAGCAGGCGTGAGGTCAAGCGACACGGTCAAAGTAGCCCCACTATATATTAATGCATCTGCATTTGTTATTAGCAACAAAGATTTGCCAGCAGAATATTTAACATGTGTACTTATAAGAAGCAACAAGAATTGCCAACAGAATATTATTGCATCTGTATTTATTAGAAGTTACCCAAACTGTCAACACTATATCATTGCATCTGTATTTATTAGAAGTAACAATAATTGCCAACAGTATGTCATTGCATCTGCATTTATTAGAAGATACAATAATTGCCAACAGTATGCCATTGCATCTGCATTTATTAGAAGTTACAAGAATCGCCAACAGTATGTCATTGCATCTGCATTTATTAGAAGTAACAAGAATTGCCAACAGTATGTCATTGCATCTGCATTTATTAGAAGTTGCAAGAATAACCAACAGTATGTCATTGCATCTGCATTTATTAGAAGTTACAAGAATTGCCAACAGTATGTCATTGCATCTGCATTTATTAGAAGTTACAAGAATTGCCAACAGTATGTCATTGCATCTGCATTTATTAGAAGAAACAATAATTGCCATCAGTATGTCATTGCATCTGCATTTATTAGAAGTTACAAGCATTGCCAACAGTATGCCATGGCATCTGCATTTATTAGAAGTAACAAGAATTGTCAACAGTATGTCATAGCATCTACATTTATTAGAAGTTACAAGAATTGCCAACAGTATGTCATTGCATCTGCAATTATTAGAAGCAGCAAGAATTGCCACCAAAGGTATATCATTGCATCTACATTTATTAGAAGTGACAAAAATTTGCCAATAGTGTACCATTGTATCTGTACATGTATTTATTAGAAGCAACAAGAATTGCAAATAGTATGTCATTGCATCTGCATTTATTAGAAGTTACAAGAATTGCCAACAGTATGTCATTGCATCTGCAATTATTAGAAGCAACAACAATTGCCACCAAAGGTATATCATCTACATGTATTAGAAGTGACATGAATTTGCCAACAGTGTACCATTGTATCTCTGTACATGTATTTATTAGAAGCAACAAGGATTGCCAACAGTATATTATTGCATCTTCATTTATGTGAAGTAACAAGAATTGCCAACAGATTACCATATTGCATCTGCATTTATTAGAAGCAACAAGGATTGCCAACACTATATAATTGCATCTGCATTTATTAGAAGTAACAAGAAGTGTCAGGAGTATATCATTGCATCTGTTTTCATTAGAAATAACAAAGATGCCAAAAGTATATCATTTCATCTGTTTAATTAGAAGCATCAAGCAAGCATTGTCTGCAGTATATTATTGCATCTGCATATAATAGACGTTACGAGAATTGCCAACAGTATGTAATTGCATCTGCACTTATTAAAAGTTAAAATAATTGCCAGCAATATATTGCATCTGCATTTATTAGAAGCAACAAGAATTGCCAAAGGTATATCATTGCATCAACATTTATTAGAAGTGACAAGAATTGCCAACAGTATACCATTGCATCTGTACATGTATTTATTAGAAGCAACAAGAACTGCCAACAGTATATTATTGCATCTTCATTTATGTGAAGTAACAAGAATTGCCAACAGTTTACCATTGCATCTGCATTTATTAGAAGCAACAAGGATTGCCAACACTGTATCATTGCATCGGCATTTATTAGAAGTAACAAGAATCGTCAGAAATATATCATTGTACCTGTTTTCATCAGAAGTAACAAGAATTGCCAGAAGTATATCATTGCATCTGTTTTATTAGAAGCATCAAGAATTGTCAGCAGTATATTATTGCATCTGCATATAATAGACGTTAAAAGAATTACCAACAGTATATATATGTCATTGCATCTGCATTTATTGGAAACAACAAGAATTGCCAAAGGTATATCACTGCTACATTTATTAGAAGTGACAAGAATACCATTGCATCTGTACATGTATTTATTAGAAGCTACAAGAATTGCCAACAGTATATTAGTGCATCTTCATTTATGTGAAGTAACAAGAATTGCCAACAGTTTACCATTGCATCTGTATTTGTTAGAAGCAACAAGGATTGTCAACACTATATCATTGCATCTGCATTTATTAGAAGTAACAAGAATTGCCAACAGTATATCATTGCATCTGTTTTATTAGAAGCACCAAGAATTGTCAGCAGTATATTATTGCATCTGCATATAAAAGACGTTACAAGAATTGCCATCAGTATATCATTGCATCTGCATCTATTAGAAGCAACAAGAATTGCCAGAAATATATCATTGCATCTGGGTTTTTTTTAGAAACAACAAGAATTGTCAGAAGTAAATCATTGCGTCTGTTTTATTAGAAGCAAAAATAATTGCCAGCAGTATATTATTGCAGCTGCAGGAATCGTCAGCATCATATTATTGCATCTGTTTTTTAGACTTAAAAAGAATTGTCAACAGTATATTATTGCATCTGTATTTTACTAATAGCAACAAGAATTGCCCATTGCACTTTGTTTCGCCCGCAAGTTTTGGAAAAATGTAATGCCCGACAAAGGGAAATGCACGATAAAATAGTAAAAATACCGTAGTCGTGTTGTTGCCGCAATAACAGGAGAAGGCAAGAGTGAGCGCAGATGATTTATAAATGCGTAGATTTCGGATCTGATCTGTAACAAGCGTGTTGAACAATTCAGTAATTAAGTCAATTGGCATTACCCGGGCGGCATAACAAGAGGTACATATACTCACCATCGATGGTCTCCCAGACAGAATCATTTATTAGGCCAAATCTGATTCTTGGCTAGGCTTGTTTTCTAAAATAACTTATTTGTTGTATGTTGTTTTCGAACTTTTGATTGTTTTTGGTAGAGAAGCTGGTTAGAGGTTTCACTTTGTTATAGAATTATATAGGGAACTGTGGTATGTCCGTTCATGAAAAAGCAAGTTAACCATGACTGACGGAAAGCCTAATGACACGTTTTAATGTATTACGAAAATTTGCCCATGCAATAAACAGAGATTTTATGAGCTGTAAAAATTGGAAATTTTCAGCTGAAAATTTTTCATATTTTTCTTATTTTTGCTCAAAACATAGATTGTGGGTACACGTTAGAACCGCCTCGCCGAGGCGGTTCTAACGAGTACCCACAATCTATGTTTTGGAGCAAAAATAAGAAAAATAGGTATACCCCTGCATACCCCAGTTTTGCTATATAAAAGTGGGGTTCAGGGGGTATACATTACACGGACATGTTTTCGTGATGGTATTTATCCAAACTTGATATCTGTATCAGTCAACATAGATATATCTTTATAATTGACCAGAAGAGCACGAAATGACCGCAATTAAACCGAAATGAAGTTGTTATCTGAACCGCAATCATCGGAAGGTCTACATATTGTCAACCGCAAATTTTAGAGGATATTTGATAGAAAAATGGTGTCCTGTGTGGAATTTAATTTCCAAGCCGTAAATATACCATTGTTCCTTTACCAGAATTTATTATAGCAGGTTACTATGGTATCAATATAAAAATTCCATCGAAAATATTAACGCACAATTGTTTAGTAGATCTATAATTTCAGAAAGTATAGATGCTTGTATGCATGCAAGAGTTTGTACATGTTTATTCAAGAACTCAACACCAAAAACGTTTTCTCATGACAGTAACTATTAATATACTGAAATCACCCTTTTGTCACCTATTCAGCATATATAATTTTAAAATGACAAAAGATGATCATATTCAGATATCAGAAGAACATATTTCAATTTAAATGCGGTACAAATCAATTTTCATAGATTCAAAATGTATTAAATAGATAATAAAACACATTTACTCCATTCTTAAGACGCTAGTGTGTGTGAAATGATGGTTATCAAAATATGATTGCGCTGATGATTTAAGAAAGGCTTTAATAATTTTGATATGCCCGTCACATTTTTATCTACAAATATGATAGCATTATGTGTAATAATGGTTATAATAGTACCCTTCAATTTGCACAAGAGAAAGTAATACTGCTATATGTGCAAGGTATATTAAATTACGAAGATTCTATATTAATGACTTGCAATAGCCATAAATATACAAGTATTAATAGATGTTAGCATTCATGTAACAACAGAATATTCCGAAAACGTATTTCGTTACTATTTTGGAAAGTTTGCCCACAGAACTTCATTCAGTGTTTCAAAACAGCTCAGAAGATTAATATAAAGGGTTGAACAAACAAATGAAAGTAAGGAATAGTTTGTTAAATTGCTTATATTCTCCATGTCATAAAAACATTGTTGGTAATTAATCATTTATTCTGTGTTTAGTTTTCTGGGCAATTTCGTTCATAATCTTAAAACTAAGCTTTCATTTTTCACAGAGAAAACCTTTGACTTAAACTAATTACTGAAACAAATCAGTTATTAGCCATTATCACAAGAATTCATTTGATCGAAAGTAAACTGTCGAGGTCGATAAATATCTACACTACTTTTGTCGCTTTTATCAGCCCCAAATCGACAAGCCAGGTGCTTCTAGATGGTGGCTAAATTTGTAAAATCGCGGTAAATCTCACCAAATCACGTCTCTTCTAGGAGGATTGTTTGAAGTTATTATCAATTCTCATTCTAAACTGTGATGAGTATCTAATTAATTTTAATATTAACGAGCTTATCGTGATTTTCTTGTCAGGAATATGCTATACATCAGGAAAACTTGTCCGTGCAATGTTTACCCCTTAATCCCCACATTTATATACTAAAACTGGGGTTTACAGGGGTATACCTATTTTTCTTATTTTTGCTCCAAAACATAGATTGTGGGTACTCGTTAGAACCGCCTCGCCGAGGCGGTACTCGTTAGAACCGCCTCGCCGAGGCGGTTCTAACGTGTACCCACAATCTATGTTTTGAGCAAAAATAAGAAAAATATCAAAATTTTTCTCATGAAATTTTCAATTTTTACAGGTGAAAAAATCTCTGTATATTGCATGGGCATGTTTTCATAATGGAGACATGTTATTATAACGGTGAGTTCTTGCAAATGTATGCAGGGCATGCACGATTTCAGTCATGTTAAATTACAGAACTGGCTAAACAGTGTTTTGTAACTACCTTTTACGAGATATGTAGCATTTATTATAAATGAGCCTCGACGTGAGAAAACCGGTCTTCGGGGTTTCCGACCAGGTCTGACACCAACCGGTCTGTGCAGCTCCAGAAGCAGGCTAGAAGCTTGAAATTTTGCAAATAGGTAGAAGAGGAATTGTACTATCCGAGTAGCGAAAACAAAGGCGCTGATCAGCTTCGCGGTTACCGCGAAGCTGGTCTGCGCCTTTGTTTTCGCATAGGCAATAATCCCGTTTTCTCACGATGCGGCTCATATTAGGTTCCATGTAAAATGCGAGAACTGGCCTCAAGGTTATAAAACTTTTTTTTTTCATTTTCATGCTCAGCTCGGCTGAGACTAAAATTTATCCTGCTCATAGATGTTCAGTAAAATGCCAACATTTATTAGCAGGATAAGTGACAGGCTTTAAACCAAAAAGTCCAATTAATGTGGCCTATTTCAGTATCTATGAGGGATAAGTAAAGTATAAAGTAAGTAAATTCTTTATTTAGAGAGGGTGGCTCATTTGGTTAAAACCAATCTTCCATGAGGCCCTCTGTTCACCCATACTTCAGGCTCGTTATATAACCCAATAGTTGACTCCTAGTGACACATGCTCTAGGCCCTATACATCCAACCAACACCTGTAGCTTATTATGGTTATTAATAGGTTTTGTCATCTACCCGTTTGTCAAGAAATAAATCAAACAGCTCCTCAGTTTACAGGCTACAATTTTCTGATCGGCGTTAATGGCTAGAATCATTAATTTTTTTGTTAATATGACAATATTTCCAAACATTTTAAAATAGTAACATTTAATTGACATTCAATTTAATGGTAACGTCGTAACGTAATGGTCAGTTACAAGTAGTTTATTAAGGCATTTCATTCGTGTTATTTTATATTAGAACGTATCCATCCTAATGTAATTAACTATATTCAGCTTTTTGAGCGCGTAACTTTCCCTAACCCATATTTGACGAAATTCTCACATCGTTATCATTTGGATGAGTCCACTTTCATTTTTAGGAGTGATTTAGGAGTGATTTTTATTTTTTATCTCATTTTTCAATAAAATTCCTCTGTGCAAACAGAATAGCCCCAGATGGGACGCCGCGTTCTGCGGCGTTGCCTATGTCCCACTAAAGGGACGCAATGCTTATATGAGTTAATCTATGTGTATATCATTCAAACATTTCAGATTTTTATCACCCAGAATGAAATGAAAAAAGAGACAGAAAAAACTCAAGAATGATGCCAATGTCTTGATCATTCGTTAGTCAAAACAACAGCTAAAGACATATGTAACAGTATTGAATAACTACATTATATCTGTTATGTTTATTCTAATGAAACAACTTATTTCACGCTAACCTGAAAATGACATTAAAATATATAGAATGTAATTTTTAACTGCTTTACATTAGCCAAAAATAACACTCAATTTAACAGCGTTTGTAAACTAAGAAAATGAACGATTTGCAAGCACGCTTGTAATTAATATATATCGCATTTGTCAGGGCAAATAAATGAAACAGAGAGAATGAAATTCTGGCAAAGTGCAAAACATATATATGTGTAGTATAGTAAAGTAAACAGTATATATAATACTGCTACACGTTATTGCTACTTTAGTACTTTATATCAGTGCAGATATTCTGAGAAATCAAAATTGATCATAAATAAATTCAGTGTCCTCTTAAAGTAAACATGGTCAATATAGGCACCGCTTTGATTTACACTTATTCTGAGTTCATTATTATAATTATAATCATTATTATTATTATAATTATTATTATTATTATTATTTTGGCAATGATGTATAAGGATTCCATCCTGTTTTGATTACGAAGACCAGGCATCACCTATTAAACTATGAACTGATCTATGGAGATGTATAGATGTTCTGCGAAAGGAAAAGAAGAGAAACGTGCTTGTTTTCTAGGGAAAATGAAAGGTAAGCATTAACTATAACTATATGAACCATTTTAACTATTACAAATAGAAAGGAAACCCCGTACCGAATAAATCTTTGATTTTTTTTCTCAAAGAAAATTCTAACAGTTTTATTCCTATTTGTATTCTGTTTCTCAATTAATTGATTATTCCAAATTAAAGGGTCACTCAGTAAGGGGACGTTTTAATCCCCATAAAACTGAGGTGTAAAGTATCGTTTACTGTGTGATGACCATATTAAACTGTAGTTAAAGGGTTATCATTGGCCCCTATCTTGGGGGTCCAAAATCAATTTACACATATAAAGTCTATCAAAACTAAACATCTATTTATTAATGGGCAGAAATCTAAAATCATAAAATCTTCACAGATTTATTACCATTAAAGAAGTGCTCTTTAATTTTAAGAGGTGTCATGTCATTTCACGGACCGTTTTCACGATCAAGACCGATAAAATAATGTCATTAAGTATTTATAGATTGAGCAAAAGTATCATTTTTGTCACTTAATTGTCCTTTCCCCTACATTTTCACTTTATCAATATTCATTTTTTCTTGATTACAATTAAGGTCTATGATTTCTGTGTCTCTAAAGTTTCGATATTCCCTCATGTCTTATATTTCAGTCTCAGCTCTTCGTCTTACATCACGAAAACATGTCCGTGTAATGTTTACCCCCTTGAACCCCACTTTTATATAGTAAAACTGGGGTTTGCAGGGGTATACCTAATTTTCTTATTATTGATCCAAAACATACATTGTGGGTACTCGTTAGAACCGCCTCGGCGAGGCGGTTCTAACGTGTACCCACAATGTATGTTGTGAGCAAATATATTAAAAATATCAAAATTTTTCTGGTGAGTTTTATATTTTTTATAGATGAAAAAAAATCTCTGTATATTGCATGGGCGTGTTTTCGTAATGCACCTTCATTCTGCACCATTGCTTTACCGGGATGGACAACGCCGACGTGTCGGGACATCATACAGTAACGCTTAGACTTTTTCTCTGCGCTGAAAATACAAACAGAACAATGTAAACGCAAACAACACTTATTCACTAAATTATGTCGTCGTGTATTCAAAGAATAAGTTTTATTTTCTCGTTCCATGTTTGCTAATTTTAAAATACATGATCAAGCATGCATCATCGTAGCTTTAGATTATAATTGAAGTAATGCTATTTTAGTTCAGGGCTTCCATGTTAAGCAAATATATTAATTTTCCAGACACTCTCAATGTAAATTCATATTTAATGACCAGTAATATTTGTCTTAATTTTCAGGAATCATTGCCTGGTTGTCATAGTAACGGAGCGGAAAAGCCGATCTATCAACAGCGCCCAGCCTACCTACTCGTACGATCACGCCTCATTGGGTGTTCCAGAATGTCTGTTAATGACTATTGGAACTATATTGTCATCGCCTCATAAATACTGTTAATTTGGCAAGCAGTTCCCTGCGTGTTTACTACGCATGCCTGGTAAAAACATCATTTTATATGAGCCGCTGCATGGGAAAACCAACAATCTACATAGGCGAAAACAAAGGCGCAGATCAGATTCGCAGTAACTGCGAATCTGATCAGCTCCTTTGTTTTCGCTACACGGATAGTACAATTCCTCTACTTTCTAAATCCAAAATTTCCAGTCTCTAGCCATCTTCTGTGCTTGTACAGTCCTGTTTGTGTCTGACCTGTTCGGAACCCAAAGTGTTGGTTTTCTCACGCACAGGCTGATATCATCTTGTTGACAAATAGAAACCCGTGATTATTTGTCAATATGTTTTTAACGGCGAAATACAAATAACATTATTTCGCCGAAAGAAGCTGAACCGGTTATATTCGTCTTACTCAGACAGAGAGCCAAAGGAACTGGTAACAATATCTTGCTTTATCCAAGAAAATAAAGACACAATGCCTGCAAAAAAAATGTTGTTTCTCTCGTTTTGTATGCAAGTTCAATGAAAGTATAAACTACAGACAATTTTGCAAATTATTGTATCAGTGTTAAAACATACTGTAACTTCCGGGACTGAAACACTTGTATTAGAGGCTCTCCGCGTTATGTACATGTGTATTACCTTTCACGCAAATGCCAGTTTTCTCTTTGTCTGTCCTGTACTTTAATAATTATCTTCTGATAGCCTAGGTGTGTTATGCCTATTAACATAAAACTATTCAACAGGGCATCAGAATGCTGACATCTTCACAATTATGCCAGGTTAATCACTGTAAAAACAATATGAAAAGTTAATCACTGGGTATTTAAACTCTCCTATATCGCTGTTTCAGAAATGATCTGTTTAAAAGGCGTGAAACGAGCCGTTGTTCCATATAGGCATTGCGTGTATTTGTGGTACTCGTGTGTATTTTTCGTACGGCAATTGCCTGGTTATGTCGCCTACATGTTTTCGCAGGAAACCGATGTTTCAAACACCATTCTTGCACATGAATGCTTACAAGGAGGACACTAAAGACGAAAATAAAGAAATGAATTTAAACTCGATGAAAACAATAACAAGTATTGTACTCAGATATTAAAAAAAGATCAAAGAAATGCGTATGCCAAGTTTTAGAACGAGCGTTGCATCATGCATTATCATTTTATTCGGACTAACCACTGATCACGAAATGATCTAACTCATCCTTTTATGTTTTCATGTAAATCAATCTTAAAAATAAATAAAACCATAATCACAATAATCGCCTAGTAGTGCCCATGACAAACAAATTAGTAATAAACAAAATTACATGAGACATCTAAATAACATCGATAAACCAAAGATTGTCAAAATGACACTGGATGATTATACATGTTACCGCCGCCACAACAAACGTCAACGCGCGTAATTTCATTCATAAACGTATACTATAAAGGATGTGTATTTTACGGTGTTGTTTTGGGATAGTGTAATAGCGTCATAATTAGAAACGCTTCGTCGACGACGTAGCCTATATAATGAATGAAAACAATGATAAGGCTTTATTGTAATACGTGTCACGGTTTCGTATATCATATGTAAATTTAATAATAAATAATTTTATAAATATAGAAATAATAAAATACCAATAAGAAAGAAATGGAAGACAATGCGATGGAGAAAATGTTGAGAATGATGGACAAATTCGAAACCTTATTATCATGCGATAGAGATTCACTAGAGTGCATCAGTCACAGAGATTACACAAACTTTTCAGTGAGTGAAATATTAAAACCAGAATTCGGTCAGAATTACCAGACGAACTGTTTGCACCAAAAGATAGCAAACGTTGTTTCGAGCACAGACGATCTCAGTGATGTGTCTTCCGAATCAGACGAGTCTACAAACGGCGACGTTAACATACGTTACGCACAAACGCCAGAGAACCGATGTTCACCTCCGTCAACGCGCGTTCGAAAGAACGCTTACGTTGCAGAAGAACCTTTATTTATGCATTCCTACGCAGACGTCAAACCTTTTAGCATGTTGGACCGAATCAGACGACAGAATTTGGAAGAAGATGGATATTCGTCTTCTGATTCTGAATCTGCTTTGGATCTGAGGATCGAACGCAAGAAGACGCCTCCGAAAAATTCCGTACCTGCTTGGGTTTTCTGCACGAGGTACTCAGACCGACCGTCCGCAGGTGAGGGCAGTTTGTTTTGTGTATTGGGTTCATTTTTTGCATGCTGTGTATTTTCGCATTTGTTTTGTCGTCTGCTTAGTTTGCTTGTTTATAAATTAATGTGCTGAAATCCCATATTTAAGAATACGACCATGTTCAGTGTCTGACAGTTTGGATTCCGATCGGGCATGATGATTTATGGGGCCTGGTCTGCTTCCAAACTGTTTGCAAAGGTACATTGTAGCAGACAGACAGTGACAGGCTGAAAAAGGACATGTTTCAAATAAGTCAACATATAAAACATTAAAGTAGGCGTTAAAAAGCTGACGTGACCTGTTTACGTTATAACGTAAATTTGCTAATTGTAGCGTGACTGATTCACCAATGAAAATCTACCTAAAATATTAATATTAAGTTTTATTAGATATAAACTATGTTGTTGTTTTTCACTGTGCATCAGTTTTTGTATTTGTGACCTTATTGTTGACAGTTCAATTTCTTTTTCAGGACCAAGAGCTAAACGACGTAAAAGGTCACATCCGACAAGTCATAAGAGAAACCGAGTTGCATTTAATGACTACCAACTCCACCAGCTCAGTTTAGAATTCAAGAAGAGCCCCTATCTTTCTGAAGAGCGACGCCAAGAGATAGCAAAGAAATTAAACCTGAATGACGCCAATGTGAAAATATGGTTCCAAAATAAGCGTGCGAAGCTAAAAAAGGAAACATATCCCAACCCACTTGCCCTTAGACTGATGGCACAGGGACTGTATAATCATAGGAGTGAGAAGACACGAAATGAAACTGACAATAGTGACAGTGATATATCTTATGGAAGCACGTGCTAGCTGACCTTATTGAGGCACGTCCATGTGACACCACTTGTTGGCACAAAGGTGAAAGGTCAAGTGCTTGCAAACACTTGTGAACTTGCAAACACTTGTGAACTGATGAGTTTCTCGAACGCATGCATATGTTATATTAAAAGAGCAGTCACACATCAGCGTATAAGTGAAACGCGCGCCGGGCGTGTTAAAAAAATAACAAAATTCCACATACGCCAGACACACGTCGGAAACACGTTCAAAACTCGCTACAAGCGCGTTGGGTACGCTTGGTGTACGTCCGGCGCGCGTCGCTGTACGTCGCTAAAAGTGTCTGCGCGTTTCGCGCGCGTTTGGGCTCAAAAAAATTTTAAACATGCTTAAAAATTTTCTAAAAGCTCGGCGTGTCCCGGGCGTGTGACTTATATGTCCCGAATAAGTTCCACGCGCGCTACGGGCGCGTTGAATACGCTCTGAACGCGTTTGGCGCGCGTTTGAAGCACGCCAGTGTACGCTTCATGCGCGTTCCGATTTTATTAGATGTTGCTTCAGTAGCGTGCCCCAAGCGTGTGTGAAACGCACGTTAAACGTTCGATGCGCGCCTGTAGCGCGTGCTTAGCGTGTCTGGGACGTATCACAACCGTACTACAAAACTCTGAGATTTTTTATACGCCCGCCACTCGTCCCAGTTGCACGATAATGTATGACTGCTAAAGCGAGTTAAAGAAAAAAATATTTTTTATACGTCCAAAGTCTTCAGCGTGTTGAGATTTTTCATACGCCCGGCGCGCGTTTGGGTTATACGCTACAGTGTGACTGCTGTTTGACATACTGGTAATAGTGGTGAACTTGAACGACAAATATTTATAAGAATATCTGTCAGAACTTTCCCATCATATGGACAACGCTTCTGACATTGAAAATCTTAAATCTTAAGCTAGAAAGTCTTAAATTGGGAGAAAAAGGATTCCAATATGACACCGTCTTCTGTTAGTTAAGATAAAAAGTGACTGTCCGTCCCTATTAACATATTCTGGTTTTCTTGTTTTACATTATTATTTAATGGAGATATATTGTACTGATGTGTATGTTTTGATTTAAACCTAGTTTCCACGGACACTTTTTCTTTGACGAAGATTATTTGTCACAAAAACTTTGGCAATAAGTTTGCGTTTAAGCCCGTCTCACACAGAACACACGGTTTACACGGTTGGTCACCCGTGTAAACCGTACATACAACCGAATAAACCGTGGCCTTATCCGACTTGCACTCGGGCCATTCGAGTGTATCCGTGTAAGCCGTGTATGATTTTTAAAACTTTTAAAAAACTAGCACGGGTGCGATGTCCGTGTATAATCGTATAAGCGATCGTACAAGACCGTGAGAGACCGTGTGAGCCCGTACGAGGCCGTATATACAACCGTGCATGAAGCACAAAGCACGAGTAAGCTCAACCGTGTCAAAATCGTATATAAATCGTATGGAATCGACCGTATATAAACCCTGTAAACGTCGTGATTAATCGTACTAGGCCGTAACAGATCGAACTACACCGTACTTGGAACCGTAAAACAATCGTATGAAAATCGTTGGCAAATCGTGTTGAAACCGTGACAAACATTGCTTGATCGAGTATATCCGTGCTTTGATCGTACTCACTCTTGCTACATTCGAGTCTAAATCGTACCTCAGGCACGGTTGGAGCTCAATACTCGTACCATTCAATCCGTGTATAACCGAGTAAACCGTATTGGAACCGTGTGCCCAACCGTGTTCTGTGTGAGACGGCCTTTACACACAGCAAAGTATACTTATATTACTTAGCTCGCTCACCTTTGTCACAGATATTTGACAATGGCACTTCGCCACAGAACTGAGTTCACACGAGCATATTTTTCTGCGACAAACCTACTTTGACAAAAATGTTCGTGGAAACCAGGCTCAATAAGTAAGCTCTTGTAAGATTATTTTGGAATTCCCTTTTACAACGATAGTTGATCTATCAAGTCGTATTATATACATGTGGTACTAGTTTATGAATTCCATTTGTACTTGTTCTCGTTTTATATTGTCTTCTTTTATTGACATTGGTCTCATTTTTTCTTTCTTGTATTTAGAGCTTTAATATTCTTCTTGCATAATAATATACGTAATTGCTTTAAATTTATAATAAAATCTCGACGATTTGTGCATAGTCCTTTTATATGATATTGAACACAATTTCACACACACTTACACACACACACACACACACACACACACACACACACACACACACACACAATGAGAGAGAGAGAGAGAGAGAGAGAGAGAGAGAGAGAGAGAGAGATCTGTAGGTCGGACATTGTTCAATTGCCACAGATTCATAAGGGGAAGGTTGTGAATTATTTTAGATTTGAGTTTGACTAAACTAGAGCACGTTTTATTGGACAGTTGTCGAAAGGCGTTTATAAGACTATGACGCTTCTAGTGTTGAAGATCAAAACCAGTTGCTAAAGCATGGGGTCATGTTCGTTTGTGGCCATGTTCCAATGGGAGAAAGAGCAACAAGGACTGTACAGTAGTCTTTATGTATTTCAACTGATTTTTTCAGTCAATAGAATGCATGTCTGTGATATTGATGAATTCCAAACATATTGCAATGAAATGAAATCACACTGATAAACTCATAACCCAAAATATTTTGTAGCACAAGAGCAATTCATTGGAATAATTATCACGATATTCAAAAACTAGTACTTTCGCAATATCTTGCTGAGTTTCATTACATTTTTGCAAATTTCTTTCGTTCCTCAAAATTGTTACTAATGACTTAATCGCTTATTTTCATACTCTGAATTCTTCATTAACACACTGGGAGAACATAAGTATATCGTTAGCTGGCGTCAAAAACATGCAATCCCGGAGAGTTTTTGCTACAATTATTTATCTTTCTAACGAATCTATGTTTCAAAACACCATCAAAACCGCGGATCATTAGCATTATACACGTGGTAATGCAGTAAGAACATTTCGCGCCTCATTGCTTACACTAGTCAATGTAGACAGTCGGTCACGCATGGTTTAATTTCAAGCGATGAAATCGTACTTCCGTGACAAGCTATATCCTAACATTGATGAATTTCCTGCTAATCTCATCATAAATGGCGCGATTTCTAACAGGGTTATGCTCTTATTAAACAAACTTTAATGGATAAAAAGGTACAAGTAGGCAACGATCAGGAAAAGGCGCAATCAGAAAAAGATTTCCACTCTAAAAACCGAGGTGGAAAAAAAACTAAATTAACAATCAGGTACTTATACCATGAAAACACATCGTAAGCCGAATACTTATTCTATATTTTTGTTGCCAGTTTTCAGTTTGGTCATTTCACATTCATTAACATTCCCACTGTTACCTGTGAGTGGCATCATTTCACATTGCTTTGCATTTTTGTTGTTCTTTGTTAAGACAAGGTTTTTAAATTTCATTTTATAAAGGTCTTTTCAAAATAATTCGTTGGTCGGATAGTCTGAGCAATAGCCTGAACAATGCAAGTGTCCCTTTATCCATTCAAGGGAATGCATGTTGTGAAAAGATAACAAAAATGTTCAGGGAAACTTCGTCCGCCAAGTGAGAGACACTGCAAGTGAGTGTCAACGTCTTGGTGTAGGCCGCTCTGTACACGTGCGTGCATTTTGGCTTGAAGAAGCTCGTAAGTCTAGATGTTAGTTTGCCAGTATCTTGCATTGTCTCCGATCTTATTCGTTGCGAGTTGTCGTCGTCATGACAGGCACAAAAATGCTTCTGTTCAAATCAAGTTTTCATGCTGCTCATTCGGCTTACGAAATGTTTTCATGGTGTGGGTACCTGGTTGTTAGTTTAGTTTTTTCCCACCTCGGTTTTTAAAGTGGGAATCTTTTTCTGATTGCGCCTTTTCCTGATCTTTGCCTACTTGTGCCTTTTCATTTTATCCGCGCTTGAGTATTCGGCTTACGAAATTCACTTGTTGTGCAAACTTTCACTTGTTATACAAGTTATAAAGATATGCATCTGCAGAATGAGAAACAGAAATTAGCATGGATACATCAACGTCAGTTAAATAATAAGTTGCAAACATAATTAAGCAAAAAGCTGTTCTCTGACATATGTAAAACATGTCGTACTTTTCCCGCCCTTTTCGTCAAGTCATTACAGCTTGTAATGTTTTGCATGTTTCATGCAACAGGCATAAGCCGTGTCGCTAGAAGCGCCCATTAAACTTGGCCCAGAACAGCCATTGTCCTTGCAGTGTTTTAAAGACCACTGACGTTCAGAATAGTTTTAACTGCCGTAGGTTTCACAGTACTTTAGATAAAATCCACGTAAGCTTCATGTGATTAAACAATTAATAAATAGGCAGAACGGCTTAACCCCAAATTTTGATACGAAGCATGATCTTTTGTGCTTTATCAGTTGAAGGTGTTCCCGGTCCCGTAAAGCTCGGTACACACTCAGAGATTAATCTTAAAGATTTTTGTATCTGATACAAATCTTATAGTGTGTACACCCCTAATACATGTATCATGAAACTTTTTCGAGTTTCATGAAACTGTATTTGGTTTAGGACACTGCTCTATTTGCTAAGATTTGTATTAGTGTATTAGCCAATCAGAACACTGCATTTCCTGGAAGGAATGTTACCTGTTGACCTACTGATGCTGGAAGATAAACTCATGCAGACGAAATAACATTATCAGGTGTAAACACAGAACAATCCCTTTCCTTCACATATAAAGCATGGCAGACAACGTTTTTTCAAACACAGATATTGAAAAACTAATAGAATTATGGCGCGTAGAAGAAAACCTGTGGAACTTCGCATCACCTGTCGTCCTTCCAAGTTTTGCATGGCAACAGCCATAATAATTAAACATAATGCAATGATAACTTCATCTTCTTCTGTAAGCACCATTTTGACAGAAGGCGGGAAAATACCAGCATATTGATTGACCTTGGTACTATTTATACACAATAGCATCATTTTGGCGGGAGAAAAATTAACAGGTAGGAGGTGTATCATGAGATTTGTATCAGTGTGTGTACAGCAGTGTTTCATGTTACAAAAATCTCAGAGATTAATTTCATGAGATGAATCTCTGAGTGTGTACCTGCCTTAATAGTAGCGTGTACAGCATTGGAATACAAACTATTCTCTTTATAATTTCGACTGCATGTTGTACTTGTATATTTTAAGCTACAATTTATTATTTAAGAAATAGATCAGCTCTAGCAGTGAATTGTTGAGTAATAATTCACTGTTTGGAGGTCAGTTGTAAAGAAGATCAAATCACGAGCGCGTAGCGCGAGTGATTTATCTTCTTACAACTGACCGACAAACAGTGAATTATTACTCAACAATTCACGCACTTGAGCTGATCTATTTCGATTCTAACACACAATAAACGGATTAAATGTTGCTGAAACCGTCGATATCGTTCAGCTTTCCGCCATTGCATTGCAGATATCCCGCCAAATATTTGACTGTAATGCTGGTATTTACACACACATATTACGTTTGTTGTGCGCTAAAACGACG
The DNA here is from genome assembly GCA_964017185.1 of Rugalucina vietnamica. Classification (NCBI taxonomy): domain Eukaryota; kingdom Metazoa; phylum Mollusca; class Bivalvia; order Lucinida; family Lucinidae; genus Rugalucina; species Rugalucina vietnamica. The sequence continues at coordinate 21,409,304 of OZ024880.1, read as the reverse complement.
TTTCACCGTCTAACGCTGCTTTGTGGGATAGCTGACGTCACAAATGCCGCAAAGTAACGTCACGCTTATTCGCCCTGTGAAATTGTTGCACAATATAACACGTTTTTTACCATTGGCTATATAGGCGAGGTGTGTTAGAATTATTATTTAACAAATTTCGAGGGAAGGTAATACTACTCTTATCATAGTAAAAGTATCCATGTCGCTGGACATTGAAACATAAACTTTTGTTCCTTATGTTATTTTTAAAGCATACATTGTAGAATTAGTTGATTCATGACGCTGGTTAATACATTTAGTTAAAAGACCGTGGTCATGTTATGTTGCGTTCGTGTTCAGTGCGGGCTAGCCTTTGCTAGAAGTCCTTTCTGGCTTTCCGTGACCAGTTTTATACTGTTTCATAAACGATTTACGTGATTTCAATAACGAATGCTGTGCCTTGTACATGTAGTGTATGTCTCAGAATTTCACAAAACTGCGCACATTTGATTTTATTTGAATATAGTTCCTAGAAATTTGCATTACTTTACACATATCATTAAAATATTTATGAGATGGGCGGAGAAAGGCGGTAACTATGACGCGCCAATAGAAACCATGGTAGCAGCATCTCTTAGCCAATCAGAGAAATTGTCTATTTAATCAGCCTATTAAAATCAGACACTTGATGCTCTGATTAATCTGAGCGATTCTTTAATAAAAAGTGATAAAGTGAAGACCCAAGGGATAGCAATTTGCTACCGAAGAGCGGTTAATAGTCCTCTTTCAACATTAAATGTACTGCTATTAAACCTCAGTGTGATAAAACATGCAAAGACCGAGCATAGAAAAGCACAGTGCGCCCTCCAAATGTTACCAAAGTCGATTACAATGGTTCTGCGCAATGGCAACATTCGGTGTTTTGTAGTTGGTTTAAAGCTTGCAGCATGCGTACAGGCACAAGTATCATATTCATGTACGTATATAACGAATAGTTTCAAAAGTGGTTTAACGTAGGTGGCATTTGTAGCGGACGTTTCGCTGCTAATTATTGCAAATGATTTGCCTGTGAGCCGCATCGTGAGAAAACCGGATTTTTGCCTATGCGAAAACAAAGGCGCAGATCAGCTTCGCAGTAACTGCGAAGCTGATCAGCGTCTTTGTTTTCGCTACACGGATAGTACAATTCCTCTTCTTTTTAAATCCGAAATTTCAAGATTCTAGCCTGCTTCTGTGACTATACAGGTCGGTTTGTGTCAGACCTGCTCGGAAACCCCGAAGACCGATTTTCTTGCGTCGCAGCTCCTGTGACAGACATTAACATTGCTGATTAATATTAAATAATTAACAAGGTTTTATCAAAGCGAAATGTTTTCATGAAAAGACCATCATACAATATAGTTATCTGCATATGTTTTTCTCTGAATAATTATGACGATATCCCAACGTGCACTCTTCACTTTAAACTTAACCAAATCGATAAAGGGGCATTGTGGTAACTTTTCTTGAAATTCCAGGTGTAAGGTACTGATTATCATAATTATGGTTTAAGTGACTTTCATGACAAGACCAGTACAGGCAAAATTCACATTAAAATCTGGTCAAATTTATTTGATAGTAGGTAACTGAGTCATAAGAACCGTCTCGTCTATAATGCATATTTTTTGTTTGTTTGTTTGAATTAACGCTTAACGTCCCAGCCAACAGCTATGGTCGTGTTGGAACTTTGCCCCCATTTTATCGGACTTTTACCCAAAATTAAGACGTCATGACAGCCAAAATGTGTTTCAAATATAACCACCCAACTAAACCATGAATGCTTATGTGTATGGCTGGTTTGACTTGAACAAATTTGGTCAGTCAACGACGTAGAAGCTTTGCATGGAGGCACAAGCAGCCCATTTATTTCTTTAGGCCCCAATGGGCGGGGGCCTATATTCCCACTCGTTCACCAATTGCATTAATTGAAGTAATATCCCAAATACTATCCCAGATTATACCCCTTAAACCCCAATGTTATATTGTAAAACTGGGGTATGCAGCTATTTTTCTTAATTTTACTCCAAAACATAGATTGTTAGATTGTGTACCCACAATCAATGTTTTGAGCAAAAATATTAAAAATATCAAAAGTTTTCAAATGAAAATTTCAATTTTTACATCTCAAAAAATCTCTGTATATTGCATGTGCAAGTTTTCATAATGTTTAACAAGAAATACAGACACTCTTTTTTACAGTCATTACGAAAACTTGCCCATGTAATATATAGATTTTTCCTAAGTTGTAAAAATTGAAAATTTTCAGCTGAAAATTTTTGATATTTTTCTTATTTTAGCTCAAAACATAGATTGTGGGTACACGTTAGAACCGCCTCGCCGAGGCGGTTCTAACGAGTACCCACAATCTATGTTTTGGAGCAAAAATAAGAAAAATATGTATACCCCCTGCATACCCCAGTTTTGCTATATAAAAGTGGGGTTTAAGGGGGTATACATTACACGGACATGTTTTCCTGATGTATCGTTGGTTTTTGAAGGAGAGTAAAAGAAAAGCAAACTAATATAAAAACAATTATGCTTTAAACACTGTAAGCATACCATTGCTACAAACTAATTTGTCACTTTGGAAGACATTTAAACCACACATATCAATTAACACTCTAATTACAAGATCTTCTTCCTTCTAGACCGGATATTACGACATGCTTAAATATATATTCACAAAAGACCTTGCACATAGATTTAGCGCTGGTAGAAAGAAGTTACATATACATTAGTGTGAATACAAAAGGAGAATATAACCCGTCGGTGTCTTATACTCAGACATCGTACAAGAAAGATGCCGTGGTGTTGTCGTACGCATGGTCCTAAATCTGGATTTTTCGCGAAGTGGCCTTTAAAAGTTAACAAATCAATCACTATAATGATTGACAATTTCACTAGTAAAGTTCTGTGAGCATTGCTTAAGGGAAACAGTTTGACAGTTGTTTCTAAATTCAATGGTTTAAAGTAAAGATTTTAATCACGACTAGCTGTAGGGCTATTTTCATTCATAAATTGAAAGTAGTTAAAATAACGCAATGCCTGCATTTGAAAAAAAAAGTTCTTAAAAATTGACATACGTTAGAAACACGTTTAATAAAAAAATATGAACTGTTGACAATGCTGATAAGAACCAAACCGTCCACTTTCATGTTATGTGAGGACCCTTTACATTACGAAAACATGCCCATATAATATACAGTAACTTTTTCAGGTCAAAAATCGATAATTTTTTAGAGGAAAATTTTTGATATTTTTCTTATTTTTGCTCAAAACATAGATTGCGGGTACACGTTAGAACCGCCTCGCTGAGGCGGTTCTAACGAGTACCCACAATCTATGTTTTGGAGCAAAAATAAGAAAAATAGGTATACCCCTGCATACCCCAGTTTTACTATATAAAAGTGGGGTTTGAGGGGGTACACATTTCACGGACATGTTTTCCTGATGACATTGAGTGTATTTATCTATATCACTACTGACAATCACGTGGTAATGTTTACATACAAATCGATACACGATCGGTGACACACACTGTAATTGAATCAGAAGTTGAGGTTAGATATTCGAGTTTTCTCCTATAGCATGTACTCTATTGAAAAATAGATGGGTGCAGCCCATGCAGAAATTGAACATTTATTGAAAGAAAGTAAAATGAGAAATCCCGGTTATTTTGTTTTCGCAAACACTTCAATGTTATTGTGTTGGAAGCACTTTATCTACATGGGGCGGAAGTGTTTGCGAAATAACTGGGATTTCTTATGTTACTTTCATCCAATAAATGTTCCATTTCTGCATGGACTGCGCCTATTTAACAGTCAACAGAGTAAATAGTATTGGAGAAAACTCGGATTTTTTTCATCTCAACTTCGGGCAAATTGCATTGTGCGTTACCCATTCCATACCACGTGTTTATCAGCTGTGTATATAATCACACAATGGACCAGTAAAAAACAGTTGGTACATTTGCCACGCACACGTACATGTACATTGTTGGTCGACGTAAGCTAACGGCCAGAGCATACTGTAGGTATGCCGACGAGCTGCATGCACTCACTTTAATGATTTTAAATGAAATCAGGTGTCGAATTTTTGTGCTGTTTGCCTCTTATGTACGTTTACATCGTTTAGTTAAGTTTGGGTAACTGAGTGGCAGCCTATTGGAAAATTGCTGCTCACTCGGCTCACGATATGTTTTCTTAGTATCAATACCTAATTGTTAATATAGTTTTTCCCACCTCGGTTTTTGGAGTAGGACTTTCTTTCTGATTGTCCCATTTCCTGATAATTGCCTTTAATTTCAGCCACAATTTTGAGCCATAGTTATATCACGCAGGTTTCTCTCTTGTCATTAGCCTATGAAAATTTTCATTCATAAAACTGAAATGCCTTCATTTGAAAAAAAAAAAAATATACGACAGACTGCATGATTAGTTTTTTTTAATCATGGTTGATAACTATGCTGCCTTCTATAATTGCACAGTCAGACTCTATGATGGCCCCGACATAAAGCTATTCATTTAGTTGGTTGGAACCGGAGCTTCTTGGCCCACCGGGGTTCAACTGATGTTTTTCTTTTGCTCTGGGTTTCAGGAAGTTATTCGGCGCTCAGGGATGTCCTTCGTCGGACAGCTTACTGAATCTGTTGAGTCCTCGTTTTTGATTCATCAGGGTGGTTATCATGATTTATTTGTTTGTCCTTGATGATTTTAGTGACAAGCGTTAGAGATTCCCCACAAGGACCGAACAACTAGCCTATATAATGTTATGAACCACTGCAGAAGATGAGGGTGAGGTTAGGTGCCTGTAAAACCGGTTATACCCCCCACCCAGTAATTTTATATGACTGATCGTTCCAAGGCGGTGCTTCGGTTGTGGTTCTATTTGTTTTATGTTTTGGAGTCGAATTATTGTACTGTTTGAACCTTATGTACGTTTTTATATTTTTATTTAATTTCGGGTAACTGAGTGGCCGCCTTTTGGGAAATAGCTGCTCACACTGATTACGATATGTTTTCTCTCAGTATATGTACCTAAGTGTCAATTTAGTTTTTCCCACCTCGGTTTTTGGAATGGGAATTTCTTTTTGCGCCTTTTCCTGATCACTTGCCTACTTGTACCTTCTTAGGTCCTGGGTTCGATCCCCACATGCGTCACCGTGTTGTGTCCTTGAGCAAAACACATTAACTCCCTACAATACTGGTTAAACCCAGGAAGAGTTGGCTCCGTCCCGACATGACTGAAAAATTGTTGACTGGGACCTTAAGCCTCAATACAAACAAACAAATAAACATAAGATGAACTGTTGCCTAAGAACCAAAATGTCCATTTTCCATTTATGTGAGGACTCTTCAACATTGAGTGTTTGTATCTATGTAATCACACAATGGACCAGTGTTTATGACGTGCATGTACGTTGCAGTTCGACGTAGGCGTACGGCGATATGCTGACGAACTGCATTAGGCGGTCATGCACTTTTTTAATGATTTTGGATAAAGTCCGGTATTACACCACAGTATAACAAAATGCAAACTAATAATGATGTGGACAATAAAAATGATACAAAAAGTCAGCTGACGGTCCGTTGAAGAGACTTGTAATTACGAATGAAATATAGATAGTCGTCGCGTTACCCACTGAACATTTGTGTGCAGTTCACGGTCACTTTGGGTGATACGTTCCCAACATATTTTAAGGATGTTCGCTGCTAACATTTGACATTTCGGAACTTCCGGTTTTTCTTTTCTTTAATAACTCGTAAACGGTTGCAGATATTTTCCTAATATTTTATATTTGGATACATATTGATAATATGCATCGAATGAGCCATAAAAAATGTCAATCTAAGAAACTTCATTTTTTCACCCCATTTTCTGCAACTTTTCAGAAAATTTTAGTTGTAAGTAAAATTTAGGGGGTAGGGTAGATTAAATTTAAATATTACACATCTTCAAATTAATTGCACTAGTTCGATGTTTATTTTAGATGTTTATTTTAGTGTACATGGTCTTCTAAGTCATTCTTTGTGTCTTTGGTGTGCTGATTTTAAAATTTAAGGTGGTTTTATGAAATGGGCTTTTAGAAACAAAACAGCCGAAAAAAGGCCGAAAATGGCGAGTTTCAAGTTGTTGGTTCTCTCTTATATGCTCACTACCCTATATATTTCTTTCTTTTATTCGAACAATATTACCAAGTTCTAAGTTGTGTGAAAATACAAGAAAAAGTTTGAATCAACAAATATGGTTTTAGTACATTTCAAAATATTGATTTTTTCCGACTTTTCAAGTATGGGGGTAGGGTTAGAAAAGGAATCGTAAAATTTTGTCATCCACTCCAAGTTGCAAATTTTTCTATGCTTTTGGTCCAAAAGTGTCTGCGCTACGTAAATATTATGACTTTTGAAAGTATTCTAGGGGTATTTTTGTTCAAAACAGGTATGTTTCAAAGAATTATAAATTAAATTAAGTTTACCAAATTTAAAACATGGTGCTCAGAGGTCTCATTCAGAGGCCTGTAACTTGAAAAAATGCACACTACCCTATATTTATTTTGTGTTCAAATGTCTTGTGTTGTATTTTGGAATCAAAAAAGAGTGGTTAGAAAAAAAGTTTGAATACTTTTTCATTGGCAGCGAACATCCTTAATTCGAGAAAAGTTCCAGTGCATTGGGTTCTGTTTATTTTATTATCATCAGCGTGAGCATGCATTTTCATGCATTATCTTTTTAACATACACAGTATGATTCGTCTGGAAAACATATTGTCGTCTCCACTGCGTTCTGTTTCACACCGTTCATCCAGATACAACAAACGCGGAAGGTCTTCCAAACGAGGATATAAACAACTACATCGTGGGCATACACAAGGTAAGAAAACATTAACATATAGCCTTTAAATTGTTCCTTATAAAATGTGTTTATGTAGAGCTGATGCGAAATGCTTTATCTTGAGAATGGTACAGCATCATAACAAAAGATTTGTATAAATTATAGATACAATTTCGACGGACGTTGATACCACACAACGCGGATGGTCCACATAATTTAAGTAAAACAAACACGGATTCCAAAATCTGGTTGTAACGTACAAAACACTGACAGAACGTTTTCTTATTAAAATGCAATGAAGAATGCTAGATTTTAATAAATGAAACGTGCTATAAATACACCCTGTTGACTTATATAGTTGGTTATTCACTTGATATATGATCGAATTCGGGGATGTCTTGGAATGGCAACATTTAACGTCACATATCGCTGTATGTATATTGAAACCATTTGAATGTGAATGATACCAAACTGCACACATGTCCTACCCTTCGAATATTGTATATATACCAATATGGGCGACTGGAGATAACGAAATTGGACTAATAGGTCAGCATCAGAGAAAGGAATAAGGATATATACTATATAGGATGTAAAGGTATTTGTATGTTTGTGTTGTGAATAAACGTCTCGGGTAACGATTTTCAGCCGTGTCAGGAAGGAGCCGCAGCACCCTGGGTACTAACCAGTTCTATGGGAATTAAAACTGTCTTGCTCAAAGACAACTACCTGGTGCCAGCCTCCCCCCCCTCCCCCCAACCTCTCGCCGGATCAGGAGTCAAACTGTGGAATGTTGCTCCACTCATAATGTGCTATAAGTTTGTTTTTTGTTCTTTCATTACGTATACGATCAACAGCCAAGGTCATATAGAGACGATCAGTCATTATTTTCACACCCTAAGCCTTCCAGAGGCACGGTAACCAGTTCTTTATGCACATGTCTTTCACCACTAATAACTACTCTTCTTGAATCCACGTACTCTATGTGCGTTTGTATTCATAATTTGTTTTTACATGTTGTCATAGAGGGCCTTTTATAAAGACTTTTACTTCCACTTAAGAATGAGAGAGACAATCGTGATAAATATATTCATGGCCATATCTTTATGCAAGAAATGCATCCATATACCCGTATATTTTAGACGTAATAATCTACAGACATACTAGGCTATCTGGCAGTATATGGCAGAGGTGCACCATGCCGGGGATTTTTGTAGACATATATTTTCTGAAAGCCAGTATCCTAAGCTACTAAATGCCGCTTGTTAACACTCTGACTGTTGGGGCTTTATCGTGCCATTGGGTGCTACGTACGTTACCTATGTACGTTTTTTAACTCGAAGCTGCTAAGGAGATCAAAACAATTTATGTCAAAAAGCAAATATTTGACAACTTATTTACATTTGGATATGTAGTAGAGATGTTACATAATCTAACAGGACCAAATTCAATAATGATTAGACATCATGACTACTGGAACAATAGAAGTAACGTAAGTAACGCGTGTAATTTTACATATCTACCGTGTTCCGATTCTTATAGAATATAGCTCAGACCAAATATCATAATATAATTTATATTATAGTTATCTACAGTCTTTTTTCTTTAAAATGACATATAGTAGAGCTTTCTGTGACCTTCCATCACTCCACAGATGCTGATTCCCTTCCCCTACCCCCATTTAAATAATATTCCAATTAATAACCATGTCATAGAAGAAACAACACAAAAACACTTCCCTTCTTGAACAACATCCCTGTTATCGAAATAAAACTTCAGTAGGCATTAAAAGCACACAAAAATCAACTACAGACCATGTTTCATGATAATGGTAACATATCTTACGTAATGTCATGGTAACGTACGTAACAATTTTGTATTTTCACTGTAGAATCATATACGTTTTATTAACAGCAGATTATCATTCTTCTCTCACAGTTATTTCAATTAGTAAATTAAAATTGAATATCTCTCCTAAATGGTATTAAAAGCACACAAAAAGGAACTACAGCCCATGTTACATGATAATGGTAACATACTTTACGTAATGTCATGGTAACATACGTAACAATTTTGGATTTTCATTACAGAATCAAATATTTATAAAGTATAGCAGATTATCATTGTTCTCTCATAATTATTTCAATTAGGAAATTATATTTACCGAATATCTGTCCTAAAATTAAAAAAGAGAACCTTAAGGGCAACAATCGCTCACCTGATAACAAATAAGTCTGAAGAAGGATTATACGAGTAACAGGAATGAAATACAATTTATTTGTCTTCTAGCTACCCATACCCCCTCCCCAGGAGGGAATTTTCTACAAAATGATTTTCTAAAAGTACATTCATCATGCTATCAAACTGTTTTTGCCAGCTTGAAAGTTAGTGTTTGCGTTTTACGTTATGTTTTATAAAATTACCCTAAACATTCATTTATTTGCGTTTTAGAATGGGGGTACACACAGCAAATTGAAAATATTTCTATTGTTTTTTATCCTAGACCAATTTAAAATCAAATATCCCATAAAAACTAAAAAAAATAAAATTTACAAAGGAAAAATCCATTGCCTTTTATTTATTTATTTATTTATTTATTTATTTATTTTAATTCAGTTTTACGCCCCTTTCAATATTTTTCACTCATATCGAGAAGAATGAATCGGTAGGTGGGGCGAAAACCGGAGTAACTGGGGAAAAACCACCTGACACCCAAGCAGAACTTGGCTTGTTTCACATGTGACCCGGGACCCGAGCGAGGCGCGAACCCGCCGCGGTGTGATGATCGAATGATCAAGAGCACTGAAGTCAGCGACCTTTACCACTCGGTCGCGGGGCCGCCCTATTGCCATTTGAAGGATTTGGGGTGGGTTATATAATGTACTTTGCGCCCTTAGAACAAATGCTCATGGGTGCCAGTTTGGTCATATTATCACTTTAATGCCAGTTTGTGTCACGTAAAATCACAGTGTGTTCACCCCCACCCCTAATAAGTAGACGAAGTAATGTGGTTCACCTATATTACTACAAGTATCTTGGCTACTGATAGGCCTAGAGAGCAGAAATAGGTATCAAATGATGGTTTTGGAAATGCTCTTTAACCATGTAATAAGATATAATTATCAAACAGACTTCCTGGTGTTCGAATATAAATGTAAACCCTATACATATTAGAAAACAATAACAGAAATTGTAGGTATACCAGCACAATTGCTTATATCTCAGCAACCAAAAGCTCCAGATAGCTTAAATTGGTATCAAATGATTGGTGAGACAATGTTCTATAACCATGTAATACGGTAGATAAACAATCCGGCTATCTTAATGCTCAAATAATTAAGAGAACATCAGATTTAAGAGAAAAATAACAGATAAATGAAGGGGGGATACCAACAATATTGCTGATATCTCTGCAACCTAAAACTCTACAGAGCTGTATCAAATTTGTAAAAAAAGATTGTTATGATAATGTTTTATAATAATGTGATAAGATATTGAAAGAACTCGACTTTTTTTGTCTTCTAATATTGATGAGAACTTTTAATTTTAGAGAAAAAAAACACACTGCACAACGGAGCGGTATACCTAAAGAAACGTTTATAGCCAGCGACCAAAAGCCATTGAGAGCTGAAATTGGTAACAAATGATTGCTATGACAACATTCTAAAACCGCAAAATAAAATACATAAATAATCAGAATTTCGTGCTGTTCGAATATTGATGAAAACTTTAAAACATATTATAGACAAAACACAGAAAATTGAGGAGATATACCTACGGAAAGGTTTATATATAAGCAGCCTAAATCCATAGAGAGCAGAAATTGGTAGCAAGTGATTGCCATATAATAATCTTTAACCATGCAGTAATATATATATAAAGCTGACTTTCTTGTTGCACTAATATTTACAAAAATTTGAGATATATGAGAAAATTCACTGACAAACGAAGGGGGTATACCAATAAAACTGCTAATATCTCAGTGACAAAAACGCTCTAGAGAGCTGAAATTATTATCAAATGATTGCTATAATAGTGTTCTGATAAGACACATAAATATTCTGACTTTCCTGTTGATGGAATATTGATGAGAATTAACTATAAGATAAAAATCTCAGGAAAATAGAGGGGTATACCAACGGAAACATATATAACTCAGCAACCAAAAGCCCTAGAGAGCTAAAACTGGTATCAAATGATTGTTAAGACAATATGCTATAACAATGAAATAAGATATATTAACATGTTTACTTTCTTGTTGTTCAAATATTTAAGAAACCTCAATATATTAAAGAAATATCATTGGCAAAGGAAGGGGTATACCAGTAAAACTGCTAATATGTCAGTGACCAAAAGCTATAGGGAGCTGAAATTGGTAACAAATGATTGCTATGATACTGCTCTATAAGCATATGGTAAGACATATAAACAATCTGGCTTACTTGTTTTTCGAACACCAATAAAACTTAAAATATTAGTGAAAAATCACATAAACGTGGAGGGGGTATACCAACAAAACAGTTTATAACTTAGCAACCAAAAGGCCTAGAGAGCTAAAATTGGTATCAGATAATTGCTATGATAATGTTCTATACCTATGGGAAAGATAAATGAATTATTCGACTTTTAATTCTTTGAATGTTGGTAAGAACTTAAAATATTAGATAAAATCACAGAAATATAGAGGGGGTATACCAACGGAAACATTTATATCTCAGCAACAAAGAGTCCTAGAGAGCTGACATTGGTATCAAATAATTGATATGACAATAATTCATAACCATATAATAAGAATTATGAACAAACAGACTATCTTCTTGCAAAACATTTAGAAAACTTAAAATAAAAGAGAAAAACACACAAAAATGAGGGGGGTTTACCAATAATATTGACAATATCTTAGCAACCAAAAACTCTGGAGTGCTGAAATAAGTATCAAATGATTGCTAGGGCCATATTCTATACATAAGTGATATGAAACATATAAAAACTACTTCTTGTTTTTCGAGTATTGATGGGACCTTTAATATAAGAGAAAAATGACAGGAAAATGGAGGGGGTTTACCACCGAAATCGTTAATATATCAGCAACCAAAAGCCGTAGAGAGCTGAAATCAAAACCAAATCATTGCTTGGACACTTATGACATCCTATGATAATACATATAATAATTCTTACTTGTTTGGTGCTCGAATATTGATGAGAACTTAAGATATTAGTTCCTATAGAACGTCTACAGCATATTTTGTTACATACGTTACCATACGTGGTACAATTAATTATGTTCATAGAAAAAGCAGCTGTTTTAGCTTATTTTTCTTATTTGCTTATTTATGTGTTTGTTTTAACACAATAATTCTTCAAAAATATACCATATGTTTATTTTATGGGAATTTCCATGAAATTGGCAACCTGTCACGTACGTTACACATTAAAAAGGCCGCTACGTCCAAACGCCCCAACGGTCAGAGTGCTAACAAGTGTCATTTTGAAGGGAATTGGATGGGCTATCAGAAAAGTATAGCCTTTAAAAATCCCCGGTATGGTGCACCAGGCTCTATAGGCTCCTCAAAGTCTATACGTAATGGAGCTGGTATTTGAATATGAAAGGCGAAAACATTTGGAGCCATGGCCATATCTGAAAAGCTGACCTCTGCATGAAGCTAAAGGTTTTTAATTGTGGAATTCAAAGAACAAAAACAAAGGCACGGACAGTTTCTCGGTTAACATGCAGCTAATATGCGCCTATAACGTTATAAAACATGTAAACATGGTTTCCTAATGTCGTGGCCAAAGCGTAGTGAAAGTGCTTATCCATGTTCGTTGTGGTTTTATCACGCCATGTTAAGCCACAATTTGGTCTTTAACCAACCATCTATGGGCTAACGAGAATTTTGAATAGTTCTTATTTTTATTCCATAACTTTGCATGGGTTCTTGTAAAGGCAACACTTGAAGCGATCCCCGCGCCTCCTTTTCATTGTATGTCACATAAAAATCAACTCAGTCGCCATTCGTTACAATTAAAGATAATAAACACTCACTCTTTTTTCCTGCCGTTCAATATAGTATTGTTTATATCCGCGTTTGGAAGGCCTTACCGCGTTTGTTGTATCTGGATGAACGGTGTGTCGCGTAAAGTTTTCTCGCTGACTTTATTTGTCTATGCACGGCGCTTCGCTGACCCCGATGTCGTCAAATCACGCGAAATAGCATATAGTGATTAAAACTGTCAACTGACGTAAGTACCGTTTGACTATTTTCATTTGATAAATTTGTTTTAACCTGTTATCATCGCATCGGTGGTTCAGTGGTAGAATGCTCGCCTGCCACGCGGGCGGCCCGGGTTCGATTCCCGGCCGATGCACTGTTATACAGTTTTTTTTTTCATCGGGTGTCGTAGTCCATTTATCTAAAAGAGATTTACGCACGTCAGCGTGCGCGAAAATGAGATTTTTATACATTATATTCTAGCAAATATGTCACCTTAGTTATATCTTTTTCCTTTTTTTTACATATAAACGTACACACATAGCAAAGATAATAAGAAATAACTAATATCCTTTAAGAGCAGTGTCCGTTGAGGTATCGTTAGTTATAGCCGATGAACCCGCGTTTGTTACGCAAGATGCTGACGTCAGTATACTAAAGCGTAGAACATCTACTGAATGAATTTCCGTTTGTCTGTAGTTCATGGCTACTTTGAGCGACATTGTTCCAATATAATTCTGCTTAAATGCTTCTGAACTAATCAGTTTAGCCGTGCGCATGAACGACGCCAATTACGAACGTTTTTAAGTATAAATTCGTAATCCCGTTTTCGCTACTGGGTTTGTGTCAATTTCGCTTGGGATTTTGTTTTTGTTATTCCATTTCTTGCGCGTCGCTATCATGCATCGAATGGGATGTCGTCAGATTGTGCGAACATGTCTAGTTAAGTTCATCTGGAGAAAAAGAAAACAAAACCACCATTAAAGCAAAACTATCAAATAGAGTAAGTTAATGTTTGAGCATTTTTATGGATTTCATGATGTTGTAGAAGGAAACACCACAGGCTACCATCGCATCGCTGGTTCAGTTGTAGAATGCTCCCGTGCCACATGAGCAGTACTTTATTTTCTGGCATGTATGTACAAACGAACAACAATTAATGTTATTTCTGTAAAAACAAATAATGTCAACGCCACTCTGGCTTTTTGTGGGTTTGCTTCAAGTTCGACCGATGCTGACTGACGATAAACTTTTGTTTTACCGATGGGCATAAGTCTTGTAAAAAAAAACAAAGTTTCATTATCATGCACTGAATGAGGCACGTCAGATGGCGCGTAAATCATATTGTGATAAACTGTCAACTGACGTACGTTAACGTCCGATCAATTCGACGAGTTTGATTTTATAAAAAGAAATCACAAAGCTATCTAACGCATCGGTGGTTCAGTGGTAGAATGCTCGCCTCCCACGCGGGCGGCCCGGGTTCGATTCCCGGCCGATACTTTGTCTTTTTAAACTGATTTGCGTCGTCTGTGGTAAAACATCTGGGCTTTTATGTTTTTGTCTGGCATAAAGGTTCTGCAAAGGAACATCATATTTGCATCTTTTACCTCATGCAATCAATGTTTTCACCTATAATCCCATTTAGTAAACATGCCGTGGCAAAGGTCATATTGGTTCCGTGTTCCGTTAACTAAACAGTCAAATCGGGACAAAGTTGGTCACGAGGAGGTGACAGTAAACACTACGGCATTTGTACACGTAGAAACGTACACATGGCAAAATACTTTCTCCGACCAGTAACTTTACACTGCGTGTTCCAATGAAAGTCTGACCGACCAACAAAGTCCGAGATTTACCTAATGAATCCATAACAATTTTCCCATTTCCGCTTTTACTTTGAACAGTCAACATTGGATGGTAATGTCTAAGTCATCCCGAGAAAAGGGAAAGAACAACATCATTTAAAGCAACACATTTTTTTACATAATAATAATAATAATAATAATAATAATAATAATAATAAAGGTAAAAGTAGGCAATGATCAGGAAAAGAGATTCCCACTCAAAAAAACCGAGGTGGGGAAAAACTATACTAACAATCAAGTACATGTACTTATACTATGAAAACATATCGTAAGCCCATTGAACAGCTATTTTTCGAGTTGGTGGCCACTCAGGTAAACCTATTATTTAACTAAAAATATAAAAACGTACATAAGGTGCAAACAGGACAAAAATTCAACGCCAAGACATAAAACACTAAGAACCACCACACAAGAATCGCCTTGGAACACGAGATAAGGCAAAATTTTGGGATAATACGTTTATCGATAACTTTCCAAGATGCGCATTACGGCCTTTTGTTTAGGCAAACTGTGTGTTTCTGCGACAGATTAAGTGTAGGAGAATGAAACATTTATTACATTTTTGAGTTCTTGTGTTAATTATACTCTTCATTAAACGTATCTGTTGATGCCTTTATAGTCAAACTTCTTGACATACTTACTAACGGAAACCACGGCTATGCGGCTGCCGAACTTGTTAAAGACGACGAACTTGTCAAAACATGATCATTTTAAAAACAAAACAACAAGAAACAAGAAAAAAAAAATGCTTGTACATGTAAAATTTGGCTTTGGTTGTTTGTACTTGTCAGTTGGGTCCAATATTCCCTTGCTAAAAAATTTGGGAAGCATTCTAAAGCATGGTTAATTCCAGTCATTCCCTTTGAATTTTTCATCTAAAACTGTAGTTTTTTCTTTGTGTCCATTGACTTTGTTCGTTTCTAGCTTTTAACATCAATTTTAACCCAGCGAACAAGTAAACTTTAGATACCATAAATTGTATCAATTCGTGTGTGCGTGATAATTTGCGTTCAATCAAATGCGTACGTTCGATGTGTGTATATCATTTTCATGTTTGCAACCTAAAGCTACACTTAATTTTACTATAACATCTTGCATTATCATTATTATTATTATTATTATTATTTTATTTACTTTTTTCTGCTTGGCATTTTGATCTCATATTTTTGTCTAGTTATCTTGATAATGGTGTCACCCGCAAAAAATGTCATCATTTGGAACCCACCTTTAATGCTTGATTGACATCTTACGCGATGATGCTTTCAACGGTGTCGGAACTGATGGGTATATGGAGCAACATATGACAAATCGCAATTAACAGCACTGCGGAATAGCGCACGCTGAAACATATTTAAATGCTGCATTGTTGAGCCAAGTATGCAGTTTTGTTTTCACAATTGCGGTGCTTACTTTGGAATCTCAAGTTTAGAGGTTTAGAGCTGTGTAACATGAAGTGATGATGCATCGTGAAATGCAGAAAAGTACAAGTAGGCAAAGATCAGGAAAAGGCGCAATCAGAAAAAGATTCCCACTCCAAAAACCGAGGTGGGGAAAAACTAAATTAACAATCAGGTACTTATACCATGAAAACATATCGTAAACCGAATGAGCAGCTATTTTCCCAATAGGTGGCCACTCAGTTACCTAAACTTAACTAAAAATATGAAAACATACATAAGGCGCCAACAGCACAAAAATTTTAACGGAGTGGCTATTGACAAACGTTTGTCATTAGCGATTTTTCGTATAAATCGCTATTGACAAACGTTTGTAAATAGTGGATTTCACGTATTTTCGCTATTGACAAACGTTTGTCAATAACGATTTATACGAAAAATCGCTAATGACAAACGTTTATCATAAGCCCTTTTTAACGAAAAAATCTCTGTTTCCAAACGGTTGTAAATAAAATGATGCCAGCAAAATAATATCCGTATACATACATAATCGGACTCGGTCTAGTTTATCAATTTATTGTGAATTATAGATATAGAACATATATTTCGTTTGTTTTTGGTGATTTAAACATACTTTCTTAGAATTATTAGCACACATAATTATTTGTAACTGAATGCAGACATAAACATGTGCATTTAAAACATACAAAAGGTTTTGTTTAACGCCCACGTCAACAATATTAAAGTAAAGTTGGGGAGGAGCGACCGCTTTTGGATATTCGCTATTTCTGTGGGGAGTTGATGTGTTTCGCTGACAACATGGCACAAGTGGGACTCGAACCCAAGACGCTATACCACTTGGCCACTTTTACTGATGTTGAAAAGCTCTAATTGGAACTTAGACTAATATAATACTTAATTAGACAACATAAGTACAGGAGGCTCAATTAAATGAATTTAGCAGTTTCTGAACGATGGTGTAAGGGCCGAGGTGCTCCTGAATAAGCTAGGGTCGTATTGTAAAGTCACTGTGACAATTAATTTGCACATTCTATTGCGTAAACGGTTTACACAAATGGCATCCAATAAGTATACTTAAATACCCTCAGAAACACATTCTTTACAGTGGCTATCTTTTCTTTGACCATACGCGGGACTGGAGCGCTTTGTAGCCCTTTCTGTTTGTTTGTTTAAGCTGCGGCTTAGCGTCCCAGTCAACAGCCATGGTCATGTCGAGACGTTGCCTCTATTTTATGGGACTTTTGCCCAAACATAGGACGCCATGACATCCAAAAAGTGCTTCAAATACAACCACTCAACCAAGCCGCATGTGTGGATGGTTTGACTTGAACCACTTTACCTTGTCAGGCTCAGTGCCTGAGCGGTTAACCAGTATCAGATGGTCAGTTAGTAGCGTAGAATCTTTGCCTGGAGTCACAAGCAGACCATCTATTTCTTTAGGTCCCAATGGAAGGGGGGGGGGGGGCATATTCCCACCCGACCATCCTTGCTTTGTAGCCCTTGTGGTATCACTACCCAATGGATTTAGTCATTGTGCAGCATACTGGTGATAAACCTTGCGCAGCGAGGAGCATATGTCTATGCGTTACTCGATCAGAAATAAGAAATTTATGACACATGCCTTCTTGCAGTTCATGTGAAAGATCGCACTTCTTCCTATTCTATTCCTTCTCAAAATCGCTATGTTGACAGGTGCAATAGACAACAGACGCGTGTCTAATTTAATAATCGATTAATCGAGTAGTCAGACTGATGTACCTATTCGTATTCAAACACATGGGTTAGGACTAGATATCAAAATAGATACTTGATAGCGAAAAAGGGGTATTATAAAACAGAAAATAAACTCCAAACGCTTAAATATGAAAGACAAAAATCGGGGATTAAATCCTTGATATTTGATGTTTTTCCGCCATCTTTGGATTAGGCTTCAAGAGTATGTGTACCTGTATGAAACTAAAATTTTCATATGAATACCAGGTCTCAATCAGACTTCAGCCCCTGTATTTCGGATACTTTAAGCTGAATTTCAGAAACATGATACAAAATAGTTCTTTTAGGATGGGTTTGAATGAATTTCAGAAAACGGGTGGCCTTAAAACCTTTTTTTCGATAAATGGCAGCTATAGCAATTTAAACGTTGGCGACCACAATTTAAAACTTTTCGCGCCTGAATACATAACACGCGCCATTGGATTTTATTAGGTACGTCAGCCCTGAGATAAAGATGTATCTGTGTATGTCTCTGGTCAGCCGAAGGTGTGAAATGCACTCGTTATAAAAACATGGTTTTAGTAGTGACACCTTTGTTATCAACAGTGATGAGATTAAGAAGGATTATCGACAAAAATAATTCTTCACTGAAGCGATCTTTAATTTCATACAACCGAACATGTTTGACTATGATGCCCATTATGGAAAAATTACATTATTCCTCGGATCCAATAAATCGGTATTTCGTTTTCCGGGAAATAGAAAATGGAGAATCATTCCGGACGGCAAAATCACTTTGTATGCATTTATTTTTTCTCTCCTTTTGGCTGACTTTGTATGCATTTATTTTTTCTCTCCTTTTGGCTGACCATGTGTATCAATTTATTTTGACTTGACATAACATTTTGCCGAATATGTCGTTTTTCTTTTTTCTTTTCTTTTTTTGTGTGTCACATCTTTTACGGTCACGCGTGCTTCTGTTCTTAGCCTCGGGGTGTGAAGATTGACTGTAAAAACACCATTTGAGCCTCATCATGAGAAAACTTACAATGTGGTTTTTGAACAGGTCCGACACAAACTGGGCAGTACAAACACGGAAGATGACTATAAGCTTGTAATTTCGGATGTAAAAAGAAGATGCATCGTACTAACCGTGTAACGAAAACAAAGGCACAGATCAGTTGTGCAGTACTGCAGTACTGCACAGCTGATCTGCGTCTTTGTTTTCGAATACGCAAAATGCTGGTTTTCTGATGCAGCGGCTAATTTCATGAATTTGACATATTTGACCGCATAAAATGCCCACCGGGTTTTAACTGGTGTTTTTCTTTTGCTCCGGAGTTAGTAGGTTATTCGGCGCCCAGGGATCTCCATCGTCGGGCAGCTTACTCAATCTGTGAGTCCTTGTTTTTGATTCATCAGGATGTTTATCATGATTTATTTGTTTGTTCTTGATGATTCATTGACTAGTTAGAGATTCACCACGAAGACCGAAGAACTAACTAAATGTTATGAACCACTGCAGAAGCTGAGGGTGAGGTTAGGATCCTGTAAAACCGGTTTAAGCCCGCCAGTAACTTTGTGTTACTGATCGTTCCAAGGCGATACTTCTGTGGTGGTTCTTTTTGTTTTATGTATGTTGTTTTACAAAAAGAACCACCACAGAAGTATGGCCTTGGAACGATCAGTAACACAAAGTTACTGGCGGGCTTAAACCGGTTTTACATGGCCATAACCTCACCCTCAACTTCTACAGTGGTTCATAACCTTTAGTTAGTTCTTCGATCCTCGTGGTGAATCTCTAACTAGTCAATGAATCATCAAGAACAAACAAATAAATCACGATAAATATCCTGTTGAATCAAAAACCAGGACTCCAAGTTTCAAGAACAGCCACTAAACTAGAGGAGCATCGGGATAACAGCATCAGGTAATGTATACACCATTACACCCAACATTTATGTAATTGTTTTTCTTATATACTAGTATAGTTTAATTAACTCAGACTGAGAGTACTTGTAAGAGCTGCCTTATTAAAAAAAATAGTAAATACATGTATCAATAATTTTCAACTGAAATTTTTCAATTTTCACAACTGTAAATTGCATACCCTAGAACCCGAAATCCTGTATCTCGCATATTTAACGTTGGAGGTGACATCTCCTGCTATAGTTGGTTTGAATGCATTTTTGGCTAGTCCTAACCTTCCCTAAGAAGGATTGGGTGGGCTGCTCTGGAAATTTTTTTGGCACGATAGTCTAATCAGGCGATGTTGTATGGTACTGCTATGAAATAAGCTTTAAATCTAATAAACAGACAACTACATACCTTTCCATTATCCAGTCATTTTCCCTGTCTCTTTGACTTGCTTTTGTATTTTAAACAATTTTAGAAACTATTGATTTGATTATGAAACACCTGTATTGCTAAAACATATTTCTGTATTAATATTTTTACCACTTAACATGTAAAATTACCCCACCCACCTTAATAATATGCATGTATGCGATTTTAATGTTAATCTTCTTATGGTTAGTTTGTTTTTAACAATCTATCCTCTTTAACATGCTTAAACAATAGCCTGAAAAGCAATAAAAAACTGTTTACTAAACTGTATGGACCTATACTTAAGGTTATACCTAAATGTGGTAATGCATCAATGGTATCAAACAGCGTAAAATCAACTACATGCGCATTTGTACTTGTGAATATTTTCACGAAGTCTTGGTTTGAAAATATTTCTAAATTTGACATTCTTCCTTTTCAATGACTGATTTAAGTTAATGGCAAAAGAAATGTGAACTAATAACTGATAACTTGCCTCTATGCACAGGAGCGGTGGTTGCTACGCGACTGACAGCCCGACAAGACCGTAACTAATTACCGAGGGTGTAATGCATTAAAACAATCCAGACTATAATTAAAAGTGAAGTTTGTGGCATTTTCTTAGAGCTGAATGATGCATATTAAATCAATTTAGGTATATTTGGTAATTGTCAAGCTCAGTACAAACACAAGATACCAATTGTATGGACGCTTAAGCATTATTTTGGAATATTTCTGATACTTACCTTACTATACACTGAAATCAAATATTGTCTCTTATCCTAGAACACAAAAACCGGTATCTCTCATATTTTGAGTTTGAGGTGACATCTGCTATAGTTGGTTTGAATGTTATTAAGTAGTCCTCACCTTCCCGATGAAGGATCAAGTGGGCTACTCTCGAATTTTATTTGGCAATCTGCTCAAATTCATTGATGTATGGAGGTAGTGCTGTGACAAAAAGCTATATATCCTATGAAAAGTCTGCTAAAATGTAGTATATAAATTGGTTCTTGTTTCTTATTTATTAGTTACTTTCCAATGCATTGTATATTGTTTGTAAGCAAAAGTATAAAATGCAGTCTCATATACACGAAAAACCTCATGATCTTTTGAAAGTATGGCATTATTTCACACAGAATTACCCCACCAACTTTAAAACTCTGCATATTATTGATACTCTGTCTAAAAATTTCCGAAGTATTACTTCCATTTGAATGAAACTATAAATTATGTTATTATATATCACACGCAGCTGTGCAGTGCCTTAGCAATACATGTAATTGGAAGCCATTTGAAGCCTTACAGGTCAATTAGCAGCCAATTTACAGGTAATTTTGTGAGTCAATGTCTTATTTGTCTGCATTTTGCTCTTATTTCTTAAAAATATTGAAAGATAAAGTCGCACGATTTATATATCTGAATATGGACCGATAGAGCATTGTCTTAGCAATCCTATGATGCCATCTACATCTCTATAGGGCCATAAAAAGCCAAGACGCAGTAACTTTTGTAAGTATACCCCTTCAATTTTTCCTCATTTTTTCTCTAATCATTTAAGTTTTCATAAATATTTTTGAAAATTGAAATCACATAATTAATTTATCTGAACATATGCAAAAAAAACAGTTGTTTTGGATATCATTTTGCACCACTTTCAGCTCTTTATGGCCATTTGAGGTCATGATAGAAGGACTTTTGTAAGTACACCCCATTATTGTTTCCGCATTTTTCCCAATAAGTTTTACGCATGTATAAAATTATAAAAACATTTAATCGTATGGTTAATATATCTGAATACCAGCTAATGAGCCTTGGTCAAAGCAATCATTCAACACCATTTTCAGCTATTTGGGGCCACCAGAGGCCGAGATATAAGAACTTATGTTAGTATACCCCTTCATTTTTTTCTCAATTTTTGTTTAAGTATTTATGTTTTCAGTAATATTTTTGCAACTTGAAACCACATGAATAATTTATATTATTACACTCAAATAGATAATTGTCTAAACAATCATTTGATGCCATTTTCAGCTCTTTATAATCATTGGTTGACTAGAAACAAGAACTTTTGTAAGTATACCCCTTTATTTTTACCGCATTTTTCCTCCATCTTCTATGCCTTCACAAAAATTATTAGCACTCAGAGTCACATTGATTTATATATATGAATACAAACTTATAGAACAAAGTTAAAGCAATCTTTTGACACCACTTTCAGCTATTCCGGCCCATCAGAGGCCAAGATATAAGATTTTTTGTAGGTATACCCCATTTTATTTCCCTCACTTTTTCTGTAATTATCTATGTTTTCAATAATATTTTTAAACTTGAAATCATTTTATTAATTCATCCGATTTCATACCAAAAGATAATTGTCATAGCAATTATTTAACACCATTTTCAGCTTTTTATGGTCATCTGAGGCCATGATACAAGGACTTTTGTATGTATACCTGCCATCGTTTCCACATTTTTCTTCTATATATTTTACGTATTCATAAAAATCATTAATACATTTAATCATATGGTTTATATATCTGAATACCAACCAACGTCCCAATCATTTGACACAATTTTCAGCCATTTTGTGCCACCAGAGGCCGAGATGCAAGAACTTAAGTGAGTATACCCCTTTATTTTTTCCTCAATTTTTCTTTAACTATTTATGATTTCAATAATATTTTTGAAACTTGAAATCATATGATTAACTTATCTGATAACAAACCAATAAATAGTTGTCTACACAATTGTTTGATGCCATTTTCTGCTCTTTATAATCATTGTTTGACTAGAAACAGGAACTTTTGTAAGAATACCCCTTTATTTTTCTGACAATTTTCATCCATCTTCTATGCCTTCATAAAAATTTTCACCACTTAGAGTCGTGTGATTTATATAATATTATATGCAGTCAAGCTTAAAGAACAACGTCAACGCAATCAATTGTTACCATTTTTAGCTATTCAGGCTCATAAGAGACCAAGGTACAAGCTTTTTTGTGCGTATATCCCTTTACTTTTTCCACATTTTCCCCATATGTTCTATGCCTTCATAAAAATATTACAACTTTGAGTCAATTCAATTCAATTCAAACTTTATTTCACTCAACCCATCATACAAATGGCAATATGAGGTAATGTAAAACACTTTGACAATGGAGGCTCTAAAGAGTCACATGATTTATGTATATGAATACAAGCTTATATATCAAAATCAAAGCAATCATTTGACACCATTTTCAGCTATTCATAAGTATACCCCTATTATTTTTCCTCATTTTTTTCTTTAATTATCTATGATTTCAATATTAGATTTAAACTTTTAAGTCATAATGATTAACTAATCCGATTTCATACCAAAAGATAATTATCTCAGCAATTATTTTACACTATCTTCAGCTCTAAATGAGCATTGAATGCCTAGAAACAAGAACTTTTCTGTGTATACACCTTTTATTTGTTCGCATTGTTCCTCTATTTTCAATGCATTCATCAAAAATATTAATATTTTAAGCCATAACATTAATTTATCTGAAAACCAGCCTATAGAACCAAGTCTAAGTAATCATAAAACACCATTTCAGCTATTTAGAGCTGTCAGAGGCAGAGATACCAGAACCTTTGTAGGTATACCTCTTTATTTTTTCCATTATTTTGCGTGTTTGTTTGTTTGTTTGTTTCATAACTTTTTCTTGACACTTTAAGCCTCATGATATATATCTGACAGTGACCGACTTTACATTGTTTCAACATTTTCGATACCATTTTCAGCCTTTACCATGAGAAGCTGAAGTACAATAACTTTGAACAGACCAAAAACGGTCAGCTGTATATACAAATTTCCAGATAGGCACAAAGACAGAGTGTAATCTCGATCAATGATAATGTTTCAAATAAAAGTATCTTAAACGCAAAGCTATAGATAAATTTCGAACACGCACTTTGCTTGAAAGTGGGTGGGGTAACTTGGCATGACAAAACCCTACATTATAAAGGATTTATAGCACTTTATGATTTTTAAATACATTTTGTATTGTGTGAAGTTATTCATATTCAAAGTATTTGCATAAATGTGCATTGTTTTATTTATCAAAAAAGCACAATGACCCCATAAATGATGTAAAAATCTGCTTTGTATGGAATGCGTATATTCCCAAAGTACCTCAGAACATGGTGTGAGTAAACCTATCTGCCAAAAAAATTTCAAGAGCAGCCCACCTAAACCATTTATGGGAAGGTTAAAACTATTCAAAAATGCATTCAAACCAACTATAGCAGAAGATGTCACCTCCTTCAAAAATTACCCTGGCTGGATTCTAGGGTATTCCTGACGGTCAATGAGAATTTTTAGAAGGAAACTTGGGCATGCAGTCTCAGGTTCGTGTCATGCCAATGAATACGGTACTATTTAAAAAAATAGTCCATATTCATACTAGCCTTCAGGTTTGTTCTACATTTGTACTTCATGTCAGGTACAGGTAGGTTCATGCATATAGTCAGTACTGTATTCGTGCAGGTGGATATTACTAAAAAGTTTTTGGGTGGCTATATATCTAAGGAGTTTGCTAGATCTGTTCGACATATCTATGTAAGAGGAATTCATTGTCTTAGCTGACAGTCTTCTCAGTGGTGAGTCTTTAAATAAGCCCTGGAAATGGTGGATGGAGCTCCTTAGCTTCAATCAGGAGAAGGTACCTCCAAACTAAATCCTGTTCATCTAGATATGCTGTACAACTGTCAAGAACCGCCAAATGAGGCAGAATAAATCACCTTTGATTCGATGGTCGTCAAAGCTCCTAAAGTGACTAGATATCTCAAAGCTTAGCTAAGACGGCACGATTGAACCGTCTTCAATGGCATTTGCAACCAGTCAGATGCAAGAAAACTCAGTTCCTGGGACCCAGAAAACAACTGTCAGTGTTCCGAAAAACGGCCCATTTTAGTTGCAACCTCATAACGGCATCAATATCGTAAACATTACAAATGTAAGTCTGGGTTGACAAGGGCGATAAAGAAATCAAGAGGCTTCTAGAAGAAAAGCATCGCATCTACGAAGTAAATCAAGGCAGTCGCGAACAATGTAAGGCTGGAATTCTACCCATGACAGAGAAACTGAATTGCTTCGCTGTGTATGGAGAAGGGAAGCTATCCCTAAGGAATTATAGATGTTTCCATTAGCCACTTTTACAGGCAAATATAAATTCGCATAAAAACTCGTACGTTAAATTTATTTACGAGTGATATTCATATTAGCTGTATCCAGACTACTATCTTTATATTTTATTTATTACAGATCTGTAAAATCGTTTCATTTATCTTTTATTGCGTCCATTTGAAATATGTTTGTTATGATTTTATACTCTTTGATAATATCATCATGTATTATGATATAGGTTAACTTTTAAAAGTACATAAACAATTATTTTAATCAACTAATAGATTTTGTTATGCTGAATATACATGTAAACCTTATGATCACAAGTGTACAATAATACACTAACTATTCCATCTCCAATTTGTTCTCTTGTATATTACGATGAAAAAAAATTAAAACAAAAAACTAAACCCATCGGTAAGGAAGTCGACTATGCGCTCCCCTTTTGTTTGACAATGAATGCGTTGCGTTAAAAGACACACTGGACTCATTGGAAGTTTTCGCAGCAGTCCATATTGTAGCCTCGGATGTAGAGAAACGTTGTGATGTGGAGATCACCGTCGACAGAGTATCTGATAAACCTGTATATCATATAATACGAAGTGGGGTTATCTGCAAAAGTCAGAAGCAGCAGGTGTGGGAGCCATAGTTGCAGACCTGCACACAGGCGGCTCAGTTCTATATGGTCGTTTTCCGTGAGGAGAAGCAGTAAGCGGGATTCGGTAAAAGTGAAGAGAGACGTGAAGCAGGAGTTGGCTTTGTCATTAAACCAGAACTTGTTGGTAAGCTTTCAGGATTGCCAAAAGGCATTAATGACCGCCTAATGACATTGAGACTTCCTCTGTCAGGCAATAAACATGCAACTTTTGTCAGTGTCTATGCACCCATGATGACCAATCCAGATCAGATTAAGGACAAGTTCTATAATGACTTAGACGACGTTATTTCTGCAACACCCATTACAGACAAGCTTATCCTTCTTTGCGACTTTAATGCCAGAGTTAGTACAGACCAACAGACCTGGGAAGGAGTTATAGGTCCAGAAGGTGTTGGAAAGTGCAACAGCAATAGTCACTTGCTTCTAAGAAAGTATGCTGAACATGATCTTCTAATCACCAACACAATATTTCGTCTACCAAACAGAAATAAAACATCCTGGATGCATCCCCGTTCCAAACACTGGCATCTGATAGTGCGGAGAACAGACAGGCAGGATGTCAGAATGACAAAAAGGTACAAGTAGGCAAAGATCAGGAAAAGGCGCAATCAGAAAGAGATTCCCACTCCAAAACCCGAGGTGGGAAAAAACCAAACTAACAATCAGGCACTTATACCATGAAACATATCGCAAGCCGAATGAGCAGCTATTTTCCCAATAGGTGGCCACTCAGTTACCTAAACTTAATTAAAAATATGAAAACATACATAAGGCGCCAACAGCACAAAAAATTTTAAACACCAAGACATAAAAAGAAAAGAACCACCACAGAAGTATCGCCTTGGAACGATCAGTAACACAAAGTTACTGGCGGGTTTAAATCGATTTTACACGGCCGTAACCTCACCCTCAGCTTCTGCAGTGGTTCATAACATTTAGTTAGTTCTTCGGTCCTCGTGGTGAATCTCTAACTACATGTAGTAAATGAATCATCAAGAACAAACAAATAAATCATGATAAACATCCTGATGAATCAAAAACAAGGACTCACAGATTGAGTAAGCTGCCCGACGATGGAGATCCCTGGGCGCCGAATAACCTACTAACTCCGGAGCAAAAGAAAAACACCAGTTGGACCCCGGTGGGCCAAGCAACAGACAGGAAGCTCCGGCCCCAACCTATGACTGTGTGGTGCAGACTGCTGGACAGATCATAGACTGGTTGTCAGCAAACTCAAACTAAGAATTCAGCTTGCGAGACGACCTCAAGGCAAGAAAGCTCATAAAAGAATGGATGTCTCAAAGCTGAATTAAGACAGCATGTGACGGACATCTGCAAACAACTGAATGTAATCAATCTCAGTTCAGAGAACCCCGAAGAAAACTGGACAGTTTCCATAAACCAATTCATTCTTCAGCTGCTTCTACTTTAGGACTTTAGGACATCCATCTCGCAAACATCAAGACTGGTTTGATGAGAATGATGATGAAATTCAGAGGCTTCTTGAAGAAAAACACCGATTGCACAAAGCACATCAAGATGACACTAGCTCAGTATCCAAGAAAGCAGCCTACAGCAACATTTGTAAGACAGTCTAGACAAAGCATAGGGTCATGCAAGATTCCTGGCTAAGGAAGTAAACAGAAGAAATTCAGTTTTTTGTGGACAGAAAGGCCATGAAGAAATTTCATGATGCACTGAAAACCATTTATGACCCAAAGAGTTCTGGAGCCACCACATTGCTCAGTGCAGATGGAAGCACTCTTCTCACAGATAAAGAGGCTATCTTTAAAAGGTGGGCAGAACATTTCTTGAGTGTGCTGAATCGACCATCAAGCATCAATGAGGATGCAATCGACAGACTTACACAGATAGAGTGCAATGTTCTGTTACATGAATTTCCAACCGTCATGAAAACAAGAAAACAAGCAAAGCTCCAGGTGCAGATGCAATTCCTGCAGAGATTTATAAGGCCGGGGGCTACCTATGACATAGAAAGTAACATTCTGTGGTGGTTCTTTTTGTTTTATGTCTTGGTGTTTAAAATATTTTGTGCTGTTGGCGCCTTATGTATGTTTGCATATTTTTAGTTAAGTTAAGGTAACTGAGTGGCCACCTATTGGGAAAATAGCTGCTCATTCGGCTTACGAAATGTTTTCATGGTATAAGTACCTGATTGTTAGTTTGGTTTTTTCCCACCTTGGTTTTTGGAGTGGGAGTCTTTTTCTGATTGCGGTTTTTCCTGATCTTTGCCTACTTGTACTTTTTCACTGTATGTAGGGAAGGAGGCTATCTCACAAAAAATTAAGGATGCATCCATAATCCACCTATACAAACGGAAAGGAAATCCACGAGTCTGTGACAAAACAGAGGCATCTCCCTCCCATGCATAGCTGGCAAGATACTGGCAAAATTGTGTTCAACGGCCAGAATGTTCATCTTGGTCAGAAGGGACTTATCCCAGAAAGTCAATGTGGATTCAGAAAAGACAGAGGGACAATGGACATGATCTTCACAGCAAGAAAGCTTCAGGAGTAATGCCAAGAACACAATGTAGACCTATACATGACGTACGTTTGTCAACCTCGCCAAAGCTTTTGACACAATTAGTCGTGGTGGACTGGAAAATCATGGCAAAGTTTGGCTGTCCACCCAGATTCATAACAATGGTGCGGCAATTTCATGATGGCATGCAAGCACGTGTGCAAAATGAAGGAGAGTTCTCTGAACCCTTTGAGGTAACGAATGGAGTCAAACAGGGCTGTGTTATGGCACCAACACTGTTCAGCATGATGTTTTCTGCCATGATTATGGGTGCTTTTCAGGACAGTGACACTGGTTTTCCAATCAGGTACCGTTTTGATGGCAATATATTCAACCTTAGAAGGTTGCAAGCCAAAACAAAGGTGCAGACTGACGTGTTAAATGAGCTCCTCTATGCAGATAATATAGATAAGAGTGCCAATTCAGAGGCAAAAATGCAAATCTCACAGTCATGTGATAACTTTGATCTCGCAATCTGCACAAAAAGGCAGAGGTTGTACGACAACCAGCACCTGGAAAACCGTACAATCAACCAACCATCACTGTGAATTGACAAACAACTGAAAGTTGTTGATAAATTCACCTACCTGGGAAGCACATTTTCCAGAGCAGTGCACATTGCTGATGAGGTCACTGCCAGAATTGAAAAAGCCAGTGTGGCATTTGGAAGACTCCGTGCAAATGTCTGGGAGAGAAATGGAATCAAGCTTGACACCAAGCTGAAAGTCTATAAGGCTGTGGTACTGCCAACCCTCTTGTAAGACCTGGACAGTATACCAGCGTCATGCAAAGAGACTTAGCCATTTCCATTTAAGCTGTTTGAGAAAGCTATTAAAAATCAAGTGGCAAGACAAGGTTCCAGACACGGAGGTCCTGAAGAAAGCATGCATGCAAAGCATGCATACTGTCTTAAAGCTAGCACAGCTAAGGTGGACAGGCAATGTTATAAGAATGCCTGATTAGCAACTTCCAAAGAAAGTCTTCTGTGGAGAACTACAAGAGGGAAAGCGCTCTCAAGGTGGCCAGAAGAAACGCTACAAAAAAGAGAATCTGTGAAGCTGAAAGAAAACGCCGAGAACGCAAAGCCAATACCAATGGGCTACCGGCTGATTCCATGACATTGACTTGTTCTACTTGCAGTCGACAGTTTAGAGCTAGAATTGGCCTAATCAGGCATCAAAGAATTCACCAAGACACACGAACCTATTCTCATTAGCGAGGGACGAACGACCATCTGAAAAAGTCAACAGAAAAAACGACCAGCTAGATGTCGAAAATAAAGAAAATTATGCATTTGAAAATAAGCATAAAGACAGACTTGGGTTAAAAAATCCACAATGTAGAACGACTCTTTGGAAAAGAACGCGACAGATACATGATACATGTAGAGATAGCCACACTGAATGAAACCCGCTTTGTAAAGGTTTATAAATATTTACCCGCAGTGTAAAGGTTCATAAGTTTTCACCCGTTTTGTAAAGGTTTATAAGTTTTTAGAATTACATTGAGAGGTGCGTACTGCAACGTCTGGCGGACGTTAAAGTGTCAGACGAAAAGAAGAGTAAGCTTTGCTATGACATAAGAATCTTGGAACAGTGGACAGATTTCAATGACCACTTATTAATATTGACTTATTAATATTGCGGCGTTCATTGTGAGGCAGTCCAACATCTTCAGTACTTTGAACGAGTACTATGAAGCCAACAGAAGAAGTAACGCTATGTTTTGCAGAAAAGTGTATCCTTCTTGTCATATGCAAGACAGAAAAGAAGAATGGTGTTTATTAGACAGAAAGCAAATAGTTCCAAAACAAGCCAGTACGTTATGCAACTTGGTGCACACACGAACGTCAAATAGAAACTTAGAAAGACGTGCGGTGAAAACTCGGCAAAGACTTATTTGCAAACGTAGCCACCTGTCTTGAAAGCACACACACACACACACACACACACACACACACACACACACACACACAATCTCACTCTCAGACATTGACAGACTTCAAGGGAAATG
The DNA here is from genome assembly GCA_964017185.1 of Rugalucina vietnamica. Lineage (NCBI taxonomy): Eukaryota > Metazoa > Mollusca > Bivalvia > Lucinida > Lucinidae > Rugalucina > Rugalucina vietnamica. The sequence continues at coordinate 21,378,770 of OZ024880.1, read as the reverse complement.
GAATGAAATCTTGAAGGATACTGTACTACTGTACTACTTCTGTTGCATGCTAGATCAAGACAACCATTTTTCACCACCAAGAGGCATGTTTATTTATGTTGTTACCCGGTATAATCAGATGCTAGTCAGTTATAACATAATTAAGCCAGATATGTATGAAAATATCAATTAAGTTTTAAGGTAAGCTACACGTACCCACTTGATTTCGTTCTTATCAGTAATAACATTTTTAAAGGTCAAGATAATGTTATGACGTGCATGCACACACCCTGAATGAGTATCGCCCTTCTCTATTTTTAGCTCACCTGAGCCGAAGGCTCACAAGGTGAGCTTATAGTATAGTAGTCGAGCCGGCGTCCGTCCGTGCGTCAGTGCGTCCGTCCGTCCGTTCACATTTTCAAACTTGAATATCTCTAAGACAACAGGGCCAATCGTGATCAAATTTTATCTAAAGCATCACTGAGGAGGGGGAAAGGTTGTATTAGGTTTTGGGCCAGGTTGGATGAGAACTCTGGGTTACATGGCAACAGATAGCTCCCATACACTTACAATGGGAAAAGATAGACAAAAATCTTATTTTCCGAAACCACAAGGCCCAGAGCTTTCATATTTTGTTTGTAGCAATGTATAATGGTCCTCTTTATAAATCCTGCCAACCGTGCCCCTGGGGCGTCATGGAAAAAACATAAAAAAAAACATCTTCTCCGAAACCACAAGGCCCAGAGCTTTCATATTTTGTATGTAGCAATGTGTAGTGGTCCTCTTTATAAATCCTGCCAATCATGCCCCTTGGGTCAAAAATGGCCCCGCCCCGGGTATCATTAGCTCCAATAGACATACAATGGGAAAACATAAAAAATCTTCTCCAAAACTACAAGGCCCAGAACTTTCATATTTTTTGTGTAGCAATATACGTAGGTTGTCCCAAAATAGCGTAGACAACCTCTGAATTCAAGGAATTTGACGTAATATTCCCATTTTGGCTTTATATGATGTATTTCAACTATTTTCACATAAGTAGATACAAAACAAAATTCGGAAGCAAAACGTTCAAGCCTGTTTTCTGCAAATACTTATTGCGAGTTCAGTAAGGCGGAGCACGTCAAACGTTTAGTCCAGATTTTAACAATAGTTTTAATTCAGGCTTCTCTTGTTTGCGTTTGGGATAAGTTTGCGCAAAATCGCTCCTTATGCATTGACATTCATATGTCTGACGTCATTTTGTAAAATATCAGGAATCTGACGTCATTTTTCGAACGATCGCATGTGCAAACTCGAATAGTGCTGCATTCGACAATCGAGAAAAATGGCGACGTCAGCTGAAAAGGCGGCGCAACAAAATGTCAATGAGTATTGTGTTCAGCTGAAAATGACTCCGACACAAACATTTAAACAATAAAAAAAAAACATTAAAATATAAACATATGCCTCGTGAGCTCGTATTCAAGTGGCATAAACGATTTGCCGAGGAATGGCCCGGTGAAAAGGACAGCAAGCTGGGTAGACCTACTGAAATAAATAGCCAGATCGTAAATCACGTTAGAAACGTCATCGACACTGATCGAAGATTGACAAAATTTCCTAGGACATCGGTATTAGTTAAACTTCTGTGCACATGACTCTACGTGAGACTTTGGGAATGTCGAGAGGTTGTGCAAGGTGGGTCCCACGGCTTCTTACGGAAGACGAGAAGGAAAAACGGGTACAGCTCTAAAAATATTTCGAGAAACAATAACGCGACGTTAACATGACGTCGTTAACGTTACTCTGACGTGCGCCGGTGTCATCATACAGGCATGTATAAAAGTTCTATATTTTATTTATTTAACAAGGTAGAACATTGAAACTTGGCACGCACAATCACAAGACATGTGTTTGTGATTTCCCATAGCCATTAGTCTCTAACATGCTAATGTGCAATTTTATGAAGAAAGTATTCGATGTTTCGGGACCACCCTCGTATAGTGGTCCTCTTTATAAATCCTGCCAATCGTGCCCCTGGGGTTCATACAGGCCCCGACCTGGGGGGCGTCATGGGGAAAAACATAAAAAAATCTTCTTCTCCGAAACCACAAGGCCTAGAGCTTTCATATTTTGTGTGAAGCAATGTTAAATCCTGCCAACCGTGCCCCTGGGGTCCATAAGGGCCCCGCCCCGGGGGCGTCATGGGAAAAACATAAAAAAATCATCTTCTCCGAAACCACAAGGACCCAAGCTTTTATATTTTGTATGTAGCATTGTGTAATGGTCCTCTTTATAAATCCTGCCAATCATGCCCTTGGAGTCAAAAATGGCCCCGCCCCGGGGGTCATTAGCTCCCATAGACATACAATGGGAAAAACATAAAAAAAAACGTCTCCGAAACAACAAGGCCCAGAGCTTTCATATTTTGTGTGTAGCAATGAAAACTTCTCCGAAACAACAAGGCCCAGAGCTTTCATATTTTGTGTGTAGCAATGTATAGTGGTCCTCTTTATAAATCCTGCTAACCGTGGACCTGGGGTCCATTCATGCCCCGCCCTGGGCCATAGGCTTACAATGGAAAATACATGAAAAAAAAAACTTTTCTCTGAAACCACAACAGCAAAAGCTTCTATATTTGGTATGCAGCATTGTTATGTGGAGCTTTAAATCCTGCCAAGCATGCCCCTTGGGTCAGAAATGGCCCCATCCCAAGGGGTCAATAGCTCTCGTAGACTTACAATTGGAAAAACATAAAAAATCTTCTTCTCCGAAAAAATATGACCCAAAGCTCTCATATGTTGTGTGGACTAATGTATAAAACTCTCCTTTATAAATGCTGCCAACGGTGCCCCTTGGGTCAATACAGGCTACATCCCAGGCATGTCATTATCTACCATACTTATAATAGAAATGCATGAAAAAATCGTCTCTGCAACAGCATGACACAAAGCTTGTATATTTGATATACAACAATGTCATGTGGAGCTCTACATAAATCCTGCCAATCATACCCCTTGGGTCAAATATGGCCCCACCCCGGATGTCATTATAGGATCATGACCTTGTTAGATGATTTTTTTTTTCAAGTGAACCAAAATGGCAGACAAGAGGATACACAATCCACACAAGAGCTACATTGTATTCTGCTGATGTAAGTAAGGTTTCAAGGTCACATGACCAAGATGGCCACCATATCCATACATGGTAAAAACCCCATGGCTGTACTTGTTGACTCTTAGGTGAGCGATCGTTGCCCTTGGGCTACTTGTCGTTTACCCGTTCTTTTTAGTATTTTAAATCAGTATCAAATTAAAACGCATGGGGAGGCCATCTTTGGTTCTAAACAAAACCGTTGCAAACAACTTTACTATATTTAGGAATAATTAATGAATGTTGTTATGTCGTGGAATAATATTATCTACACATTACATCTTTAATATGGTTTTATATTATGAAAAGGTGTCCATTCTATAATTCCCAAACAAAGCGAATCATATTAACTCGTCATCGTGCACAAGGTTCACATTATTAAATTCTGACGTCTGAGTTAAACCCGAGTGTCCCTATACCTTTGACATATTAATTTATTCACCTTTTATGAAAGGCTCCCCCATAACGATGAAAATTATCATTATAATAGAAATTAACGTGAATTAATTGCCACTCCGTAAATAATATAGATATTTCAATTGTCATCTTGGGTCTACATTGGTCTAGAGTGTTATTTTACACACACAATAAATCTGACATAAATTAAGTTGCATATTACACCTTTAGAGTAAGAAATACTGAAGGTTCTTACTAAAATATTAAGAATCAAAATTGAACGTAAACAATGATCATGCAGGAAGTGAAAACACCAAATGGAATATTGTTAAAAGATCAGGGATCGCCCACATTAAAAGTTTGGTATTGTTGGTTTAACGACTGTCGTAGAAATTCTTACTTGTTTGACTCAACGACTATATACAATTGTATGAAAATAGACTGGATGTCTTAAAAAAGCAAAAGTTTCCAAAATCATTTGCAAAATATCGGTACCAAGCTTAGTAGAGCGAACATTATTTAAGAAATAAATTAGACCAGCTCTAGCAATGAATTGTTGAGTACTAGTTCACTGTTTTGAGGTAAGTTGTGAAGAAGATCAAATCACGAGCGAGTAGAACGGTTTCTGGTCTTTGATTACATTTACAAGGTGGACAATCACGTGACTAAAATGTAATTTTGTGTACTAGTATTCGGACATAACCATTTGGCAAATTGGCCATATCTTTGTTAAAACTGAATGAAATTTCATGGGGTAAAGTGCACATACCCCGACTGATACTCTCTAAAGTGTTGTACAACAGTCAGTTTAATGCAAACTTTTGTTTATTAGATAACCACGAGCAACATATAAATCCAGTTGCTCGAGGGAATCTATTAAATTATAGAGTACACTTAACTGACTGTTGTAAAGCAGTTTAGAGCGTACAGTTCCGGGGTATGTACAATTTACACCGTAAAATTTCGTTCAGTTTTAAGAAATGACCGATTTGCTCACTGGTTCTGTCCGAATACTAGTACACAATAATTGACTGTCTACCTTGATTTACATTCGAATTTAATTAATGATATACTTTTAAGTGATACCATTCTTGGTCAGAAATGAACGGCTTTCGGTTTGAATTATTTATCTGTTTATGGGCCGGCATATGGAAAACAAACTTCTGCATTTTACATCTGTTTGTTGTTTTTTGTCTGGTGTTAACATATCCCCGCTTTATAATGGGTGTCGTTTTAAAAAGGTATATTTTCTCTTCAGCTGAATAGCGTCTTTATATTTTAATGCCTGGCACATATTACCTTAATCATTTTATCAAAGTGATAGCATCTTATGTATAAGTGTAATTGAATGAAATTGTATGGTAAATATGCCATAAAAGTAGGTAGGAAAGAAATTGAATGTATTATATAGATATAAACATTAAACAGCATAATAATTTACCAACATATTGAATTAGGTTTGTGAAATATCAATTTCGTGCCGTACATAACTGATGAACTTGGTACAGTAACATATGTTTTCAAACTATCCAGTTATTTTTAATGGCTTACATTAATAATTTGGAAATATAATAACCCCAAAAAAGCACATTATCAATAGTGCCATGATATAATGATATACATCTCATTATATAAAATTTATTAACATAAATATAGTTTTCATATTAATAAAATGTTATAACTTTCATTTATTAATGGTAATAGCTACTTGATGACAATGTTATATGAATGCTAATTCACGTGTAAGCTACAAACGAGATTGACTGTTCATGCAGCTGTATTTCCAGTGTAACATAAAGTCCTATCAATTTCCAGTTACATGAGAACGCTGCCGCAGTATAATGACAATTTCACATAATATATATTTTATTGCTTAGAAACATATTAATTTAAAATGTACAAGCAAAATGTTTGGTACACAAGTTGTTCGGCGCCCAGGGATCTCCATCGTCGAGCAGCTTACTTAATCTGTGAGTCCTCGTTTTTTATTCATCATGGTGGTTATCATGATTTATTTGTTTGTCCTTGATGATTCAGGGAAGATTCACCACGAGGACCGAACAACTAACTAAATGTTGTGAACCCCTGAAGAAGTTGAGGGTGAGGTTAGGGCCCTGTAAAATCGATGTAAGCCCCTTGTTATTTTATATTACTGATCGTTCCAAGGCGGGTATATGTGGCCGCACATTGGGAAATAGCTGCTCACTCGGCTTACTGTATGTTTTCTAAGTATAAGAACCTAATTATCAATTTAGTTTTTTTTTCAACCTCGGTGTTAGGAGAGGGAATTTTTTCCTGATTGCGCATTTTCTTGATCATTGTCTACTGGAGGTATGCCGACGAGCTGCATGCGCTTATATTGATTATGGATAAAATCAGGCATTACACATCAGTGTAACAAAACCTCAGTTGTAGAATGCTCGACTGCCACGCGGGCGGCCCGGGTTCGATTCCCGGTCCCAATGTTGTAAAAATATTTTCATGCTCTTTCGGAACCAGAATTTTATGGTGACTTGGTTTACAAATTAAAGAAAGGTACAAGTAGGCAAAGATCAGGAAAAGGCGCAATCAGAAAAAGATTCCCACTCCAAAAACCGAGGTGGGAAAAAACCAAACTAACAATCAGGTACTTATACCATGAAACATATCGTAAGCCGAATGAGCAGCTATTTTCCCAATAGGTGGCCACTCAGTTACCGTAACTTAACTAAAAATATGAAAACATACATAAGGCGCCAACAGCACAAAAAAAAAAAAAAAAAAAAAAAAAAAAAAAAAAAAAAAAATTTATACACCAAAACATAAAACAAAAAGAACCACCACAGAAGTATCGACTTGGAACGATCAGTAACACAAAGTTACTGGCGGGCTTAAACCGATTTTACATGGCCATAACCTCACCCTCAGCTTCCGCAGTGGTTCACTGATATACAAGAAATAAGAAAAATCATATTAAGAAAATAATAAACATAGATACCAACGTTTAACATGAATAACAGAAAGCAGGGTGAGCAGCTATTGAAGGTATTAGGTGGTCACAGTGCTAGCTTGGACAGAACAAGTAAAATGCAGAGGGCTAAGTGAACAGCCAAATTATAATCGGGTGGCCACAAAGCCATGCAACATGGAACTCGTAATCGTAATAACTTTGATAAGTGTGAACCACTACAGTAGTACCGCCTTGGAACGGTCAGTTATAAATAACTGGGGGGCTTAAACCGGTTTTACATGGCCATAACCTCACCCTCAGCTTCTGCAGTGGTTCATAACATTTAGTTAGTTATTCGGTCCTCGTGGTGAATCTCTAACTAGTCAATGAATCATCAAGAACAAACAAATTAATCATGATAAACATCCTGATGAATCAAAAACCAGGACTCACAGACTGAGTAAGCTGCCCGACGATGGAGATCCCTGGGCGCCGAATAACCTACTAACTCCGGAGCAAAAGAAAAACACCAGTTGGACCCCGGTGGGCCAAGCAACAGACAAGAAGCTCCGGCCCCAACCAACTAAAATGAATAGCTTTATGTCGGGGCCATCATAGAGTCTGACGCCCGACCCACCGGCGTGCAATTAAAGAAGGCAGCATAGTTATCAACCATGATTGGGTTAAAAACTAAGCATGCAGACTGTCGCATAACATTCAAGTTATAACCTATACGTCTGTAACGTGTTATGATTTTTCTGAACTGAAAAGAAAAATCATTAATTCCTTTAAGTTTCTTAAATTTGTAAACCAAGTCACCATAAAATTCAGGTTCCGAAAGGCCCTCACTTAAAAGCGTCTTTAACCCAACATTATATTTGGAAATCAATTCATAGTGTCTACGATAAAATTTAGAAAATGTTTTTCGAAGTTTATGATACCGATAGCCCTGTTGGAGAAGTTTTGCCGTTAAACATTTATTTCGAGCATTGAAGTCTGTAACATGATTGCAGACTCTAGCAAACCTAATAAGTTGCGAAATGTATACACCATAAGAAGCACGACGAGGAACGTCACCATCCAAAAAAGGAAAATTTACTATATCAAAATCAAAATCATCGCGCTTATCATAAATTTTAGAAGAAACAAATCCATTTGCAACAGAAAGATGTAGATCTAAAAAGGGGGTTTCAGTATCTGAGAAACTTTTAGGAATGAGTGAATTTTCTTTTCAGTTCAGAAAAAAATCAAAACACGTTATAGACGTATAGGTTATAACTTGAATGTTATGCGACATGGTGCATGCTTAGTTTTAACCCAATCATGGTTGATAACTATGCTGCCTTCATTAGTGGCACGCCGGTGGGTCTGATGTCAGACTCTATGATGGCCCCGATATAAAGCTATTCATTTTAGTTGATTTGGGCCGGAGCTTATTGTCTGTTTCTTGGCCCACCGGGGTTCAACTGGTCTTTTTCTTTTGCTCTAGGAAAGTTATTTGGTGCCCAGGACCTCCATCGTCGGGCAGCTTACTGGATCTGTGAGTCCTCGTTTTTTCATCATGGAGGTTATCATGACTTATTGTTTCTCCCTGAACATTCATTGACTAGTAAGAGATTCATCAAGAGGACCGAACAACTAACAAATGTTATGAACCACTGCAGAAGACAGGTTAGGCGCCTTTAAAATCAATTAAAGCGCCCTAATAATTTTATGTTTTTGAGGCAAAAGTTTGTGCTGTTTGAGTCTTATTTACTAGTTTAAGTTCTGGTAACTGAGTGGCCGCCTATTGGGAAACAGCTGCTCACTCGGCTTACAATATGTTTTTCTAAGTATGAGGACTTAATTGTCAATTTAGGTATTTCCTCCTCGGTTTTTGGACTGGCGGGAATTTCTTTCTGATTGCGTCTTTTCCTGATCATTGCCTATATGTATCTTTTAACCGATGGACATTTGTCTTGTCAATAAAAACTATAGCTTCACTATCATGCAACGAATAAGGCACGTCAGATGGCGCGTAAATCATATTGTGATAAACTGTCAACTGACATACGTTTAACGTCCGATCAATTGGATGAATTGGTAAAAAAAAGATACTTACTAACGCATCGGTGGTTCACTGGTAGAATGCTCGCCTGCCACGCGGGCGGCCCGGGTTCGATTCCCGGCCGATGCGTTTTTTGCAGTGTCTTAATTTAAAACTGTACGCACATCTGATTTGCTTCCTTTAGGCCCGCCCTCATCATCTTTTTGGCAAATGTGCTTCTGCGACAGGTTAAGTGTACGAGACTGAAACATTTATTATATTTATGAGTTCTTGTGTTAATTATATTCTTCATTAAACGCATCTGTTGATGCCTTTATAGTGAAAATTCTTGACATACTAACTATCGGGAACCATAGATATATGCGACTGCCAAACTTGTTATATCCGACAAACATATAGAAATATGTTCATTGTAAAAACGATAAGGACCTCAATGCTCGTACTTAGCTGCTGCACCTCTATTTTACTGAAGATATGAAATTGTCTTTGCTCGTACAGGTAAATTTTGGCTGGTTGGTTTAGCGAAAAAGTTGACTTTGTATACTAGAATGACAGAAAATATATCACTCATTTTTATTACATGAATAGCGTGTGTGTGATAATGCACTCGATGGCATTTGCGTTAATTCAAATGCGTACGTACGAAGTAATGTATATATCATTTTCATGTGATCAAAAAGAGAAGCTATACTTAATCTTAATATGATAAATAATAATCATGTCTTGCATTTTTTCTGTTTGGCATTTTGACCTCATATTTTTGTCTAGTTATCTTGTAATGGTCTCACCCGCTAAAATGTCATCATTTGAACCCACCCTTAATGCTTGATTGACATCTTACGTGATGTTGCTTTCAATGGTGAACAAACTGATAGATATATGGAGGAACAGATGACAAATCGCAATTCACAGCTCTGCAGAATAGCGCACGCTGAACAATGTTATAGGTGCTAATGTTGCATTGTTGAGCCAAGTATGTAGTTTCTGTCAAACACGCGGTGCTCATTTTGGAAACTCAAGATTGGAGCTGTGTTATATTCAGTGACGCATCGTGATACACTCACGAGGAGCGAAAGCGCGTTCAAAATGGCCAGAAAAACGCTACAAAGACACCCTCAAAGCCTCTCTGAAAGATTTCGACATACCAAGGGGGTCTTGAGAACAGACTGCACAAAAGCGATCAAAGTGTTGAGGTCTCACCAACAAAGGAGCAGCTCTCTATGCAAAAAAGAGAATCTGTGAAGCTGAAAGAAAGCGCAGAGAGTACGCAAAGCCAATACCAATGGGCCACCAGCTAATTCAATGACATTGACTTGTTCTACTTGCAACCGTCAGCTTAGAGCTAGAATTGGCCTAGTCAGCCACAAAAGAATTCAACAACACGCACGAACCTATCCAAGAAATAATGATGTTCTTTCCCATTAGTGAGAGACGAACGACCACCATGCAATCAGTACAGTTGCCTGTTTCCATGCGTGCCAATATGGCTAATCCGCTTTGGGAGGCTACTCATTTAGGAGTTTGCTAGATCTCTACAAAACATACTTGCATACTTGAGTAGGAGGAATTCATTGCCTTGGCTGACAGTAATTCTTGTAGGTCTTTAACTAAAACCTTGAAAGAGAAGGGAGTGTAAATCCAAACTACAGCATGTTCATCTTGACATACTATAACCTGTACATCTGTCAAGAACCGACAGATTAAGCAAAAGAAACCAATTGTGATCAAGAGTGTTATTTTTCAAACACAATAAGGCTTGTATAAATTAAGTAACATATAACACCTTTAGAGTAAGATATAAATGAAGATTCTTACCATTATAGTCAAGATTGAACATAAACAATGACAACACAAGAAGTGACATCCACATTAAAAGTTTGGTATTGTTGATTGAACGAATGTCATATAAATTCTTACTTGTTTTATTCAATGATCATACAATTGTATAAAAGAAGACTGGGTGTCTTAGAAAAGGCAAGGTTTTCAAAATCAAACTTAATAGAGCGAACATTATTTTTTAAGAAATCAATAAGATCAGCTCTTGCAGTGAAAATTTATTGTTGAGTAACAATTCACTGTTTTGTGGTCAGTTGTGAAGAAGACCAAATCACGAGCTTGTAGAACGGTTCCTGGTCATTGCTTACGTTTACATTCGAATTAATGATATATTTTTAGTGATACCATTCTTGGCCAGAAATGCAAGACTTTCAGTTTGAATTATTTACCTGTTTATGGGCCTGCATACGGAATACAAACTTAAGCATTTACGCCTGTGGTTTTTTTTCTGTTCAGCTGAATAGCGTCTTATATTTTAATGCCTGGCAAACATTACCTTAATTATTTTATCAAAGTGATAGCATCTTATGTATAAGAGTAATTGAATGAAATTGTATGGTAAATATCCCATAAAAGTAGGTAGGAAAGAAATTGAATGTAATATATAGATATAAACTTTATACTTCATCATAAATAACCAACATATTGAATTAGGTTTGTGACATATCAATTTCGTGCCGTACATAACTGATGAACTTGGTACAGTAACATATGTTTTCAAAACATCCAGTTATTTTCTAATGGCTAACATTAATAATTTGGAAAGATGATAACCCAAAGAAAGGCACATTATCACTAGTGCCATGATATAATGATATACATCCCATTATATAAAATTTATTAACATAAATAGAGTTTTTATAATAAAATGTTATAACGTTCACTTATTAATGGTAATAGCTGCGTGATGACAATGCAGATACGAATACAAATTCACGTGTCAGTTTAATATAAAATCCTATCAATTTCCAGTTACATGAAAACAGTACTACATCTAATCACAATTTAACATATTACATTGCTTAGAAACATATTAATTTACAAGCAAATTATTTAGTACACAAGATCTACCAACATTAGCTACAAGAACTTATGTTACGTCTACACCGGGCCACGTTATCACTACGTCCTTACTACGTCCTAAAAAAATTAAGGACGTAGTGAGGACGTGGTATGGTCTTGTAGGACGTGGTAGGAACGTAGTAAGGACGTAGTGAGGTCTTGATGGACGCGGAGGTCTTGGTCAAATTTTGAACATGCTCAAAAGAAACGTGGCGAGGACGGGGTGGAATTAGAATGCAGTAAGGACGTAGTAAGGACGTGGTAAGGACGTAGTAGGAACTTGTAGGACGTAGAAAGAACGTGGCGCAAACGTAGTGCGGTCTTCGTGGACGCGATGCAAATTTGTTGCAGACCATCAAGACCTCGCTACGCTTCTACTACGTCCTCGCTACGTCCTCGCTACGTCCATCAAGTTCTCGACAAGACCATATCACGCTTCTTGCACGTCCTTACCGCGTCCTAGAAGACTGCACTGCGTTCTTATCACGTCCTAGCGGTTCATAACACGTCCTTAGTAGGTTCTTATCACGTTCACACCAGGTTCGAACTACGTCCTCCACGTTTTATTAATTTTGTTTTAATTGTCCTGTACCCTCAAGCAATTGCTTTCGCTTTTATTTAAATCATATCGAAATCGAAACATGAACAGAGAAGTACTCTTGTAACTTGCTCTCCTTCAAGGACATCATGCCTTACTTGGTGCACATGCTGCACTTGTGCTATTTCACAGGAGGAATAGAAGGGCAAGACCTTTTTGGGTGCGCCCTTGGCTATCAGCTGAAAGGAGGCTTCAGTATGGGCATTACGACCGACTACTAGCGGAGTTGAGGATAGAGGCATTCTTCAATTTCATGCGAATACCACCGGAAATGTTGTCCGCCCATCATTTTCTTACTGCAATTTCAAGCTGTTTCGCAACTTATCTGACTCTTATTACACGACTGATTAATATATTTACAGTTAGAACGTACTGGAAACGTAGTTCGCGCGTGGTATGAACTGCTTGGTCTTTGTGAGGACGTAGCAAGGACGTAGTGGAAACGGGATGAACTTGGTGAGCGCGTATTGAGGACGTAGTGGAAACGTGAAGGACGTAGTAAGGACGTGGTGCGGACGTAATAAGAACGTGGCGGGGACGTAGTGGGAACTTAGAAATCCGAAATTGTTTCATTTTGACCCCGTCCTCGCCACGTTCTTGAATTTTTAGAACGTGGTAAGGACGTACTGAGAACGTGGTCCAGTGTAGACGTAACATTACCGGCAACCCTTCCAGTACTATCTAATATTAAGCAACATATTGCGCGGCAACAACAGCCGTTTTGCTTTTTGCTGGTATATCATATACAGTTTCTGAGCATATATATATACTTAATAAACGAATTTAATGCCATTAAGTGTTTTTTTAAAAAACGATATATTATATGCATGTACATGTATTCAATATAATAAGCATTTTTCCGTTTTACTGGTGAGGGCTTAAAACATTGGGCATGTACGGTTGCGGTCCCAAGAAGGAAAGCAATACTGATTGTAGAAGCAATATTTCTGCGCATGTCATCTCACAGGTTACTGTTAGTTGTCCTGTTATGACCACCTACAAAGCGTTGATAATCCCCTAACTATGATAGGCCCTAGGTCTCTGGAACAAAAATTGCATTGACAGGGGTCATAAATCCAATAAACATTGGAGCCGCATCGTGAGAAAACCGGATTTTTGCCTAGGCGAAAACAAAGGCGCAGATCAGCTTCGCGGTAACCGCGAAGCTGATCAGCGCCTTTGTTTTCGCTACTCGGATAGTACAATTCCTCTTCTACTTAAATCCGAAATTTCAAGCTTCTAGCCCGCTTCTGTGACTGTACAGGTCGGTTTGTGTCGGACCTGGTCGGAAACCCCGAAGACCGGTTTTCTCACGTCGCGGCTCATTGGTACTACTGTTACGAACAGCCGAGGCAAGTCACAGCAAACCCCGTCGATGAAAAAGCATGCTCATCCACCAACGGTATATGCTCTAGACTTACTCTCTTCACAAAGTTTCGAGTTTTTAACTTGCCTATTACAAGTGCATATAAACTTAAAATATACTAAGGTGAAAGATGCAGCATCTTCGCCTTTCTAACTTGCATATTACAAGCGCTTTACTTACTTTACTTTACTTACTGTGATAGTATTGATAGTATATAGTTGCATTATGAACCTGATGGACATTCTTTACTTTTAAGTGTTTGTCAAGTGATATTGTTTTATTTAGTGGACTGATACCAGTCTAAATCTAACTTTGATAGTAAATAGTTGCATTCTGAATCTGATAAACATTTCTATACTTTTAAGTGTTTGTCAAGTGATATTGTTTTATTTAGTGGACTGATACATTGTACCACTACCAGTCTACGCAAGATGCTGACGACAGTATGCCGAAGCGAAGACCAACTACTGAATGAATTTCCGTTTGTCTGTAGTTCACGGCTACTTTGAGTGGCATTGTTCCAATATTGTTCTGCTCAAATGTTTCTAAACTAATCAGTTTAGCCGTTCACATTAACAGCTTCAAGTTGGACGCTTTTGATTATGTACATGTATTCCTAATGTCGTTTCCATTACGGGTTTTGCCTATCATATTGCGTCAACTTTACTTGAGATTTTGTTTTTGATAGTCCATTTCTTCCGCGTCGCTATCATGCACCGAATGGGATGTCACCAGATGACGCGGAAATGTCTAGTTCATCCGGAGAAAAAGACAGCAACAACACCATTAAAGCAAAAAGTTCAAATAGATGTGTAAGTTAATGTTTGAGTATTTATATGGATTTCTTGATCTTGTAGAAGGAAACACCACAGACTACCCCATAGCTTCGATGGTTCAGTTGTAGAATGCTCGCCTGCCATGCAGGCGGCCCGGGTTTGATTCCAGGACCCAAGGTTATAAAAAACTAGAGGGCCAATGGTCCCGTAAACGCTCACCTGAGATCTGAGATAAACCAATGAACTTGTTTGACCATTATGGACATGGGCCACCTATAGTGGCCTTACCATAAAATAGGTCAAGGTCATCACAGGGTAATAATTTACGTACACATTGTAGTACTCTAGTCTACAATGTTACATGCCAAGTTTTGTTGAAATTAGTCCACCGGTTCCGGAGAAGAAGATTTTTGAAGGCTTTTACCATATGTAGACGTGGTGGCCATCTTGGTCATGTGACCACATGGATTATTTATGTACACGTTGGTTCTCCCTTCCTATAGATGCTTCATTTCAAATTTGGCTTTGATTGGCCACGCGGTTTCAGAGAAGAAGATCTTTTGAAAATTATGGTGAAATACATGTATATTGCCCCGGGATAAAGGGCAGACCAGCCCCTGGGTCCAATTTTTTCAGAATCATAAATCTTCAGTCCATTTACCCATTTCCTTCAAAATTTTCTCTTCAAATGACATTTTGACAATTTTACCCTTTCAAATGCATGGGCTACCTATGTAGACATTGGTGTAAGATAGGTCAAGGTCATCCCAGGGTCATGATTTATATAAACTTTGAAGAGCTCCTCTCCCTGATGCTTCATTCCAAGTTTCAACATCATAGGCCTTCTGGTTCTGGAGAAGAAGATTTTAAAAGCTTTTGCTATTTATAGCCATGGCGGCCATCTTGGCCATGTGACCAGGACCATTTATATAAACTTTCATTCCCCTTTCCTACCGATGCTCCACATGAAGTTTGGCTTTGATTGGCCAAGCAGTTTCAAAGAAGAAAATCTTTGAATATTATTGGAATATACATGTAAATTGCACCGGGGTGGGGGTAGATCAGACTAGGGTCCAAAGACTTTTCAGAATGATAGATCTTTAGTTTAATTGCCCATTTCCTTTAAGTATTTCCCTTCAAATGGCATTTTGACAATTTTCCCCATTCAAATGCATAGGCGACCACAGTTGATCTTGCCGTAAAATAGGTCAAGGTCATCCCAAGGTCATGATTTATACAAACTTTGTAGAGATCCTTTCCATGGTGCTTCATGCCAAGTTTCAAAACCATAGGCCTTCCGGTTCCGGAGAAGTTTAGTTTAAAGGTGTTTGCTATTTATAACCATGGCGGCCATCTTGGTCATGTAACCTGGACCTTTTATACAAACCTTCGTTCCCCCTTCCTCAGGATGCTCCACATGAAGTTTGGCTTTGATTGGCCTTGCGGTTTCAGAGGAGAAGATCTTTAATATAATATTGTGGACGCCGACGGACGGACGATGGACGGACGACGTACGCCGGAGCATATGTATACTATAAGCCCACCTGTGAGCCTTCGACTCAGGTGAGCTAAAATCATGCTCAACTCAGCTGAACATAAAATTTAAACTATTCACAAATACTGAAATAACCTGAATAAATAGAATTTTCTGGTAAAACTTAGAGCACCAAAGTCTTTAATTTATTTTGACAATAGTTGGCATTTAAACATTTATGAGCAGGATAACGTTTTGTCTCAGTTCAGCTGAGCATGAAAAACTGAGGCCGATGCATTGTTTTGCATAGTTCTAAACGGCACTTCTGGACCATTCATCAAAGAGAGACAAAATTGTACATTAACACACATCTCGAATTCTTCATACTTTATTTTCTGGCTAAGTACGTAAATTAATGACAAATAATGTCAACTCCACTGTCACTCCACTCTGCTTTTTGTCAAGTTCGATCAATGCTGACCGACGATAAACCCTTTTTACCGTGTCAATGAAAACTACAGTGTCAAGTGTCACTATCATGCTTTGAATTAGGCACGTCAGATATTGTGATAAACTGTCAACTGACGTACGTTAATGTCCGATCAATTTTATATAGCATACCAACGCATCGGTGGTTCAGTTGTAGAATGCTCGCCTGCCACGCGGGCGGCCCGGGTTCGATTCCCGGCCGATGCATTGTTTTGCAATGTCTTAATTTAAAACTGTTTGTACGCACATCTTATTTGCTTCCGTCAGCATACCCGCCATTATAAGCTTTTTTTGGCAAATATGTTTCTGCGACAGGTTAAGTGTACGACACTGAAACATTTATTACATTTTTGAGTTCTTGTGTTAATTACACTCTTCATTTAATGCATCAGTTGATGCCTTTATAGTGAAAATTCTTGACTTACTAACTATCGAGAATCACAGCTATGCGGCTGCCGAACTTGTGTTAGCCGACAAACATGTCGAAACATGATCATTTTAGAAACGAGAAACACCCTCAATGCTCGTACAGGTAAATTTTGGCTTTGGTTGGTTGTACTGCTGCTGACGCCTGAGTCAGTCAGTTATCATGGTCGGGACGGGGCCAATAATGCCTTGCTAAACTTTTTGGGAAAATTCCAGCCACCCCCTTCTATGTTTTCTAAATTGCTTTTTATTTGTATCGCACGTGTAGAATTTGTTCGTTTCTAGCTTTTAATATTTGTTAAATAACATTTTTGCCCGGCAAAAAAGGTTACCTTAGATTTCAGAGTGACAGAAATTGTTTCAATCAGTTAAACATGGTTCGTGTGTGTGTGTGTGTGTGTGTGTGTGTGTGTGTGTGTGTGTGTGTGATAATGCACTTGATGTGGCATTCGCGTCAAATCAAATATGTACGACGGTATGTCGTAAATATGATTTTCATGTTAAACTTTGCAGCCTATTTTGATGAAAAAGAGAAGTTACACTTAATTTTACTGTAATAGTTATTAATTATGTCTTGCATTATATTTTTTCTTTTCTTTTTTCTTTGTTTCCTAGTTGTCATTTTGATCTCATATTCTTGTCTAGGCATCTGATAATGGTCTCACCCGCTAAAAAGTCATCATCTTACGTGATGCTGCTTTTAATGGAGGTGGAACTGATGGATATATGGAACAACATGCCGACAAATTGCAATTAACAGCACTGCAGAATAGCGCACGCTGAAAAATGTTATAGGTGTTAATGCTGCATTGTTGAGCCAAGTATGTTTTCAAAATCGCGGTGCATATTTTAATATTCATTGATGCATCGTGATACACTCATTGTGACTTCATGATGTCCTTGAAAACATGCAAACCTCGGTGCAAGTGTCGTGTCACGAACAACAACCAAACTACAGGAACATCATCGTGAAGACAGCATTAGGTATGTATACCCCTTACACCCAAGATTTATAGGGTATTGTTTTGCTTAGTTTAGCTTCAAAACATAGATAAGAACCGCCCTAGAAAGAATCAACAATTTTCAACCGACAAAAGTAAATATTGCATTGGGGGATATTTTCGTAATTAGCAACTGCAGGTCATTGAGAATTTCCAATTGGAAGCTTGGACATCCATTCTCAGGTTCGTAACATGTCAATGAAACCCGTACTACTAGTATTTAGTTTTGACTTTTGCTCATACTAGTCCTTTAAGTTCGTTCTATATTTCTACCATATGACAGGTCTGGTTCACACCGGCTACTGTACCATGTAATCAGTTCACACCGGCTACTGTATCATTTAATCAGTTCACACCGGCTACTGTACCATGTAATCAGTACAGTTGTTTGTTTCCGTGCGTGTCGATGGGGCTAATGAGTTTGGAGGCTGCTCATTTAGGATTTTGGAAGAATTGTAAAGACACATACATACACGAGTAGGAGGAATTCAAATTGTCTTTGCCGACAGCAATTCTTGTGGGTTTTTAAATAAAACCTTGAAAACGTGGATAGAGCTCTTTCGCTTAAATCAGGAGAAAATAACTCCAAACTAAAGCTTGTTCATCTGGACATGCTATAACCTGTACATCTGTCAAGTACCGGCAGATTAAGCAGAAGAAATCGCTTTTGAATCAATGGCCGTCAAAGCTCTAAAGAGTACCAGATTGTCAGGTTAGATTTTTCCACCTAAAGTGGGGATTTCTTTCTGATTGCTTCATTTCGTGATCATATAGTCCGTTCTCTTTATTATCAAATTCATAACAAATTAAAGCTCATTGGGAGGCACTCTTTTGGTTCTAAACAAAACCGTTGTAAATAACAACCTTACAGTATTTAGGAATATTTAATGAATATCATGTCATAAAATGTTATCCTAGCATTATATCTTTAACATTGTTTCATATTATGAAAAGGTGTTCATTTTTAAACTTCTCAAACAAAGCGAATCACATGAACTCGTCATCGTGCACAATATTCACATAATTAGATTCTGACGTCAGAGTTAAATCCGAGTGTCCATATACCTCTAACATATTAAGTTATCCATCTTTTATGAAACGCTCCCCCATAACGATGAAAATTATCATATAATAGAAATTAACATGAATTAATTGCCATTCCATAGATAATAGAGATATTTCAATTGTCATCTTGGGTCTACATTGGTCTAGAGTGTTATTTTACAAACACAATAAATCTGACAAAAATTAATTTGCATATAACACCTTAAGAGTATGCGAAATTAATGAGGGTTTTTACCGTAAACAATGATCACGCAGGAATTGAAAACACCAAATGGAACCGGCATTGCTAAAACAACAGGGATCGCCCACATTAAAAGTTTGGTATTGTTTGTGTATTATCAAGGCTTACTTGTTTGACTCAACTACTATAAATAGACTGGATTTCTAAGACAAGCCAAAGTTTTCCAAACATCGCTACCGCACTTAGTAGAGGAAATAAATTAGATTGGCTCTAGCAGTGACTTGTTGAGTAATAGTTCAAACTTTTGAGGACAGCTGTAAAAAATCAAATCACGAGCGGGTAGAACGCTCCCTGGTCATTGCTTTCGTTTACATTCGAATTAATGATATACTTTTAGTAATACCGTTCTTGGTCAGTTTGACTTATTTTATTTTTTATGGGCCTGCATGCGGAATACAAACTTGTGCATTTACATCTGTTCGTTGTTTTTTGTCTAGTGTTAACAGATCCCCGCTTAATAATGGGTGTCGTTTTAAAATGTATATTTTCTCTTCAGCTGAATAGTGTCTGTATATTTCAATGCATGGCACATATTACCTTAATCATTTTATCAAAGTGATACCATCTTATGTATAAGTGTAATTGAATGTAATTGTATGGTAAATATGCCATAAAAGTAGGTAGGAAAGAAATTGAATGTATTATATAGATATAAACATTATACAGCATCATAAATTACCAACATATTGAATTAGGTTTGTGACAAAATAATTTCGTGCCATACATAACTGATGAACTTGCTACAGTAACATATGTTTTCAAAATATCCAGTTATTATCTAATGGCTAACATTAATAATTTGGAAATATAATAACCCAAAGAAAAGCACATTATCAATAGTGCCATGATATAATGATATACATCCCATTATATAAAATTTATTAACATAACTAGAGTTTTCATAATAAAATGTTATAACTTTCATTTATTAATGGTAATAGCTACTTTATGACAATGCATATATGAATGATAATTCACGTGCCAGTTGCAAACGACACTGTTTGTTGTGCAGTTGTAGCTCTATTATAACATTAAATCCTATCAATTTCCAGTTACACGAGAACAGTGTTACACTCTAATGACAATTTCACATATTATATATTTTATTGCTTTGAAACATATTAATTTACAATGTACAAGCAAAAAGTTTGTTACACAAGTTATTCGTCGCCCAGAGATCTCCATCGTCGGGCAGCTTACTGAATCTGCAAGTCCTCGTTTTTATTCACCATGGTGGTTATCCTGATTTATCTTTTAGGACCGAACAAGTAACTAAATGTGGTGAACAACTGCAGAAGATGAGGGTGAGGTTAGGGCCTTGAAAAATCGATTTAAGCTCCAAGTTATTTTATATTACTGATCGTTCCAAGGCGGGTAAAGGTGGCCGCCTATTGGGAAATAGCTGCTCACTCGGCTTACTACATGTTTCCTAAGTATAAGAACCTAATTGTCAATTTAGTTTTTTTTCCCTCGGTGTTCGGAGTGCACCTTTTCCTGATCATTGTCTACTGGAGGTATGCCGACGAGCTGCATGCGCTTATTTCAATGATTATGGATAAAATCAGACATTACACCACAGTGTAACAAAGCTTCAGTTGTAGAATGCTCGACTGCCACGCGGGCGGCTCGGGTTCGATTCCCGGTCCCAAGGTTATACACATATTTTCATGCTCTTTCGGAACCAGAATTTTATGGTAACTTGGTTTACAAATTTAAGAAACTTATAGGAATGGGTGATTTTTCTTTTAAGTTCAGAAAAAAAATCATAACACGTTAGAGACGTATAAGTTATAACTTGAATGTTATGCGACAGTGTGCATGCTTAGTTTTAACCCAATCATGGTTGATAACTATGCTGCCTTATCATCAAGTTAATGGTACGCCGGTGGGTCGGATGTCAGACTCAATGATGGCCCCGGCATAAAGTTGGTTTGGGCCGGAGCTTATTATCTGTTGCTTGGCCCAGAGGGGTTCAAATGGTGTTTTTCTTTTGCTCCAGGAAAGTTATTCGGCGCCTAGGGATCTCCATCTTCGGGCAGCTTAGTGATTCTGTGAGTCCTCGTTTTTTTGTCCATCATGGAGGTTATCATGATTTTTTGTTTGCCCTTGAACATTCATTGACTAGTAAGAGATTCACCACGAGGACCGAACAAGTAACTAAATGTTATGAATGACTGCAAAAGATGAGGGTGTGGTTAGGCGCCTGTAAAATCAATTAAAGCGCCCTAGTAATTTTATATTACTGATCGTATCAATAGACTGGTAACTATTTCTCAGGGGACAGCTAGAAATCATTTTTGGGAGGCCGGAATGTTAATGCAAAGTTCTATATTGGACATTGTTCAGTAACCTTTGCTGAACAATATCTGCCCTGTCTACACTCCAGCAAATAGCTTATATGCAAATTACAGAGGTCAAAGGTCATCGAGTGCATTTTTTATTTCAAAAGTTAAATTTTGATAAAACAATGGCTTTTTTCTTCATTTTTTTCTGTATTGATTTTAAATAAAGCAATAAAAGAAGTCTTCAAGCTTTGTATTAGACGTTTAGAAGTTACAAATGATGCATACCCGGGTTTGGATATAAAATCAAAGTACTGAAAGTACCCAAATTTTTACTAAATACACTTGCGTTTGTGTCTATTGGGATAAAAGCATTGTGAAATATTAGCTTTTGTTTAAGCAATACTTACAAACAATTAAGATATAAAGACATAAAGCTGTGAAGTTTTTGGGCTCCTTTATAGGTTATTCATTCAGCACAAGTGTATATGTATTGCAAAATTATATACTCATTGCAATATCAGCAATACCTTTTTTCATGTAAATCACAATTGTTACTTGTCCGTTTTTCACCATGGAATTTTTTTTCTGATATTTTATAGATAATAAAGGTAGAATCAAGGATATTTGTTTCTTGCATTGTTTGTTTCTATATTTGTATTTTCAAGAGATCGCCTTTTGTATAGTATTTGATTTACCTTTGTAACAGGTATTAAGAATAAAACTCTGTAAACATTCTGTATTACATGAACAGTATATCACCGTTACGCTATATGTGACATTAACACAAGAATAACTTAAGCCTCCTCAGGTGGTACATGTAGGTTTCCATGATAGGTAGATGGGATGAATGTGTCAGTGTTGAATTACCCCACCCACTGGGTTTTAGTGTCATCAACCCAAAATATATATTGCATCAATGATTTGTGAATTATTTCACCTATCAATCGTTCAGTCATTACAATAATATGTGGTTGTAACAGAAAGTTTGATGTCTTGAAATTCTTTTATAGTGCTACTAGCTGCAGTATAAATACTTTACTTTGATTAATAGCGTGTCTGGTTCGCAACGAAGCACACCTGCAGTTGACGCTCACGTCGGGTACTTTTCAAGAAACTGTTTCTATTGCTTTTGTTTCCCTTTCTGATCCTCGAAGAGCATTTGTCAGTAATTGGTGACAGAAATGTGCATTGAATGTAATGGTATGAACCTGCCTGTGGGAGGCTAGTCTAGACACGGAGTGGCTTCAGTAACTAACCATAGCTTTTATCCGTAGAGGCAAAGCATGAAGTGAAAGGAAGTAGAGGCAAAGCATGAAGTGAAAGGAATAAAGTGACAGAATTATTTAAGTGGTAAGTACAAACTCATAAGTTCCACATGGACCCTTAAAAAAGATAAAAATGCAAATGTGACTGCCTGCCATCTCATCATCTCATGCTATATATGATGCTGCAGAACCCAATCAAGACAAGTTCTGTGTGTCATATGGTCATTGTCTTTGTTGAAGACATATTTGTTGGTTTAAGCAATATATATTTTGCTGCACGCATGAGTAAACTGAGACCAGGAAGCAAGCAAAGGCCACAAAATGTTGCATGCTCAACAATAATTGCAAGATAGAGACCCATAATCTCTTCAACAGGCTCGGAAATGTGCTAACAACTGGCATAATATATATTCCACCCCTCAAACGTAAACAGCAGTTTCCAAATGGTTGATCAGCAAGTCGTTGATGCAGGGTGCAACTGACATGGTCTACGTATACGACATAGCAGCAAGACAGGTCCGATGTGGACTTAGCCTTGAAACCTGCATTCTGCTTTCATATCATTCTACTAACTGCTACAGCTCTGATGCTTACAATCTTACACCCAGTCCTATATGTTGTAAAAAGGTACAAGTGGGCAACGATCAGGAAAAGGCGCAATCAGAAAAAGATTCCCACTCCAAAAACCGAGGCGGGAAAAATGAGCCATACAGCGGTTTAGGCAACTCAAATCTCTTCAGAGACCCTTTAGATTTGACAACATGGAGCCAAAGAGAGTTACTGTAATTTTGCATCTTTGAAAAGCTGAACCACATGTCGCTGAAAGGTAAAGAGGTAAGTCGCATGGTATATCATATCTAGAAGAACACTCATCTCCGAACAAATCATCCAATGTGGGGTAAGTTACTCGCTTCTAGGTATGCCAGACATAGCTTGTGTATATTGAATGTGTGTGCATTCTTTTTACACTACGTGTGCTTCATTACAGCCGACTCTTACCCTTGATGTCAGAACTGCCCAGTGGTCCTATTGTGTATGTACCTAACAGCCCTATATGTCAAAACAGCTG
Organism: Rugalucina vietnamica; assembly: GCA_964017185.1. Taxonomy (NCBI): domain Eukaryota; kingdom Metazoa; phylum Mollusca; class Bivalvia; order Lucinida; family Lucinidae; genus Rugalucina; species Rugalucina vietnamica. The sequence continues at coordinate 21,355,331 of OZ024880.1, read as the reverse complement.
TCATAATAAAAACTGAGACCCTTTAAAAGCAGGGAATGTATTCATGAGTCAAAAGATGAGCCACACCACTTTTTCGGCTTCTCAAGCCTCTTAAATGACCCTTTAGATTTGGTAACTTGGAGGAAAAGAGAATCACTGTAATTTTGCATCTTTCCACAGGGTAGTCGATACAAAGACTAGTATAATCCAAATGAGACCAAATATTTTAAACTTTGGTTAAAGAATGAATCTACATCGATAAAAATCTTCTGATTTCTTAGAATACCCTCGCTGATCTCAAGGGACCAAAAGGAAAATATAATCTGCAATACGGATGATTTAGGGCCGCCACACTGCACAACAACAGCTGCAGTCAAAACAAATAAAAATAAAACTGAGATCCTTTTAGAACTGCGAACATATCCATGAGAAAAAAATGAGCCATACAGCGGTTTAGGCAACTCAAGCCTCTTCAGAGACCCTTTAGATTTGACAACATGGAGCCAAAGAGAGTTACTGTAATTTTGCATCTTTCAACAGGGTAGTCCATTAAGCTGAGCCACAATGACCACACACATTTCAAAACAGAAATTATCCTTTAAGTGACAATATCTTGACCCAGCTGCTCTATCAGAACCTCTAATATTGAGGGCCTTTCTGACAAATGTTTGTGTATACCTACTCTCTAGTGTTGTTTTCCCGCCCTTGGCATTGTTATGCCACAATCAATTCTACCCAATTTCTGTCTTTAACCTACAGAGATACCCTCAACACCTTTCAGTTGTAAAGTAATATCGCAGTTCATGTGCTACAAAGTAAGGCTTTGAGTTTATTGCCTTTGAGTTGTATTAAGGGATTTGTGAGCTATCAAACATAATAATCGTATTATATTATCTAAAATGTTGAGATACTAGTGATTTCAGAAGCACACTTAACCAGTTTATCATTGATGATTATTTCTTGAGAGCAACTTACTTACATTTGTTCCTGGCATGACATACTGAGTGTGTCAATGCATTGTATACATATTGCTCTATAGCATAAGGGTCAACATGCCTCTTAGAATGAAAGAAATCATGCATCGATGGGCTGGGTAATGTATTGCTTAACTTGTGTCTAACCGGCTTTTACTATTAAATGTCATTATAAACACAGGACCAACCACTTCCTCAATTTAAGGGACACTGCAGAACAGATAAGTTGCAATATTAGAATCGTCTTGTAAACACTGTTGTATGGATTAAATTCCAAAACATGCGATATGACGAATTTTCAATGGGCGGTAATTCTAATAGAATGGAAGAACCCCTGCTCGCTCATTTTCAGTAGGTATGCCCTGAATGTCTGGTAATGCAAATCCATTTGTTTGTTTGATTAGATGATTTACGCCCAATTCAAAGCTATCGTCACGTCGGGACATTTCCTCCATTTTATGGGAAAATCCATTTGCTCTGTGATGCCATCCGGACCTCAATGATCCATTAACCTTATTGACAAGTATCCTATACAATTATGAATTTAATTATAAGCTAAAGTTTTTCTTCTTGTTATCAGGAAGACAAACTTAATAATTTGTAAATCTTGATAAAGAAATGTATGTGTTCTGATTCGGAGCGAAATCGTCCATAGTGTAGAACAAATTAAGCAATTCGGTACTCATTGCACTCATTGACCTTTGAATCCTGTCCTGACCTAAATAATCATTTTCACATTTGCAGACGGGCCTAAATCAAATTGGGGAAGCAAAATAATATTGACTGCATAAAATGTTAATCCAGCCTCGAATGTCTGACAAAGTTAAGAATGAGTCGCTTTCACTATCAGTACATAAAGTACTTTGATTATAATTTTCACCAAATTGGAGCCATACAGCAAGCAAATTATCATTTAAAATATATTTTGCACTATTAATCATTAAAATTACCCCAAACCAGCTTTTTATAAGCTTTCAGCCATGCATTGCATAAAATATCAAGAAATTTAACAATTTTGCACTCCATGACCTTTGACCTCTGTACTGACGTACACAATCAATTTCAAATCTGTAGACAAGCCTGACGCTGTTCCTCAGACATTGGGCAAGCCAAATATCCTTGTCTACATCCATTAACAAGCCGGCCTCCCTGGTCTCAAAATTTCAGATTGGATTACTAGTCTACAAGGCGCTACTTCTGTTGTGATTCTATTTGTTTTATGTTTTTCAGTCGAAAGTTTGTGCAGTTTGAGTCTTATGACAGTACGTTTTCATATTTTTATTTAAGTTCTGGTAACTGATTGGCCGCCTATTGGGAAATAGCTGCTCACTCGGCTTACAATATGTTTTCTTAGTATGAGGACTTAATTGTCAATTTAGGTTTTCCCACCTCGGTTTTTGGAGCGGGAATTGATTGCGCCTTTTCCTGATCATTGCTTACTTATATCTTTTAGCCGATGGACATTTGTCTTGTCAATAAAAACTATAGCTTTACTACATGTATCATGCATTGAATGAGGCTCGTCAGATGGCGCGTAAATCATATTGTGATAAACTGTCAACTGACGTACGTTAACGTCCGATCAATTTGATGGATTGGTTGTTATATAGCATACCAACGCATCGGTGGTTCAGTGGTAGAATGCTCGCCTGCCACGCGGGCGGCCCGGGTTCGATTCCCGGCCGATGCATTATTTTGCAGTGTTTTAATTTAAAACTGTTTGTACGCACATCTGATTTGCTTCCGTCAGCATGCCTGCCATTATAAGCTTTTCTTTGGCAAATGTGTTTCTGCGACAGGTTGAATAAAAATAAAACTGAGAATTTTTAAGAGCAGTGAGCATATTGATGAGAAAGGTGCTTGGCCATACCGCGGTTTCGGCTATTCAAGCCTCTTCAGTGACCGTTTAGATTTGGCAAAATGGAGCCAAAGAGAATTACTGTAATTTTGCGACTTTAAACAGCCTGAGGGTAGTCCATACAAAGACTAGTAAAATCAAAATTCGACCAAATATATTATAAATGAATCTAAACCGATTATAATTTTCTGATTTCTCAAAATACCCTCTCTTATGAAACATTTATTACAATTTTGAGGTCTTGTGTTAATTATACTCTTCATTAAATGTATCTGTTGATGCCTTTGTAGTGACAATTCTTGACATACTAACTATCGGAAAGCACAGCTATGCAGCTGCCAAACTTGTTAAAGCCGACAAACATGTCGAAACATGATCAATGTTCGTAAAGGTAAAGTTTGGCTTTGGTTGGTTGTATAATTGCTTACTTTTCAGTCAACACTTTGCCAGTCATGTCAGGACGGGGTCAATATTTCCTTGCTGAAAAGTGTTTGGGAAACATTAAAAAGCATGGTTTATTCGATTTTTTTTTTTCATTTAAACTGATTTTTGTTTGTATCGCATACATTTACATGTAGACTTTGTCCGTTTCTAGCTTTTAACACTTGTTTAATACCATTTTAGCCCGGCTAAAAAGTTAACTTTGGATATCAGATTGACAAAAACCATGGTTCGTGTGCGTGTGACTGATTTGCATTGGATGGCATTTGCGTTAAATCAAATACATACATACGACGTATTGACGTATTGTATATCATTTTCATGTTTGCAACTTTTTTGAATAAAAAAGGAAGCTATACTTAATTTTAATAGTTATTAAAAGTTATTTATCATGTCATATGTCATGCAATTTATTTATTTATGTTTGTATTCTATTTATTTATTTTGTGTGTGTGTGTGTGTGTGTGTGTGTGTGTGTGTGTGTGTGTGTGTGTTTGGCATTTTAATCTCATATTCTTGTCTAGTTATCATGATAATGGTCTCGCCCGCTAAAAATATAATCATTTGGACCCCACCCTCAATGCTTGATTGACATCTTACGTGATGTTGCTTTCAATGGTGTTGGAACTGATGGATATACGGAGTAACATGTGACAAATTGCAATTAACGGCACTGCAGAATAGCGCACGCTGAAAAATGTTATAGATGTTAATGCTGCTTTGTTCAGCCAAGTATGTAGTTTGTCAAAATCGCGGTGCTTATTTTGGAATCTCAACTTTACCTAGGTCCTTGATATACTGAAAACGCCAAGCCGCATAACTCGTGATGCTCTTGACAACGTGCACTGCCCGATTATGAGTCACCATCAGCCACGAAATTAGAGGAACATCGAGAAAAACAGCATCAGGTGTTGTATACACCATTACACCCTCTATACAGTAGTTTTAGTTTGGCTTCAAAACATAGATTGTGGGTAAGAATCGAATAAAAAGTATCAAGAATTTTCAACTGAAAAAAGAAAATATTCACTATATTGAATTGCATTGTAGATATTTTTGTGATTAGTAACTGCAGCGGGTCAATGAGAATTTTCAGAAGGAAGATTGGATATCAGTTCTCAGGTTGGTACCATGTCCATGTCAATGAAAGCCGTACTATTTAGTTTTGATTTTCGCTCATACTAGCCTTTCAAGTTGGCATTTCTACTTCATGTCAGGTCTGGTTCAAACCGGCTACTGTACCATGTAATCAGTACAATTGTCTGTTGACATGCGTGCAGATGGGGCCAATAAGCTTTTAGGAGTTTGCTAGATCTGTACAAAACATACTTGAGTAGGAGGAACTCATTGTCTTGTCTGACAGCAATTCTTGTGTGTCTTTAAGAACCCTGGAAAACGTGGATGGAACTCATTCGCTTAAAGTAGGAGAAGATAACTCCAAACTAAAGCCTGTTCATCTAGACATGCTACAGCATATGCATCTGTCAAGAACCGGAAGAGTAAGCAAAAGAAATCACTTTTGATTCAATGGCCGTCAAAACTCATAAAGAATACCTGATTGTCAAGTTATTTTTTCCCACCTCGTTTTTTGGAGTGGGAATTTCTTTCTGATTGCTTCATTTCGTGATCATTGCCGACTTTAACCTTCTTGTTTAGATGTCTCAAAGCTGAGCTAAGAAGGCACGAACGATGCTTCATCAATTCATTAATGGCGTTTGCAACCAATCAGGTGCTAGGAAACAGTTCTGTGGATCCAGAAAAAAATGGCAATGTTCCAAAAAAAAAAAGGTTCATTTAAGCTGCAACTACATAATGATATCCCTCTAAAAATATCAAGATTGGCTTGACGAGAAAGTTGAAGAAATTAAGAGGCTTCTAGAGGAAGAGAACTGCATTTACGAAGGACATCAAGGCAGCCACGAACAATGTTAGGCTGGAGTTCTACACATGACAGAGAAACTGAGTTGCTCCACTGTAAATAGAGAAAGGAAGCTTTAACACAGGAATAATAGATGTTTCCAGTTGAAAAAAAAAAAATCCAAATAAACAGTCATATATCAGCTGTATCCGGAGTAACATCTTTATTACAAATCCGTAAAACCATTTCAGTTACATTTTATCGTGTCCATTTGAAATATGTTTGCTATAATGTCATATTCTTTGATGTTATCATCATTTATTATGATTTTTTTATTCAGACTTACGTCCCTTTCAAGATTATTTCAGTTCAAATGAGACGGGCCAATCAGTAGATGGTGCGAAAACGGGAGAACCCCGAGAAAAAACACCTGGCTCGAACCCACACAGACATAGCGATGAGATGAACGAATGATTAAGCGCGGTAACGAAATATCAGCGCCCTTAACCACTCGAGCACGGGAGCCGCCCCATTTACTATGATATATGTTAACTTGAGAATGTTTTGGCCCACCTTCTTTTAATATTTACTGCTTCCAAAGGATCAGTATATAAACAACAATTCTCAATTTTGTTATGCTAAGTATACACGCGGGTTAATTTTAAATTTTTAAGGCAATATGCGTACATTAATACATACCCATCTCCCCTTTGTTTCTCTTTTTTATTTATCATATAAACTATACCCATCAGGTAAGAGAGTTATCTTTGCGTTCCCCTTTTCCTTGCGACTTTCATGGTCAGGCACTACGCATACCACTGTTTTAGTAGCAAAGTACATGCATACGTTGTTGTACAGTACAAGTACTAGACCCGATATAGAGTTGTACACCATACACTGAGATACAAACGTCGTTTTCATGGGGATGTCTCAAAATTAAATATCAATCTTCCTTACATGTGTAATCGTTTTGAATTGTAGATCAGGCTGACGCTAACCAGGAGCTGCACAGTCACAGGTTGATAGATGGTTAGAAAGTTTTTGTATGCAGAAAGTTCTGTCTTATACAATGTACATATGCAAAGCGGTCGCACCACTGCTGATCTGTGCATTGATGGAAAGAGCGGGTTTTCTTACTGAATTTCTTGTCTACGAATGTACAGCTTTGTACACCGTATCCTTTACAAATGGCCGCGGTGCAAGAAAACCTTCTTTTGTCAGGGTGCATTTATACTTTATCGTACACGACCAAACAGCTTAGGGTATGTAAGATAACCACACTGTTCCCGGGAAAGCCTCCCAGAACCTGACTAACGGTGCTCTGTGCACATTTCTTTCTCTATATGTTTAATACCCTGGAAACGGCGGTTCTGTCCCGACATGACTAAAATTGTTGACAGGGATGTTAAACCACAACACAACCCGCTGACTGAAAGAAATACACTTAAACACAAAAGTTTCGCAACACTAAGAAAATGCATATTTCTTCAAGCTTATCGACTCAAAATTTTCTTTCGGTGATATTACGATATTAAGTGTTCTTTGCCTTGCATACAACATGAAAATCAGAACGCCACGGCTTATGGTTGCCGAGAAAACGTCAAAACTTGAAGGTAACCAATTTTTAAAAGTCACCGATGTATGACACCTTACATTATATGCGAAAACGAAATTTCAAACCAACGTTTCAAAAGCAAAAAGGACAACAAACGCAACTATGGACAGCAAATGCAGAAAAGGAAAAAGGACAACAAATGCAACACTCCCGTGTTGGAGTGGGAATTTCTTTCTGATTGCGCCATTTCCTGACGATTGCCTACTTTTACCTTTTCATGCCCTGGTCGACGTTTATTACGTGTGTGTGACGTGTTTGTAAGTTTGTGCTGATATTGATATTGATGTTGTTTGTTTTTAAATCGAACTAAACATCCATATTTTAGACACAAGTTGTTAGAAAACACAAACGTCACATCAACGTCAGAACGAAAACATGCGATCAAATCTCGTTGAGGGAGCGACCAATGGCATTTGATTTTTATGCGGGGGGGGGGGGTGCTGGGCTGGAAGATGTTTTCGAGCCTGGACATTTTTTTAGAAAACACAAACGTCACATCAACGTCAGAATGAAAACATGCGATCAAATCTCGTTGAGGGAGCGACCATTTGATTTTTATGCGGGGGGGGGGGGTGCTGGGCTGGAAGATGTTTTCGAGCCTGGACATTTTTTTTCACTCTGAATCTGAATCTGAATAGTTTACTGACACGCCAAATGACATTATTTCACCAGGGGGTTCGGATGGGGGAGAAATTAGTCCCTTGAACGCACGAGTGAAGCGAACTTGGACACACAGTCATCAGACATTTCAGCAGAGGAGATAAGTGAATCAGGGAGGTCATTCCAGTCCCTGATAGTCTGTGGAAAGAAACTACTTTTGTACGCTTCTTTGCTAGCTGAAGGTATCTGAAAAGCCAAAGAGTGTTGATTTCTACAACGCCTATTCTTTGGGATAAGGTCATCTGTGGGTATTCTGGCTTTACCCTTTAGACCTTTGTATAGCAAGTCTACTATCATTCCTCCTTTTCTTAGAGATTCCCATTTCAGTTGACCTAAAATGCCAGTCATGCTCCCAGTTTCAAAAACATAATTTCCCGTCACAAACCTTGCCGCACGATTTTGGACCTTTTCCAGTTCTTCCTGGAGGCCATGCGTGTGAGGGTCCCAAACTGAGCTTCCATATTCCAAGACCGGCCGCACCAGTCCTTTATAAGCTGCTTCTTTCACATCTGGGGGACAAGAATACAAATTTCTCCTCAAGAATCCGAGAGTTCTGTTAGCCTTTGTACAAACATTGGAAATATGAGTATTCCATTTCAAATCATTTGTGATAGTTACACCCAGGTATTTTATGCTTTCAACGTTTTCCAGTACAGTGCCCTCAAGGGTGTAGTTAGCCTGTATCTTACTAGACCGTTTATTTGTCAGCTGCATCATGTTGCATTTGACGGGTTGAAATCTCATTCCCCATTTCCTAGCCCAACTGCCTAAACGATCAATGTCTCTCTGAAGTTTCAATGTATCCTCTTCATTCTTGATTTCACGATAGCAAACACAATCGTCAGCAAAGAGTCTTATTTCAGACTCAATATCTGCTGAGATGTCATTTATATACAAGGAAAACAGCAAGGGGCCGAGAACGGTGCCCTGAGGGACAAGCGACACAACTGGAGCCCAATCCGATTTAATACCATTAACCACTACCTTTGTTGTCTGAAACAAAGGAAAGCGTTTATCCAATTCAGTGTTGTTCCACCTATTCCATAGCTAACCAATTTGCTTTTAAGGAGTTCATGGGGAGGAGTATCGAAAGCCTTTTCAAAATCGAGTATAAAAGCGTCGACCTGGCCTTTTTTGTCTAAGATTTTGGCCCAGTCATTTATCACTGTAGTCAACTGAGTTTCACAGCTATGCCATTTCCTAAATGCGTGTTGCCTGTCCGACAAGAGTTCATGTTCATCAAGATGGGCCATAATATTTGAGCATACAATATGTTCAAGAAGCTTACAAGAAATGCATGTCAAAGAAACAGGGTGGTAATTGCGGACAAGTGACCTGTCGCCCTTCTTAAACAGGGGGCAAATATTCGCAAGAGACTATTCTTTAGGAATTTCACCGGTACCAATTGACTGCTGGAAGAGATGGGCGAATACCGGCCCTAATTCCATAGCCAGTTCCCTAAGGCTTTAGACGGGTTTAGACCTTTGAGAAGTTTGGTCACCCTTTCCTTTGTGACCACAATATCATGCATGATTGGGGCAGATCTATCCATAAGAGGGACCTGTTTGTATTCACTTTTAGTGAAAACATCCGAGAACTGACCATTAAATACATCCGAGAACTGACGCGGTCCTGTTCTTTTATTTGTATATAATACGCTCGATAGAATTTAACCTGTCCTAGATATTTTTTCTTCCCAACCCCCATAAAAATCAAATGGTCGCTCCCTTGTGGCAATCTCATTGTGTAGCGACATAAAATATGAGCCGCTAAATGAGAAAACCAACAATCTGCATACATGTATGCGAAAACAACGACGCAGATCAGCTTAAATGATTCGTTTTTAACTGGCACATGTACCAAAGCTCTTAAAATCCGTATAGTGGTGTGTGGATTGGTGTATGGGATGCACAACGCTTTTGGTAAGGAGGCATTGATTTGATTTGATTTACAAGAATAAAATATTCAATATTTTTTGTGTGCTTTAGCCGTCTACCGAACCGAATGTTTTGTAGCGTTGAATAATTCCGTCAGTATAAATATTTGTATTGACACCATTCCCCTTTCTCTGGTTCTAAAAGCGGTATCTATTAAGAGTCAGAATAACTGACAGTCCCGATATGACATTGGCTGTAGGCCATGGTCGTAAAGCAAGAAAACAAACAAATGAACGAACACACGAACAAACATTTTATTTACAATGTAATAGTTCGATAAATGAAAATGTTCTAAAAGTGCGTCGATAAAATGAAATATGAGCCTCCTCGTGAGAAAAACAACAATCTGCATAGGCAAAAACAAAGGCGCAGATCAGCTTCGCGGTAACCGCGAAGCTGATCAGCGCCTTTGTTTTCGCTGCTCGGATAGTACAATTCCTCTTCTACTTAAATCCGAAATTTCAAGCTTCTAGCTATTTTCTGTGCTTGTACAGGCCGGTTTGTGTCGGACCTGTTCGAAAACCACATTGTTGGTTTTCCCACGGGGTGGCTATTATCTTGAGATTATCCCTGACTTTTTGTCAATGTATGGTGTATTTACATCTCAAAATACATCTAAGTGTAGGCAAGAAATGTCTATTATGATGTCTTAGCACAGGACATTGACGTTTAATGTTTACAATCAAAATAAAAGGTCCAAAGTGCCCTAGAAGCCCCATTGCTGTATCGCTGAGCGTAGCGAAGCGAAGGAGGACAACGCTAAAAGTGGGTGGGGTAAATAGTCAATAAATATTAATGCAATTTTCAAAGGTTTTAAACTATAATCACTCACTTTCATCATGGTAGGCATGTCAAACAAGAATTTTTCTTCAAATTGGTATAATTGGTTCCCTCCTAATGGTCCATGAGCCAATACCGTAAATTTTGGGGGTCGGTACCATCTGGCCTGAACAAATCCCCTTATGATTTTCATGTAGGACTATGTTTGTAGACTTGTAAAAAATCGGGGGACTTGCATTGCTGGTAGCTTTAATGGTGAAACGACACGTTATTTACGATACCCCATAATTTAAAAACACGTCATTTTAACACAAAAAACGGTAGGGAATAGTCTTCTAGCTATCCATATCCCCCTTTCCTTCCCAAGGGAAATTTCTAAACTATTATTCTCTAAAAGTACATTAAAAAAGCCATCAAATCCTGTTCTCTGCCATCTGAAAGTCGAGGCGTTTGCGTTTTACGCTATGTTTTATTAAATTACTCTAAATATTCAATTTTTGCGTCAATAATGGGGGTACACATAGAAAATTGAAAATATCTCAATTGTTTTTTATCCTAGACCATTGAACTTTGTCTCATTCTAAAGCTAAGACATATCCCTTTTATCCTATGATAAGTAATGGAAATTATCTTACTTGCATATTCATGAATTTTCATTAAAACATTAAAATGAAAAAAAAAGAGTTAAAAATCAATCATCCCATAAACACTTATTTCAGGCCTAAACTATCATTGTGGCTCATTGTTATCACAATTATTCTATTTGACAAATTTGTTGATGCCATGGGCCTAAATGAAAATCATCTCATTTGCATTTTCATGAATATTAATGAAAATGACGAAAATCAGGATTTACAAAGGGAAAATAATTATATTGCCATTTGAAGGGTTTAGTTTGGGTTAATGGATGTAATTTGAACCCTTAGGACAAATGCTCAAGGGTGCCAGTTTGGTCAGAGGGTCACTTTAATGCCCATTTGTGTCACCTAAAATCACAGAGTGTTCAACACCACCCCTAATAAGCGCAGATAGTAAGATAGTAAGTACACCTATATTACCACATGTATCTTGGCTACTGATAGACCTAGAAAGCAGAAATAGGTATAAAATGATTGCTTTTGCAATGCTATATAACTATGTAATAAGATATTATTATCAAACTGACTTCCTTGTGTTCGAATATTAATGAAAACTTTATGTACTCGTATTAGACTAAAATCACAGAAAATGGAGACTACCAGCACAGTTGTTTATATCTCAGCAACCAAAAGCTCTAAAGAGCTTGAATTGGTATCAAATGATTGTTATGACAATTCTCTATAACCATGTAATAAGATATATAAACAAGCTCGCTATTTTAATGCTCAAATATTAAAAAGAACTTCAGATATTAGAGAAAAATAACAGATAAACGAAGGGGAAAAATCAACGAAATTCTGATTTCTCACCAACCAAAAACTGCAAAGACTTGAAATTTGTATTAAATTATTGTTATGATAATGTTCTATATTAATGTGAAAAAATACAGAATGATTTTGACCTTCTTGGTGTTCAAATATTGATGAGAACTTTCAACTTTAGAGACAAATCATACACCAATGTAGGGGGTATACCTACAGAAACGTTTATAGCTCAGCAGCCAAAAGCCATAGAGAGCTGAAGTTTGTAACAAATCATTGCTATGATAACATTCTAAAACCACACAATAAGATACATTAATAGTCAGACTTTTGTGCTGTTCAAATATTGAGGAAACTTTAAATATTAGAGAAAAATCACAGAAAATGGAGAGGGTATACCTATGGAAACGTGTATTTCTCAGGAACCAAAAGTCATAAAGAACAGAAATTGGTATCAAATAATTGCTATAACAATATTCTATAGTTATACAATTAAATATATCAATAAGCTGACTCTCTTGTAGCGCAAATACTGAAGAGAACTTCAGATATAGGAGAAAAATCACTGGCAAACGAAGGGGGTATACAAATAAAACTGCTGATATCTCATTGACTAAAAGCTCTAGAGAGTTAAAATTAGAATCAAATAATTGTTAGAAATATGCTCTATAATCATAAGATAAGAAACATAATTCGTTTGACTTTCTCATTGTTGGAATATAGATGATAACTTTAAATATTAGATAAAAATCTCAGAAAAATATAGGGGGTATACCAAAGGAAACGTATATATCTCAGCAACCAAAAGTCCTAGATAGCTGAAATTGGTATCAAATGATTGCTATGACAATATTCTATAAACATGTAAAGAGAATATTAATAAATTGACTTTCTTGTTTCTCGAATATTTAAGAGAAATTAAGCTATAGAAGAAAAAACATTTGCAAACAAAGAGGGTATACCAATAAAACTGCTGATATATCAGTGACAAAAAGCTCTAGAGAGCTAAAATAAATTGGTATCAAATAATTGCTAGAATACTGTTCTATAATCGTAAGATAAAAAAAACCTGAATAATTTGACTTTCTCATTGTTGGAATATAGATGAAAACTTTAAATATTAGATAAAAAATCTCAGAAAAATATAGGGGGTATACCAACAGAATTGTATATTTCTCAACAACCAAAAGTCCTAGACATCTGAAATTGGAATCAAATGATTGCTATGACAATATTCTATAACCATGTAAAGGGTATATGAACATAATGTGTTTTTTGTTTCTCGAATATTGAAGAGAACTTAAGCTATAGGAGAAAAACATTGGCAAACGAAGGGGGTGTACCAAGAAAACTGCTAATATCTCCTGGACCAAAAGATCTAGAGAGCTTAAATTTGTATCAAATGATTGCTAGAATAACTTTCTTTAATCATGTGATAAAGCATAAATAATTTGACTTTCTCATTGATGAAATAGTGATGAGAACTTTGAATATAAGATAAAAGATCTCCGAAAAATATATGGGGTATACCAACGGAAACGTATATATCTCAATAACCAAAAGTTCTAGAGACTGAAAATGCTATAATATGATTGCTATGACAATATTCTATAACCATGTAACAAGTATATAAACAAGCTGACTTTCTTGTTGCTCAAATATTTAAAAGAACTTAAGATATAAGAGAAAAATCACTGGCAAATGAAGGGGGTATACCAATAAAACTGCTAATATCTCATCGACAAAAAGCCCTAGAAAGCTGAAATTGGTATCAAATGATTGCTAAAATTATGCTTTGAAACCACTTGGTAAGTCACTTAAACAATCTGACTTACTTTTTTGAATATTGATAAAAACTTTAAATATTAGAGAAAAATCACAGAAAAGTGGAGGAGGTATACCACCAAAAAACTTAATACGTCAGCAGCCAAAAGATGGCTTAAATTGGTATCAAATGATTGCGATGGTAATGTTCTATAATCATAAGATAAGATTTATGAAAAATTAGACTTTCTTAGTGTTTGAATATTGATGAAAACTTAAAACATTAGATGAAAAATCACAGAAATATATAGGGGGTATACCAAAGGAAACATATATATCTCAACAACCAAAAGTCCTAGAGAGCTGAAAATGGTATCAAATAATTGATATGACAATATTCTATGACCATGTAAAAGGTATATAGCAAGCTGACGTTTTTGCTGCTCAAAGAAAACTTATGATATAGGAGAAAAATCACTGGCAAAGAAGGGGGTATATCAATAAAACTGCTGATATCTCAGTTACCAAAGGCTGAAATTGTTATAAAATGATTGCTATGACAATATTCTATAACCATGCAACAAGTATATAAACCAGCTGACTTTCTTGTTTCTCAAATATTTAAAAGAACTTAAGATATAAGAGAAAAATCACTTGCAACTGAAGGGGGTATACCAATAAAACTGCTACTATCTCAATGACAAACAGCTATAGAAAGCTGAAATTGGTATCAAATGATTGCTAAGATAATGTTCTAAAATCACGTGGTAAGACACACAAACAACCTGACTTACTTTTTTCGAATATTGATAAAAACTATAAATATTAGAGAAAAATCACAGAAAAAAAAAGTGGAGGGGGTATACCACAAAAAATCTTTATAACTCGGCAACCAAAAGTTATAGAGAGCCGAAATTGGTATCAAATGATTGCTATGGTATTGCTATATAATCATAGGATAAGATTTATGAAAAACTAGTGTACTAGTTCTTAGTGTTGAATATTGATGAGAACTTAAAATATTAGATAAAAATGACAGAAAAATAGAGGGGGTATTCCAACAGAAACGTTTATATCTCAGCAGCCAAAAGTCTTAGAGAGCTAAAATTGGTATCAAATGATTGATATGACAATAATTGATAGCCATGTTATATAATAAGACATATGAACAAGCTGACTATCTTGTTCATAAAATTGAAGAAAACTTAAGATATAAGAGAAAAAAACACAGACAAATGAAGGGGGTATACTAGAATAAACTCGAAGATTTTAACCATAAAGCTACCACCTAGAAAGGTCCCCCCGATTTTATCTAATTCTATTCATGCCAAAATTGTCAAAAAGTGCGGGGGGATCTGTTCAGGTCAGGTGGTACCGACATCTTGAATAGCTCATGGACCACTGTGATTTTTATTGGACGATTTTCTTCTCCGTTTTTTCACTTCCTTGTTCTTGACAGAGCATTGAAGAACCATTTGGTGATGACGTCACTGAAGCGTCATCATTCGCGTAAAATTAAATAAATAAAATTCAAACTTTATAAACAAAATTATAAAAATAGATGTTGAATATTTGATAAAATATTAGAAAACAACACCGCTCTTATAAGCTCACCTGAGCCGAAGGCTCACAAGGTGAGCTTATAGAATGGCCATGCACCGTCGTCCGTCCGTCGTCGTCGTCCGTCGTCGTTCGTCCACAATTTCAAAGATCTTCTTCTCTGAAACCGCTTGGCCGATGAAAGCCAAATTTTGTGTGAGGCATCCATAGGTAGGGGGAACGAAAGTTTGTTCGTGGGATCTTGATCACATGACCAAGATGGCCGCCACGCCCATATATGGTAAAAACCACTCAAAAATCTTCTTCTCCAGAACCAGCGGGCCGATTTCCACCAAACTTTGTATGTAGCAATGGGAACTACAGCCCATTAAAATTTGCGCAAATGATGACCCTGGGATGACCTTGACCTATTCAACGGCAAGGTCAATTTTTGAAACATAGGCTTTTCCATGGGAAAAAGTGAAAACTATGGATTTTTTGAAAACTATTGCAGCCTGAGACCTGAAAAGTGGTAGATGCAAATCAACTAATGGAGTAGATGAAGGTATGTGATTAATTTAGGTCAAGGTCATCTCTTGACCTTGGCCAGTCTGTCGTCCATACACACTTTTCAAAGATCTTCTCTGAAACCGCTTGGCCAATCAAAGTGAAAGTTTATATGGAGTGTCCATGGGTAGGGGGAACGAAAGTTTGATCGCGAAATTTGGATCACATGACCAAGATGGCCGCCATGCCCAACTATGGTAAAAACCACTCAAAAATCTTCTTCTCCAGAACCGGCTGGCCGATTTACGCGAATCTTAAAGTGAAGCATTTGGGACTCAAGCCCATCATAGTTTGTTGAAATGATGACCCTAGGATGACCTTGACCTATTTTACGGCAAGGTCAATTTTGGAAACATAGGCTTTTACATGGGAAAAGGCGAAAACAATGGATATTTTGGAAACTGTTGCAGCCTGAGACCTAAAAGTTGCTAGATACAGACAACTAATGGAGTCAATGAAGGTAAGTAATTAATGAAGGCCAAGGTCGTTTCTTGACTTGACCCAAAGTCATTTAAATATCAAAATTAAAATTATGGTTTTCTCAGAAATGACTGGGTTTGGAAACTATTGCAGCCTGAGACCTGAAACTTTGCAGATGCAGACAGCTTATGAAGTCAATAAAGGTGTGTGAGTAGTCAAGGTCAAGGTCATTTCATGATGACTTAATACTCTAAGATCAGGCTTCAGGTGAGCGTTCTCAGGACCAATGGTCCTATGGTTTATTTATTTATTTATTTATTTATTTATTTATTTTTGGTGGGGTTCGGGTAAATGTGGTGGTGGGTGGATAATTACTATAAGAAGGTTTCCGTGCAGGTCCGACACAAACCGAGCTGAATAAGCACAGAAGACGGCTAGAGGCTTTAAATTTTGGATTTATAAAGTAGAGGAATTAAATTTTATAATGCAACAACCCTACATATTGGCATAATAAAGGTGGGTTCATAAACAGAAGCTTTATTTAGCTACTGACCGAATAAAGGCCATCTCTACTGACCAAATAAAGACCGCGTTGCAATTTTGTTTAACGCAACAAAAAGGAGCGCGTCAGTGACGTCAAATTTAGTCACGTTTTGTGACGTCAGTCTCCGCCATTGTTTTGCAACGTTACGTAGATGAAACAATGGACATAAAAAAGTAATTTATCAACAGAATGCGAATTTTGGGAGTCGTTCTGCGGAGTGATTGCTGAGCTGTTGACTAAATAAACAAAATGGCGGAAAACAAATCTCCTCACATCGGGTGAGTTTTTTCGCAAAATTTGTCGGTTTTCGTTGCATTATAAAGTGAATAACTACCCCGTGACCAAAAATAAACCGATTTATCACGCTCGGACCGTAAGCAGATGAAAGGGCTCGCTGAAAGCTCGCCCTTTCATCTGCTTACTAATCCTCACGTGATAAATCGGTTTATTTTTGGTCACGGGGTAGTTATTTACTATATATCAGTGTAGCGAAAACAAAGACGCTGATGATCAGCTGCTGTTATAATTCTGTTTCTCAGTTTGAAAATTAAAAATCGTGCCAATTGTAAAGCCAAACCCTGTGCAAAATATTATATGGTGAATTATGTATAGTATACTGACTGGTACATGCGAGAGTCTGCAGACCGACTGGTACATGTAACTTGAAACGTGCGGGATTCAACCTGATATATCATATATACAAGTTTTAATCTAGCATACATTGTACTTATAAGAGAGGTTATTTTATATACTGAGCCAAACTTATAACGCAACACACCGTGTTATGACATCTTTTTTTGCGTTTTACTGCAATGCAAGACGGTCTACCAGACATGTGCTGGTCAGCAATCGCCAGTGAAGAATTGGGTACAAAATGTTTGGTTTTCAGAGCATGGTCATTGGGTGGCATGCGCCTTCTGTGAGATTCTGGAAGTCAGTTTTAGCACAAATTGATTCTTTAGGGATCGTCCAGTAAGGCTCGATGAGGTGATTGCAAACTGTCGTGTTCCATTTGTACCCAAAATTTTAAAACAAAGTTTGCATCATTGAAAATTAAACGCTTAATACTGAGCATTCCAATGAACACAATAGAAAATGGAATTAGTGAAAATAAAAACTAACGGCGAATGTTTTAATGAAACTTTTGTGGAAACATGTTCATTCCGTCATTCAGCATTGTTAGATAACACAATAGCATCATATCGTTGGGTCAGCAACATCCATAACAAATGAGCCGTCTCGTGGGAAAACCAACAATGTGGTTTCCGAAGGGGTCTGACACAAACCGGACTGCACAGTAACAGAAGACAGCTAAAAGCTTGAAATTTCGGATTTAAGTAGAGGAGGAATTGTTATATCCGAGTAGCGAAAACAAAGGCGCAGATCAGCTTCGCAGTTACTTAGAAGCTGATCTGCGCCTTTGTTTTCGCCATAAATGTTAAAATGTGAGTAAACTTGAATGGTTGGGGGGCGAAAATGAGTCTTCAATTCTGCTAAAAATTGAGGAAAATTTATCTTTTGACAGTAAAATTTATCATTGTCTAAAGTGGAGCAGGGGTAATCCTGAAAACCGACATTAATTTCTAAGGTACGAATACACATCACATGTCGCGTTTTGGAAAATCACTATGCATTTCATTTTTTTGCCAAGACCATACCTCTAAAAAATGGTTAATTTCTTGGGACGAATAACACAGATGGCCGCTTGCTCGTTAGGTCCGAGGATAATCCTCCGATTACTCCTGACCGGAGGATCAGTTAATCCGTCGATAATCCAGTTGATCTCCGGATCCCACGACTATCGCACGTGCGATTCAACAGAGAAGATGATCTTCGATCTAAAACCGGGCAAAAGAAATAGCTATCATTTGTAAAGAATGAGGATGCGAAAGGGTGCCATCTTCATGTCACATGAAAGGAAGATACTGCTGGAGGCCAATAATGGAGCAAAATAATGCCAAACATATTAAAGAATGAATCTTTGAGAGGTCCGAAAGCGTTAGCTCTGTTGCTATAACAATGCATCCAAACACATGTTAACGACCACCTTCACAGTGCACGCGGTTTATAAAATTCCATGGGAATCGTGAACAAGCTTAAGAATTACCCTGAACCTGAACATCTAAGGTCACAAATTCTCGCATAAGAGAAGGGGGCGTTGCTTCTTCATTTGTATGTTAGCCAGCTGGCTGTCCATCATTTTGGTTAAAGCTACAACGAAATCCCAATCATCGCATACGGAAAGTATATTTATCATCTCCCTTATCATCTGTTCCTTTTGTTTTGTCATCCTTCAAATGCGTTTTCTCTTTTGATGGTAATGGGGCGGTAGCCTAGGTGTTAGTACGGCGGACTCTGGATAGAAATTTCGATTCTTACAAGCGCAGTATTGTGTCCCTTAGATAGACACATTTACCCCTAATTGTACTGATTAATACACAAAAAGCAGTTGCTCCGTCCCGGTATGACTTAAGAACTGTTGACTGGCACGTTGAACAAACAAATAAAAAAAAATAATACAAAAAGCAATAAAAATATGTTAAAATTAGGCTTGAGTAACCAATAAACCTGCTACTGAGAACGATCAACGACGGATCACCGACACAACGGATCAACTGTGAAAGCCAACCATATCTTTACCAAGCTTTCTTACTGTATCTGAGAAGTGATCGGTATGCAAGTCGATGACCGTTGGGTCAGTTTTATAGATGGCTAATCGCCCGATTAGAATGGGCGAGCAAGTGGCCAAGAATGTTACACCCAAGATGTTGTGAGATGTGTCGATCGTCCGGCAATCTAATTCAGTAGAGACAAATTATTTGATAACGTTCCGGAATATAACATAACAAATAAGCCGATGTTGCGTTATAAGTTTGGTAGAATAAGAAAGATACTGTGTGAACAGCGCAGTGGCCTGTAATGGGTTCGATGCCTATCTCCGCCGTATAATATCCCTGATCAAAGAGCTTAAATTTAACCATTGTACAATGCCTTGGAATTGGTGGTTTCATTGTCTGAAAAATGTTAAGCTAGCGGTTTAGACTAACAGAAACAAGAGAGAGAGAGAGAGAGAGAGAGAGAGAGAGAGAGAGCTTCGCCCTCGGTTTTCAACACTCCTCTCGGGACCTAGCGAATGTTAATGAATTTTGATCGCTATTATTGCATAAATTCTGCCGAAACGAAAGCAATAAGGTGCAGAAACGAAAGAAATATGGTGCACTATATTTTACAGCCCCATCACATTTTCATACGCGTAAAAACTTTCGTTTCATGCTCGTTCTGGGCCGACTTCAGTTTCTCATTACTAGCGCGTGCTTTGCATGGTGCCCGGTAACGAGCATAAGTAAAAACCATGTATTGACAGCACGTGCGCGCGTGAATTGCAATATTAATGCATGACTTTCTCTTCATTAATTGACGGCTGTTAATATCGTGTGACACGGGTATTCATGCAAGAATATCCGTTCTTCTCTCGCATGGTTTGCGGCACAAGCAGGTACAGCACGTGTTTAAAAACGAAAACCGGCAAGGGAGTTGATTAAATACTCATGACGTAGTACTTAGGAAATTCCGATTAAAAAAAGAAAACAACCTTTCTAAAAAGGCCAAAAACAATGTTAGGGGCGAGTAAAAAATATCAGAACACTCGCCTCACAAGGCGGGTCGTTTTCTGGAGAAATTTCTATGCCGGCATCATTTATAAATGACTTGCACAGTTGCAAGCACATACGCCACAGACCTGTAAAAAGACTAAAAACACAAATATCATATTAACGGTCCAATCTAGTTAGTTACCCAGTCAACCTGCAGGTCAGGCAGGTGAAAAGAGCAGTGACACCATGTGGAGAATATTAGTTCCTAGCACTCACAACAGAGATATTTTATTTGGGCACCAACTTGTTTACGTTTGGAAAGCGGAAAGAGTCAGTAGCACAATGACGTTGTGACCCTTCTCTGTCAGGTCATAGGTGATTTTCCGTCTCTCCTTGAGGTGCGCCATCTTCTTCTTATGATCAAAATGGTCGATAGAACCAAAAGCGCGCCGTATTCTACCTTGAAATGTCGGCGACGTTGGTGCTTGGTTTTACCAGCATTTACTGCGGTGACGTCAACGTTTGTTTACGTCGAAAAACCTAATGGTTCTCCAACGTTCCAGAAAACGTTTGAAAATGTGAAAACAAAGTCGCGTTATTCTTCACAGGGTGTAGGTATCATAGAAGCATTTTCGCCGATGTGAAGAAGAATCTTCGATGTGCATGTAGGATACAAAAACGGTAATTATTTTCAATTGAACAGATGCTAAAATGAGCTGAAAAGTCGTCCCATTCCACATTTTAGGAAAATCACCGTTGTCTTCCTTGCTTCGCTACGCTCAGCAATTCAGAAAAAATGGGTTTTAGGGCACTTTGGACCTTTTAGTTTGCTTGTGGACATTAATTAAACGTCAATGTCCTGTGGTCTTAGATTTAACAAAAGATGGAGCACATTATATCCTACTTGATGGCTTGATTACTTGTTTTATGCATTTGGTCCGAACTCTCTCTCTCTCTCTCTCTCTCTCTCTCTCTCTCTCTCTCTCTCATATCACATAGTTAACATTTTTGCATGTGAGACCACGACAAGCATTTTTATACCACAAAGATGCGTATTGATTATCTTAAATATTGCTATCTGGTATAATCAAATAGTCCGGTATAATAAACTGAAAATCAAAAGTCTTGCACCACCCCGTTTTGGTATCTTTGATCATCAACTAGAATTATTTTTATTTCCAACATTATTTTTTGGTCAGTGCCAACATCCAATCTTTGACTTTGCAATGTTGACGATAATGCAAAATTTTGGGGCAAATATTGTAAAATTGAACATTTTGGAAAAATTAATTACCAATGCAATTTTTAACTAAGTTAGATCTAAATAAACCAGATAAAGCACCACATTTACGCTGCTTTGCTGGAACAATTTGCCTTTTTTCCTGTAAATTTATTGTTTTTGAAAAGTTGTTCAACGCTCACTCATGAAAATGATCGAAAAATAAGAAAACAGTACTTGGAAAATCAAAATTAAAATTTCTTGAAGTACAGGAAGCGGGTTTGACTTTCGTTTATGAAACTTGCCAAACCAGTCATGTGGGGCATTTGCTTATCTGCCATAACCTTAGAATGTGTTTTTGTTGATTTTCTTCGCTTTTTAAAGGCAATTTCAAACCACCGATGAAATTCAGAAAATGCCAATTTTCAAAATGTTGTGAAAATGACAAGTTCTCTAAATTTCAAAATGTCTTGTTGTTTTTCTGACACTAACATTGTGCAGAAAAAATGTACAATGAAACCTTATTGAAAATTTTCATTGCTAATCATTTTTTCCATAAATTGAAATTTTACAATTTTTGTCCCAAAATTTGCATTACTATCAATCCTCTTGCATTTCCCGAAAAGTCAAAGTTTGATATAAGTAGTTACCAAAAATAATGTTAGAAATAACAATAATTCTTTTAATAAAATAAAAAAAAGTATGCAAAAACAGGGTGAAACAAGATTTTTGATTTTCAGCATATAATTAAGCCTTATATGTATATATAAGTTGGTTTTGGGTAAGCTACCCAATTGCTAATATTCGTAGCTTTTCAGTGATGACAATTTAAGGCCAAGATAATATAATATGACTTTAAATATGCATCGCCTCTTCTTTCTTCTCTTTTTTCCGTTTTCTTTATTGTTTTTATCTGTGACAAATAAAAACGCATGGGGAGGCCCTCTTTTGGTTCAAAACAAAACCGATGTGAATAAATTTACCGTATTTAGCAATAATTAATGAATATCATGTCGTGGAATAATGCTATCTTATCATTTTATCTTTTGCATGGTTTCATATTATGAAAAGGTGTTCATTTTAAACTCGCAAACAAAGCAAATCATATTAACTCGTCATCATGCAAAAGGTTCACATTATTAAATTCTGACATCTGAGGTAAACCCGAGTGTCCTTATACCTATGACATATTAATTTATCCATCTTTTTATGAAGGGCTCTACCATAACGATGAAAATTATCATTATAGTAGAAATTAACATGACTTAATTGCCACTCCGTAAATAATATAAATATTTCAATTGTCATCTTGGGTCTACCGTGGTCTAGAGTGTTATTTTACAAATACAATAAATCTGACCTAAATTAAGTTGCCTATTACACCTATTACACATTTAGAGTAAGAAATTACTGAAGGTTCTCACTAAACCCTTTATAGTCAAAGTTGAATGGAAACAATGGCCATGCAGGAATTGAAAACATCAAATGAAACATTGCTAAAACAACAGCGATCGCCCACATCATGCATTAAAAGTTTGGTATTGTTGGTTTAACAACTGTCGTAGAAATTCTTACTTGTTTGACTCAACGACTATACAATTGTATGAAAATAGACTGGATGTCTTAGAAAAGCAAAAGTTTTCCCAAATCATTTGCAAAATATCGCTATCAAACTTTGCATGCTTAGTTTTTAACCCAATCATGGTTGATAACTATGCTGCCTTCTTTAATTGCACGCCGGTGGGTCGGGCGTCAGACTCTATGATGGCCCCGACTTAAAACTATTCATTTTAGTTGGTTGGGGCCGGAGCTTCTTGTCTGTTGCTTGGCCCACCGGGGTCCAACTGGTGTTTTTCTTTTGCTCCGGAGTTACTAGGTTATTCCCCAGGGATCTCCATCGTCGGGCAGCTTACTCAATCTGTGAGTCCTGGTTTTTGATTCATCAGTATGTTTATCATGATTTATTTGTTTGTTCTTGATGATTCATCGACTAGTTAGAGATTCACCACAAGGACCAAAGAACTAACTAAATGTTATGAACCACTGCAGAAGCTGAGGGTGAGGTTAGGCGCCTGTAAAACCGGTTTAAGCCCGCCAGTAACTTTGTGTTACTGATCGTTCCAAGGCGATACTTCTGTGGTGGTTCTTTTTGTTTTATGTCTTGGTGTTTTAGTTGGCGCCTTTTGTGTGTTTTCATAGTTTTAGTTAAGTTAAGGTAACTGAGTGGCCACCTATTGGGAAAATAGCTGCTCATTCGGCTTACGATATGTTTCATGGTAATTCTGATTGTTAGTCTGGTTTTTTCCCACCTCGGTTTTTGGAGTGGGAATCTTTTTCTGATTGCGCCTTTTCCTGATCTTTGCCTATTTGTACCCTTTTAGTAGAGTGAACATTTTTCAAGAAATGTTAGATCAGCTCTAGCAGTGCATTATACATTAGAGTAATAGTTCACTGTTTTGTGGTAAATTATGAAGAAGATCAAATCACGAGCGCGTAGAACGGTTCCTTGTCATCCGAATAAATGATATACTTTTTTGTGATGCCATTCTTGGCCAGAAATGAAAGACTTTCAATTTGAATTATTTATCTGTTTATGTGCCTGCTAACGGAATACAAACTAGTCTGTTGTTTTTGTCTACGGTTAACCATTACGAAAACTTGGCCATGCAATAAACAGATATTTTTGAGCTTTAAACATTGAAAATTTTTAGCTGAAAAATTTTGATATTTTTCTTATTTTTGCTCAAAACATAGATTGTGGGTACACGTTAGAACCGCCTCGCCGAGGCGGTTCTAACGTGTACCCACAATCTATGTTTTGGAGCCAAAATAAGAAAAATAGGTATACCCCTGCAAACCCCAGTTTTGCTATATAAAAGTGGGGTATAAGGGGGTATTTATTTCACGGACATGTTTTTCTGACGTTGAAGGCTCGCTTTACGATAGGTGTCGTCTTGAAAATGTTCCGTTTCTCTCCAGCTGAATAGTTTCTGTATATTTTAATGCCTGGCACATATAACCTAAATCATTTTATCAAAGTGATAGCATCTTATGTATAAGTGTAATTGAATAAATTGTATGGTAAATATGCCATAAAAGTAGGTAGGATAGAAATTGATTGTATTATATAGATATAAACATTATACAGCAACATAAATTACCAACATATTGAATTAGGTTTGGGACATATCAATTTTGTGCCGTACATAACTGATGAACTTGGTACAGTAACATGTGTTTTCAAAATACTCAGTTATTTTCTAATGGTTAGCATTAATAACTTGGCAATATGAGAATCCAAATAAAAGCACATTATAAATATTGCCACGTTATAATGATATACATCCCATGTTAGAAAATTTATTTACATAAACAGGGTTATTACAATAAAATCTAATAACTTTCATTTATTGATGGTAACTGCGTGATGACAATGCAGATACGAAGGTCGTTTCACATCTTGGCCCCAAACAAGACGGTGGACGGAAAAAAGTCACAGGAAAAAGTCACGGAAATAAGGCCATGGAAAAAAGTCACAGGAAAAAAGTCACAAAAATAAAGCTCTAAACGAAAATACATATAATCTGTACATATATTTAGTAGGATATAATTTTCATGTAGAAAGTTAGAAGTGATGAGGAACTGCCATAATTAAATTTTGCTGCTCTTGAAATTGAAAATAACTTAAACAAATAAAAAATGGGAACCAACCTAGTCTATTGGGCACGGTGGTGCAATGGTAGACTAAGACACCGTGGAGCTACAGGAAAGAGTGATAGAAACTTAATGTTGCAATATATACACTTTGTGTACTTCAACAAGCCTCTAATAAGCTCTCAGAGGAGTAAATATGTACTCAGGAAGCATTAGCTCCGACCTGACATGATGGAAAATTGATAATCAGGACGTAAAACGTCAACCTAAACAAAAATATTTTAATAATGATAGCATTTATAAATATAATCATGTCCATTTCTAACATAAATTAGAAAAAAACAAAACAATATTTTTGTGACTTTTTTCCTGTGACTTTTTTCCTACCCAAATCTGTGACTTTTTTGCCGTGATTTTTTCCCTGTGACTTTTTTTCATACATTCAACGAGACTGCCTGTTCATGCAATGGTATCCTAAGTGTAACATGAAATATAACTAGAAATGTGTGTTTGTAAAACAAAATGACCCCCAACAGTATGTTTGACCCCTTACCTGGCATAGCATTTGGTTACGTCTTCAAGAAAGATTTATTCGGTGATATCAATTACCAGTTGATGAATTACATTAAATGATGTTGAACATTTTCTATTAGCAATGAAATGTATCTCTTCGCGAGTCAATTACTTTCGGTATTGTTGTAATTGCTTGTCACGCGACACCGGATGACAACCGTATAAATAGAAAATACACCAATTAATTTTATACGGTGTCTATCTTGGGGTTTGATTAACCAGAAAAGGGATATTTTAGATTATTTTGAATGCAAACCTTTCTCGTGAAACATTATAATTCTACTTGTTGCTCTACTTTCCCTTATTACTAACCCTCGCATGCTACACGATTTTGTGTTTCATTTCAGTGTTGAATATACAGGAAATGGTGTGTAATAATTAGATTAACAATTAATTGACTGTTCTATAAATATATTCATCCAGATGTCGATTATATCATGAAATTCATCAAATGTGCAAATGGACAGAATGTAAGAGTAATATATACCGTTGTTTTAAATCTAGTTTTGAGCAAAGCAGTTAAATAAGAATCTTGCCACTGAAACACTCTGTAAAGTATTCCTGGCTTTCAGAACGCGTAACCACAGGCTATCAGTGGAAACCGGTAGTTGGAGAAGCATCAAGCATAATGAAAGAATGTGTCATTTTTGCAATCAAGATATTGGTGACGAGTTCCATACAATCATGTCATGCCAAAAATTTAAAGATGAGCGAATTAAATTTCTTAAGCCATATTACTATCGGCATCCAAATATCCTGAAATTTAGTAGCCTAATGAACACCACGAATATAAAACAATTGACACAACTTTGCTATTTCATAAAAATAATCAATAAAACGCTTCCTTAATGAACGTAACCCGGAATAAAAATATTATGGAAATTACGATATATGTGTTCAATACACACACCTGTACACTGCTAAGGACATCTATGCCTTAGATGTAAGAAGTCCCTAAATCTCAGATTTGGGAGGACGAAAGTTTCATGTTATGACTATGGGGCTGAATTTAGCATTTATATGAGAAGAAATATATACACTTTCGTTTACAAAACAGTTTGGCTGATTTAACAGACTCCAGACAATGCAACAAAATATTTTCACAACCCACCCCATCTTTGGTAAAATGAACCATAAGACTTTGAACGAACTGATTTGCATTTGTTTGTCAACAGCACTTTTCAAGCAAACAAATATGAGCTTGTTTGTCATAAGAATGCTGAACAATATCCACACATTGATTGTTTATTGTTTTGTAATTTTAAGTTTATTTTGAAAGAAATGTTAGCTTAGTGCATAAGATCTTTAATTTACAATCTTATAGTTTATTTCTAGGTGTGTCCCCCCCCCCCGGGACCCAGCATGCCCTTTCGTCAGTTTGTGTGTTTTTCACATTCACACACCATATCAAAGTGGCATCCTGGGTCTAGGGGGGGAACAGGGGCAGCAAGGCGAAAATGTATAATTTCCTGAAATTTCAAGCACAGTTGTTACGGACAATTTTAAAGACATCAACTGTAGAATTGTAAACATTCATGGTCGTACATTGTATTTCTTGTCAAACCGGTGTCAGGGTGATTATATTTAGGTTATGTAGATGTATTTATAGAGATACAGAACAGGTTCAAAAGTAAATTTTATTTCAATATATCGTATTGCATTAATGCTTAGAAATGTGAATTCCTAAACTAATGTTAAAATTGACATAAATTATGCCATTGGCAATCAAAATATGCAAGAACACAATAATAATAAAGAACTAGGCATTTTCGTCGTTGAAAGTGACATATTTTTCAATTAGGGAGTATCCCAATCTAAGGCATATATGTCCTTCTAGTTGTGTACAACGCCTTTCTGTTTTCTCATAAGTGTAAATGTATATAGATATAGATGTGGTATATTTATATGTTTTACGTTCCTTTTGTTTATTGTTTAAGTTATGTATAGTGAGTTTAAACATGCCTTGCTCCCACTGCACTACTCTTGCATTTCGTTTCGGCAAGTATGTGACAAGGGGAACAAGCATGTTGGCGGCTACATATATCGGCCGTGGATCAGTGCCCCTTCTTCGTCTAGTTTTTATTGCTAGTTCATTAGCTATACGAGAAGGAACACTGATCGCGACTGTAAATGCATGTACATAGTATAAATATAACTTGAACTCTGACCAGACAAAAATTCTGGTTCTAATGGTAAACTGACTGCTTAATGCATAATAGGACATTCTCGATTACTACTAGCCGGCGTGTAACCATTTATCATGCGTCGTCCTCCAGGCCAGACACTAACCTTTATGTACTTAAATTACCTCACCTTCACAGGTTTCACCAATAACACGTGCCAATTTAACTCCCACGCAGCACGGTTATCCAAAAGAACTCGGATAGCACGATTCAGTGTGTAATGATAACGGGATAATATGAATTTATACCTACATGTAAGCGGGCTGTACATTACAACCAATGTATAAATTTATGTAAAATCATATTGAAAGCAAGATCGACTCCCAATGTCCATAGCTTTATATTTATATCAAAAGCTTTATATTTATATACATGTACGTATTTACATGTTTGTTCGACAGATTATACTCTGTGAAGTAAATATCATATGATAAACATGTAACATTTCATTTTGTCAACCGCCCTAACTTATTTTATGTTGAATGTATTTATTGTCTCTTGTTGTTTGCATGTAATGTAAAATAAACTTGGAAACTTGGAAACTTAGAATGTTTCTTTTTATAATATAAACATTGTCACAAGACATATGCCTCTGGCGAAAGGTGGGTAACATTAACTTTATTTCCAAATAAGTATTATACTATTTTCGAATAATGATACGTTGTAGTTTCCATTATTGGCTGAGGAATTTATCTTAGATCACTGGCACTCGCAAGATAATTTATTAAGAGGCTCATTTCGGTTTGGAAATCTCGCTAATGATACACTTCCTCCAAACAAATCATGGTCTTAACTAATTTTAACCGATGTCAACTGTTCTTTCACAAACAGAGACCGTTGTTAGATGCCTCTGCCTTGCAGATTAAATACAGTCGACTCATAGATGCATGGTAATAAGGCCATACCATTCTTCGCACTAACAGGTAAATAGTGTGATGCAGTCATTGGGCAACCAAAATACTTCTCAAATCAGTTAACAAGATGAAAAGGTAAGAAAAAAGGACGTCAACAAAGGACTTCATGTACACAATGTAAAGGGTACATTACTGCATGTCAAATTGAAGCTCAAACTCGACCTATTTCAAAAAGCTCACTACAGAACTCAGCTCAACTTACTCAGCGCATCATGCTCAGCAATTTTGGATCAAAAATTTTACATTTTGGGTCCTTATTCAGAAGAAAACACAATGATAACTCGGCTCAGCTTACTTAACTCATCTAACTCAGCTTACAGCTTATGCTAAATGACTCTGCGGACTTTTATAACAGTACATGTATACATATTCCTTATTTAGCCCTTAATACAAAAGACACACCTATACCATACAGGATTATCAAAGATGTAAGTTGTTATTATAGTTGACCTTATTAGTTGAAATGTTGGACGAACCCAGATTACTAAACAATGGTTAAATGAGATGAGTTACAATATAGGATCATACTTTATATGTTTTAATATTTAACCCATTACTATCCTTTGGGTGGGTCCACTTAATTTTAGGGGATTCAGATGTGATTTTAAAATTTTATTCCATTTTCCAATGAAATTCCTTTAAGAATAGCCTTAACTGGAGCTATACTGTCTGCCTATGTCCCATAAAAGTAAGTGTAGTAACCTAAGTTGAATTAAGTAGGCGGCTAGCCAGAGGGTCGATTGCTCCCCTCCCCCCACCCTAGGAAATTTTGCAGACATACCCTATCTTAAAAAACAATTCAAGCTGAGTCGAATAAAGTTTGCACCCTAAGCGTTTGGGCGTTATCCTGTAACAGCCTGTTACATACGTTACCTTAAAAAAAATAAGAAATTATAATATGGTGTTTTCAGTTACAGGAAAATGACAATAGTTTATCATTTTACTCAACCTTTCTCAAATTGTCTGCTTGCTGTATGTCTATACTACATATCAAAATCGATTGAACAACGAACATATATTAAATAAACATAGGTATAATGTGATCATTTAGAAAAATATACCAGTCTTACTAGTATTCTATGAGCATCATTTACTGATAATGTTATGACATTTGAGGACAATTTGATAGTTTTGGAGAAAAATGAAGCAGTTAACCTATAAAGTTTCAACGGCAAAGTAATGACGTCGGCAAAAACATGCGGAACAAAAATACAAAGTCATTATGTTTAAAACATCTAAAATATGTCCTCTAATAAAAAACCAAGCAATTGTCTAACTTCATAATATTTGGGGACTTCAATACTATAACACAACATATATTTTCAAAATGAAATTTCGGCTAACAGTAATATTACATGACCTACTGAAACATGGGAAGTGGTTGACAGTGGATACCACTAGTTTATTATTCTAAGTTTGCATGACTGATCTTTTAAGCATTATTTTGACAATTTGCTCGTAATAATTTTACATAGATTTCCAAATATATATGCTACAGTATCATTAAGCTAAAATATAAGTATAATTTTGGAATACATTTCTTGTTTATAGGATATTTATCTAAACGGCATAATATTAAGGAAAAAGTACAATTAACGGCAACGTCATTAGACCTGCTCCGTTGTAGTAGGGGTGCAAGTGTTCAAAACGCGACTGCGTTTTAACAGATGCAAGCAGTAGTACAAAATTTACCCCCAAAGCCCCAAGATATAGTACTTAGTGACCATAATTGCTGTAAGATCTGACGTGCTGTAAATCTTGCAAAACAGTGTGTGTAATGAGACTTTTGAGACAACCCTCGTACATGTGTATGTTACACAAATTGAGAACCATCTATATCAACTTATATATTGCCCTTGAAGAATCTTGCAGACAAATGGTAGAATTATGGTAAAACAACCTATTGTTCATTCCCAATATAAGACAACTACAAACATATTCAGCTGGTAATAGTTATTATTTTTAAATGGCCGTTACGGCCCGGCCTACAAAGAGCAAACATCACATCTCTCATTTGAATGCAAATAACACAAACATGTAATTCTTACCTTGCACATTGGCGTTTGCAGATTTGTACTCCGCAGAAACTATTACTGAAAACCTTATTTGTTTATAAATGTAAATTCGCATATTTTTTGTTACATACGTTGCATGCGTTATACAAAAAGAGAGCCATCTATATCAACTTGATAAAATTATACATCTCACATATTGTCCATAAAGAATCTTGCAGAAAAATGGTGGAATTATGGTAAAACAACATATTGTTCATTCCCAATCAAAGAATACTACAAATATATACAGCTGGTAACAGATGTTATTTTTAAATGGCCGTTACACCATTACGCCCCGGTGTACAAAGTGTAAACATCTCTCATTTGAATCAGAAAAGACGGCTCTTTACGATAGACTATGTCTGCAAAATTCCCTGGGGGGGGGGGGGGGGAGAGAGCAGGACCTTTTTCAGCCAGAAGTCTAATTGTAGTTATTTGAGTAAGTTCATAATCGCACACATGAACCATGTTATACTGATTTTAACAACTTTGTGTCACTCTGGACCAGATAAACTTCTCGCTGGGTTGTCGCGATACGTTGAATCTGGGTGGACGGAATACAACTTCTTTGGGCGTTGTGCCGAGAGCATACCAGTTCCACTACGCCTGTAACAGTGGGGTATTAAGGAAGATAAGTTGTAACAGTTTTCTCCGCAAGCACGACGACAGAGGTTAAAAAGAAGAATACAAATTAATAGCTAAGAATGGATAAGTATGTTGGTTGGATAATATAGCAACAATTTCGAAATACTGCAAAACTATGCATCGGCCGGGAATCGAACCCGGGCCGCCCGCGTGGCAGGCGAGCATTCTACCACTGAACCACCGATGCGATACATTCAAATGTAGAAATTGTCCTATATGAACATACATCAATCACAAATAATTTGACGTTAACGTACGGCTGATGACAAGTGATTAATTAATATCATTTTCAAGATAACTAAGTAAGCGAACTACTAGTCAGTGAAATTGTTTAAAAAGATCCGACATGTGCATATTTAGGAAAATATGCAGTTTCTTGCAGATATACACATAGAGACACGGGTAGTCGTGATGGACTGTGGAAAATCATGGCAAAGTTTGGCTGTCCACCCAGATTCATAGCAATGGTGCTGCAATTTCATGACGGCATGCAAGCACGTGTGCAAAATGATGGAGAGTTCTCTGAACCCTTTGAGGTAACGAATGGGGTCAAACAGGGTTGTGTTATGGCACCAACACTGTTCAGCTTTATGTTTTCTGCCATGCTCATGGATGCTTTTCAGGACAGTGACACTGGTTTTCCAATCAGGTACCGTTTTCATGGCAATATATTCAACCTTAGGTTGCAAGCCAAAACTAAGGTGTAGACTGATGTGCTAGATGAGCTCCTATATGCAGATGAAGAATGCCAGCTCAGAGGCAAAAATGCAAAGAATTATGGATCAAGTCTCAAAGTCATGTGATAACTATGATCTCACAATCAGCACAAAAAAGACAGAGATTGTACACCAAACAGCACCTGGAAAACCGTACAATGAACCAACAATCACTGTGAATGGACAAAAACTGAAAGTTGTTGATAAATTCACCTACCTGGGAAGCACTCTTTCCAGAGAAGTGCACATTGATGACACTGCCAGAATTGCAATCCGTGCAAATGTCTGGGAGCGAAATAGAATCGAGCTTGACATCAAGCTGAAAATCTACGAGACTGTGGTTCTGTCAACCCTCTTGTATGTATGTGAGATCTGGACAGTAAACCAGCGTCATGAATGTTATGCGACAGTCTGCATGCTTAGTTTTTAACCCAATCATGGTTGATAACTTTGCTGCCTTCTTTAATTGCACGCCGGTGGGTCGGGCGTCAGACTCTATGATGGCCCCGACTTAAAGCTATTCATTTAAGTTGGTTGGGGCCGGGGCTTCTTGTCTGTTGCTTGGCCCACCGGGGTCCAACTGGTGTTTTTCTTTTGCTCCGGAGTTAGTAGGTTATTCGGCGCCTAGGTATCTTGATCGTTGGGCAGCTTACTCAATCTGTGAGTCCTTGTTTTTGATTCATCAGGATGTTTATCATGATTTATTTGTTTGTTCTTGATGATTCATTGACTAGTTAGAGATTCACCACGAGGACCGAAGAACTTACTAAATGTTATGAACCACTGCAGAAGCTGAGGGTGAGGTTAGGATCCTGTAAAACCGGTTTAAGCCCGCCAGTACCTTTGTGTTACTGATCGTTCCAAGGCGATACTTCTGTGGTGGTTCTTATTGTTTTATGTCTTGGTGTTTAAAAAATTTTTTATGCTGTTGGCGCCTTATGTATGTTTTCATATTTTTAATTAAGTTAAGGTAACTGAGTGGCCACCTATTGGGAAAATAGCTGCTCATTCGGCTTACGATATGTTTCATGGTGTAAGTGCCTGATTGTTAGTTTGGTTTTTTCCCACCTCGGTTTTTGGAGTGGGAATCTCTTTCTGATTGCGCCTTTTCCTGATCTTTGCCTACTTGTACCTTTTCATGCAAAGAGATTTAACCATTTTCACTCATGCTGTTTGAGAAAGCTGTTAAAATCAAGTGGCAAGACAAGATTCCATACACAGAGGTCCTGAAGAAAGTTTTCTATGGAAAACTACAAGAGGTAAAGCGCCCTCAAGGTGGCTAGAAGAAACATTACAAAGATATCCTCAAAGCCTCTCTGATGGATTTCGACATACAAATTGGGTCTTGGGAACAGAGTGCACAGGAGCGATCAAAGTGGCGAGGTCTCATCAACAAAGGAGCAGCTCTCTATGAAAATAGAGAATCTGTGAAGTTGACAGAAAGCGCAGAGAACGCAAAGTCAATACCAATGGGCCACCAACAGATTCCATGACTTGCTCTACTTGCAACCGACAGCTTAGAGCTAGAATTGGCCTTGTCAGCCATCAAAGAACTCACCAGCACACACGAACCTACTCAAGAAATAATAATGGTCTTTCTCATTACACGGTGAGGAAACTACATAGACGGAGCCATTGGCTCTGCTAAGGAAATCTTGTGTGGGGTTTCCGGTCACGTGCGGCGCCGTCAATCTCGGTTGTTTCGGTGGACACGAAAACGTAAGTATTCCATTTATTGTCAAAAATTTGATTTTATACTGAACACTAGCGAGAAAAGGGCAATTGTATGAGGGGCCCATGACTTTCAACTCACGTCCTTGTCTGTTTGCGAGTATTGCTCTTTCTGCATAAATATTACTTATCTGAATGTTAAGACCGTCCGAATGTATGAATTGATTCTCTTATCCTTCTCCACTCACGAAAAACAAAATTTGAATCAAAATAGAAAAATAGAGAGAAAATTAACAATGGCTCCGTTCATATCGGCCGGCGCTGTCTATATCGGCTGGCTCCGCTGCATGAGGGTGAGGTTTATTATATTGCATTCTGTAATCACTTTATTTTGTGGTTATTTTTTAAATCACCACACATTTACATAGAGTGGCCAGATACTGGCAACCACGAATGCGTGCCCTAATATGATTGAAATAAGAGCTGTCGCATGACTGCGTAGCTCTACTGCATCTAGCCTTGTAAAACTGGGACCAACTCTGACTCGTAACACAGTTCATCAAACTCATATATCTCATGGCCTTGATGGTATAAGGCACAAATAAAAAATGGTGAAGATGTTCTAGATTTTAACCCTTAGCCCCATTCCCGTCCCCAGGGCAAGGACCTAGGGGCCCCTGTCATGGAATGAAAGCCAGCCATACTGATTACCTATGGTCCAAGTTTGTACCCTCTATGATAAGTAGTAGTCATGATCTGGACTTAAAGAAAACTATACCGCAGAAAAGTCAATTTTTCTAAGGTGTTCTAGATTTTAACCCCTAGCTCCATCCCCGGGTAAGGACACATGAACCTCTGTCACGGAATGAAAACCAACCCTACAGGGTATCTATTGTCCAAGTTTGGACCCTCTATGATAAGTAGTAGCCAAAATGTAGACTTGTAGAAAACTATACCACAGAAAAGTCAATTTTGAAGATGTTCTAGATTTTGACGCCTAGCCCCACCCCCGGGCAAGGACTCAGGTGCCCATGTAATGGAATGAAAGCCAACCCTACTGAGTACCTATGGTCTAAGTTTGAACCCTCTATGAAAAGTAGTAGCCAAGATCTGGACTTTAAGAAAACTATACCACAGAAATGGCAATGACTCAGGGGTCCAAGTCATGGAATAATAGCCAACTCAACTGAATACCTATTGTCCAAGTTTGGACTCTCTATGATAAGCTGATGCCATGATCTGGACTTATAAAAACTTATACATCAGTGTGACGGGAACGCGGACGCGCACGGACACGCGGACGTCCGATGTGACTACAATAGCTCTTCGCACTTCGGTATTGTGACGAATGGATCGGTAAATGGGACGAAAACGGGAGCACCCCGGGGCAAAAACCCGACACACCCGCAAGCAGAGCTTGGCTTGTCCACGTTGCCCGAGACTGCCTTGCACCCACAGGGAGATACATGTATGGTCGAATGATCAAGGGCACTGAAGTCAATCACTTTATCCACGGGGCGCTCTTTTTGAAATGATAGATGGTTCGAGAAAAGCATCACCATTCCAAAAATAACTTTCAAAAAAATCTCACTTTTGACTGGTAAACTCAATAGCGAAAACGATCTATCGCTTCTAAAGCTCATCCTAATACATCGGAGCCAGTCGATATAGAGAGAGCTGGCCGATATGGGCGGAGCCATTGTTTATTTTTTTCTCATTTGTTTTTATTTTGATTCAATTTTTTTCGTGAATGGGAAAGGATTAGATAATCAATTCATATATTTGGACGGTCTAAAAATTCAGATAAATAATATTTATGCAGAAAGAGCGATAGAAAGCCTGTGGTCATTATAGAAAATGATATTTGTTTACCTCGCCGTGGCTCACGGCAAAAGTGATTCAGTCAAAACCGCGCCGACTTGGAACTCGCAAACAGACAATGAAGTAAGTTGAAAGTCATGGGCACCTCATACAATTCCCCTTTTCTCGCTAGTGTTCAGTATAAAATCAAATTTTGACAATAAATGGAAAACTTACGTTTTCGTGTCCACCGAAACAGCCGAGATTGATGGCGCCGCACGTGACGGGAAAAACCCACACAAGATTTCCTTAACAGAGCCAATGGCTCCGTCTATGTAGTTTCCTCACCGTGCATTAGTGAGAGACGAACGGCCACACATGAAGAAACATTGGTTATGTTGACGACCATGGACAAGCACTAACGCAGGGATTCAAACAGAATGTTTTAGTGATATCTGTCTATAAGTGCGCGTTCGTGTGCGATCTGTGTGTACAGTATACAGGGTTTTGTCCGTAAGTTAGTTCTGAAGACTAGGTTGCTTCGATTTCTTTAACAAATTACGCACAGCGTGGTCTGATCTGATCTTCGGTGTTCACTATGTGCCTGTGTCTTTTTCTTCCATTTTTGTTTCCTCTGAATACTGTAACTAACCTGAGACAAATTTTCAAATCTTACTCACTGCATCGCACTTTTTAACCTGCAAGACATACAAAGTTAAAAACGACCTCTGCTTGTGAACGAACAGTTCCTGATCTGTAGTTGGCATTCCTTAAAATTTATACAAAACAAATTATTTGTAAGAAGTGTATCTTAGCAAGATGTCCAGACTAAAATGAACATTGTTATAAAATGAGCCGCATCGTGAGAAAACCGGATTTTTGCCTAGGCGAAAACAAAGGCGCAGATCAGCTTCGCGGTAACCGCGAAGCTGATCAGCGCCTTTGTTTTCGCTACTCGGATAGTACAATTCCTCTTCTACTTAAATCCGAAATTTCAAGCTTCTAGCTCTTTTCTGAGCTTGTACAGGCTGGTTTGTGTCGAACCTGGTCGGAAACCCCGAAGACCGGTTTTCTCGCGTCGAGGCTCAAATAACTTGTGAGTACCGGTGGTCTAAGATAAATGAGCCGCCCCTTGGGAAAACCAACAATCTGCATAAGCGAAAACAAAGGCGCAGATCAGAAGAAAAGTCACATGAAAAAAAGTCACAGAAAAAAGGCAAAGATTTGGTTCGGAATAAAGTCACAGGAAAAAGTTACAATTTTTTTTCTACTTCATGTTAGAAATGGACATAATTATTTTTATTACTCGTATTACTTTCATTATTAAAATATTTTTGTTAAGGTTGAAGTTTTACGTCCTGATTATCAATTTTCCGTCATGCCAGGTCGGAGCTAATGCTTTCCGAGTACTAAAGCACTCCTCTGTGAGCTTACTAGGGGCTCGTTCAAGGACACAAAATGTATCATTAAGTTTCCATCACTTTTTCCTCTTGCTCCACGGCGTCTTACCACCGTGTCCCATAGACTAGGTTGGTTTCCATTTGTTATTTGTTTCAGTTTTCAATTTCATGAGCAGGAAAATTTATTTTTAATTATGCCAGTTTTTCATCATTTCTTTCTTTAAAAATGAAAATTATATCCTACTTAATGTATGTAAAGAGTATATGTATTCTCCTTAAGACTTTTTTGTAACTTTTTTCCTGTGACTTTTTTCCTGTGACTTTTTTTCGTCCACCGTCTCGTTTGGGGCTAAGATGTGAATCGACCTTCGTATCTGCATTGTCATCACGCAGTTACCATCAATAAATGAAAGCTATATTTTTTTATAATAACCATATTTATGTAAATAAATTTTATATAAAATGGGATGTACATGTATATCATTATAACGTGGCAATATTGATAATGTGCTTTTATTTGGGTTCTCGTATTGTCAAATTATTTATGTTAGCCATTAGAATATGACTGAATATTTTGAAAACGCATGTTACGGTACCAAGTTCATCAGTTATGTACAGCACGAAATTGATATGTCCCAAACCTAATTCAATATGTTGGTAATATGATGAAGTATAATGTTTATATCTATATAATACATTCAATTTCTTTCCTACCTACTTTTATGGGACATTTACCATACAGTTTCATTCAATTACTCTTACTCTTACTGATGTTAATGCATAAGTTTGTATTCCATATGCAGGCACATAAACAGATAAATAATTCAAACTGAAAGTCTTTCATTTCTGGACAAGAATGGCATCACTTAAAATATATCATTAATTCGAATGTAAACGTAAGCAATGACCAGGAACCGCTCTACGCGCTCGTGATTTGATCGTCACTGCTAGAGCTGATCTAATTTATTTCTTAAATAATGTTCGCTCTACTAAGTGTGTTAGCGACATTTTGCAAATGATTTTGGAAAACCTTGGCTTTTCAATACCATTGTATAGTTATTGAGTCAAACAAGTAAGAATTTCTGCCACATTTGTTAAACCAACAATACCAAACTCTTAATGTGGGCGCTTTCTTTTCTTTAAGCAATGTTCCATTTGGTGTTTTCACTTCCTGCATGATCATTTGTTACGATCAACTTTGACCCTTTATATTTTAGAAACTTCGGTGATTTCTTACTCTAAAAGGTACAAGTAGGCAATGGTCAGGACGAAGGCGCAATCAGAAAGAAATTCACACTCCAAAAACCGAGGTAGGACCAAACTAAATCGACAATTAGGTACTAATACTTAGAAAACATAGTAAGCGGAGTGAAAAGGTACAAGTAGGCAAAGATCAGGAAAAGGCGCAATCAGAAAAAGATTCCCACTCCAAAAACCGAGGCGGGAAAAAACCAAACCAACAATCAGGCACTTATACCATGAAACATATCGTAAGCCGAATGAGCAGCTATTTTCCCAATAGGTGGCCACTCAGAAGTATCGCCCTGGAACGATCAGTAACACAAAGTTACTGGCGGGCTTAAACCGGTTTTACAGGCGCCTAACCTCACCCTCAGCGTCTGCAGTGGTTCATAACATTTAGTTAGTTCTTCGGTCCTCGTGGTGAATCTCTAACTAGTCAATGAATCACCAAGAACAAACAAATAAATCATGATAAACATCAAGAACAAACATATATATCAAGATAAACATCCTGATGAATCAAAAACCAGGACTCACAGATTGAGTAAGCTGCCCGACCATGGAGATCCCTGGACGCCGAATAACCTACTAACTCCGGAGCAAAAGAAAAACACCAGTTGGACCCCGGTGGGCCAAGCAACAGACAAGAAGCTCCGGCCCCAACCAACTAAAATGAATAGCTTTAAGTCGGGGCCATCATAGAGTCTGACGCCCGACCCACCGGCGTGCAATTAAAGAAGGCAGCATAGTTATCAACCATGATTGGGTTAAAAACTAAGCATGCAGACTGTCGCATAACATTCAAGTTATAACCTATACGTCTGTAACGTGTTATGATTTTTCTGAATTGAAAAGAAAAATCATTAATTCCTATAAGTTTCTTAAATTTGTAAACCAAGTCACCATAAAATTCAGCTTCCGAAAGGCCCTCACTTAAAAGCGTCTTTAACCCAACATTATATTTGGAAATCAATTCATAGTGTCTACGATAAAATTTAGAAAAGGTTTTTCGAAGTTTATGATACCGATAGCCCTGTTGGAGAAGTTTTGCCGTTAAACATTTATTTCGAGCGTTGAAGTCTGTAACATGATTGCAGACTCTAGCAAACCTAATAAGTTGCGAAATGTATACACCATAAGAAGCACGACGAGGAACGTCACCATCCAAAAAAGGAAAATTTACTATATCAAAATCAAAGTCATCGCGTTTATCATAAATTTTAGAAGAAACAAATCCATTTGCAACAGAAAGATGTAGATCTAAAAAGGGGGCTTCGGTATCTGAGATATTGGCTTTGTTCAACTGTAGTTCAGGTGGATAAATTTTATTGACCATACCTTCAAAATAAGGGTTATCAATGTTCAAAAGGTCATCGAGGTACCTAGATGTGGAATTGAATCAATGAAATCTCTTTCGTAGCAGTATAAAGATAAATCAGCTACGAGAGGTGCGCAATTTGTACCCATCGGAATTCCAACAATTTGTCTGTATTGAGCAGCTATTTCCCACTAGGCGGCCACTCAGTTACCCGAACTTGACTTAAACTATGAAAACACACATAAGGTACAAACAGCACAAAAATTCGACTCCAAAACACAAAGCAATTAGAACACAACAGAAGTACTGCCTTGGAACCATCATTAATATAAATAACTTGGGGGCTTAGTATAGTGTCTGCGATGAAATTTAGAAAATGTTTTTTCGAAGTTTATGATACAGATAGCTCTGCTGGAAAATTGTGGCTGTTAAACATGTATTTCTAGCGTTGAAGTCCGCAACATGATTGCAGACTCTAGCAAACCTAATAATACACCATAAGAAACACGGTGAGGAACGTCACCTTCCAAAAACGGAAAATTCACTGTGTCAAAGTCAAACTCATCGCGTTTATCATAAATTAAGGAGAAACAAACCCATTTGAAATAGAAAGATGTAAATCTCAAAAAGGAGAATCTGTATCTGTGGCGTTGGCTTTATTCAGCTGTAGTTTCAGGTGGATAACTTTTATTGACCAAGCCTTCAAACATGTAAAACTAAAGATCTTCAATGTTCAAATGGTCATCGAGGTACCTAGAAGTCGAATTAAAAGCCTCGATTGATTGTCATTGTTACGAGAATCCATGAAATCTCTTTCGTAGCAGTATACATAAATCAGCTACGATAGGGGCGCAATTGGCACCCATCGGAATACCAACAATTTGTCTGTATAACTTGGGTTCCGAATCTAACACTTTATCTTACTAAGTATCTCACCAGAATTGTTTTATTGACCAAAACAATCCATACACCGTCTCACAGTATCTTATGACATGAGATTTGATAGCAGTAAGACAGGGGGTTAATAATTTAGAAAGTTCAGTGATAGTACAAGAACTGGAATTTGCCATAAATATAGCTGTATACGGTCTTCTGTGAAGCTTAGGTAACCAACACATCGTAGGAAGTTTTCTTGGCCTTCAATGACACAAACAGAAAACTTCACAGGTAATTCGTTTAAGTGAGCATTAACTACAGACGTTAAATCACTATTTAATCTCCTGATAAGCCCTTGTACCATCAAGCTGATGCTTTACACTCATTCTAAAATAAGGTGCAAATCCTGGAGATAAAAATGAAGAAAAATAAACTTTTAGAATTACACTTTTTCGACATACCATCATTATTGTGGATCATTCAGGCTTCATCCTGTAATATTTCACCACCTTCCCGATATTCTTGCAATTTCTACATCATTTTGAAACTTAATGGGTATATTTCAATTTGGTAATCAACGTGACGCACTACAGATGAACTAAATGTAACCATAACACAAACTCAACGTAAATCTCTGACTAGCAGACTTCAGTTTCTTAAATAAAGAGCAATATTAAGTAGATTAAATCAAACAATAAGGGTCCTTTCATATCTACTATCGAAAAATGTTAGATAATATGTGTATGATGCAGGCTTCTTGATTCAGAATTTTCAGTGTTGTTAACTTGCAACTATAATAACATCTGACCTGTACATCAGAATTATATCAAAACATGTAATGATAATTACATTTGTCCTACATGAGTGGCGGAGCTTATAATTACTTTTCTAAATACATGTTGTTTTATGGCAGGTCTTGTTTTATTCAGCGTCACGTAAATTACTTGCAAACCGCAACATAAATTATTTTTGCCATACAGATACACAATGGCATTAAATATTAGCTGAAAGACTTTATCTGGATAGGTTTACTCCAAACAGACAATCTTGTGTGATCCTTTTCATTTTTTAATATTGTTTTACGTTTTGCACAAAATTCTATAAAAATGTAATATACGTGACGAAATACTGTAATTTACGTGACGGTAATATTTAAGTCACCTACATTATTTTTAAACTTAGATATGTTTGAGTTTTTGCTAACTTAAAATGAAGCATGGAATTTGATCCAGTCTCCACAAGAAGTAAATTCTTCGATTAATTAACCACGTAATTATTTAGTAAAACAAAACTGTTTTATATTGATAAAACTGTATATTAATCTCAGGGCTGATATTTTACTGTTGGTCAGTATTTTGGAATGGACAAATGCGAATAACCAATGTAGTATTGCTATGTCTCTGATTGACGGAGGTGTGATCCTTTTAGATTCAACTGTTTTCAACTATAACTGATAAATAGACTCAAACTACCTTTGTATTTTACGTGACAAATGCGTAATTTACGTGACACTGCTTGAAAAAACATCATATTCCATAAACTTAACTACTGAAAAGTACATAATGGACATTAAAACATTTATTGACACTGATTCAAAGCACAATCTTAGCTATATAATATGCCATATTGGCATTTTGAAAGTAAGTACCGTCACGTAAATTACTGTCACGTTTATTACATTTTCAACTTTAGCATCCGAAAAAAACACCTTAGGGTCGTTTGATATTAACTTTATTTTTTGTGAGATGTATTCATCCTCCATACTTTCATATTCAGATAATGTAGTTTCAAATACCATGTTGGATTTGAAGAAAAATGGCGTCACGTATGATTACATCTTAAAGGGGACGCAATGGTTAAGCAGGGGGATTAGATATATTTGACCAAAATAGTAAAGCAAAATGAAAAATCCATATGTTATCCATATAAAGGACATATTCAACTATTTAATTGACACAGTTTGGTCTGCAATAAGAGAAAGCAGTATTAAGATTTGGACAATCTTCTATTGCGTCACGTAAATTACAGAAACTCTGTGACATGCTTTTTTCGATTTTTGATGTTTGATATTTTTGTTTGTTTACAAGATATAAAATAACCATTTCTTTTACCAAAAGATAATGTCAAATTAAGTAAATCGAACGATGTTGTTTCGTGTTAAAATAGAATTTGTTCATTCTATCGCCTTTTGAATTTTTGCATTTCAGTTTGTGACATGCCGTTTTTGGTGGGGTCATGCATTATTCTCTA
Source organism: Rugalucina vietnamica (assembly GCA_964017185.1). Classification (NCBI taxonomy): domain Eukaryota; kingdom Metazoa; phylum Mollusca; class Bivalvia; order Lucinida; family Lucinidae; genus Rugalucina; species Rugalucina vietnamica. The sequence goes on along the minus strand of OZ024880.1, from coordinate 21,312,887 downwards.
CTACCAGAGATCTTCAAAACATAACTGGGTATCATACTTTATTCGGTTTAAATGGAGATAGTACCAAATTTTGAAAATACAGCCAACCTTGGTGATATATTGAACAATGTCACTCCAATTTTTATTTAATACCCCGAGACAGGGGGTGCGCTGCTTATTTTAGAATGAGTGTTTAAGGTGTTAATATAATGAAGCCTACAAACAACAACAGCATTGTTTGAGGCCTTGTCTTCTGGAACCAAGAGATTATTTCAATGAAATTCTTGGATACACTGCTTCAGAAAAGGACGATTTGAGTTTAGGTGATAAAAGATTTGTATTCTGTGAATAAAAAGGAACAAGTAGGCAAAGATCAGGAAAAGGCGCAATCAGAAAAAGATTCCCACTCTAAAAACCGAGGTGGGAAAAAAACAAACTAACAATCAGGTACTTATACCATGAAACATATCGTAAGCCGAATGAGCAGCTATTTTCCCAATAGGTGGCCACTTTTATAATACGTTTATTCACAAAAGTGAAGATACCTCTTTTCCATGCTTTAAGAACACCATCTTCAACACCCTCTTGTTTACACCATCGATTACCGAAATCATTCAGTGCATATCCCTACATTTGTCGAAATTAATGTAGGAAGGGAATCTATATTTCGAACTTTTAGAAACAATTTTGCGATTTCTAGAAGTTGAAATTATCTTTAAATGTCCTGTGACTGTATGTACGGCGAGTTGGTGAAGATATTTTGAATCTTTGTGATCTAAAGATTAAGGAGTATGAGCATGAATATCAAGATCAGATACAAGTTTATTGAAATTAGAAATACTTTTTTTCCGTACGGTGTTTTATGCAACTTAATTTATGTCAGATTTATTGTGTTTGTGAAATAACACTCTAGACCAATGTAGACCCAAGATGACAATTGAAATATCTCTATTATCTACGGAATGGCAATTAATTCATGTTAATTTCTATTATAATGATGATTTTCATCGTTATGGGGGAGCCTTTCATAAAAGATGGATAAATTAATATGTCAAAGGTATAGAGATACTCGGGTTTAACTCAAGTATGTGACCCTTTGGCAAAATGACGAGTTAATATGATTCGCTTTGTTTGCGAGTTTAAAAATGAACACCTTTTCATAATATGAAACCATGTAAAAGATATAATGTAAAGATATCATTATTCCACGACATGATATTCCTTAATTATTCCTAAATACGGTAAAGTTATTCATAACGGTTTTGTTTAGAACCAAAAGAGGGCCTCCCCATGCGTTTTAATTTGTTACGGATAAAAAATAAAGTAGAAGCTTACCCCAAAACACATATTTTTTATACATATCAGGCTTAATTATATGCTGAAAATCAAAAATCTTGTATCAGCCTGTTTTTGCACACTTCTTCTTAAATCGGATTATTGTTATTTCTAACATTAGTTTTGGCAACTACTTATACCACATTTGACTTTGCGGGAAATGCAAGAGTGTTGATGATAATACAAATTTTTGGGCAAAAAGTGTAAAATTTCATTTTTTTAAATCCTATCAATTTCCAGTAACATGAAAGCAGTGCTATATCTTATGACAATTTCATTGCTTAGAAATATCCTAATTTTAAGATCTAAAGGATTGGTGCACAACGTTTACAACAAAAGTTACAACACTACCAGAAATATCAAATATTAAGCAACATATTGCGTGGCAACAAAGGACATTCGATTTGCGTACATGTATGTAATGTTATAAAATTTAAGGTAGAAAAGACACATTTTGTATATTAAATGTAGTTAGTATTTTCCCGTGTTAGGCCAAGGCGGTGCGTCCCAAAAAGAAGAAATTATGATATGGTGTTTTCAGTTACAGGAAAATGACAATAGTTTATCATTTTACTCAACCTTTCTCAAATTGTCTGCTTGCTGTATGCCTGTACTACATATCAAAATCGATTGAACAACGAACATATATTAAATAAACATAGGTATAATGTGATCATTTAGAAAAATATACCAGTCTTACTAGTATTTTATGAGCATCATTTACTGATAATGTTATGACATTTGAGGACAATTTGATAGTTTTGGAGAAAAATGAAGCAGTTAACCTATAAAGTTTCAACGGCAAAGTAATGACGTCGGCAAGAACATGCGGAACAAAAATACAAAGTCATTATGTTTAAAACATCTAAAATATGTCCTCTAATGGAAACCAAGCAATTGTCTAACTTCATAATATTTGGGGACTTGGTGGTTCGTCTCTCACTAATGAGAAAGACCATCATTATTTCTTGAATAGGTTCGTGTGTGTTGGTGAGTTCTTTGATGGCTGACTAGGCCAATTCTAGCTCTAAACTGTCGGTTGCAAGTAGAGCAAGTCAATGTCATTGAATCAGCTGGTGGCCCATTGGTATTGGCTTTGCGTTCTCTGCGCTTTCTTTCAGCTTCACATATTCTCTTTTTTTCATGGAGAGCTGCTCCTTTGTTGATGAGACCTCGCCACTTTGATCGCTCCTGTGCAGTCTGTTCCCAAGACCCAATTGGTATGTCAAAATCCTTCAGAGAGGCTTTCAGGGTGTCTTTGTAGCGTTTCTTCTGGCCACCTTGAGAGCGCTTTCCCTCTTGTAGTTCTCCATAGAAGACTTTCTTTGGAAGTCGCTCATCAGGCATTCTTATAACATGGCCGGTCCACCTTAGCTGTGCTAGCTTTAAGACAGTATGCATGCTTTGCATCCCTGCTTTCTTCAGGACCTCTGTGTCTGGGATCTTGTCTTGCCACTTGATTTTTAACAGCTTTCTCAAACAGCTTAAGTGGAAATGGTTAAGTCTCTTTGCATGACGCTGGTATACTGTCCAGGTCTCACATGCATACAAGAGGGTTGGAAGTACCACAGCCTTGTAGACTTTCAGCTTGGTGTCAAGCTTGATTCCATTTCGCTCCCAGACATTTGCACGGAGTCTTCCGAATGCCACACTGGCTTTTGCAATTCTTGCAGTGACCTCATCATCAATGTGCACTGCTCTGGAAAGAGTGCTTCCCAGGTAGGTGAATTTATCAACAACTTTCAGTTTTTCTCCATTCACAGTGATGGTTGGTTCATTGTACGGTTTTCCAGGTGCTGGCTGGTGTACAACCTCTGTCTTTTTTGTGCTGATTGTGAGATCATAGTTATCACATGACTGTGAGACTTGATCCATGGCTCTTTGCATTTTTGCCTCTGAGCTGGCATTCTTATCCATATCATCTGCATAGAGGAGCTCATCTAGCACATCGGTCTGCACCTTAGTTTTGGCTTGCAACCTTCTAAGGTTGAATATATATTTGGGGACTTCAATACTATAACACAACATATATTTTCAAAATGAAATTTCGGCTAACAGTAATATTACATGACCTACTGAAACATGGGAAGTGGTTTACAGTGGATACCACTAGTTTATTATTCTAAGTTTGCATGACTGATCTTTTAAGCATTATTTTGACAATTTGCTCGTAATAATTTTACATAGATTTCCAAATATATATGCTACAGTATCATTAAGCTAAAATATAAGTATAATTTTGGAATACATTTCTTGTTTATAGGATATTTATCTAAACGGCATAATATTAAGGAAAAAGTACAATTAACGGCAACGTCATTAGACCTGCTCCGTTGTAGTAGGGGTGCAAGTGTTCAAAACGCGACTGCGTTTTAACAGATGCGAGCAGTAGTACAAAAATTTACCCCCAAAGCCCCAAGATATAGTACTTAGTGACCATAATTGTTGTAAGATCTGACGTGCTGTAAATCTTGCAAAACAGTGTGTGTAATGAGACTTTTGAGACAACCCTCGTACATGTGTATGTTACACAAATTGAGAACCATCTATATCAACTTATATATTGCCCTTGAAGAATCTTGCAGACAAATGGTAGAATTATGGTAAAACAACCTATTGTTCATTCCCAATATAAGACAACTACAAACATATTCAGCTGGTAATAGTTATTATTTTTAAATGGCCGTTACGGCCCGGCCTACAAAGAGCAAACATCACATCTCTCATTTGAATGCAAATAACACAAACATGTAATTCTTACCTTGCACATTGGCGTTTGCAGATTTGTACTCCACAGAAACTATTACTGAAAACCTTATTTGTTTATAAATGTAAATTCGCATATTTTTTGTTACATACGTTGCATGCGTTATACAAAAAGAGAGCCATCTATATCAACTTGATAAAATTATACATCTCACATATTGTCCATAAAGAATCTTGCAGAAAAATGGTGGAATTATGGTAAAACAACATATTGTTCATTCCCAATCAAAGAATACTACAAATATATACAGCTGGTAACAGCTGTTATTTTTAAATGGCCGTTACACCGTTACGCCCCGGTGTACAAAGTGTAAACATCTCTCATTTGAATCAGAAAAGACTGCTCTTTAAGATAGACTATGTCTGCGAAATTCCCTGGGGGGGGGGAGCAGGACCTTTTTCAGCCAGAAGTCTAATTGTAGTTATTTGAGTAAGTTCATAATCGCACACATGAACCATGTTATAACTGATTTTAACAACTTTGTGTCACTCTGGACCAGATAAACTTCTCGCTGGGTTGTCGCGATACATTGAATCTGGGTGGACGGAATACAACTTCTTTGGGCATTGTGCCGAGAGCATACCAGTTCCACTACGCCTGTAATAGTGGGGTATTAAGGAAGATAAGTTGTAACAGTTTTCTCCGCAAGCACGACGACGGAGGTTAAAAAGAAAAATACAAATTAATAGCTAAGAATGGATAAGTATGTTGGTTGGATAATATTGCAACAATTTCGAAATACTGCAAAACTATGCATCGGCCGGGAATCGAACCCGGGCCGCCCGCGTGGCAGGCGAGCATTCTACCACTGAACCACCGATGCGATACATTCAGATGTAGAAATTGTCCTATATGAACATACATCAATCACAAATAATTTGACGTTAACGTACGGCTGATGACAAGTGATTAATTAATATCATTTTCAAGATAACTAAGTAAGCGAACTACTAGTCAGTGAAATTGTTTAAAAAGATCCGACATGTGCATATTTAGGAAAATATGCAGTTTCTTGCAGATATACACATAGAGACACGGTTAGTCGTGATGGACTATGGAAAATCATGGCAAAGTTTGGCTGTCCACTCAGATTCATAGCAATGGTGCTGCAATTTCATGACGGCATGCAAGCACGTGTGCAAAATGATGGAGAGTTCTCTGAACCCTTTGAGGTAACGAATGGGGTCAAACAGGGTTGTGTTATGGCACCAACACTGTTCAGCTTTATGTTTTCTGCCATGCTCATGGATGCTTTTCAGGACAGTGACACTGGTTTTCCAATCAGGTACCGTTTTCATGGCAATATATTCAACCTTAGAAGGTTGCAAGCCAAAACTAAGGTGTAGACTGATGTGCTAGATGAGCTCCTATATGCAGATGAAGAATGCCAGCTCAGAGGCAAAAATGCAAAGAATTATGGATCAAGTCTCAAAGTCATGTGATAACTATGATCTCACAATCAGCACAAAAAAGACAGAGATTGTACACCAAACAGTACCTGGAAAACCGTACAATGAACCAACAATCACTGTGAATGGACATAAACTGAAAGTTGTTGATAAATTCACCTACCTGGGAAGCACTCTTTCCAGAGCAGTGCACATTGATGACACTGCCAGAATTGCAATCCGTGCAAATGTCTGGGAGCGAAATAGAATCGAGCTTGACATCAAGCTGAAAATCTACAAGACTGTGGTTCTGTCAACCAGACCTGGGTTAATCTTAATCGTTAATCATGATTACTTTTATTCGATTGAATTTTTTTTTTCAATCGAAAATTATTCTTTAATCGTAGATTTTTGCGATTAAAATTAATCTTATTCTTATTCGAATACTTTTCAAAAATGCCTGTAATCGTGATTGATTTTATGAATAAATTTCGATTACATTCCAAGATGTGCTGAAAATTCTTTTCTGAAAAGAAACAAAGTAAGTAAAATATCTAAATATCTAAGATTATGTTCAAAACAAGAATCCTGTGATTTTCAAGAATTTTGTATATATCAAATGGAAATTCTGATAACATAACAGATCAGACTGTGCAGAGTGCCATTATTTTTGGCATTTATCTCTAAATGTGAAAAAAATAGCATTTTCTAGTCTATATAAAAATGACATGGGCACATAAAAAAGATGCATACTGGTCAACAAATTTAACATTTTTATATTTTTCTTGTTCTCTTTGGGTATTTTTTTTTTTATCTCTCTGGCATTTTCCAGATCGTTTCAGAAGTCTTCTTAGAACACCCCTATTTTGCTTACATTTCTTGACATAACCATGCTTATAAACATAGAATTGACTTCATTCTTAATAGGTTCTGAAACCTATAGTTACCTGGTTGTTCACACCTTTACAGATAAACTAATAAACAGGTGCCATATGGTTTGTGTTGTCAAAACACCCTAGAACAAGTTAGTGACAATATACAAAGGATTAACAGAATCAATGTCTCCCTATCTATTGAGAGACCATGATTTATTTGAGAGTCATATTACCAAATTGATGTCAAAATTACTGCAACATTCAAATCAAGTAACTTTTTCTTGTTCAATTTAGAGTTGTTCGCCAAATAATAAACACACACACAGCATCATGAGACTTAAAATTATGTTTATGATTCACTGTTTTATAAAGACTACAATCTGAAGATAAAGTGCCCAATACACCATGAGGATTCCTATATGCCAACATACTACCATATAGTATGTGAGTCATTGTCAAAATTCGTCAAAATTCTTGTCTTCTCAATATTTTATGAAAACCACTTACCAGATCGTGATTTGAATTTTTTCATATGATACTACTGATCATGCTTAATAATAGTAAATGATAAAACAGTATTTGATTGGTGTAGAAATACCTTTTTTCCAGATTTAAAACCTCATTTTTCATCATTTTTGCCTGTCCCTCGAAAAAAAATGAAGATTCAGCACAACTTTTGCAAGTTGCTGTAAATATTTGGGTAGTTTTGACTAGTTGTATCAAAAAGAACATTATTAAGGTAAATATAAGAGGTTTCAAAATGGGATATTTCATTTTATTTTTCATAGTTTTTGGCAAAAATAAATCCGTCCCTGGATTTATGTCCTTACCGTAACGCAGTGATAAATCGACAAAATAATATAGGATCCCGTATGTTGGCAAATCTGGTTATCTGTCATGCTCACTGGGCACTTTCTATTTACAAGCATCGCATTTGTTTTGAAATGCTGCTACTAAACTGCTCAAGGAAAATACTGTTTCAGTGAGTAAGCCCAGAAGAGTATATTTTTTGTGTGTCCACTGACCGTAACGAGATATAAGCACAGTGGATACTTTGAAAAAGGTCTGATTCTGACATATTGATCCAATTACATTTCTCAATAGCAAACCACTTTTGCTACCATGTTTTAATGCATTACTATTATTTAAGATAGAAATTACTTAAAATATGTCCTTACCATAACAGTCCTTACCGTAACAAAATAAAATGTTATGGTAAGGACTCGTATTGTTACGGTATGGACATCAACTGATAAACAGCAAAATAAATTAACCTGTGTGTTATTTATGTAGATATATTTGCTATGAGAAACTGTAACTTGTTTCAAATAGAGTAATAGGATTATTAAAACCCAATTTTATAAATGAAATTTTTAGACAAATACGTTCATAGGAATTATTCTGTTACGGTAAAGACATTTTGGTGAAATACCATGCCTTTTTGGAAAATCAGTTGGAAATCAAAACTAGAAGCAATACAATTGTATGTCATGTAAAATATATCATTTTATTGAAAAAGAAAGCTATCAGGATTATGATTGAGAACAATTATTTCCTACAAAATGTGATATGTCCATACCGTAACATGCTGGTCCATACCGTAACGATATCTCAGTATGTTTAACTGTACCAGAAAACTAACAAAACTTATTAGACTTAAATCACGATAGAAGATACCAAAAGATAAAATACTTGTTATATCATTCAATCATACTTGCCTGTATTGCTGTCAAAAAGGCAAGCATTGATTTTTATTCTAAAAATGTCCATACCGTAACAATTTTATCAATATAAGATCTTGTCCATACCGTAACAGAGAATGTCCATACCGTAACAACATAAGAAAAGAATATACTGCGTAACATTTTATTAGTTGCTTTTTTATGTTTACATTCTTTTGCATTCACACTAAGAGGATTTATCAATGAAAATAAATAAACATCTTTCTTAATCACTGTCTTCATTTAGCAACATATTAGTGCCCAAAGTCAAAAATGTCCATACCGTAACATGCATCTTGTCCAGTACCGTAACGGTAATAAATTTCTGAAAATAAGTTCTTTATAAAGACTTCATGTGGATCATTACCACAAAATCAATATTATCAAGATGAATAAATTGTCTGCAGTATTGTTGTTGTATAGCAAAATGCTTTTCAAAAATGTTATTTAAAGTGGAAAACATCTAAAATCTGTAAAAAGTCGTTTTTGCTTGTATGATCACTGTTTTTTCTACTATCATTACAGCTGTAGATTTTTTTCTTCAGTACATGCGTAGAAACAATCTGTTTATTAGATTGCATACATCAGAAATAAAAAGTTGTTGCATATTTAAAAGAAAAACACAATTTAAAATTTGTTACGGTATGGACATTTTTCCTGGTCATGTGACTTTTGACGATCTATTTAAGCAATCTGATTGGTTGTTAAGATTACCTTTAGTTTGTTTTGATTACTTCAGGGTTAGCTTGTTACTTTCACACAAAAAAAACTTAACTTTCTTTCAGGTGCTTTTTATTTTTTCCCACATTCAAAATTTGACGAATTTTGACATTGACTCATATACAGTTAAATCATAACTGCGTAATTCAAGACGGAGTAATTCAAAACTGGCTGGATTATAAATGCAAAACTAATCGATTGATTATTCGATTACTTTGCAAATCAATTGTAATCATTAATCGATTACATTGTGGAAAAAGTTATTTTTAATCGTAATCGTTAATCGTAAGATTGAAAGTAATTGTAATCGTTAGTGATTAACTTTGAAAGTAATCGATAACAGGTCTGCTGTCAACCCTCTTGTATGTATGTGAGATCTGGACAGTAAACCAGCGTCATGAATGTTATGCGACAGTCTGCATGCTTAGTTTTTAACCCAATCATGGTTGATAACTTTGCTGCCTTCTTTAATTGCACGCCGGTGGGTCGGGCGTCAGACTCTATGATGGCCCCGACTTAAAGCTATTCATTTAAGTTGGTTGGGGCCGGGGCTTCTTGTCTGTTGCTTGGCCCACCGGGGTCCAACTGGTGATTTTCTTTTGCTCCGGAGTTAGTAGGTTATTCGGCGTCTAGGTATCTCGATCGTCGGGCAGCTTACTCAATCTGTGAGTCCTTGTTTTTGATTCATCAGGATGTTTATTATGATTTATTTGTTTGTTCTTGATGATTCATTGACTAGTTAGAGATTCACCACGAGGACCGAAGAACTTACTAAATGTTATGAACCACTGCAGAAGCTGAGGGTGAGGTTAGGTACCTGTAAAACCGGTTTAAGCCCGCCAGTAACTTTGTGTTACTGATCGTTCCAAGTCGATACTTCTGTAGTGGTTCTTTTTGTTTTATGTCTTGGTGTTTAAAAAAATTTTTTGTGCTGTTGGCGCCTTATGTATGTTTTCATATTTTTAGTTAAGTTAAGGTAACTGAGTGGCCACCTATTGGGAAAATAGCTGCTCATTCGGCTTACGATATGTTTCATGGTATAAGCACCTGATTGTTAGTTTGGTTTTTTCCCACCTCGGTTTTTGGAGTGGGAATCTTTTCCTGATTGCGCCTTTTCCTGATCTTTGCCTACTTGTACCTTTCTGTGGTGGTTCTTATTGTTTTATGTCTTGGTGTTTAAAAATTTTTTTATGCTGTTGGCGCCTTATGTATGTTTTCATATTTTTAATTAAGTTAAGGTAACTGAGTGGCCACCTATTGGGAAAATAGCTGCTCATTCGGCTTACGATATGTTTCATGGTGTAAGTGCCTGATTGTTAGTTTGGTTTTTTCCCACCTCGGTTTTTGGAGTGGGAATCTCTTTCTGATTGCGCCTTTTCCTGATCTTTGCCTACTTGTACCTTTTCATGCAAAGAGATTTAACCATTTTCACTTATGCTGTTTGAGAAAGCTGTTAAAATCAAGTGGCAAGACAAGATTCCATACACAGAGGTCCTGAAGAAAGCAGGGATGCAAAGCATACTGTCTTAAAGCTAGCACAGCTAATGTGGATTGGCCATGATATAAGAATGCCGGATGAGCAACTTCCAAAAAAAGTTTTCTATGGAAAACTACAAGAGGTAAAGCGCCCTCAAGGTGGCTAGAAGAAACATTACAAAGACATCCTCAAAGCCTCTCTGATGGATTTCGACATACAAATTGGGTCTTGGGAACAGAGTGCACAGGAGCGATCAAAGTGGCGAGGTCTCATCAACAAAGGAGCAGCTCTCTATGAAAATAGAGAATCTGTGAAGTTGACAGAAAGCGCAGAGTACGCAAAGTCAATACCAATGGGCCACCAACAGATTCCATGACTTGCTCTACTTGCAACCGACAGCTTAGAGCTAGAATTGGCCTTGTCAGCCATCAAAGAACTCACCAGCACACACGAACCTATTCAAGAAATAATAATGGTCTTTCTCATTACACGGTGAGGAAACTACATAGACGGAGCCATTGGCTCTGCTAAGGAAATCTTGTGTGGGGTTTCCGGTCACGTGCGGCGCCGTCAATCTCGGTTGTTTCGGTGGACACGAAAACGTAAGTATTCCATTTATTGTCAAAATTTGATTTTATACTTAACACTAGCGAGAAAAGGGCCATTGTATGAGGGGCCCATGACTTTCAACTCACGTCCTTGTCTGTTTGCGAGTTCCAAGTCGGCGCGGTTTTGTCTGAATCACTTTTGCCGTGAGCCACGGCGAGGTAACAAAGGTCATTTTCTATAATGACCACAGGCTTTCTATTGCTCTTTCTGCATAAATATTACTTATCTGAATGTTAAGACCGTCCGAATGTATGAATTGATTCTCTAATCCTTCTCCACTCACGAAAAACAAAATTTGAATCAAAATAGAAAAATAGAGAGAAAATTAACAATGGCTCCGTTCATATCGGCCGGCGCTGTCTATATCGGCTGGCTCCGCTGCATGAGGGTGAGTTGTATTATATTGCATTCTGTAGTCACTATTTTGTGGTTATTTTTTAAATCACCACACATTTACATAGAGTGGCCAGATACTGGCAACCACGAATGCGTGCCCTAATATGATTGAAATAAGAGCTGTCGCATGACTGCGTAGCTCTACTGCATCTAGCCTTGTAAAACTGGGACCAACTCTGACTCGTAACACAGTTCATCAAACTCATATATCATGGCCTTGATGGTATAAGGCACAAATAAAAAATGATGAAGATGTTCTAGATTTTAACCCTTAGCCCCATTCCCGTCCCCAGGGCAAGGACCTAGGGGCCCCTGTCATGGAATGAAAGCCAGCCATACTGATTACCTATGGTCCAAGTTTGGACCCTCTATGATAAGTAGTAGTCATGATCTGGACTTAAAGAAAACTATACCGCAGAAAAGTCAATTTTTCTAAGGTGTTCTAGATTTTAACCCCTAGCTCCATCCCCGGGTAAGGACACATGAACCTCTGTCACGGAATGAAAACCAACCCTACAGGGTATCTATTGTCCAAGTTTGGACCCTCTATGATAAGTAGTAGCCAAAATCTAGACTTGTAGAAAACTATACCACAGAAAAGTCAATTTTGAAGGTGTTCTAGATTTTGACGCCTAGCCCCACCCCCGGGCAAGGACTCAGGTGCCCATGTAATGGAATGAAAGCCAACCCTACTGAGTACCTATGGTCTAAGTTTGAACCCTCTATGAAAAGTAGTAGCCAAGATCTGGACTTTAAGACAACTATACCACAGAAATGGCAATGACTCAGGGGTCCAAGTCATGGAATAATAGACATTTTTCACTTTTGAACGTAAATGTTGCTGGCGCGTGCGGTTACGATTTTCGGTGTGATGGGGGACGACTCGCGAGGGCATAGTTGAGACAATGACGAGGGGCGATATGAAGAATTACTTGATCAAAACTACCAATAGCCGAACGGAGGCGAATTAAACAAGACAGGCAAAAAAGAAATAGTACACGACGTCTTACTCTGTAGCTCAGTAGGTAGCATGTATGGAATAAAACCAAAAGGTCCCGGGTTCGAGTCCGGCTAGGACAAATATTATTTTTTTTATTCTTAATTGCTTACTTTTTTCGCCCCTGTGACAATATAGCTTAGAAAAGGAAAAAGAAAAGAAAAAAATGAAAGAATCACAAAATGCACTGCTGCATTTAATACTAAAATCGTAAATTTGTGGATTAAAGTGTGTCGTGAGAAGGCAGTCCGCACGTATAGGTTTTCCACTATGTCTTGTTGTTTTTCACCGATTGAAGCCGGGAGCTTGATCGTAATGATCGGCAGAAGAGCGGACCCGCGACCGATTCTCACGTCAACATTTATTTTCTGAAGGCTGGTACAGATAATGCGGCTAGGATAAGTTGACCGCCTCTAATGACTTAGCAGCCCCGTGGCTGAGCGGTTGAGAGCGCTGTTTCTTAATCACTCGTTCATCTCACCGCTGTGTCTTATGTGTGTTCGAGCCCCACACTGGCCACATATGATACAAGCCAAGTTCAACTTGCGGGAGTGCCAGGTGGTTTTTCTTAGGGTACTCACGTTTTCACCCCACCTACTGATTGGTGAGCTGAAATAATCTTGAAAAGGACGTAAAACTGAACTAAAATGCGCAAGACAATAAATCAAATAGTATAGTGTACATGTTCAGATACATGTATATCTGTGTTTATTAGATGTAAAACTACAGTTTCACTTGCTATCTCGTGAGCGAACATAATTTATTCTGTTTATATTTCAAACAGATTATCAGCTTGATGTCGAAGTTTCGTTCTGAGTCCATTCGACAGTCATCTGCATGCCATACGAAGTGCGATGGAGGCAACATCCTACATGTAGCTACATTAAGCCAAGCCACACAGCTAATTTTGTTTATAATAAATAATTGTAGAACTTCAACAGTAATTCAGCCATATCCAGTGTGCTGGTTACGATGTCGTAAATTAATTTGGCAAGACATAAGTTTTCATTTTTGATCCATATTTATTCTGTGTGATATGGTATGCGTGTTGATTATCTGGTTGAATTCAAATAAATATGATTAAAATCAAACTAACACAATATTATTATTATGAGTTGCTAAAGTGTTTCCATAAAGGACTTCATGTCGTAGTGGTTCAGTCAGTCGCCTCGTAAAACGGGCCGCGCGTTCAATCCAACGGGTAACTCCGTCTTTCGGGCGAGACCAAGGTCCAGTATGTAAATAGTTGTTATTTGCACGTGAGAACCCGAATATTCCTCGTTATATGGTTTACATTAAGCATGCGTGCATGATGGAATATAAATGCATTTTTTTTCTTATAGGCGCAAGTAACATCGGAGAAGTTTTGCTATCTGTTACAATCTAACCAGGGCCCAGAATTACACTACGCCCACCTTAGTGAGGATGTGAAAATTTAATTGTATCGATTCCAGGTCTTTCTATTGTTACTTGATTACAGATAAGGGTCTGATTGTGCTCATTTCTGATCATATAATTTCGTTTTTATACAATTTTCGCCCCGTTCAAGATTATTTTAGTTCATATGAGACGGATAAATCAGTAACAAGGGGGGTGGGGGAGAGGGGAGAACCCTGAGAAAACGACTTGGCACACCCAGAAGCAGAATTTGGTTTGTGTCACCTGTGATTGTAAGACTGATCAATTGGGCAGCAACCTACGACGGAGTATTCATTGTCTTGGTGATGGTTGTTGCCAAAGCGATAGACTGATCAATTGGGCAGCAACCTACGACGAAGTATTCATTGTCTTGGTGATGGTTGTTGCCAAAGCGATATTGCTTTTTGCAATTACTCACATGTGATGTTGCATCAATCTTTGCTGTAAGGACTTTTGTTGTATCGCAGGCATTTACGATGGTGTTGACACTGATAGAGAATTCCTGAATAAACATATTCATGTACAGTATATCACGCATACATTTCACGTGCTCAATTTATCGGCTTTTTATATGTAAACAAACGAAAGTAGTAGTAGTAGTAGTAAAGATTAGGCTTTTAACGTCATCCTGGGCCAAACGGACTTAATCCATGTTCCCACCACAAGGACGTTAAACAAACGAAACGACATCCATGAACCTAATATTGTGCTGTGTTTGGCTGTTGAATTTTTGTCCCACGGCCCCTCGAAAAAAAACAACAACAAAGATTTTATCAAGCAGGATCAGTTATCAAACCACATTGCTGCTTGACAAGCCGAAATCAGTTAGTGTTAACGGCATGTGTTCGTCCTTTTAAACCAGGAACCGCGCGTTTGATCCCGGGATCCTTAAGTCTGTCGCACGATACTATAAACTGATGTCTCGTTTCCATATGACCTTGCTGTTGGATTAACGTTAAACCTCAAATTAACAAACCAATTAAATTTATTATTTACGTAAATTCTGATTGAGTAAGAAGCTTATGTGCATTTATGCTCGCCCGGTTCCGGACGCAAAAAATGCCCATATGAGTAAGGTTAAGAATTATCAAGGTGTTGTACATGTAGCTCTGTCGTCAGCATGTGTAATACATGTGTACTAAAATGGTGCCGTGTATCTTGACGCTAGCATAACAGAACGTTAACAAGCAATATACAGTGTTTTTAAAGTTGTAAAAACTGAAAATTTTCAGTTCAACATTTTTGTCTTTTTATTTTGCTCAAAACATAGATTGTTGGTACACGCTAAAACTGTCTCGCATAAGCGGTTCTAACGAGTACTCACAATCTGTGTTTTTAGATGCATGGACATCCTAAGTTGACCTTGCCGTAAAATAGGTCAATATCATCCCTGGGTCATGATTTAGGCCATGCATAAACTTTATAGATGCTTAATGCCAAGTTTCAAAATAATAGGCCTACTGGTTCTGAAGAACATTTTAAACGTTTTTGCAGTTTATAGCCATGGCGGCCATTTATACAAACTTTCGTTCCCTTTCCATGAAGTTTGGCTTTGATCGGCCATGCGGTTGC
This sequence comes from Rugalucina vietnamica, assembly GCA_964017185.1. Taxonomy (NCBI): domain Eukaryota; kingdom Metazoa; phylum Mollusca; class Bivalvia; order Lucinida; family Lucinidae; genus Rugalucina; species Rugalucina vietnamica. Next base: position 21,297,632 of record OZ024880.1, on the reverse strand, counting down.
AGAGATGTTTTAATATTTTGGTCATATGCATGTATATAGCCCCCGGGCAGGAGCAGACAAACCCCTGGGGACTAAATGTTTTCAAGAACATAAATCTTCAATACCTTTGCATGCTCATCGCGAGTTTCCTTCCATTTAATTACATTTAACTTATTTTCCCCATTTAAATGCATGGGCGACCTAAGTTGACCTTGCCATAAAATAGGCCAAGGTCATCCCAGCAATTTGATGCTTCAAACTTAGTTTCAAAATCATAGGACTTCTGGTTCTGGGAAGAAATTGTTTTAAAGGTTTTTGCTATTTACAGCTATGGCGGCCATCTTAGTCATGTGACCTGGGTCATTTATGCAAACTTTCGTTCCCCCTTCCTAAGAATGCTCCGCAAGCAGTTTAACTTTGGTTTGCCATTTGGTTTCAGAGGTGAATATCATGGAAATTGTTGATGGACGACGTCGGACGGACGACGGAGCAAAACGTTGTAAGGCGTAGAATAAAAAAACTGCACATAAAATTAAAGATCAACTTATGTTTCAAATCGTAAATCATTCCATGTATACATGGATAAAGTTTTCTGTGCGTTCACACCCTGTCCAACGTTGACGCCGGTGAAACGGCCCCAACACCGGTTACTACGGTGCTTTCGCTACAAAATTTGATGGATGCGAATAAATTTCTTGTTTTGTTCAATGTTATATAAACGTTTGCGATGAAGTAAAACGCGCATCTAATGGAGAATTAACTTGACTTTTTATTTCTGCTTGAACGAAAAGCTGTTTTTGTATATTTTTTCCAAACATTCGATTCAAAGTTGGTAAACAAGGTTCGGCCAAGGACTATTCGGCCGATTTCTACAGAAACTGTTCGTATTTTCCAAAATACGCACAAAAATGTGAGCAAACGAGCATTTTGATATGACTTATAGTCAAGATTGTGGGACGTTTGCATCGTTCTTTATAGATTTTCCCCCGAAAAATGCACAGGAAGAATTTTATGGCAAAAAGTAAATACAACGCCGGTTACTACGGTACCAGAATTACCTGGATTATTGGATAGATGGGCATTCTAGCTTTACAAGATGCGGATTGTGTTACTAATTCGTGCCCTGCTTCTACCTACATACCTCTTTCATGTAGGTTTGGGAACTATACGTTCATTGGCATGGTTATCAACCCTAGAATGAAGAGATTCTAATGACACTGTTCCGTATTGTTATGAGATAGAAGTGGTTCCAATAGGAAAACAGGGCTTGTCCGTGACTCACCAATTGCACGTAATTATACTTTGAGGTACATGTACATGTACCTTGGTATTATATGTTTCACCAACCTTTCTGCAACCCATTTAAATTGAAAGACTTTCTTGCTTGTACTTACTCACTCGCTCAATGACTCTATGACTGACTCACGCATTCGAAAGTTTAGAGTCAAAACATTACCCAATATTAACATATAATAATAATAATAATAATAATAATAATAATAATAATAATAATAATAATAGGTTATTGAATGAATGTCGAAAACCATTCTGAACGAGTTCATATTGCGAGGACGCACGAGCTTGCGAGTGAATCTCAGCCATATGAACGAGTTCCAAATTGTTTACGATTTTCATTCAATAACCTTTTCATTACATGTACATACCCTAAAGTACGCAATTGAAGGTTTGTAAATGCTTATTCCTGGCATCTCCAGTCCTGATAGACACATCATTTGGCCACATTTGTCGGTTTTAACGACTTATCACCATATTGCAACACACGCAGAGCTTCGCCTTAGTGTACGCGAGAACCGTGTCGTTGCAGTAAAATTGATGAAGTCGACGTGACTCTTTGGCGTCGTTGCGATCGGAAATTTCATGTTAGAAATTCGGAGTACAAACACTAATCTTTTTAATCAATGTTCTTCCAAAATTTGAGGTATTTGTCATGAAATGAAGTTTTGTGTATTTATTGTGCGAGGAAATCTGTATTTTACCTAGTTTCGTCGTTCGTTTAGTTGAAATGGAAATGGAAAATGGCTGCCAGATATTTTTTTCAATGGCGACCTACTGTTCTATCGAAAGTAGTCCCGCCGGGAGCTTGCTTCTTTAGACCCGTGCCAACTATTGAATATGACATAAGTTTCCATCGAAAACATTCTTAACTATTGAATATGGAAAATTCTAACACGTCTCGCCTATAAGCCAATGGTTATAAAACGTGTCATATTGTGCATCAATTTTACTAGGCGAATAAGCGTGACTTAAATTTATGACGTTTTGAAACCATTTTGGTTAGATTATGACCTCAGCTATCTCATAAGTCACGTTACCTTGACGTTAGACGATGAAACGTCATTTCAACGCATGAAAAACGGAACAAACATGTGTAGACATTCGGTGTAAAGTCAAAAGTTTGGCGGAATTTCATCAGTGCAATGGTCGAAAAGTTATTGAGAAACTGAAGGTTTAAAATGATTTTATTTTGTTTATTGCATGTTAGAATCGAAAAAGATCAGCTCTAGTGCGTGATTTGTTGAATAACAATTTGCTGTTTGTCAGTCAGTTGTATGCAGTTAAATCACTCGCGTTGCGCGCTCGTGATTTGATCTCACAACTCACTGCTAGAGCTGATTTATTTCTTAAATATTCAATATTTTCAGCAATGTAAAGTGAACGGAGTAATTTCTTCGGTATAAATATAATACATGTATGCTGTGTTGGAGCAAAAATGGATTTCAAATGGCACCCCAATCTAGAATAGCAGTCCCACAAAATGTCGAAGCCCTTCCCAGTCTGGCCACAACAGTTACTGTTTACTGGAACGTCAAAACAAGAACAAATATACAAACAAATAATTTATCTCCCCCTCAGTGACATCATACATGCACCTTATATTAACCGTATATTGCCTCATATGGTTATTTGGAATGCTATACCCGAAATACACTAAATAATCAAATTGATACGTATGTGTTTACTTATTTTTTGTCAAAAAATGGAATGTTACGTCTGTGGAAAAAAATCCCAACCAAACAAGAGCTTTTCAATGGGGGAGAAGATTATCTTTTCAGCAGATACTGGACTTCTTAGTTCACTTGGAGCTCGGTCTTCAATGAAAGTTTCTAAGGTTCGCGTTTGAAACGAATGTGGATCTTTTTTATCTTTGATTTATTAAAAGGTCAATGATGACTCCTTTCGCATCTTCCTCTTATATTGTCTTATTCTGCAAGAAACAATACGATATTTTGCCATTTGGATAATACTAGTCTTTGTGTTGACTTCCCTCTTGAATGTTACAAATGTACAGTAATTCTCTTTGTTGCCAAATCTAAAGAGTCACTTGAGTATCCTAAACCGCGGTATGACCCACCCCTTTCCCATTAATATGTTCACTGCTCTTAAATGATCTGTTATAGTCATTGATTGTCAATAAGCCAGACAAAGAAGTTAATTTACTATATGGCTTATGCATTTTTAAATACTTTTTAAAAACTCTAATTCATGTGAGAAAATCAGGTTGATCAGAGGAACGTTTATTTTCCAGAACAGTACGATATGTTTTTTTTTTGTTTTTTTTTTAAGTTGTTAAGAGTTGTTAGAAACATCTTAATCTTAATGAGTCAGTTCTGAAGTAAGAAAAAATACGAAGAAGTTGAATTAGAAATGAGTAGTGTCTTATATGGCTAACGGCAACCTTTTCTACAATGAGACACGATCTATCTTATACGGAACCGTTTCAAAAAAAAAGAAAAAAAAATAGACTTGATGTCCATGCCAATGAACGTAAAGTTCCCGAAACCTACATGAATTATTATTATAACATACTGGATAATGTTCCGACTCGAAACTTCCGACATAGAGTCACTGAGCCAGTAAGTAAGTACAAGCAAGAAAGTACTTCAATTTGCAGAAAGGTTGGTGAAACTTAAAATACCAAGGTACCTCAAAGTATAATTACGTGCAATTGGTGAGTCATGGACAAGCCCTGTTTTCCTATTGGAACCACTTCTATCTCATAACAATACGGAGCTGTTTCATTACAGTCTCTTCATTCTAGGGTTGATAACCATGCCAATGAACGTATAGTTCCCAAACCTACATGAAAGAGGTATGTAGGTAGAAGCAGGGCACGAATTAGTAACACAATCCGCATCTTGTAAAGCTAGAATGCCCATCTATCCAATAATCCAGGTAATTCTGGTACCGTAGTAACCGGCGTTGTATTTACTTTTTGCCATAAAATTCTTCCTGTGCATTTTTCGGGGGAAAATCTATAAAGAACGATGCAAACGTCCCACAATCTTGCCTACAAGTCATATCAAAATGCTCATTTGCTCACATTTTTGTGCGTATTTTGGAAAATACGAACAGTTTCTGTAGAAATCGGCCGAATAGGCCTTGGCCGAACCTTGTTTACCAACTTTGAATCGAATGTTTGGACACATTATACAAAAACAGTTTTTCGTTCAAGCAGAAATAAAAAGTCAAGTTAATTCTCCATTAGATGCGTGTTTTACTTCATCGCAAACGTTTATATAACATTGAACAAAACAAGAAATTTATTCGCATCCATCCAATTTTGCAGCGAAAGCACCGTAGTAACCGGTGTTGGGGCCGTTTCACCGGCGTCAACGTTGGACAGGGTGGTTCACGAAAAACACGTGAAAATGTAGCTTAGTACGTATATACATAAGCCAGTATGTAAAATGTCACATGGCGATAACAAATAGTTGATATTTGTTTTTCCCACCAACAGTTATGGTGGGACGGGACCTCGGTTTATCGAACGAGAGACGCCTAGTTGTACACACGAGTGTCTAAAATAATTGAATTCTGCATTGGCATTTTATTCGCGCTAAGCATTTGTAAAACCGACTCGCATTGAACGAGTAACGCATCTTTAATGGCAAACATGCTAAGTGATATATATATATGATGCGATTTTAGAAAATATTTCGTGTCAAAGGTCACTTCTGGTTCCTTGTTCCATTAGAATTAGACAGTTTAACGGAAATACAACAATTATCATTTTTAGGCGTTTCGTTCTCGCGCTCAACCTGCGAAACGAGTCAAATGTTCTTATTAACTATGTAAGGCGACTGACTGAGCCACTTCCAGACAAAATCCTCTACGGAACGTGTTTGTGTGAGTGTGTGTTTGTGAGTTAGAGTGTGTATGCGCGCTTAAAATTCAGAATATTGTTGTCCTGTTTTAGGGTTAAGCAAGGTTCGCAGCACGTTTGATCAGCATGTAACCTGCACTCCGATACACTTCGTGACCTCGCTCCTTTTCCGTGTATGGAGAGGTCTAACAGAATACCGATGGAAATATTCCGTCTAGCAGCACGTAATGAAAACCAGAGGACCAATGGTCCTGTAAACGCTCACCGGAGACCTAGTTGTCACATTTTCCCCATGTAAAAGCCTATGTTTCCAAAATTGACCTTGCCGCAAAATAGATCAAGGTCATCCCAAGGTCATCATTTTTATCAAACTATGATGGGCTGGTGTCATCGATGCTACATACCAAGTTTCGTGAAAATCAGCCTGACGGTTCTCGAGAAGAAGATTTTTTGAGTGGTTTTTACCATATACGGAATTTTCGTTCCCCCCTACCCATGGATGCTCCACATGAAAATTACTCTGTGATTGGCCAAGCGATTTCAGAGATGAAGATGCTATGGACAACAAACTGGCCAAGGTCAAGAGATGACCTTGACCTAAATTAATCACATTCCTTCATCTACTCCATTAGTTATCTGCATCTACCACTTTTCAGGTCTCAGGCTGCAATCATTTTAAAAAAATCCATAGTTTTCACTTTTCCCCATGTAAAAGCCTATGTTTCCAAAATTGACCTTGCCGTAAATGGGTCAAGGTCATGCGTGGATCCAGAGGGGGGGGGCGGTGGTCCGCCCCCCCCCCCCTTGAATCTGAAAATTTTACCTAAAAACGGTAATTTTGGGATTTTTCTCGTCTGCGACATTATTTTACCATTTTGGTTGGACCCCCTATCGTAAAAATGTCTGGATCCGCGCATGAAGGTCATCCAAGGTTCATCATTTTATCAAATTATGATGGGCTGGAGTCATCGATGCTACATACCGATTTTCGTGAAAATCGGCCTGCCGGCTCTGGTGAAGAAGATTTTTGAGTGGTTTTAGCCATATATGGGCGTGGCAGCCATCTTGGTCATGTTACCCAGATTTCACAAACAAACTTTCGTTCCCCCTACCCATAGATGCTCCACATAAAATTTCACTTTGATTGGCCAAGCGGTTTCAGAGATGAAGATTTTTTTATTGGTATGGCTATGCATAATGTAGTTAGGATATCGCACTTATGACATGCAGATGGCTGTTGAATGGGACCAAAACGAAACATCAACCAAATAAACCCCACCAAGCTTTCGAGTATCTGTTTGAAATACATGTATAAACATGCCAAATGAATTATGTTCGCTCACGAGACAGCACGTGAAACTGTAGTTTTTACACCTTATAAATATATATATGTCTGTACAGGTACACTATACTATTTGAGTTAGTGTTTTACTTCCGCGGAAAACAGTCATTCAGGGTAGCTAACTTATCCTAGCCACATTATTCCTGTACAAGCCTTCAGAATATGAACATTTTTATGTCCCCAAGAAAAAAAATATTGACGTGAGGATCGCTTGAAGATCAGCTCTTCTACCAAAAAAAAAAAAAAAAAAATACGATCGAGCTGTCGATTTCAATAGGATAAAAGTCAACAAGAGAGAAACATTAATGTGAGGTGCCGTCTCGCACTTCAATTCCTTTACGATTTAAGTATTTTATGCACAAGGGCATTTCCTGATTCTTGCATTCGCCAATAAATATAATCAGCTGATAATACATTTTTTTTATTTCCTTAGCTTTATTGTCACAGGGGAGACAAATAAAGAATAGAAAAAAAAGTGATCCGACCAGGACTCGAACACAGAACCTTTCTGTTTTGAATCCTAACACGCTAACTACTGAGCTACAGAGATAGACGTCCTGCACTATAACATTTATTGCATGTCTTATTTAATTCGTCTCCGTTGGGCTGTTAGTAGTTTTGACTGTGTAATTCTTCATATTGCCCCTCGTCTTAGTCTCACATATGCCCTCACGAGTCGTCCCCCATCACACAGAAAGTCGTAACCGCACGCACCAGCAGCATTTACGTTCAAAAGTGAAAAATGTCTAATAGCCAACCCAACTGAATACCTATTGTCCAAGTTTGGACTCTCTATGATAAGCTGATGCCATGATCTGGACTTATAAAAACTTATACATCAGTGTGACGGGAACGCGGACGCGCACGGACACGCGGACGTCCGATGTGACTACAATAGCTCTTCGCACTTCGGTATTGTGACGAATGGATCGGTAAATGGGACGAAAACGGGAGCACCCCGGGGCAAAAACCCGACACACCCGCAAGCAGAGCTTGGCTTGTCCACGTTGCCCGAGACTGCCTTGCACCCACAGGGAGATACATGTATGGTCGAATGATCAAGGGCGATGAAGTCAATCACTTTATCCACGGGGCCGCTCTTTTTAAAATGATAGATGGTTCGAGAAAAGCATCACCATTCCAAAAATAACTTTCAAAAAAATCTCACTTTTGACTGGTAAACTCAATAGCGAAAAAGATCTATCGCTTCTAAAACTCATCCTAATACAGCGGAGCCAGTCGATATAGAGAGAGCTGGCCGATATGGGCGGAGCCATTGTTTATTTTTTTCTCATTTGTTTTATTTTGATTCAATTTTTTTTCGTGAATGGGAAAGGATTAGATAATCAATTCATATATTTGGACGGTCTAAAAATTCAGATAAGTAATATTTATGCAGAAAGAGCGATAGAAAGCCTGTGGTCATTATAGAAAATGATATTTGTTTACCTCGCCGTGGCTCACGGCAAAAGTGATTCAGTCAAAACCGCGCCGACTTGGAACTCGCAAACAGACAATGAAGTAAGTTGAAAGTCATGGGCACCTCATACAATTCCCCTTTTCTCGCTAGTGTTCAGTATAAAATCAAATTTTGACAATAAATGGAAAACTTACGTTTTCGTGTCCACCGAAACAGCCGAGATTGATGGCGCCGCACGTGACGGGAAAAACCCACATAAGATTTCCTTAACAGAGCCAATGGCTCCGTCTATGTAGTTTCCTCACCGTGCATTAGTGAGAGACGAACGGCCACACATGGAGAAACATGGGTTATGTTGACGACCATGGACAAGCACTAACGCAGGGATTCAAACAGAATGTTTTAGTGATATCTGTCTATAAGTGCGCTTTCGTGTGCGAGCTGTGTGTACAGTATACAGGGTTTTGTCCGTAAGTTAGTTCTGAAGACTAGGTTGCTTCGATTTTTTTAACAAATTACGCACAGCGTGGTCTGATCTGATCTTCGGTGTTCACTATGTGCCTGTGTCTTTTTCTTCCATTTTTGTTTCCTCTGAATACTGTAACTAACCTGAGACAAATTTTCAAATCTTACTCACTGCATCGCACTTTTTAACCTGCAAGACATACAAAATTAAAAACGACCTCTGCTTGTGAACGAACAGTTCCTGATCTGTAGTTGGCATTCCTTAAAATTTATACAAAACAAATTATTTGTAAGAAGTGTATCTTAGCAAGATGTCCAGACTAAAATGAACATTGTTATAAAATGAGCCGCATCGTGAGAAAACCGGATTTTTGCCTAGGCGAAAACAAAGGCGCAGATCAGCTTCGCGGTAACCGCGAAGCTGATCAGCGCCTTTGTTTTCGCTACTCGGATAGTACAATTCCTCTTCTACTTAAATCCGAAATTTCAAGCTTCTAGCTCTTTTCTGAGCTTGTACAGGCTGGTTTGTGTCGAACCTGGTCGGAAACCCCGAAGACCGGTTTTCTCGCGTCGAGGCTCAAATAACTTGTGAGTACCGGTGGTCTAAGATAAATGAGCCGCCCCTTGGGAAAACCAACAATCTGCATAAGCGAAAACAAAGGCGCAGATCAGAAGAAAAGTCACATGAAAAAAAGTCACAGAAAAAAGGCAAAGATTTGGTTCGGAATAAAGTCACAGGAAAAAGTTACATTTTCTTTTCTACTTTATGTTAGAAATGGACATAATTATTTTTATTACTCGTATTACTTTCATTATTAAAATATCTTGTTAAGGTTGAAGTTTTACGTCCTGATTATCAATTTTCCGTCATGCCAGGTCGGAGCTAATGCTTTCCGAGTACTAAAGCACTCCTCTGTGAGCTTACTAGGGGCTCGTTCAAGGACACAAAATGTATCATTAAGTTTCCATCACTTTTTCCTCTTGCTCCACGGCGTCTTACCACCGTGTCCCATAGACTAGGTTGGTTTCCATTTGTTATTTGTTTCAGTTTTCAATTTCATGAGCAGGAAAATTTATTTTTAATTATGCCAGTTTTTCATCATTTCTTTCTTTAAAAATGAAAATTATATCCTACTTAATGTATGTAAAGAGTATATGTATTCTCCTTAAGACTTTTTTGTAACTTTTTTCCTGTGACTTTTTTCCTGTGACTTTTTTTCGTCCACATTCTCGTTTGGGGCTAAGATGTGAATCGACCTTCGTATCTGCATTGTCATCACGCAGTTACCATCAATAAATGAAAGCTATATTTTTTTTTATAATAACCATATTTATGTAAATAAATTTTATATAAAATGGGATGTACATTGTATATCATTATAACGTGGCAATATTGATAATGTGCTTTTATTTGGGTTCTCATATTGTCAAATTATTTATGTTAGCCATTAGAATATGACTGAATATTTTGAAAACGCATGTTACGGTACCAAGTTCATCAGTTATGTACAGCACGAAATTGATATGTCACAAACTTAATTCAGTATGTTTGTAATTTATTATAATGTATTATGTTTATATCTATATAATGCATTCAATTTCCTTCCCACCTACTTTTATGGGATATTAACCATCCAATTTCATTCAATTACACTTCTACATAAAATGCTATCACTTTGATGAAATGATTAAGGTAATATGTGCCAGGCATTAAAATGTAAAGTCACTATTCAGCTGAAGAGAAAATATACGTTTTAAAACGACACCCAGATTTGTTAATACTGGACGAAAAATAACAAACAGACTGATGCCAATGCATAAGTTTGTATTCCATATGTAAGCACATAAACAGATAAATAATTCAAACTGAAAGTCTTGCATTTCTGGCCAAGAATGATATCACAAAAAAAGTATATCATTAATTCGAATGTAAACGTAAGCAATGATCAGGAACCGTTCTACAAGCTCGTGCTTGATCTTCACTGCTAGAGCTGATCTTATTTATTTAAAAAAAAAAAAAAAACAAAAAAACAAATGGCGTTTCTAAGACATAGTCTATTTTCATACAATTGTAGAAAGTCGTTGTGTCAAACAAGTAAGAATTTCTACGACAGTCGTTGAACCAACAATACCAAAGTTTTAATGTTGATGATGCCTGTTCTTTTAGCAAAGTTCTTTTTGGTGGTTACACTTCCTGCATGATCATTGTTTACGTTCAACTTTGACCCTTTATATTTTGAGTAAGAACCGTCATTAATTTCAGCTTACTCTAAAGGTGTTATATGCAACTTAATTCATGTGAGATTTATTTCGTTTGTAAAATAACACTCTAGACCACTGTAGACCCAAGATGACAATTGAAATATCTATATTATCTACGGAGTTGCAATTAATTCATGTTAATTTCTATTATGATGATAATTTTCATCGTTATGGGGGAGCCTTTCATAAAAGATGGATAAATTAATATGCCATAAGTACAGGGATACTCAGGTTTAACTCACGATGTCAGAATTTAATTATGTGGACCTTTTGCACGATGAATGAGCACCATTTCATAATATGAAACCATGTAAAAGATATAATGTTAAGATAACATTATTTCACGACATGATACATGTATTTATTAATTATTCCTAAATACGGTAAAGTTATTCACAAGGGTTTTGTTTAGAACCAAAAAATGGCCTCTCAATGCGTTTTAATTTGTTACGGATAAAAAAATAAAGGGAACGGAAAAAGAGAAGAAAGAAATACATTTAAAGTATGTGCATTCATGTCTTATTATATATATTATCTTGGCCTTAAATTGTCATTACTGAAAATGTATGAAAATTAGCAATTGGGTAGCTTACCTAAAAACCAACTTATATTTTTATACAAATCAGGCGTTATTATATGCTCAAAATAAAAAAATCTGTCATCACCCTTTTACATATGTTTATATTAAATAGAATTATTGTTATTTCTAACATTATTTTTGGTAACTAATTATATCAAATAGTGACTTTCCGGGAAATGCAAGAGGGTTGATGATCATGAATGCATTTTTTGGGGGGCAAAAAATGTAAAATTTCATTTTTAAAGGTTCTGCATGCGGGTGTGCCAGGTGGTTTTTCTTTGGGTTTTCCCGTTTTCGCCCCACCTACTGATTGGCCGGTCTCATATGAGCTGAAATAATCTTGAAAGGGACGAAGTCTGAATAAAAAAATCATAATAAATGATGATTACATCATAGAATATAACATTATAGCAAACATATTTCAAATGGACACGATAAAATGTAAATGCCCAGCAGGCACATGACGTCGAAATGACGTCAGATCGACGTCGACGTTGATATGACGTCATCTTGACGTCATGTGCCCGCTGGGTGAATTGGTTAAAATACGGATTGGTAATAAAGATGTTACTCCGGATACAGCTGATATGAATATCACTGAAATAAATCTAATTTATGAATGTTTTATTATTATTATGTGGATTATTAGCTGTGCAAGTGGATAATGGAAAGATCCATAATTCCTGTGTTAAAGAAAGCTTCCTTTCTCCGTGTACAGTGAAGCAACTCAAATTCTCTGTCACGTGTAGAACTCCAGCCTTACATTTTTCGTGGCTGCTTGATCCTCTAGAAGCCTCTTCATTTCTTCATCATTCTCGTCAAACCAATCTTGATGTTACTGAGGTGAATGTCAGTATGTAATGACCGGGTTTTTTCCGGAACATTGACCGTTTTCTCTGGGTCCACAGAACTGTTTTCTTGTACTTGATTGGTTGCAAATGCCATTGATGAAGCCTCGCTTGTGCAGTCTTAGCTCAGCTTTGAGACATCTAAAACAGAAGGTAAAAGTAGGCAATGATCACGAAATGAAGCAATCAGAAAGAAATTCCCACTCCAAAAACCGAGGTGGGAAAAACTAAAATGACAATCAGGTTCTCTTTAAGAGCTCTGACGGCCATTAAATCAAAGGTGATCTGCCAGTTCTTGTACAGATCTAGCAAACTCCTAAATGATAAACATAATTGTTAGATCCTTTGGACAAAGCTAGAAGATGGACCATATTGTACAATTTCGGGTAATGAAGTAGCCGCCCAAAGCTCATTAGCCCCATCGGCACGCGTGGAAACAGACAACTGTAGTGGTTACTTGGTACAGTAGCCGACGTGAACCAGACCTGACCTGAAATAGAAATGTATCCAACTTAAAGGTCTAGTAGAGCGAAAATCAAAACTAAATAGTGCATAAATGTTGGGTGTAATGGTGTGTATATAACACCTGATGCTGTTTTCTTGATGTTCCTCTAGTTTCATGCTGTTTGTGACACATACTCGGGGTTGTGTACGTTGTAAAGAGCATCAGGAAGTTACCAAGAGCGCGGATTCGCGTATTCATTATACCACGGTACGTTAAACAGCTGTAAATATGAGATTCCAAAATAAGCACCACGATTTTGACAAAAAAATACATACTTGGCTCAACAATGCAGCATTTAACACCTATAACATTTTTCAGCATGCGCTATTTAGCAGTGTTGTTAATTACAATTTGTCATGTATTACTCCGTATATCCATCAGTTCCACCTCCATTAAAAGCAACATCACGTAAGATGTCAATCAAGCATTAAGAATGGGTTCCAAATGATGACATTTTAGCGGGTGAGACCATTATAAGATGCCTAGACAGGAAAATGAGATCAAAATGCCAAACTCACACGCACCCCCCCCCCCACACACACGCATTTATAAAAGAAAATTTTGCAAGACATGACTAAAATATTAATAACTATTAAAATGAAGTATATAGCCAATAGCTTCCCTTTTTTTATTAAAAAAGTCGCATACATAAAAATGATATACAATACGTCGAACGTATATGATTGAATAAATATTTCAACCTGACACACTTAACCTGCCACGGAATCGCATTTGCCTGCAAACAAAAGCTATACTTCGCATCGTGGAAAGTTTTCAATAGAAGTATTATCCCATTACTGTATTTTTCTGAAATAAATTTTGCCTAACGCATGTATCTTGTTTATCATTTTTATCATTATAAATTATTATGTTGTAAAATATTTTTGTTTTAAATGGTGTCGTTGTTATCGTTTTCTCTGGATGACCTACTAATAGACATTATCAATGATTGCTGAAGTCAAAGCCAAAATGGGAAAATTGTTATGGATTCATAAGGTAAAACTCGGTATATTTCGGTCGGTCAGACTTTCCGATTACTTAAGTTACTTGTCGAAGAAACTATTCTTTTCATGTGTACGTATAAATATTGCTTGCCCGAGATCAAAGATCCTTTATGCCAGAAAAACAAAAACTCAGATGCTGTAGCGCAGGAGTGTATGCTGACGGGTGCAAGTCAGATGTGTGTTCAAACAGTTTTGGATTAAGATACTGCAAATAAAATGCATCGGCCGGGAATCGAACCCGGGCCACCCGCATGGCAGGCGAGCATTCTACCACTGATACACCGATGCGTTGATTTAGAAACAGATCAGCTCTAGCAGTGAATTGTTGAGTAATAATTCACTGTTTGAGGTCAGTTGTAAAGAAGATCAAATCACGAGCGCGTACTCAACAATTCACGCACTTGAGCTGATCTATTTCGATTCTAACACACAATAAACGGAATAAATGTTGCTGAAACCGTCGATATCGTTCAGTTTTCCGCCATTGCATTGCAGATATCCCGCCAAATGTTTGACTGTAATGCTGGTATTTACACACACTTATTACGTTTGTTGTGCGCTAAAACGACGTTTCACCGTCTAACGCTGCTTTGTGGGATAGCTGACGTCACAAATGCCGCAAAGTAACGTCACGCTTCTTCGCCCAGTGCAATTGTTGCACAATATAACACGTTTTTTACCATTGGCTATATAGGCGAGGTGTGTTAGAATACGTCTTAATGTTTAAAACCAAATCAATCAAATTCATCGGACGTTAACGTACGTCATCATCACATTATGATTACGCGCCATCTGACGTGTCTCATTCAATACATGACAGTGAAACTAAACTATTATAGTTTTTATACCCCGCCACTTGAAAAAGTGCGGGGTATTATGTTATACCCTCAAAAATTGCGCTCGAGTGTCCGTCCGTCCGTCAGTCCGCACGTCCGTCCGTCTATCTGTCTGTCCGTCATGTATACATGTTTGAAAAGTCCGCAGACCTGTAAGCTGAGCTAGATGAGTTAAGTAAGCTGAGCCGAGTTGGCATTGTGTTTTCTTCTGAATAAAGGCCCGAAATGTACTTTTTTATCCAGAATTGCTGGGCATGATTAGCTGAGTAAGTTGAGCTAAGCTCTCCGAAGAGCTATTTGAAGTAGGCCGAGCTCGAGCTTCAGTTTGACATGCAACACAATTAATGCCCTTTACATCGGACGTGGAGTATAAGGCGTCTTTTTCTCTTACTTTATCATCTTGATAACTAATTTGATAAACATTTTTGTAGCTTTATCAATGTATAACACTTTCCTACAAGGCGTAGAAATTTAACAACGATCTCTGATTAATCCCGATCCGGCGGCCCCCGTGGCCGAGCGGTTAAGAGCGCTGTTTCTTCTCACCGCTGTGTCTGGTGTGGGTTCGAGCCCCGCACTGGCCACATGTGGGACAAGCCAAGTTCTGCTTGCGGGTGTGCCAGGTGGTTTTTCTCGGGGTTCTCTCGTTTTCGCCCCACCTACCGATTGGCCCGTCTCATATGAGCTGAAATAATCTTAAAAGGGGCGTAAAACTGAATAAAAAAATCCCGATCCGTAGTTGGCATCGGTTAAAATAAGTTAAGAGCATGATTTGTTTGGCAGTAGTGTATCATTAGCAAGATGTCCAAACCGAAATAAGCTTCTTAATAAATGAACTTGTGAGTGTCAGTGGTCTAAGATGAATTCCGCAGCCAATAATGGAAACCGCAACGTATCATTATTTGAAAATTGTTGTAATACAGGTTATTGGGAAATCAAATTAATGTTAACCCCATTTGCCAGAGGCTCATGTCTCGTGACAATGTTTATATTATTAAAAGAAACATTCTGTCCATTTGTACATTTGGTGAATGTCATGATATAATCGACATCTGAATGAATGTATTTATAGAACTGTCAAGAGTTAATCTAATTATTACACACCATTTCCTGTATATTCAAACTTGTAGTTTGCGAGGGTTAGTAATAAGCGAAAAGTGAGCAACAAGTAGAGTTATAATGTTTCACAAGAAACGTTTGTATTCAAAATAATATAAAATATCTACTTTCTTGTTCAATAAAATCCCAAGATAGACAAGGTATAAGATTAATTGGTGTATTTTCTATTTATACGGCTGTCATCTGTTGTCGCGTGTCAAGCAATTACAACAATACCGAAAGTAATTGACTCGCGAAGAGATACAATTCATTGCTAATAGAAAATGTTCAACATCATTTAATGTAATTCATCAACTGGTAGCTTCCGAAATTGGTATCACCTAATAAATCTTTCTTGACGATGTAACCAAAGGCTATGCCAGGTTAGGAGCCAAACATAGAGTTCGGAGGCATTTTGTTTTACAAACACACGTTTCTAGTTATATTTCATGTTACACTTGGGATACCATTGCATAAAGATGCAGTTTCATTGGTTTGGGGCTAAGATGTGACCTTAGTATCTGCATTGTCATCACGCAGTTGCCACCAATAAATGAAAGTTATATTTTATTATAATAACCCTATTTATGTAAATAAATTTTATATGAAATGGGATGTATATCATTATAACGTGGCAATATTGATAATATAGGGATCAAACATGATTTTCCATTCATTAACATTCGCTAGGTCCCGAGGGGAGTGTTGAAAACCGAGGGCGTAGCCCGAGGTTTTCAACACTGCCCGAGGGACCTAGCGAATGTTAATGAATGACAAAATCATTTTTGATCGCTATTATTGCATAAAATCTGCAGAAACGCAAGAAATAATGTGCAGAAACGAAAGAAATATGGTGCACTATATTTTACAGCCTCGTCACATTTTCATACGCGTAAAAGCTTTAGGTTTTATGCTCGTTCCGGGCGGACTTCAGTTTCTCATTACTAGCACGTGCTTTGCGTGGCGCCCGGTAACGAGCATACGTAAAAGCCATGTATTAACAGCACGTGCGCGCGTGAATTGCAATATTAATGCATGGCTTTCTCTTCATTAATAAACGGCTGTTAATATCGTGTGGCACGGGTATTTATGCAATAATGTGCTTTCATTTGGGTTCTCAAATTATTAATGCTAGCTATTAGAAAATACTGAACTGGATATTTTGAAAACATATGTTACTGTACAAAGTTCATCAGTTATGTATGGCACGAAATTGATATATTACAAACCTTATTCAATATGTTGGTAATTTATGAAACTGTATAATGTTTATATCTATACAATACATTCAATTTCTTTCCTACCTACTTTTATGGGATATTTACCATACAATTTCATTCAATTACACTTATACATCAGATATAAGATGCTAGCATTTTGATGAAATGATTAAGGTAATATGTGCCAGGCATTAAAATGCTATTCAGCTATTCAGCTGAAAAAAAGACACTATTCAGCTGAAAAAAATATTTTAAAACGACACCCAGGTTTGGTAACACTAGACGAAAAACAACAGACTGATGTTAATGCATAAGTTTGTATTCCATATGTAGGCACATAAACAGATAAATCATTCAAACTGAAAAGGTACAAGTAGGCAAAGATCAGGAAAAGGCGCAATCAGAAAAAGATTCCCACTCCAAAAACCGAGGTGTGAAAAACCAAACTAACAAAATGAATCAGGTACTTATACCATGAAAACATTTCGTAAGCCGAATGAGCAGCTGTTTCCCAATAGGTGGCCACTCAGTTCTTAACTTAACTAAAACTATGAAAACATACATAAGGCGTCAACAGCACAAAAATATTTTAAACACCAAGACATAAAACAAAAAGAACCACCACAGAAGTATCGACTTGGAACGATCAGTAACACAAAGTTACTGGCGGGTTTAAATCGATTTTACATGGCCATAACCTCACCCTCAGCTTCTGCAGTGGTTCATATCATTTAGTTAGTTCTTCGGTCCTCGTGGTGAATCTCTTAAAAGGTACAAGCAGGCAAAGATCAGAGAAAGGCGCAATCAGAAAAAGATTCCCACTCCAAAACCCGAGGTGGGAAAAAAACCAAACTAACAATCAGGTACTTTATACCATGAAACATATCGTAAGCCGAATGAGCAGCTATTTTCCCAATAGGTGGCCACTCAGTTACCTTAACTTAACTAAAAATATAAAAACATACATAAGGCGCCAACAGCACAAAAAATTTTAAACACCAAGACATAAAACAAAAAGAACCACTACAGAAGTATCGACTGGGAACGATCAGTAACACAAAGTTACTGGCGGGCTTAAGAAAAAGGTACAAGTAGGCAAAGATCAGGAAAAGGCGCAATCAGAAAGAGATTCCCAATCCAAAAACCGAGGTGGGAAAAAACCAAACTAACAATCAGGCACTTAGACCATGAAACATATCGTAAGCCGAATGAGCAGCTATTTTCCCAATAGGTGGCCACTCAGTTACCTTAACTTAATTAAAAATATGAAAACATACATAAGGCGCCAACAGCACAAAAATTTTAACACCAAGACATAAAACAAAAAGAACCACCACAGAAGTATCGCCTTGGAACGATCAGTAACACAAAGTTACTGGTGGGCTTAAACCGGTTTTACAGGATCCTAACCTCACCCTCAGCTTCTGCAGTGGTTCATAACATTTAGTAAGTTCTTCGGTCCTCGTGGTGAATCTCTAACTCAGTCAATGAATCATCAAGAACAAACAAATAAATCATGATAAACATACTGATGAATCAAAAACAAGGACTCACAGACTGAGTAAGCTGCCCGACGATGGAGATCCCTGGGCGCCGAATAACCTACTAACTCCGGAGCAAAAGAAAAACACCAGTTGGACCCCGGTGGGCCAAGCAACAGACAAGAAGCTCCGGCCCCAACCAACTAAAATGAATAGCTTTAAGTCGGAGCCATCATAGAGTCTGACGCCCGATCCACCGGCGTGCAATTAAAGAAGGCAGCATAGTTATCAACCATGATTGGGTTAAAAACTAAGCATGCAGACTGTCGCATAACATCCAAGTTATAACCTATACGTCTGTAACGTGTTATGATTTTTCTGAACTGAAAAGAAAAATCATTAATTCCTATAAGTTTCTTAAATTTGTAAACTAAGTCACCATAAAATTCAGGTTCCGAAAGACCCTCACTTAAAAGCGTCCTTAATCCAACATTATATTTGGAAATCAATTCATAGTGTCTACGATACAATTTAGAAAAGGTTTTTCGAAGTTTATGATACCGATAGCCCTGTTGGAGAAGTTTGGCCGTTAAACATTTATTTCGTGCGTTGAAGTCTGTAACATGATTGCAGACTCTAGCAAACCTAATAAGTTGCGAAATGTATACACCATAAGAAGCACGACGAGGAACGCCACCATCCAAGAAAGGAAAATTTACTATATCAAAATCAAAGTCATCGCGCTTATCATAATTTTTAGGAGAAACAAACCCATTTGCAACAGAAAGATGTAGATCTAAAAAGGGGGCTTCGGTATCTGAGATATTGGCTTTGTTCAACTGTAGTTCAGGTGGATAAATTTGATTGACCATACCTTCAAAATAAGGGTTGTCAATATTCGAAAGGTCATCGAGGTACCTAGATGTGGAATTAAAAGCCTCGATAACATCAGCTTGATTATCATGGTTAAGAGAATCCATGAAATCTCTTTCGTAGCAGTATAAAAATACCGAGTTCAAACGCAAGTCTTTGCTTTTCATCATCTGTACAAGCTAAACTATAAGTATATTGATCAGTTATGTATTGAGTTGGTCTAAGACACCTGAAGAGCAACTAAACTTTATAACCATAGACATATGAGCTGAAGCTTTCTGACTATATTTTATGAAAGTATTTCCACCCAAAATTCCATATTCTGAAAGAAAACACATTTTAATATGTTTGCTGTCACCAGTTTTCAGCAGTTAAGGAAAATAACATGTTTTGCACCAGAAACATGAATAGCTGAGTGGAAATACTTTCATATAATGTTGTCTGAATGCCGTAGATCATGTTCATAATAATACGTTTGTCAAAACTTTACACAGAACGCCACATGGCATCAGTTGGAATCAAAACAGGAAGTAACTTGATATAATGGCTGATAAGCGTTTTGCTGAACACTCTAAGGCTGAGGGTTTGGGCATTTCCCTTTGTAATTTTGGCAATTTTATTATGAAGACTGGTAGTTCTTGATATATTCTTATACAAGTCATTCAAACATCATATACAGATTATTTTATGCCCAAACCCTCAGCTTTAGAGTGCTCAGCAAAACGCTTATCAGCCATTATCAAGTTACTTCCTGTTTTGATTCCAATTGATGCCATGTGGTGTTCTGTGATCTACGGCGTTCGGACACATTATATGAAAGTATTTCCACTCAGCTATTCATGTTTCTGGTGAAAAAAATGATATTTTACTTAACTGCTGAAAACTGGTGACAGCAAACATACATAGAAAATTGTTTTCTTTAAGAATATGGACTTTGGGTGGAAATTTTTACAGACGATGAAAAGCAAAGACTGTGTTTGAGCTCGGTAGAACAGAGAGGGAAAATGTTTCAAAAGACTCCTCAGAAATAGGTTCTACCTTCAGGAACATAGAATTGTTAAAGGCTCTTGATGTTTATGTGTTTCTTTAAAAGAGAAACAAAGTTTTATTGTCCTTCCCTGATGCCTGTCAGAAGACTATGCTTCAAATCTATCTAAATGTGTTGCTTTGGAGCAAATATATAGCATAAATTCTCCATATGTAGTTGCACTATTGTCATTTTTCTGCTGCTGAAGAGGAGTCACACATGCTGATGTTACAATAATAGCATTCACTTTGTCATCTGTTTGTACGTGCCAAGACCTTCCTACAACTTGGTCATTTTCAAAAGCAACTTAACTGTCAAACACAGGGAAAGCAACTAGTGAAGTACTTTGTGATGTTAGCCAGTTTGTTATGGTTTTATAACAGTCACCAGGACCTAGTTTTCCATTCAAGTCTGTGCAAATGCGACTCTGACTTGCTTGATATTGCAATACATTTCTTGTAAACAAAAATGGTGCAACTAAATAGGGAGCATTTATGCTAAATATTTGCTCCAAAGCAACACATTTAGTTAGATTTGAATGACAATTTGACACAGTTGTGTTGTATTTTTTATTTTTCACTATTTTGTCCAGTTGGTCTAAGCTGGTTTTCACAATGAATTTTTATGAAACAATGTTCTTGTTTTCTATATTCCAGGCCTTATGATAAAAACCAGTTCCACATTGCTTTTCGAAGCCAGCAGACCTTGATGTCATTTTGCAGTTTGCAATATATGCTCTACAGTATGACAAATAGCTTTCTCGAACAAACTAAAGGGTGTTAAGAAAGTTCGTTCCGTAAAAAAATTGTTTTTCTAAATGTTTAATTTCAATGCTTCAAAACTTAAAAAAAGACATAACCAGACTTTAATTTGGATGTATGTGAAAAGACAAAAGCAAATATGTTTTGAATCAGATACTTGATCATGAAAAAGTGGTCTTCAAACACTGGTACCCATATTCTAACCCTTGAACTTTTACGCAAAAATGGGGGTGTACTTGTAAATATCTTTGCCATACCCAGCCCAAAGCTTAAAAATCTTCTATATTTTAATGAATAAAGCCTAAATGAGCTACTTATTTGCCTTTAATTAATAATAGTTCTGTGATGTCTTCAATTATAAACTTGTAAAGAAAAAAAATCAAATGTCAAAATTTTCTCAGAAAGTCAAATTATTTCAAAATTTGTGAAATATAGTGTTCTTAGAAAATATATATCTGTGAAGCAACTCGATGCAAGACAGCATTTGAAATGCTATATTGTATCTGAAAATAGAACAGACTCATGGAAAATGTATCATTTCATTAGTTTTTGCTTAAAAATGCTTTCTAATCATGGGGTAAAGTGCGAAACGAATTTTCTTAACAACCTTTTTGTACAACATTCAGGAAAAGGTACAAGTAGGCAAAGATCAGGAAAAGGCGCAATCAGAAAAAGATTCCCACACCAAAAAACCGAGGCGAGAAAAAACCAAACTAACAATAAGATACTTATACCATAAAAACATTTGGTAAGCCGAATGAGCAGCTATTTTCTCAATAGGTTACCACTCAGTTACCTAAACTTAACTAAAATTATAAAAACACACATAAGGCGCTAACAGCACATAAAATTTTAAACACCAAGACATAAAACGAAAGAACCACTACAGAACAAAACAAAAATTAATGTTCTCAAACAGGAATCAATGTTTCCAAATTAGGCATCCCTTACAAACCGACAACCATAACAAGCTGTAAGTATCCCATTCAGGAAACAAATATTTTTAGGATGTTCCCAAATTGGAATCACCATTTCCTAATTGGGCATCAGTACTTCTTTGTTGTCCCCAAACAGGAATCACAGAAAATCAGAAAAAAATCTTGATTTTAAACCTTAATAACTTTTTTTCTAGACAATAAAAAAAAATCTGAACGGTCAAAAGTTTGGAAATTCATTCATCTGTAAGCTCCCCAAAGTTGGTGTAAATCGGTTAAAAACTGTGATACATTTTTTGATTTTCTGAGAGTACTATAAAAATGACAAAAAAAAATGCCCAATTGAGTATCAAATTGCTAATAATAGTAACATTTACCTGTCAAAGCAATTGGGCATCTCTCCTCCACTGTCAATAATGTTTGGGGTGTTAATTTTCAGTTAAGTGTTCCTGCACTTTAAAGAAAAGAGAAACGAATGAGCCGCCTCGTGGGAAAACCAACAATGTGGTTTCCGAACAGGTCCGACACAAACCGGGCAGTACAAGCACAGAAAGAAGCTAGAAGCTTGAAATTTCGGATTTAAGTAGAAGAGGAATTGTACTATCCGAGTAGCGAAAACAAAGGCGCTGATCATTACATCTACATCATGACATGTAACAAAAGAGCCGTGACACGAGAAAAAATGCCTTTGGCGCTTCTGAACTGGCCCGCATAGCCATAGACAGAGGCTAGAAATGGTGGATATAAAAGAAGAACTATCTGTAAATTAGCCATGATCAGTTTTTGTCGGAAATACATGTCCCACCTTTTGAATAATCGATGTGGGCTAAAAAGAGACTAAAACATTAAAATTATTTATTATCATACCTCTGTGACTTATTTACAGATATCTGTGCACCCTCTTCTCCACAGCCAGCACGAGAGGCTTATACTGATGGCTTGCCCCTTTTACATCAGCGCCTTCTCCATGATGTTTGGGGTGTTAATATTCAGTTTAGTGTTCCTTCACTTTAAAGATGAGCCAAAAGAGAAAGGATATTTGCTAAAATACTTAATAGCATGTTATATTAAGAAAGTTACATCTACATCATTACATTTGAAAAATTAGCCGTGACACGAGAAAAACGGTCTTTGGCGCTTCTGAACTGGCCCGCACAGCCATAGACAGAGGCTAGAAATGGTGGATATAAGTAAAAGAAGAACGGTACTATCTGTGAATGGCCTTAAATAAGCCATGATCAGCTGTTATTTTGATGATCCAAGGAAATCTCATTACTTTTATATACACATGCCTTTTTTCGTGTTCAGGTAGCGACTATTTACTTTCATGAGGAAAAAGTTGTATAAGATGACATCAATATTGTATGGGCCATTATAACATTCTTTTCAGCCGAATAACTTTGAATGCATTTTTGCCCATCTAAGTTGCAGTATCGGGTTTTAATGTGTTTTTGTATAAAATAAGCTTTCGCATGAGAAAACCAGTAATTTGCGTTTATGACTAGGTCTGACACAAACCGACCCGTACAGTTACAGGAAAAAGGCTAGAAGCTTGCAATTTTGATTTAAGAATTTTAAAGAGGGATTGTACTGTCCATGGGGCGAAAACAAAAGCGCTGATCAGCTGTGCAGTTACTGCACAGCTTATTTGCGCCTTTGGTTTCGCCTATGCATGTTGTTTGTTTTCTTACGCGGCGGCTCAAATGTAATCTAAAATTTAAGGAACACCCCGATATAAATAAACTTTTGCATTTTCGTAGCAACAAAACGTAATTGCGAGATTCGTTAGGGCAATGCTTATCGATATAAATATTGTTTTCTATTTCGCATGTTTAGTGATACCCTATATTTTTGTTACTTAGTCCATACAATCAAGCCTATTATATATAAGTATAGTTTTGACGGAAGCTATGCAAGTCATTTTCTTACGATCAGACCAAAGTTTAATATACAGATAAAATGCGTTTCTTTTTCGCATATTTGTTTGCTGTTCGAGAGACATATATACTATTTTCACTTTAATTTGAGCCGCATCGTGAGAAAACCGGATTATTGCCTATGCGAAAACAAAGGCGCAGATCAGCTTCGCAGTAACTGCGAAGCTGATCAGCGCCTTTGTTTTCGCTACTCGGAAAGTACAATTCCTCTTCTACTTAAATCCGAAATTTCAAGCTTCTAGCTCTTTTCTGAGCGTGTACAGGCCGGTTTGTGTCGGACCTGGTCGGAAACCCCGAAGACCGGTTTTCTCGCGTCGCGGCTCATTTGTGGTTCTGGTTCATTAGTGTACATTAGTGATTGAGTTTTATCAAATTCAATTGTGATGGATAGCGCTGATTTATTCCGACACGTTTTGACTACAAAAACTCTTCCCGAGGAGACAATTACTGTCTATGAGTTTCGGTTTGACACTGTTTTCAACAATGATGGAGGCTCATATTGTTACTGTAGATGTGCCTATGATCATGAATATTTGTCATACATATCAGAAAGTGGTGATATCGATTGGGAAAAGTGTGACACACTGGTGCAGGCTATTAAGGACGGAAAGTGCCAACACGCTTCTAGAGTTACTAAGAAAAGGTATCTTTCCGAAACAAGGGTTAATGTTTTTCACATCGCAGCGGCTCTCGGTTCTGAGACTTTGTCGCAGTTATTATTGTCAAGAGCGAAAGAAGGGATGGAATTGAAATCAGGAAATTTTAAAAGTGGGTTGTTTTGCATTTACCCATATGGAGTTGCAGCATTGAGAGGTAACGCGAAAGCGGTACAATTGCTGTTTAAAGTTAATACGGCTGAAGAAAATCTTCCAGGCGGCTCATTCATAGAACTGAACTCTAGTTATTTATCAAATAAAGTTTTCGTGTATGCGGTTGAAAAGGAACATAATATATTCCAAATAACAAGTACATCAGTACTTGAGGTTTGCATCGTTAAGGGACATAAAGCAATTGTGAAAATATTTCTAGAAAATGACTCATGTCGAGATTATGACTGGAAAATGTATGAACGTTTATTCAAGTATAATAAAGCAATTGTGAAAACGTTTCTAAAAACTGAATCATTTAAAGATCCTTACGGATTAATACATGTATATCAACATTTATTCAAGTATAATCTAGCCGATGTGCTGGTCCCTGTTTTATCCCGCATCGAGTACAATTTACAACCAGAGTGCGACTGTAGATTCAACCAAGATGATTGTGTACTTTATGAACATGTCCATGGTTGTTATTCGGAAGTTATAAGAATTGCAGAATTAGCAGTCATATACAACGTACGGGATATTTTCAATAAATCAATACAGCTGCTATATAATGCCTCTCTCTGTCCCCAGTGGTTGTCCAGACATGACATTAAATCATTGTTTGAGATATGTCGTGTTTTCCAAAGAAACGATTTTCAGCAACTATTTTCTGCGAACGAGCGTCAAAATCTATGTACAAAATCTATTTCTGAAACTCAGCTTTTTGACAGTCTCTATCGACTTCTGAAGAAATATACTCTTTCCGGAAATCATATCGAAAGCGTCATGAAACAGATTCAAGGTATTCAAAGAATCGTCAATGCTCCTTTGGGAGATAATATTGATTATCCTGGTATTGGCGGCTTGACACAGCTACAGTCATATGTACTCGATCGTTATTCAAAAGCTAATCACTGATTTTCAATAAGTAGGTCCAACTGACGTTCTTGGTATTTTCTGACACATCATAGCTAAGATAGACGATCTTAGTGTCCTATAATTTGGCAAAGGTAATAGTACACAAACACAGAAAAAACGGGGTAACTGCCTGCTAATTTGTTGTTTTCACATATCAAAATGTGTCGATATTTAAACCTTCGTTACTGTCGCCAAAACAAAACTCAAAACATATCTGTTTAAAAGCTTCTAGTAAATGGAAGTTTATATACACTTTTATATGTTTAAAATATCTGCTGAGTATTCTAGTTAATGAATTATTTATTTGTTATGTCGGTGTGCAAACAATGCAATGGTAGCCATGCACCTTTTTACATGTCGCCGGAAAATGATTTTTGAATAAAACCTGCGTGATTGCTATATGCAACATACTGTGACAGACATTTGTTATACGTGTCAAACAATCTTTGTAACTTCAAAGTGACCACTAAACTAGACCACGTTGCCATATTGACATATTTTCCATATAAAGGCATTGTCTACGTGTTAGCTTCTGCTGGAAATAACCAACTATGTTTCAAAAGTAAATAGATAAAACTTTCGTGACTACAAGCATAGAGCTAGGTAAGGTCCACAGGTTGTTTACAACATGCACGCTGTCTTTGTACATGCTATTCCAGTATTTCTAAGCCAAACACTGACAGCATAGTTGGTAAAACGATCAGCTATATGTATTTCAAAGGTGGTTTTAAACCTTCGAGATTTAAACTTTCGTTACCGAAATTTGCCATGGCATACGATAAATCGGGATTACATTTGAAATAGGTCTACGTATATCTCAATATAAGCCATCATGTGAAAGAACCTACCCCTGCCGACTAGAAAACGTGACAACGAGACCAGTGAAAGTAGACATAGCAACAGATTTTTGTTTCCCCTTTGAGGAAAAGTAGGTAAAATAGTGTTATTGCTAAAAATAGAACAGTCAAGAAGTAGAGCATCGATCCTGGATGTTTTTTCTATCTATATGTAGCGAAGGACATTTTTCAGTGAGATGCAAAACATAGGGCGTGCATCATTTCCCTCCAATGGTACACTAAAGCACATTAACTTCAGCAAACCTTCGTTACTGGTCGGTAACGAAAGTTTTAACATCAGTATTTTGGGCTTTTGGCTTCTGGAGGTGTTTCTATTGTCGCCATAAATTTAAATATATAAATCATACCATACAACAAATTTATTGAAGGCTTTTATTTGCATTATTTTTAAGTTCAATGGGGTATGGGCGCACATGTATCGAAATATACACGGGATCTGCTATGTTTGTAACAAAACTGTTCTGTAAAATGCAACGGTGTACTAAATTAGTACTTAATCTAGCATGAGAGTGTGTATGGAACATTTCTGCATACTTTCAGTGAATTATGAACCCAGACATAGCACATGATATCCATAACAAAGACAATAGATAAAATTGAAAAGATGAAATCTTCGTTACCATATTTCAGGCATGTTAAGTGTCTCTTACATTGTTCCAGATGATCTAACATTTTGCCACAAATCAAGAAGACGGACGTGTGTGTATTATGTTTTAAATTGGCTTGCAAACGCCTTCTTTTAACTGATCTGTAACAGGCATAGCATGATCAGTAAACCTTCGTTATAAACATTCGTTACGAAAACGAAATAGTCAAACTAGGATCCACATGAAATATATGTTCAATTTGTTTTGTGTTCGGTTATATTTTGAAGCACTCTTATTCAAAGTTAAATGCTGTAATTAACATTACTTTGTGTTTGGTTAGTACGAGGATCCCTCAAAATCTACCAAAATCTTCGTTATATTTAGCAGTGTTGGGATAAACTAAGATTCGTGGAAATGATAATTAAACACAACTCAAAGTGATACCGGCACATGATATGAAACGGTTAACTGTTTTTTTTTTTTCAGCCATGATTATTTTTACACTCCCTAGTTCAGTTGTAATTTAAACTTTTAGTTTAGGCAAATTTGTTAGCCAAATCAAAGGATTTGTGTATAAAAATGGGGAAGATTTTAGGCCCTTGTGTAAACGTTAAGGTTTTGAAGATTCAAAAATTCAAATCATGTTTGATTGCATCAGTGTTCTTACAAATTCTTTCCACCATGACAATACCGATTTTCAAGGATGGTATCTAATTATACAATACAAAATAGTTAGGGTACGGAGTATCGAAGGTTTTCCCTTGGACTAAATTGCCATTTTATCACTTAACTTTGAATGGATACAGCAAAAAATCTAGAAAAGTGTTGCATTCAGAATTTTAGGACATAGTTTCTGAATGGTTGACCTAAGTTAAAATGTATAAAAGAAAGATATTCTCAAAAGTTGAAAATCGGATATTTGTTTTATGCAGTTGGACCTACTTATTGAAAATCAGTGAATGTGTCTGTAGTTAGAACTTTGGTTGATTTTGGGGCAGACATTGACCAAATGTTTCCTCCAAATTTTAAAAAGAGTCGTTACGGACCTCCTTGTGAAAAGACTATACTTATGTACATTCTAAGTGAAGATACTAGAGACGTCATGTGGCAGTCTAAATTATCTCATAGCCGCAGAGAATTATTAGAGTTACTTTTGTATGAAAATGTGTCTCTAGCATTAAATGATTCAGCGGTGTCGTTATGTCTAAGACGGTATCAGTACCGAATTATAGACTCAGATTCTCGATTTGCAATGCAGTTATTGTATGAACCTGATTCAGACATAATTATGAAAGAAGAATGCACGGATAGTGAAAGATATAATGGCATACACATTATGGATTCATGCGTTTGGGAGTCTGCATTGTTCTATACGGTTCCGCTTTTGATTGAAGTCGGGTTCAAATACACATTAGCGGATATAGAAGCAGTGCTTTTCACAGAAAACGAATTGATTAAGACTAAGGATGAATTAAAACAGCGAGTAGAAGAGATAAATGGTCCTCATTATATACGATTAGAACCTCACGCTTGTGCAATCGAATATCTGAAACAGTGTTTGTCGACACCAAGGTCATTGAAGTTGAGATGTCGAGATGTTTTGAGAAGCCATTATCCAAGACGCCAGATACACAGACTTGTTTCCTGTGTAGATATCCCAGTGAAGATACAAGACTTTTTGCTGTTAAAACCGATACTAAAGACATTGTGAAACGACAAAGAAATTATGGCATCGAAATGACCCGGGACCGAAACGACCCGCCAGTCTCTTCACATAAAGCATATTTAACTGTTTGAAATAAAGACAGTAGTGGCGACCTTTCGACAAGAACATGCACGCGACGCCCACGCGGCTTTTGCACATCTGCCTTTTATAAGCTCTTTTGCCAAAACACAAGTTCTAAAAGCCCGATTTTTCTACAGAGATTCACTCTGCTCGGTAAGCACTATTTTTTTTTTACTTTGGTCCGCTCAGAAACTCACAATTATTTTAGATTCCACAAAACTTGCGTGTACATACATGTTATTGGGTCCAGTTGTTGAAAATAAACGATGTTGTTAGTTAACGTTACGTTAAAATTTCAAATGACAATATTACAAATACACTTTTTTGGTTGAAAGCTGTGTGTGCCAAGGATTCTCACCCTTTTCAACAAAAATAACAATGGCTTTTGAAGTTGTAATATAGTTGAAACGACAGGGGTCGAACTCTGGAATCGACATGACCCGGGGCCAAAACGACCTTTGATCTAATGACTAGGGACCGAAACGACCCGCCAGCCTCTTCTAATTTATTGTTTGGAATAAAGAAATAAGTGGAGACCTTTCGACAACAACTTGCACGCGACACCCCCCGATTTTTGTACTCTGTCGGCCGTTTTAGAAGACCGCTCTTTTGCCAAAACACAAGTTCTAAAAGCCCGATTTTTCTACAGACATTCACTCTGATCAGAGAGCACCATTTTTAACTCACCTGAGCCGAAGGTCCGTCCGTCCGTCGTCTGTCCGTCAACCATTTTCAAAGTTCTTCTCCTCTGAAACCGCTAAGTCAATCAAAGCCAAATTTCATAGGAAATGCTAAATCTATTTACAAATGCAAACATATTGCTTCTTAGTGAAATCAGTAAACTCTTGGTAAATCAACTGAAAGTTACCTAGAATTATACCAATTTGGACATGAAATATAAATAAATTTGAGTGATTTTACAAAAATCATATACACAGATTAATTTTTTGTATGTATTTCCTGTGTACTCCAATATTTGTTGAAGTGATTTTTTTTTTTTTTGGTAAAAAAGTGTTTAAAAATGTAATAGACATATCTTGTTTCTAAAGTTCATATGAAAGTAAGCATTTAAGTAAGATTGATCAGAAAATGAGTGATGTGTTGCTGAACAGCTGTAATGTTTACATTTTTGACAGTATTTTTGATATGCATACACTCAGTACGGGGCCACAAGTACAGGGTAAAATACAAAACCATAAACATAGGTACGACGAGTAACCGCTAATCATTGATAAAACACGGACCCCAGATCGGTTCGCAAATAAAATTGGAGATAGTCAAAAAGTGTAACTGTTTCATATCTTTATGTTTTAAATGTTTAAAATATAGTACAAAGCTTAAACAAAGTATGACTGGAAGACAGTTTTAACTGAACAGCCTTAGGACAAGGCCGACATAATCTAAGGACAAGGCCGACATACTTAACAGGCAGTATCAGTCAGTCTTCACGCAAGAGGATCCAAATACACCAGTTCCAGATCCAGATGGCGACCCTTTCCCCCCAATGAAGGACATAACTGTGACTGAGGAAGGTGTGAAAAGACTGCTTCAGAAAACCAACCCACAGAAAGCTTCTGGACCAGACATGATTCCAGCACGATTACTGAAGGAATGTGCAGAAGACCTCGCTCCAATATTGACAATAATCTTCAGCAAGTCCCTCCAAACAGGAATCGTACCAGATGACTGGAAAACAGCCAACGTTTCTGCAGTCTTCAAGAAGGGCCAGCGTTACGACCCAGCAAACTACCGCCCTGTTTCACTTACCTGCCTCTGCTGCAAGATGTTGGAGCATATCATCGTCAGTAATGTCATGAAGCATGTGGACTCCAACAAGATCCTTACAGATTGTCAACATGGTTTTCGGGCACGAAGAAGTTGTGAGACACAGCTAGTCACCTTACTTCATGACCTGGCTTCTACATTAGATCAGAAGATACAGATGGACATGGTAGTTTTAGATTTCTCTAAAGCTTTCGACCGTGTCCATCACAGTCGTCTGCTCAGAAAACTTCAGCATTATGGCATTCAGGGGACTACCTACCACTGGATTTCATCCTTTCTCCATAACAGAACACAACGAGTGGTCGTCGAAGGCTGTGCATCGGACAGCGTATCCGTTGTGAGCGGGGTCCCTCAAGGCTCAGTACTTGGTCCCCTACTCTTCTTGCTGTTCATTAACGACCTGCCAGACAAGATCATCTCTCAGACTAGACTTTTCGCTGATGATTGTATTGTTTACAGGCCCATTAAAGATCGAGAAGACTGTGCCATTCTCCAGCAAGATCTTCACACTCTCGCCGACTGGGAAAAGAAGTGGGGAATGGACTTTCACCCCCAGAAATGCAGCATACTGAGCATCGCCAGAGCCCGCTCCTCCACTATCGAGCACCCCTACACATTGAAAGGGCACATCTTAGAAGTTCAAGATGTAACAAAGTACCTTGGAGTGGATCTGCAGCGTAATCTATCTTGGAAACCACACATAGACAGGATCTCCAAGAAAGCAAACAGTATGCTAGGATTTCTACGGCGCAATCTTAGATCTTGCAGTGAGGACACCAAGGCCAAGGCATACTTCAGCATGGTGAGTTCAAACTTAGAATACTGCTCGTCGGTCTGGAATCCACATCACAAGAAACAAGTAGAGAAGCTTGAGATGGTGCAAAGAAGAGCTGCCCGTTACACTACAAGCCGCTTTGGATACACAAGCAGTGTCGAGTCCATGCTTCAGCACCTGCAGTGGGAGTCACTTGAGTCCAGGAGAACCAAGATCCAGCTAACCTTATTCTACAAAGTGGTTAACAACTTGATTGACATCCCGGAAGCCAACTACTTGATTCCATCAACGAGCAGGACAAGATCAGCACACAAGAAGAAATACAGACACTTCTCCCCTGACTCAGATTCATTTAAATTCAGCTTTTTCCCCCGTACAGTACCCGTGTGGAACTCATTACCAGCTACTGTTGCTGAGGCCCCTTCTTTGGTATCTTTCAAGGAGGGGTTATCCACCCTGTTATTCTAAGTGAAGTTAGGTAGGGGCCCAGATGTTGAGTAACTTGCCAAGGTGGGGAGCTATGCTGTCGGGGACGTAAGGGCCCTGGTACCTGCAAGGAAGGCAGTTTGGTCTTTACCTGGTGAGCCAAAGGCATCTGGGAAAACTTTCTTCCTTCTGTCTTTTTTATCTTGTATGTCTTATATTATCATTGCCCCATTTATCATTATTTGTAATGATTTAACCAATCTAATTATTTACTCTTATTATGCTTGTACATTGCTTCTATCTGCCTTTATTCTCTTATTTTTCATCTTTTCTAGCATTACCACAAGAAGTCATCCCGTTGAGTAATAGTCAATTGTGACGGTTCAACGTATTGATGTAGATGATGTAGATGTAGGAATATAGTTTTGTTACAACATTAGATATGGAACGAAATGTCAAGAATAAGGTACGGTCTTTCACCGAAACAAGCGTTCTGATGACCATGATCATTGTAAACAATAGTTGTGAATTTATGAATGAAATATGTCATGTCAATAATTGTAACGAAAAAATCAAACAAATACACGTGGTAGGCATCAACGGTACGTTTTGCGACAATAGCTTTGTTTGTAACTACAGATCAATCTCATTATGGCACCCACAGCTAAATTCCGATTTTCTTTTTCTTTCTCAACATTGCTGATAAAAAATTTTTACTGGTGTCATGCTAAAATGACATTACACTTACAGCCAACATTTTTAGTACATGTATACCTCTCATTAGGTATGGTTTTAGCTAAATGACTTATATTCTGTTTTCTCTTGACACATTCGCTTTCAATATTTCAAATGGGGTTATGATCAGATTGACCTGTAACTTGATGATCTTTTACGCAAAAAATTAAACATGATTTTTTGTTGCACCAGAATAACATATATTTGCTGTACAATAATATGGAAAAAACTTTTGTATGCAGATGTATACCTGTTTCTGCTTGTTTTTGCTCCGGGACGTGGAGTGCGGGTGCTGGTTAGAATGGCCTCGGCGAGGCGGGTCTAACGTGTACCGGTGGTCAGTGTTTTGTGCAGAAATGGAAAGAATATCTAAATTTTTGAGCTGTAAATTTTCAAGTTTTAAAATTAAAATATTGTTTATTGCATGGATAATTTTTCCTAATGTTTTCCCTCAAGCTAGTATTCAAGTAAATGTAAAGTATTGTTTTAAAGAGGTAGTTATGCAGGTGCATTCCTCACTAGTCTAATGCCTGACAATATTAAGCTTTATATAGCTGCATTGGTCTTCATAGGTATTAAATGCTCAGATGTAGTTACTCATATTAAAATGCCTAGAATTGTAAATAATATGTATATACACAATTGAAAATTGTTATGAATATGAAAAGTAATGTCATGTTGGTGATTATGATACTATATTAATAAAGAATAGCAGGTCACAATTATATATTATGACTTAATGTCAGTTACAAATGAGTTCATTTGCCAGAATGGGGTTATAATGTGAGATATAAATTGCCTGCCTGTATGCGACACATCAAAAGATAATGTCTCTTCGGATGAAATGTAATTAACATAAAAGAGGGGCAAAATTTATCAAATAATATACCTACAAATTATTCTGATATTAAGCTTATTCTTTGTAAACTGTACATAACATACTTTTTCAATCTGAACAGATTTCACATATACTGTTGTTATGAATGTCCGAAGAGGTATTTTGTTTTGTTCGAAACCTACTTCAATGGTGAACTAAATTGTAAAATGCTAGTAGTCTGAACAGTATGCTTATAGACATTAAAATGAGGTTGTTTATGAACTCTTAAGGAATAATTGTTTAAATTTAACATTTTACATACAGGTTAGCTCACAGTGTAGCAATGCCCCAACTTATGTAGTGGTCTAGAAGTCAGTATGGTCTAGATGCTAATTTGATATTATGTTTTATGTAATCCAATTGTTTGTCAAATTTAAAATATTTATGGTGTCACAGACATGCAAGTTGTCTAGCATTCGAGATTTGGTTTTTGTAAGATCTAGTAGAAGGAGCTACCTACATCAAACCCGGAAAATGATTTTTTTTTTATGAAAAGAAAGTGCTGGCTGACTTTCTTTTCTTTTTTCGTTTAAAATATTGTTCTTTTGGAACTGCTTTGGACATATGGCAGCCTATTTACACTAATAAATTCTGGAATCTGTGCTTAATGGAAACATATAGTGGTTTCATTCAACTTCGAGGATTCAATAAGTTCGATGACGTCATTTGTTGTCATATAATCGGTATACCTTTGTTTCCATCTGCTCCAGAAACACGTGTCAGAAAACCCACAGTCAAGTCCCTCTTTTTGAAAAGCCAGTCACAAAAAATCCAATCAGAGGGAAAACTATATTGATTAAAATATTTAACAGTGTTAAAAATGAGCCATTTTCACTAAAACTTTCTTACCCCCATGTATAAGCCAATATTTCCAAATCATTTGATTTCCAAACTCATGCCTACTGGTCGTCTGCTTCAGCCATTGTGACCCAGTTCAAGGTGAGCTACCATTGGATATTCGTTTGAGGCCTCAAATGGGGAATTGTTTCCTTTTTAAAGGAAACTGTTCCTATGAAACTTATGGTGAATTAGTAAAGAATTACTACCACACCCAAGTTGAGATTTTGTTCCCATTGTAGGGTATAGATTGGCCCAGACACAACAAGCTATTGTTATAGCTTTTTTGAAGGTGTGCAAATCATGAGGTCGTACTGGTCCTTACATTTAGGAAAACAAATCCCTATATTTCAGCCATTCAATGTAAACTAACAACTTTAAGTTATGATCTTTGAAAAGAAATTAGCTGGCACCAGTAACATAACAGAAAACAGACAATTATGAAACTTATAAAATGTATAATAAAGTTACTATAACAAAATCTTATGGTTTGATATGTTGTTATTTATTGTTCACCATCATTTTCTTTCTACCCCATATGGTGCCTCTTAAAAGTTCAATACATCCGGGTCCTCGAACTTTTTGTGTGTTTACAAAATGGCAGATGAATTAGGTCACTGGAAAAATTGATATGTTCTGGTAAGAATTTAAAAGTTATTTTTGATTTTTTTTGTGGGCATTTTATTCCTTTGATGTTAAAAAAATATTTTATTCTGAATTTATATTTTTTGATGTTATTTATAGAAATCAGAGAAACCCAACGTGCTTATGTCCTCGAAGTTCAGGTACACCAGTATATAGGTATTTTCATATAGATCCTGGATAATAAAATAACTATCTATAGCCAAAACACACGGGGATTAAATTGTACCCAGAAAAGAAGAGAAATAGAATCCATCATGGGTGTCCAGTGGAGATAGGAAAATCCCAACCCGAGGGTCCACCCGTTCCAGTGGGAAACGAGGCTCGCCGAGTTTCCCACTGGAACGGTGGACCCGAGGGTTGGGATTTTCCTATCTCCACTGGACACCCATGATCGATTCTTTTTCTTTCATACTCCGATTTTCTTACATACTCCGATTTTATCCTTTTACCGGTAACGTAACCTGGTACCGTGCTTTAACCCTTGTGACGTTGTGCATATGACGGATGTGACGTCAAATGTAAATAAATCGCTGTCAAAGTCAATAGAGATGTAGTTTTTATTTGTTTTTATTTTAAAACGAGCGTGATTCAAGAATACTCGCTGTGAAAAAACATCACTTTTGTCTAGTTTTGGTGAACGCCGTTGCTGCAAGCAGTAGAAACGATCGAATTATATCGCGTGCTTTTCTTATCTTGCATGAGCAACCAAACCAGCAGTGTAAGATCGATTTATCTACCACCACTAAATACCGGAATTTTTTCTATCTTTATGATAGAGGTATGTAAGAAATGTATTTCATTACCTAAGGCAAAAAAAATACAACATTATTTGTTTGCAGGATGTACATCTAGAAAATAAAATGGAGTCATATGTAAAAAATGAGTGGGGATACAGTATGTTTATGTCAGGACTGACTAATAATAAAAGGGGGATAATGATTTTATTGAATAATAATTTTCAGCATGAGGTGGGAAGAGTTGTGAAAGATCCAAATGGTAATTTTTTGATAATGGAAATCACAATAAAAGGCAAAAAGATAACTCTAGCAAATATTTACGGCCCAAACGAGGATCGTCCTCAATTTTATTCTATGTTAAGACAAAAAGTTGAAGATTTGGATAATGAAATGATAATTATGTGTGGTGACTGGAACTTAATTATAGATCCTGAAATAGACTGTGAAAATTATAAACATGTTAACAACCCAAAGGCTAGGGCAGTGGTAATGGAATTTTTAGAGGATTTTGAATATATGGATGCTTATAGGATAATAAATGATGATAAAAAGGGTTTCACTTGGAAAAAACTAAATCCAGGCGCACAATCATGTATTTTACAAAATGGATATCTTTCAGAATCATTTATGTTACAACGGGGTTGTAGGCAAGGAGATCCTATTTCACCTTATATTTTCATTCTATGTGTAGAAATTTTGGGTAAGATGATAAGAGATGACAAAAATTTGCAGGGGATTAAAATTAATAATAAAGAATTTAAATTATGTCAATATGCAGATGATACTCAAGTATTTTTAGATGGATCTGAAAAGTCACTACATCACTTAATGTCAATATTGCAAAGGTTTTATTATATGTCAGGTCTTAAAATAAATGAAGACAAGACAAATTTAAGGCTTTATGGATAGGGACAATGTGTAAATCTAATAAAGTAATGTGTAAGAATTATAATCTTGACTGGGAACAAAAACCTTTAAAGATATTAGGAGTAACATTCACCGCTGAAGTTTTTGATATTTGGGCTCACAATGTGGATGAAACAATGCATAAAATCAATTCACTGATAAATATATGGTCAAAAAGAAGGTTGACTTTACCTGGTAAAATAACAGTAATCAAGTCTCTAATCTTATCAAAATTTACTCATTTATTTCTGGCTCTTCCAAATCCACCAGGGGAATTCCAAAAACTCTTGGAGCGAAAACTTTTTAAATTTCTTTGGAGTAATGGCCCGGATAGAATAAGTAGGAAAAATATTGTTAAAAATATACAAGCTGGGGGTTTGAGAATGGTAAATATTAGTGTTTTTATTACATCACTTAAGGTTACTTGGATAAGAAGATTATTAATATTCGCGGATAGTGATAACTGGAGTACTTTGAGTAGAATAAATTTTAATAAAATTACTTCTATGGGAGATGCATATAGTGGTGAAGTTATTAAAGATTTACGTAACCCATTTTGGAAAAACATTTTGGAGAGCTGGATACAATATATAAAATCTTTTAAAATAGATAGTTTAGTAAAAGTTATATACTCACCTTTGTGGGGTAATTCTCAAATAAATGGAAACAGAAATTTCATTATAAACGAATGGTATAATAAAGGTATCAGGAATGTCATTGACGTAATTGATGAGAATGGTTTGATTTACGATTTTCAAACATTAAAAGACAGATACAATATACATGGTACTTATTTGGATTATGCGCAATTGATAAATAGAATACCCAGATTATGGAGAGAAATTATAAATGAAAATAGTAGGAATATTATTATGTACAGGTATAACGTTCAAATTAATCCATATATTTTTTGTCTTTTACGTAAACGACAAGGTTGTAGAGATGTATATGATAACATAATTCCTGTAAATGAAATACTAGTACCGAATAAATGGTTAAACGAAGTTGGTGATATATCGGGTGAAGAATGGAAAAATATAAATAGAAATCTAACTTATATTAAAGACGTAAAATTAAGAGATTTTCAGTTTAAAATAAATAACCGAATATTGGTGACAAACACTTTTTTATTCAAAATTAAAAAAAAAAGAAACTAATTTATGTTCATACTGTAACCAGGAAGCCGAAAGTATCATACATCTCCTATTTCTTTGTGACACAGCTACACATTTTTGGACAAATTTAAAACGGTGGTTAGGAGAAAAAGCTAACATTAATTTGCAAATTGATTTAAAAAATATTATTTTCTCGTCACCCTCTCAAGTATTGTTAAGTTACATAATAACAGTTGCGAAACACTATATTTATAAGTGTAAATTTTACAAGAAAACACTAAGTTTGAAAGGTTTTGAGGCGTTTCTGAAACTTAAGTTTTTAAATGAAATGTATATTGCGAAAGTAAATAATAGGCTAGATAAATTCTTAGGAAAATGGTCTAGTCCTTACCATTATATGATAACTATATAGTAGACATATGTACTGCAGTTAAAAGGTATATGTATATCCCATTATAGTTTTAGCAATCGTGTTGTTTTTTGGCAGAATCTGTTCTTTTTTTTTATCAAAATAAAATGATGTTAAAAGATATAAGTCTAAATAAAAGTTTTTCGATTAAGCCCAGTGCCCATTAGTTTAAATTTATGATAAAATTATATCGATTCTTTTGCTTAGGAACACATGCGTTAAGTGTACACGTTTTTAATCTAGATGTGAACATAACTGGAAGGTACTAGCTCAGTGGTATATGCATAATGTTCGGATTTGATATAGTCAGAAATGTTTTGTTGTATGCTTATTGTGATCAAAGGTTAAACGTATAAATTTTAAATCTTAACAACCATATATCAAATGAATCCTAAAAGGTATAGTCATGCATGTGAACCTTCACGTTATCTCATATTTACTCAATATTGTATATGTGTTCTACCTGTGTTCATTGTTGTTATGTAAAGGAACAAATTGTTTAAATAAAATTAAAAAAAAAAAATTCATAGGAAACCTCTACAGGAAGGGAGAAAGAAAGTGTACATAAATAATCCTGGTCACATGACCAAGATGGCCGCCATGCCCATATATGGTAAACCTTTAAAAATCTTCTTCTCCAGAACCCAAAGGCCTAGGATCTTGAAACTTGACATGTAGCATTAGGGACTCAAGGTCTACAAGGTGTACATAAATCATGACCCTGGAATGACCTTGACCTATTTTACAGCAAGGTCAACATAGGTCACTAATGCATTTGAATGGGGAAAACTGTTAAAATGTCATTTAAAGTGAATGACTTGATGGAAGTGGGCAATAGGACTGAATATTAATGATTCTTAGCAAAAATTGAACCCAGGGGCTCATATGCCCCCACCCCGGGGCAATATGCATGTATATTAGTATAATATTCAAACGGCTTCTCCTCTGAAAGCGTTTGGCCAATCAAAGTCAAATTTTATGTAAAGCATCTCTAGGATGGTGAAACTAATGTGTATATAGATAATCCAGGTCACATGACCAAGATAGCTGCCATGCCCATATATGGTAAAAAAGCTTCATAAATCTTCTCCAGAATTGGTGGACCGATTTCAACAAAACTTGGCATGAAGCATTGTTGGTAAAGTAATACAATGTGTTTATAAACTGACAATTAAGTATTTACAGTGAAAACATATAGTAAACCGAATGAGCAGCTATTTCCCGATAGGCGGCCAAAAATTTTCATATTTTATCTAAGTTCGGGTAACTGTGGCCACCTATCGGGAAATAGCTGCTCGCTCGGCTTACTATATGTTTTCTAAGTATAAGTGCATAATTGTCAATATGGTTTTTCCCACCTCGGTTTTTGGAGTGGGAATTTCTTTCTGATTGTGCCTTTTCCTGATCATTGCCTACTTTTACCTTTTCTCAAGTTTCGTGAAAATCGGCCTGCCGGTTTTGGAGAAGAAGATTTTGAGTGGTTTTTACTATATATGGTCATGGCGGCCATCTTGGTCATGTGACCCGGATTTCGCGATCAAACTTTCGTTTTCCCTACCAATGGATGCTCCACATAAAATTTCACTTCGACACTGGCCAAGCAGTTTCAGATATGAAGATGTTTGAAAAGTGTTTATGGACGACAGACCGGCCAAGGCCAAGAGATGACATTGACCTAAATTAATCACAAACCTTCATCTACTCCATTAGTTGATTGCATCTACCACTTTTCAGGTCTCAGGCTGCAATTGTTTTAAAAAATCCCTAGTTTTCACTTTTTCCCAAGTAAAAACCTATGTTTCCAAAATTGACCTTGTCGTAAAATAGGTCAGTGTTACCCCAGGGTCATCATTTTATCAAACTATAATAGGCTGAAGTCCCAGATGCTACATACCAAGTTTCGTGGAAACCGGCCCATCGGTTCTTGAGAAGAATATTTTAATTTGAAGTGTTTTTACCATATATTGGCGTGGCGGCCATCTTGGTCATGTGACCAAAGCATCGCTATCAAAATTTCAATGCCACTTCCCAAGGAGGCTCACAGGAAGCGGTTTCAGAGAAGAAGATCTTTGAAATTGTGGACTACGACGACGGACGGCGACGGACAGACGGACGCCGGATCATGGCCATCCTATAAGATCATCTTGTGAGCCTTCTGCTCGGCTGAGCTAATAAAGACAGGAAGCAATTTCATAAGCCACAACATGGCATAAGTTGAAAATGACACATATCCAACTTCTCAACAAGTCCTCACTGTTGATCAGCATTTGTTGCTCACTTTTAGGATCCATTAAACCGCTTGGCCAATCAAAGCCAAATTTTATATGAAGCATCTATAGGAAGGGAGAACCAATGTGTATATAAAAAATCCAGGTCACATGACCAAGATGGCCGCCATTCCCATATATGGTAAAAACCATTCAAAAATCTTCTTCTCCAGAACCTTGGGACCGATTTCATTTAGGAAAAACTTGGCATGAAGCATCGATGGCTCAAGCACTACAATGTGTATATAAATCATGATCCTGTGATGACCTTGACCTATTTCAAGGCAAGGTCAACATAGGTCGCCAATGCACTTGAATGGGGAAAACTTTTAAAATGTCATTTAAAGTGAAAGTCTTGCAGGAAATGGGCAGTAGGACTGATTATTTCGAGGCGGTTTCTAACATGTACCCACAATATATGTTTTGAGCCAAAATATTGAAAACATCTTTTTCTGAGCCAAAATATTGAAAATATTTTCTAATTTTCAGGTTTTTTACAGCCAAAATATCTTTGTATATTGTATCCATGTGCAAGTTTTCGTAATGGTGTATAGTTTCTTTTCGTTTGTGTCTACTGACAGAGAGAGTCCACTCTCTATAATTTAGGATGTATGTCAGTCCCCCATGTAGTCCTCCATGTCTGTGGCACATGAGCTTGAAAGGGGCGTCAAACTTGAAGAGCAAGAAAAAAGAATGAAAAAAAAAAAAAAAAAAAAAAGCGAGATTGGTATGCGACTCGCAGACGGTTAACGACTTGTAGTATTTCCATGTATGGGCATGGCGGCCATCTTGGTCATTCCAGAAAAATTTCCAGCCTCTAATCGACTTCTGTGACTGTACAGCTCGGTTTGTGTTCGACCTGGTCGGAACCCAGGTGTCATTTGAGCCGCCCCATGGGAAAACCAAAAATCTGCATAGGCGAAAACAAAATCGCAGTTCAGCTTCGCAGTAAGTGCAAAGCTGATCAGCGCCTTTGTTTTCGCAACTCGGATAGTACAATTCCTCTTCTACTTAAATCCGAAATTTCAAGCTTCTAGCTCTTTTCTTTGCTTGTACAGCCCGGTTTGTGTCGGGCCTGTTCAGAAACCAAATTGTTGGTTTTCCCACGAGGCCGCTCATTTGTCAACACGTCTATTTCAATTGTAACTGTTTCTTTGTGATCAACAATTTGGAGTTTTTCTTTTCTCATTTTCTTGGCATTCGCATCTTCATTTGTACCGACAGAGCGCCAAAAGCATCAACAAAATTATATTGAAACAACAATGCTTTATTTTCCATCAATCAAGGAGTGACAAAATATGCTCATTTCAAAGACACATTTTCAGTGAACTTTAGTATGTGAAACTACCCATGAGTTTGATTGCTAGCACTAAAATGAAGCCATAAATAGTTAAGAACTACCTTTTTTTTATTTTTATATTTTAGCAGAAAAAAAGAAATAAAATGTGATAACCCTACTGTAACTTCCTGATACTGGAAGTTACAGTACAAATCTGTCAACTGTTTTTCTGTCATACTACAATCTCCTGAATCTTCACTGATATCTGTGAATGGCCTTAAATAAACCATGATCAGCTGTTATTTTGATAATCCAAGGAAATCTCATTACTTATATATATTCACGTGCCTTTTTTCGTGTACCGGTAGCGACTATTTAAAGTTGTATAAGATGATGGGCCATTATAACATTCTTTTCAGCTGAATAACTTTGAATATATTTTTGCCCATCTCAGTTTCAGTATCGGGTTTTAATGTGTTTTTGTATAAAATAAGCTTTCGCATGAGAAAACAAACATTTTTGGGTCTCATCACGCACCACTGACCCACAAGTTTTCTTGTGGGCGCCAGGTGTTTGTTTTCCTTTGGGTGCGCCCGTTTTTGTCGGAAATACATGTCCCACCTTTTGAATAATCGACGTGGGCTAAAAAGAGACTAAACAGAGAAAATTATTTATTATCATACCTCTCTAGCTTATTTACAGATATCTGTGCACCGTCCGCTCCACAGCCAGCACGAGAGGCTTATACTGATGGCTTGTCCCTTTTACACC
This sequence comes from Rugalucina vietnamica, assembly GCA_964017185.1. Taxonomy (NCBI): domain Eukaryota; kingdom Metazoa; phylum Mollusca; class Bivalvia; order Lucinida; family Lucinidae; genus Rugalucina; species Rugalucina vietnamica. The sequence goes on along the minus strand of OZ024880.1, from coordinate 21,255,416 downwards.
AGCGCCTTCTCCATGATGTTTGGGGTGTTAATATTCAGTTTAGTGTTCCTTCACTTTAAAGATGAGCCAAAAGAGAAAGGATATTTGCTAAAATACTTAATAGCATGTTATATTAAGAAAGTTACATCTACATCATTACATTTGAAAAATTAGCCGTGACACGAGAAAAACGGTCTTTGGCGCTTCTGAACTGGCCCGCACAGCCATAGACAGAGGCTAGAAATGGTGGATATAAGTAAAAGAAGAACGGTACTATCTGTGAATGGCCTTAAATAAGCCATGGTCAGCTGTTATTTTGATGATCCAAGGAAATCTCATTACTTTTATATACACATGCCTTTTTTCGTGTTCAGGTAGCGACTATTTACTTTCATGAGGAAAAAGTTGTATAAGATGACATCAATATTGTATGGGCCATTATAACATTCTTTTCAGCCGAATAACTTTGAATGCATTTTTGCCCATCTAAGTTGCAGTATCGGGTTTTAATGTGTTTTTGTATAAAATAAGCTTTCGCATGAGAAAACCAGTAATTTGCGTTTATGACTAGGTCTGACACAAACCGACCCGTACAGTTACAGGAAAAAGGCTAGAAGCTTGCAATTTTGATTTAAGAATAAGAGGGATTGTACTGTCCATGGGGCGAAAACAAAAGCGCTGATCAGCTGTGCAGTTACTGCACAGCTTATTTGCGCCTTTGGTTTCGCCTATGCATGTTGTTTGTTTTCTTACGCGGCGGCTCAAATGTAATCTAAAATTTAAGGAACACCCCGATATAAATAAACTTTTGCATTTTCGTAGCAACAAAACGTAATTGCGAGATTCGTTAGGGCAATGCTTATCGATATAAATATTGTTTTCTATTTCGCATGTTTAGTGATACCCTATATTTTTGTTACTTAGTCCATACAATCAAGCCTATTATATATAAGTATAGTTTTGACGGAAGCTATGCAAGTCATTTTCTTACGATCAGACCAAAGTTTAATATACAGATAAAATGCGTTTCTTTTTCGCATATGTGTTTGCTGTTCGAGAGACATATATACTATTTTCACTTTAATTTGTGGTTCTGGTTCATTAGTGTACATTAGTGATTGAGTTTTATCAAATTCAATTGTGATGGATAGCGCTGATTTATTCCGACACGTTTTGACTACAAAAATTCTTCCCGAGGAGACAATTACTGACTATGAGTTTCGGTTTGACACTGTTTTCTACAATGATGGAGGCTCATATTGTTACTGTAGATGTGCCTATGATCATGAATATTTGTCATACATATCAGAAAGTGGTGATATCGATTGGGAAAAGTGTGACACACTGGTGCAGGCTATTAAGGACGGAAAGTGCCAACACGCTTCTAGAGTTAATAAGAAAAGGTATCTTTCCGAAACAAGGGTTAATGTTTTTCACATCGCAGCGGTTCTCGGTTCTGAGACCTTGTCGCAGCTATTATTGTCAAGAGCGGAAGAAGGGATGGAATTGAAATCAGGAAATATTGAAAGTGGGTTGTTTCGCATGTACCCATTTGGAGTTGCAGCATTGAGAGGTAACGCGAAAGCGGTACAATTGCTGTTTAAAGTTAATACGACTGAAAAAAATCTTCCAGGCGGCTCATTCATAGAACTGAACTCTAGTTATTCATCAGGACAAAGTACAAATAAAGTTTTCGTGTATGCGGTTGAAAAGGACCATAATATATTCCAAATAACAAATAGATCAGTACTTGAGGTTTGCATCGTTAAGGGACATAAAGAAATTGTGAAAATGTTTCTAGAAAATGACTTATGTCAAGATTATGACGGGATAATATATGAACATTTATTCAAGTATAATCTAGCCGATATGCTGGTCCCTGTTTTATCCTGCATCGAGTACAATTTACAATCGGAGTGCGACTGTATATTCAACCAAGATGAATGTATATTTTGTGAACATGTCTATGGTTGGTATAAGCAAGTTAGAACAATTGCAGAATTAGCTGTCATATACAACGTACGAGATATTTTCAATAAATCAATACAGCTGCTATGTGATGCCTCCCTCTGTCCCCAGGAGTGGTCCAGACGTGACATGAAATCATTGTTTGAGATATGTCGTGTTTTCCAAAGAAACGATTTTCAGCAACTATTTTCTGCGAACGAGCGTCAAAATCTATGTACAAAATCTATTTCTGAAACTCAGCTTTTTGACAGTCTCTATCGACTTCTGAAGAAATATACTCTTTCCGGAAATCATATCGAAAGCGTCATGAAACAGATTCAAGGTATTCAAAGAATCGTCAATGCTCCTTTGGGAGATAATATTGGCGACTTGACACCGCTACAGATCTCGATCGAAAACCTAGCCCATGTGTCTGTAGTTAGAACTTTGGTTGATTTGGGGGCCGACATTGACCAAATGATTCATCCAAAGTTTAATTTTGATCCAACATCTCGTTGTACCGGAAAGACTATACTTATGTACATTCTAAGTAAAGATACTGAAATCGTCATGCAGACTTCTGGAATATTTTTTTACAGCTTCAGAGGATTATTAGAGTTACTTTTGTATGAAAATGTGTCTCTAGCATTAAATGATTCTGCGGTGTCGTTATGTCTAAGACGGTATCGGTACCGAATTCTAGACTCAAATTCTCCATTTGCAAGACAGTCAGTTTTGGGATCTGATTCAGACATAATTATCAAAGAAGAATGCCCGGATCGTGAAAGATATAATGGCATACACATTATGGATTCATGCGTTCGGGAGTCTGCATTGTTCTATACGGTTCCGCTTTTGATTGAAGTCGGGTTCAAATACACATTAGCGGATATAGAAGCAGTGCTTTTCACAGAAAAAGAATTGATTAAGGCTAAGGATGAATTAAAACAGCGAGTAGAAGAGACCAATTTTCCTCATTGTATAGTACGAATAGCACCTAACGCTTATGTATCCGAATATCTGAAACAGTGTTTGTCGACACCAAGGTCATTGAAGTTGAGATGTCGAGATGTTTTGAGAAGCCATTATCCAAGACGCCAGATACACAGACTTGTTTCCTGTGTAGATATCCCAGTGATGATACAAGACTTTTTGCTGTTAAAACCGATACTAAACGACAGAGAATTTATGGGATCGAAATGACCCGGGACCGAAACGACACGGGGTCGAATGACCAGGGACCAAAACGACCCGCCAGTCTCTTCACATAAGCATATTTAACTGGCTGTGTTTTTTTGCACCAAAACGGCGTACGCCGCTGTCTCGCCGGTGCCTCCTTCACGCCGTACCGGCCTACGCCGGTCTAAGCCGATCACGTGACCGGCTAAACGGCGCGTTCGAGTAAAAGAGTGCCACCGGCGAATAAAGAAAGTGGTAAAGCCACTCGTATACCAGGGGTTGTAGGTTCGATCCCGGGCTTCTCCAGTCTTTCGGAATAGACTTCCTGTCTCCACATGACCCTAGCTGTTGAGTGGGACGTTAAACACCAAACCAAGCCCCCCCCCCCCCTCCACATACACACACCCCAAAAAGAAATCAATCAGGTTCTCAGGCCCTCCTTTGTCGATTTTGATTGCCTCTCACTGGTCTGATAAAAAAAGCACCCTCATCAGGTCAAGCTCAAAATTTAAATGTCATTATATAATGTTTTACTGACCTAAACACACACTGAATAAAAGGTGGTTTTACCATATCTGAATGTACGAAACTGCATTTAAACTATAGTGTGTATTTGGCCTTGTGATAATGAAATTTTTTGAAATTTATGTGGCTGCATTATAGATAGACAAATTTGTTATTGTCAGAGTTTGGTACTAAATTTGTCGTAAAATATGCAACAAAAATTTTGAAAATCGGCCAGTATATAAAAAAGTTATGCAAGAAATAATTTTTGAATAGGGATTTAACACTGACAGGGGAGACAATTTAGTGAGGCGAACTTTCAGGTCCGGTAACCCTGTTGAATTTATTTGGAAGTTTTTGTCTCTGAAATGTCATTTATGATGTCCAGTAGACATTCAAAACATTTATAAGGAAGTTATCAACTTTTTAAAATTTTCCGGGAAATTAATTACTTCCTTTTCTTGTTGTTTTACTATAGAAAAATCCCTATTCAAAGATGTTTTTGCTTGTAAAATCCTTATTTGTTGACCGTTTTTGAAAGTTTTTGTTGTTCATATTGCGACAAACTAAGAATGATCATCCGATGATAAAAGTATGTGTCTTTTTCTAATTTAAGTGCAAATTCTTCGCGAAAATCCAGTTTCAAAACTTGAAAACCAGACTATAAAACAAACAGCCTAGACTGAAACTAAATTCAACAAATCTGAAACCCCTTATTTTGGCCTTATCCGATTTCCAGACATCACGCTTTTAAAAAAAGCTATTTCTTGTTTGAACAATGACAAATTAAAAACAGTTTCAATTAATCTATTTCAACAGCACAAAATTGGTCACATATGACTGAGCAGTAATAGTTATTTAGGCAATATTTTTACTCAATATGGCATCAATATGGAGTCGGGATTTCAACAAAATGCTGAAAATAAACTTCACAAATTTACCAGGCCATTTTTTGTTTCCCCGCTTCGCCGCTTCCACGCCTTGGTCAAAATTCGGCGATAGCGGCGTACGCCGGTATTGCGCCGATTTGAGCCGCCGGTCACGTGACCTGACCCAATAAAATGCGCTCGCCGTTCGCCGGTCATGTGATCAAAATCAATCGAGTGTCTCGCCGGTTACGGGGCACAACCGGCGTACGCCCGGCGAGACCAAAAAAAACACAGCCACTGTTTAAAATAAAGACATTAGTGGCGACCTTTCGACAAGAACATGCACGCGACGCCCCCCCCCCCCCCCCGCGGCTTTTGCACATCTGCCTTTTATAAGCTCTTTTGCCAAAACACAAGTTCTAAAAGCCCGATTTTTCTACAGAGATTCACTCTGCTCGGTAAGCACTATTTTTTTTTAACTTTGGTCCGCTCTGAAACTCACAATTATTTTAGATTCCACAAAACTTGCGTGTACATACATGTTATTGGGTCCAGCTGTTGAAAATAAACGATGTTGTTAGTTAACGTTACGTTAAAATTTCAAATGACAATATTACAAATACACTTTTTTTTAGGTTGAAAAATGTGTGTTCCAAGGATTCTCACCCTTTTCAACAAAATAACAATGGCTTTTGAAGTTGTAATATATAGTTGAAACGACAGGGGGTCGAACTCTGGAATCGACATGACCCGGGGCCAAAACGACCTTTGATCTAATGACTAGGGACCGAAACGACCCGCCAGCCTCTTCTAATTTATTGTTTAAAGAAATAAGTGACGACCTTTCGACAACAACTTGCACGCGACACCCCCCGGCTCTTGTACTCTGTCGGCCGTTTTATAAGACCGCTCTTTTGCTAAAACACAAGTTCTAAAAGCCCGATTTTTCTACAGACATTCACTCTGATCAGAGAGCACCATTTTTAGCTCACCTGAGCCTAAGGCTCACAAGGTGAGCTTATAGGATGCCCATAGTCCGGCGTTCGTCCGTCCGTCCGTCCGTCGTCAGACCCCAACCATTTTCAAAGTTCTTCTTCTCTAAAACCGCTCGGTCAACCAAAGCAAAATTTCATAGAACACCTCTATAGGAAGGGGGAAAGAAAGTGTACATAAATAATCCTGGTCACATGACCAAGATGGCCGCCATGCCCATATATGGTAAAAACCTTTAAAAATCTTCTCCTCCAGAACCCAAAGGCCTAGGATCTTGAAACTTGGCATGTAGCATTAGGGACTCAAGGTCTACAAAGTATACATAAATCATGACCCTGGGATGACCTTGACCTATTTTACAGCAATGTGAACATAGGTCACTAATGCATTTGAATGGGGAAAACTGTTAAAATGTCATTTAAAGTGAATGACTTGATGGAAAAGGGCAGTAAGACTGAATATTAATGATTCTTAGCAATAATTGAACCCAGGGGCTCATATACCCCACCCCGGGGCAATATGCATGTATATTAGTATAACATTCAAACCTCTTATCCTCTGAAAGCGTTTGGCCAATCAAAGCCAAATTTTATATAAAGCATCTCTAGGATGGTGAAACTAATGTGTATATAAATAATCCAGGTCACATGACCAAGATGGCCGCCATGCCCATATTTGGTAAAAAAGCTTCATAAATCTTCACCAGAATTGGTGGACCGATTTCAACAAAACTTGGCATGAAACATTGATGGGTAAAGTAATACAATGTGTTTATAAACTGACAATTAAGTATTTATACAGAGAAAACATATAGTAAACCGAGTGAGCAGCTATTTCCCGATATGCGGCCAAAAATTTTCATATTTTATCTAAGTTTGGGTAACTGTGGCCACCTATCGGGAAAAAGCTGCTCGCTCGGCTTACTATATGTTTTCTAAGTATAAGTGCATAATTGTCAATATGGTTTTTCCCACCTCGGGTTTTGGAGTGGGAATTTCTTTCTGATTGTGCCTTTTCCTGATCATTGCCTACTTTTACCTTTTCTCAAGTTTCGTGAAAATCAGCCTGCCGGTTTTGGAGAAGAAGATTTTTAAGTGGTTTTTACCATATATGGGCATGGCGGCCATCTTGGTCATGTGACCCGGATTTCGCGATCAAACTTTCGTTTTATGGATGCTCCACATAAAATTTCACTTCGATTGGCCAAGCAGTTTCAGATATGAAGATGTTTGAAAAGTGTTTATGGACGGACAGACCGGCCAAGGCCAAGAGATGACCTTGACCTAAATCAATCACAAACCTTCATCTATTCCATTAGTTGATTGCATCTACCACGCTGCAATCGTTTTAAAAAATCCATAGTTTTCACTTTTTCTTGCCGTAAAATAGGTCAGTGTTAACCCAGGGTCATCATTTTATCAAACTATAATAGGCTGGAGTCCCAGATGCTACATACCAAGTTTCGTGGAAACCGGCCCATCGGTTCTTGAGAAGAAGATTTTTGAAGTGTTTTTACCATATATTGGCGTGGCGGCCATCTTGGTCATGTGACCAAAGTATAGCTATCAAAATTTCAATGCCACTTCCCTTGGAGGCTCCACATAAATTTTCAACTTGATCGGCCAAGCGGTTTCAGAGAAGAAGATTTTTGACATTGTGGACTACGACGACGGACGGCGACGGACGACGGATGGATGCCGGATCATGGCCATCCTATAAGATCATCTTGTGAGCCTTCTGCTCGGCTGAGCTAATACAGGAAGCAATTTCATAAGCCACAACATGGCATAAGTTGAAAATGACACATATCCAACTTCTCAACAAGTCCTCAAGTGCTGTTGATCAGCATTTGTTGCTCACTTTTAGGATCCATTAAACCGCTTGGCCAATCAAAGCCAAATTTTATATGAAGCATCTATAGGAAGGGGGAACCAATGTGTATATAAAAAATTCAGGTCACATGACCAAGATGGCCGCCATTCCCATATATGATAAAAACCCTTCAAAAATCTTCTTCAGAACCGGTGGACCGATTTCAAAGGAAAAACTTGGCATGAAGCATCGATGGCTCAAGCACTACAATGTGTATATAAATCATGATCCTGTGATGACCTTGACCTATTTCAAGGCAAGGTCAACATAGGTCGCCAATGCATTTGAATGGGGAAAACTTTTAAAATGTCATTTAAAGTGAAAGTCTTGCAGTAAATGGGCAGTAGGACTGATTATTTCGAGGCGGTTTCTAACATGTACCCACAATATATGTTTTGAGCCAAAATATTGAAAACACCTTTTTCTGAGCCAAAATATTGAAAATATCTTCTAATTTTCAGGTTTTTACAGCCAAAATATCTTTGTATATTGTATCCATGTGCAAGTTTTCATAATGGGGTATAGTTTCTTTTCGTTTGTGTCTACTGACAGAGAGAGTCCACTCTCTATATTTTAGGATGTATGTCAGTCTTTCATGTAGTCCTCCATGTCTGTGGCACATGAGCTTGAAAGGGGCGTCAAACTTGAAGAGCAAGAAAAAAGAATGAAAAAAAAAAAAAAAAAAAAAAAGAAAAGCGGGATTGGTATGCGACTCGCAGACGGTTAACGACTTGTAGTATTTCCATATATGGGCATGGCGGCCATCTTGGTCATTCCAGAAAAATTTCCAGCCTCTAATCGTCTTCTGTGACTGTACAGCTCGGTTTGTGTTCGACCTGGTCGGAACCCAAACTGTTGGTTTTCTCACGCACATGCTCATATTTTATTCTCGTTATAACACGAATTGGTTAGCTTAAACACAGAAACCATCTTTCACCGGACCTCTAATAATAGCGTAAATATATAGAGGATATTCAAGTTTTTGGAGTGAATATGAGTTTTATTTCATTGAGTGAAGTGAAAAAATTTTATATTTCATGAGTGCCGAAGGCACGAATGAAATATATAATTTTTCACTTCACGAGATGAAATAAAAGTCATATTCACGACAAAAACTTGAATTTTCTTTTTATTATATTGCATGTAGTCATTGTAACGTTGCGCGCTAAAGCATATGACGTCAAAATCTTAAATGACGTCATTACGTCACGTCATTACGTCGCTATTGTGTGTGAACGTTCATTGCGTCAACAATAGCATAGATTATAAAATTTAGTTACGTATAAATTAGAAATTAAACGGTGGAATCGTAATTTGCGTATTCCCGAATCTTATATTTTCACATGTGAAAATATAACTTTTTTTATATTTTCACATGTGAAAATATAAATTTTTCAAATATTGGTTATATTTAATGCATATTTCTCTATATTTCATCACTTGCCATATAATAATATACAATTATTGACTATTGAGTCATTGAATATGATGTGATATCCAACAGAGACTACCAATATTGACCGAGGCGAAGCCGAGGTCAATATTGGTAGTCTCTGTTGGATATCACATCATATTCAATGACTCAATAGTCAACAATTGTTTTATTATATAACACACTTTTTATACAAACATGATAAAAATGATTTAAAATAACTATTTTTATCTGTAAATGAATTAGTGTATACATACAGTTTACATACAGTCCCAGCATGACTGAAAAATGTTCATTGGGACATTAAGTCTAAATTCAAATAAACTAAACAGTAAATATTGTACTTCATCAGCATTACAGCTTGACAGTAATCAATGTACATTTCCAATGACAGAGACTCAGAGAGAGTTCTAAATTTAGTAACATATATTCAATGGGAAAAACCCCAGGTCATAGAATATAACAAAATATGCAATGGGCTGAAAGCATTGTCTGAAATACTGTCTATTTATAGTTATATAATAAAAAAGGTTATGCACCATAAGCATCAAGAAAACATGTCCGTGTAATAAATACCCCCTTCAACCCCACTTTTATATAGCAAAACTGGTGTATGCAGTGGTATACCTATTTTTCTTATGTTTGCTCCAAAACATAGATTGTGGGTACTCGTACCCACAATCAATGTTTTGAGCAAAAATAAGAATAATATCAAAACTTTTCAGCTGAAAATTTTCAAATTTTAAGGATAAAAAAACTATTGCAGGGGCAAGTTTTCATAATTGTAAGTAAACGGCGGCCATCTTGGTCATTCCAGACTGTTGCAATCAGAGCTAATGTCCTGCTCAAAACATCAAGTAATTGTGAGAGCAGAGCTCTTTCTCAAAAGGTGACCATTCAGCTACATAAGCCTTCATAAGGTTTCAAGATGTGTCATTTGAGCCGCCCCTTGGGAAAACCAAAAATCTGCATAGGCGAAAACAAAATCGCAGTTCAGCTTCGCAGTAACTGCAAAGCTGATCAGCGCCTTTGTTTTCGCAACTCGGATAGTACAATTCCTCTTCTACTTAAATCCGAAATTTCAAGCTTCTAGCTCTTTTCTTTGCTTGTACAGCCCGGTTTGTGTCGGGCCTGTTCAGAAACCAAATTGTTGGTTTTCCCACGAGGCCGCTCATTTGTCAACACGTCTATTTCAATTGTAACTGTTTCTTTGTGATCAACAATTTGGAGTTTTTCTTTTCTCATTTTCTTGGCATTCGCATCTTCATTTGTACCGGCAGAGCGCCAAAAGCATCAACAAAATTATATTGAAACAACAATGCTTTATTTTCCATCAATCAAGGAGTGACAAAATATGCTTATTTCAAAGACACATTTTCAGTGAACTTGAGTATGTGAAACTACCCATGAGTTTGATTGCTAGCACTAAAATGAAGCCATAAATAGTTAAGAACTACCTTTTTTTATTTTTATATTTTAGTAGAAAAAAAAAGAAAAAAAATGTGATAACCCTACTGTAACTTCCTGATATTGGAAGTTACAGTACAAATCTGTCAACTGTTTTTCTGTCATACTACAATCTCCTGAAACTTCACTGATAAAAGAGCCGCGACGCGAGAAAACCGGTCTTCGGGGTTTCCGACCAGGTCCGACACAAACCGGCCTGTACAAGCTCAGAAAAGAGCTAGAAGCTTGAAATTTCGGATTTAAGTAGAAGAAGAATTGTACTATCCGAGTAGCGAAAACAAAGGCGCTGATCAGCTTCGCGGTTACCGCGAAGCTGATCTGCGCCTTTGTTTTCGCCTAGGCAAAAATCCGGTTTTCTCACGATGCGGCTATTAAAGTTTTCACATGAAAGATAGTCTAGGTAGATGCAAGGACATTTGTTCTATCATTCTGTTCAACAGAAATATTCCATAAAAAAAAAAAAAAAAAAAAAAAATGATAAAATGCAAGCAATTCATACTAGTAGAAACAAACCAAATGTTAAAATGGGGTTCTAACGTGTACCCACAATCAATGTTTTGAGCAAAAATTTTAAAAATATTGAAAATTTTATGGTGAAATTTTCAATTTTTAACGGCTAAAAAAATCTCTGTCTATTGCATGGGCAAGCTTTCGTAATGCGGCTGACTGTTTTGTTTTTATTTGCAAAGAAATTGTCATTTGAACAACATGAAAATATTCCAAGCAATGCACTGTTAAGCTTGGCCAGCCTGCATGTTGGGCAAAAGAAAATGGGCATGACAAAGCAACAGCTAGTGAAGAACATTTGTAAAACTTTTACTTCATGATACAAAAACGGTAAATTCTAGCACAAAAACTATTAAAGCAAAATACATAAAAATCTGCAAAAAAACTGTCTTGGATGTAATTTTAGTAGATGAGCCATCGCATGGGAAAACAAACAATCTGAATAGGCGAAAACAAAGGCACAGATCAGCTTCGCAGCAAGTGCGAAGCTGATCATGCCTTCGTTTTTGCTACAGGGATAGTACAATTTCTCTTATTTCTAAATCCAAAATTTTTAGCCTCTAACATCTTCTGTGACTGTACAGTCCGGTTTATGACGGACCTGGTTGGAACCCAAATTGTTGGTTTTCTCACGCACAGGCTCAGATATTAGTTACTGTTAAGTTCTCCAATGTTTGGACAATATTTTCTGGATAAACAGAGCAATACCAGATTAAACTGCATTGAAGCAATGTGATCAGGCTTTACACTGTTTGCGTTTTTTGCCTTATCTGTTTTCACTGATGCAACATTTCTAAAACAGTAGTCCTAACATTGGGGTGCCAATGAGTACAAGTTTTTCAACATAATTCATTTGAATAGCAAAGCTGCAAAATGACATCCATGAAGTACAGATATAAAGAACTAAAATTTACTGGAATGATAATTATTATGCATCTGGAATATGTTCAACAATGACTGGTTTTGCCAAACTTTATGGAATGGTTTTGCACTTTCTGAGACCGATTTATCACTCTAATGCACTTTATAGAGTGCAAAACCAGCAATAAAGCTAGAAAAGTATGGATGGGGCATGCATCCTTACATCATTTATCCAGAAACAACCAACACGAATGAAAACAACCAACACAGATGAAATTAATAAGGGATAATAGAGAATAAATACCTGTATGGGAACAACCAGCCATGGATCAAAATGATCTGTGGAAGATGTTCCTAGACATGTATTTGCGACCTATAGCCTTGTATTGATTTTTGTTGGTTGTTCTCAATCATCATTAGGAAAACATGTCCGTGAAATGAATACCCCCCCGCCCCGTAAACTTTTATATAGTAAAACTGGGGTTTGCAGGGGTATACCTATTTTTCTTATTTTTGCTCCAAAACATAGATTGTGGGTACTCGTTAGAACCGCCTCGGCGAGGCGGTTCTAACGTGTACCCACAATCTATGTTTTGGGCAAAAATAAGAAAAATATCAAAGTTTTTCAGTTGAAAATTTTCAGTTTTTAAAGCTCAAAAAATCTCCATTTATTGCATGGGCAAGTTTTCGCAATCGTGTGGGTTGTCTCTAAATAACCAGTATGATCGCACTGAAACTATGAGCTAAACATAAGACTTGCCAACTTAAAATAAATGTTATCTTTTGCCCACAGATTCCTTCTTCCTACATGTAATTTGGCCTGCCATCTTGATTTTCTATACATTGAAAAAATTCTGTATAGTACAAGATGACCAATTTTCTAATTCTAATTAGAGCCTTTGAAAAATTATGAACAAAGTTGGTTATGTGGGCCATTTTTTTGTGGGGTGTAAAAGCTGTACAATGCTGTCATGGTTAGCCAAATTCACAAGCAACAAGCCCTTGTATCGATATTTTGTACCTTACCCTTTGTACAACTTTGCTCTGTCCGAAAACTTGTCCATGCAATATACAGAGAATTTTTTCAGCTGTAAAAATTGAAATTTCATTGAAAAGATTTTGATTTTTGTAAATATTTTTGCTCAAACAATACATTGTGGGTACACGTTAGAGGGTACCCACAACGTATGTTTTGAATAAAAAAAATAAGAAAATAAAGTTTACGCCTACAAACCCCAGTTTTTTTTTTACATATTATGGGGGCGTTTAAGGGGGTATACATTACATGGACATGTTTTCATGATGGCCACTGCCAAATAACCATGCATATCTATGAATAAGTACTGAAAAAAATAACAACATAAATACAACAACTATATCCAGATAAAAAATCAACAATTTTCTCAAAAGAGATATAAATAACCAGCTGTATGTCAAAAATATCTTGGATACTGTTTATCGGAATTCCCCAATCCATTGGATATGTCACCATGAAAATAAATTAAGTAGCACAAAATTTCAACAATGTATAAGACACATAATTATAATGACAAAAGTTTCTCTTTCAAAATAATACATAATAATAATTAACAAGGTCTTGTCACGAGAAAATGTAGTGTGTTTTAAGCTATGCTGAAAATCTAATGAGACAAGTTCACACCATCACGTTAACATGCCTGTGTAATGTATACCCCATTAAACCCCACTTTTATGTAGCAAAATTGGGGTATGCAGGGGTATATCTATTTTTCTTATTTTTGATCCAAAACATAGACTGTGGGTACTCGATAGAACCATCTCGCCGAGGCAGTTCTAAAGTGTACCCACAATCAATGTTTTGAGCAAAAATGAGAAAATTATAAAAAAAAAACTAGAATTTGTTTTCTATGTGAAAACTGATGTCTCCCCCCTTTCTAAGTGCATGTCCAAAATATGCAAGCAAGAGTTATAGTTCTTGTGCATCACATATCCTGTCATTCTGTTTAATAAGTGTATAAGGTTTCATTGAAATATCTCGTTTTTTTTTAGTTATAGAGCAGACACGAACTTGTATGGAAAATAATAAAAGGGAAATAACTCCAAAAATACAAAAGCAAGAGTTGTGCTTGACACATCATCTCATTGTGCTTTATAAGTGTTCCAAGTTTCATTAAAATATCTCTTACCCTTTTACCCTTTTTTAGCTATAGAGTGAACAAGAAATTATATGGAAAATAATCAAAGGGAAATAACTTCAAAATTACACATGCAAGAGTTATAATTCTTGTGCATGACACACTGTCTCACTGTGCTTTATAAGTGTACTAAGTTTCATTGAAATATCTCTTATGATTTTTGAGTTATAGTGCGGACACAAAATTGTATGGCAAATAATAAAAGGAAAGTAACTCCAAAGATATGAAAGCAAGAGTTATGGTTCTTATGCATGACACATCGCCTCATTGTGCTTAATAAGTATACCAAGTTTCACAGAAATATCTCGTATGGTTTTTGAGTTATAAAGCGTACACGAAATTGTATGGAAAATGAACAAAGGGAAATAACTCCAAAGATATGAAAGCAAGAGTTATAGTTCTTGTGCATGACACATCGTCTCATCATGCTTTATAAGTGTATCAAGTTTCATTGAAATATCTTTGTAGGTTTTCGAGTTATAGAGCGGACAGGATTTGTGACGGACAGACGGATGGACGGACAGACGCACGGGGAAAAATAATATGTCTCCCTTCCCTTCGGGAGGAGACATAATTCTACTTAATCTTTTAAATTTTTACTGAAAACATCTCTGTTTATTGCATGGGCAAGTTTTCGTGATGCTAGAGATTTAAGACTGTTTCATGGCATCAAAAACAATAACACCAGTTTTGAAGGGACAACCAATGCAACTGAGAACAACCAATGCATAAGTGACAATAGGGATTAAATATCTGTTTTAGAACAACTTGCCATAGAACATTTTGCTATGTGGTGAGTTGTTCCCAGACAGGGGCCAGTTGTTCAAAATTACTGATAATGTTAGTTAACGATTCATTAATAAAATTTTAAATGATACACTGTTATTTTTTGTTAACATTTTTTCAACAAAAAATAACAGTGTATTTGCTTAGGTAGTCGGCTTTTACTTAAAGGTCATATCCAAAGGTTTTGATTCTGTAAAAGTGAAGAAGACATTGATAAAAGACATTGATAAAAGAAACTGATTGCCGAAAACCTCACCAAATTATCATGACTGGTTCCGGAGATAGCTTTATATGTAATTTGGCTTTTTATCTCATGAATATTCATGAGTTCCACTATAGCACATAGGAAAATTTTGAATATCATTCAAACAAACAACTAAAACAAACAACTTATCATTTGAAAATAAAAATTCACCATTTATACATCTTATTGTTTCAGTTTCAAAACTTTTAATCATCATTTAAGTGAATTATTTTGGTTTTTAATTTTTTCACCAAGGGAGACTACTCTCACATGAATATAATGTTCTTATTCAAATACGGTCCCATATCTTTTGAGCTGATGGATATATTAAGGTTCAGTTTTCAATTAACAAGCCCAAAGAACAAATGTGATCAGGAGACAAAGAATAAAAAGGTTCTGAAATAACTTTAATATATCCCCTTTAACGAGTTGGGGTCTTAATGATGACAATGATATTAAGGTAACAAAGTTTGAACAAATGGCCCCTGTTTGAGAACAACTTGCCCCAGAACATTTTGATATGTGGTGAGTTGTTCCCAGACAGGAATGGTGTTTGCATCATACAACCTTGTACTGATTCCACTGCACTGACTGTTTCAAGATAACCGGTGTAGTTTGGAATAATCTGCATTAAAATTAGTGACTTTCTCGTTCTACACTTACAGATAATTAACTCATGGCAAGGATTATATTATTTGAGCCAGATTTTTGCCTATGCGAAAACAAAGGCGCAGATCTGCTTCACAGTAACTGCGAAGCTGATCAGTGCCTTTCTTTTTACTACACTGATAGTATAATCCCTCTTCTTCTTAAATCAAAAATTTCAAGCTTCTAGCTGGGCTTGTACAGCTCAGTTTGTGTCAGACCTGGTCTGAAACCCAGAAGACTGATTTTCTCGCGTTAGGGCTCATTTGTGAATATGAATAAATCAAATTCTTCAAAGTAATTTGTTGTGTGAAACAATAACAGTTACTAAGTACAACTTGGCACACATATTAACAAATGTTTCTTTGTATGTATCAAACTAAGTTCACATAAAAGTACTTAACAAGAATATATTGTTTTAGTTAGAATATGCTGTCTTATGTTTTAAATATAAGACAAATTAATTTTAGCACCCTAAGTGATGTTAAGGCTAATTGAGCCGCGTCGTGAGAAAACCGGATTTTTGCCTATGCAAAAACAAAGGCGCAGATCAGCTTCGCAGTAACTGCGAAGCTGATCAGCGCCTTTGTTTTCGCTACTCGGAAAGTACAATTCCTCTTCTACTTAAATCCGAAATTTCAAGCGTCTAGCTCTTTTTTGAGCTTGTACAGGTCGGTTTGTGTCGGACCTGGTCGGAAACCCCGAAGACCGGTTTTCTCACGTCACGGCTCAATTGGTCAAGGCAAGTCTTTGGTTTCCTACACCTACGTTGACACAACAAAAACGTGTAACAAATTAAAAAATTAATTTCAGACGGTTTTTCAAAATGCACAATTCAATTCTATATTTTTTCGCTGCTTATGCGAAAACAAAGACGCTGATCAGCTGTGCAGTAACTGCACAGCTAATCAGCACATTTATTTTCCCAAAACATTACAATTTCTGTTCTTTTCAAATCCTAGTCATGCCACAAAACCGATGGGATGATAGACATTGAATACAACAGAGCCATGGTATCCCGGTCTACTTAACTCCAAGATAACAATCTTCTAGACTTCTTCTGGAACTGTACAGACTGGTTTGTGTCAGATGTAGTCATGTTGCGGCTCAAAAGCATATATCAGTTCTACCAAAGTCTCTGTGTAACTTCTTCTAGAGAGAATTAATTTGGGTAAAACTTCTTTGCTTTTAAGGAAAAAAAATATTCCTCCACACGTTATGTATCTTCTCAAGAATTTCAATGAACAAGAAAAAAAGACAAAAAATATTAAAAACAAACATTAAAAAGTACAGCTCCTTTTAAATGGACTTCCTATATCTACCATTCTGCACAGGGTGTGCAACATACAAATACAAGTACTTTATTCTTAGGTAAATTATTTTAAGATTTTGTAAGATGACATCAAGATCAAAACACATGAGCCGCTTCATGAGAAAACCAACAATATGGTATCCGAACAGGTGTGACAGAAACCAAGTTGTACAAGCACAGAAGGCTAGAAGCTTTAAATTTTAGATTTAGAAAGTAGAGGAATTGTACTACCGTGTAGCGAATACAAGGCGCTGATACCGCGAAGCTGATCAACATCTTTGTTTTCCCATATGCAGATTGTTGGTTTTCTCCTGGGGTGGCTGATATGGTATGTTGAACCCCCTGCCAGAAAGCCTCCATTATTCTAAACAATGTTCTGACTAGATATGTTCTGTTTCCTACTCGTTAACATTTGAGCCACCTCGTGGGAAAACCAACAATGTGGTTTCCGAACAGGTCGGACACAAACCGGTCTGTACAGCTACAGAAGCAGGCTAGAAGCTTGAAATTTTGGAGTTAAGTAGAGGAGGAATTGTACTATCCGAGTAGCGAAAACAAAGGCGCTGATCAGCTTCGCGGTTACCGCGAAGCTGATCTGCGTCTTTGTTTTCGCATATGCAGATTGCTGGTTTTCTCATGGGGCGGCTCAATTCACATGGGAATACTGTAAGTTCTAAAATATTTACGTGACTTTTATTTTGTAAATTGTCGTTTTAGGAATTTTTAGCGAATTCTAAAATTCGCAAGCAAGTTCTCAAATTCAGTCCATAAAGTTTAAAGTAAGTCTTTATTAGCAAGAGAAAATTTAAGGTGTCACAAATATTTCCAAACTTACAGTTTTAAATGAGCCACGTCATGAGAAAACCAACAATCTGCATATGCGAAAACAAAGGCGCAGATCAGCTTCGCAGTAACTGTGAAGCTGATCACTGCCTTTGTTATCGCTACACGGATAGTATAATTCCTCTACTTTCTAAATCCAAAATTTCCAGTCTCTAGCCATCTTCTGTGCTTGTACAGCTTGGTTTGTGTCAGACCTGTTCGGAAACCACACTGTTAGTTTTCTGGTAAAGCGGCTTAAATAATCTATTATTCTATTTAGATCAATTAAAATATCACCATAAAAATATCAGATTAATTAGCACACTTACACAGTTATTTTTACTACACGATAAGTAAGAACACAATTTAAAAATCTCAACACATATGTATAACTATTTACAGGACACTGACATAACAATTTGAATATGCATTGTCAAAGTCCCAAATATATAAGGTGTGTAAATGGAATGATACATGTTTCGCAAAGTTGGGATTATTTATCACTCTGATATGTTAGTAATACGACTGCAAAAGCCATTTTTGGTTTGACCAAAATTTTCTTCGTTTGTCACCTCAGGTGCAACATCTAGATATAGAGCACAACATATAAGTTGTTTCTTAAATAATACATGGAAATGACTTATAATGTTCCAAACAGATGAAATCTACATAATTCCAACAAAACACTAAACCTAGTTAAATTTTTCAATTTAAGATCTACCATTTCCCCCCCCCCCCCCCAAACATTCCAAACTTATTACATGTTCTTAAAATCACTATAGATTATGGCATGATTAAATTAATGTTGGAGTTTAACATCCTACCAACAGACAAGGTCTTACATACATATATGGGACCTCTGTTCAAAGCCCTCTCATTACCAAAACTTGCCCATGCAATATACAGAGATTTTTTCACCTGTAAAAATTAAAAAATTTCATGAGAAAAAGTTTGATATTTTTCTTATTTTTGCTCAAAACATAGATTGTGGGTACACGTTAGAACCGCCTCGCCGAGGCGGTTCTAACGAGTACCCACAATCTATGTTTTGGAGCAAAAATAAGAAAAATAGGTATACCCCTGCAAACCCCAGTTTTACTATATAAAAGTGGGGTTTAAGGGGGTATATATTGCACGGACATGTTTTCCTGATGTGTAAGACCGGATAAACTCAGGATTGAACTCATGGCCCTTGGTTTGCAAATCAAGTGGCAACCGCTATCCAATGTTGCATTAACATAGCACCATTAGTCAATTATCTTTACTTATTACCATGTCCACCTGTAAATATCTTATCATCAATATCATCGCTTGGAAAATAATTTAACTGTCATGTACTAGTACCAAAATCTCTACTACAAGTCATGTTTACCTCTGAATATAAATGCTTCAAAATAACATACAGTCTTGAAACGACAACAACAAAAAATAAGCTTAAAAAATGTTACAGCATATAGTCTCAATTGTCTAAACGGAACACAACACAAACAATTAAATCATACATACTTGAAAGCCCTAAACGCTGTAGGTTTATTTTCAACATAATTTTATATTCAAAACTCTTCATCACAAATATTATTCTATTGACGAACTTAGCATATATTTAAATGAAATTGTATGTGAAATCATTCAAAATATGAGCCGCCTCATGGGAAAACCAACAATCTGCATAGGCGAAAACAAAGACGCAGATCAGCTTCGCGGTAACCGCGAAGCTGATCAGCGCCTTTGTTTTCGCTACTCGGATAGTACAATTCCTCTTCTACTTAAACCCGAAATTTCAAGCTTCTAACTTTTTTCTGTGCTTGCACAGGTCGGTTTGCGTCAGACCTGTTCGGAAACCACATTGTTGGTTTTCCCACAAGGTGGCTCAAATATTGATCTATTGACAAACTTAGCATATATGCTAAGTTTGTCAATAGATCAATATTTGAACCGCCTCATATATATTTAAATGAAATTGTATGTGAAATCATTCAAAATATGTAAAATAACTAAGGATTTCTTACAGATCTGCATATATAAGACTAGAATCTACCAATATCACATTGAATCTACAACATTAGATTGTTTGTTTGCTTTTCCTTTTGAAAATAGCACTAGACCTTACATTTGATGCATATAATGTACTTAAACATATGAGCCTGTGCGTGTGAAAACCAACAATTTGGGTTCCAACCAGGTCCAACATAAACCTGGCTGTACAGTCACAGAATATGGTTAGAGGCGGGAAATTTTGGATTTAGAAAGTGGAGGAATTGTACTATCCGTGTAGCGAAAATAAAGGTGCTGATCAGATCAGCTTCGCAGTTACTGCGAAGCTGATCTGCACCTTTGTTTTCGCCTATGCAGATTGTTGGTTTTCCCATGCAGCGGCTCATATAGTAGCTCATACTGTAACTTCGGAACTGATTGTGAATGTTAATTTTCACTAATAATTGTGATTTTGCTGCCTCAGGAATTCAAATTCATTGCTAATAAACTTTGTCTTTATAGACTGCATGTATTTTCTCTTTCGAAACACCAAAATTTCTAAAGGACTATGGTCGATAAGGCCCATTTTCGGCCTCACCAATTGACAAAAATCCCAAATTCTTATTAAATTAATAATTTTCTTACAACTGAAAGATATTATGCTACAGTCTATAGAGAAACATGTAAAAAATTTCCATCAAGCACCTGGTGTTGCCATGGTAACCATAAAAAACTCAGGTGAAATGGCGATTTTCATCATTTTTCTCTCATTTTCCATTCCTTGAATGGATATTTTAATATCACACCACCAGAGAACCAACACAAAACTTTGCATACTGGTAAATCAAGATTTTACATAGATTTACTTAACACTGAAGTATGGTGTGTTGTTGTATTTTTTTATTCAAAGCTCCAAAACTAGCAGAAAAATTGTTTAAAATCCTGAAAAATAGCATTTTCTCGCTTTTGCCAGTATCTCCATGGCAACGGATGACATGCAAACAGATGTTTGAGCATACATTTTGTTACTATGGCATATCGCCTTTGTAATGTGTGTGGAATCTACATAAAATATATAACTTCATATTTTCAGAAAATTTGAGGCCAAAAAAGCCTCTTAAAGACTTCAGCCCTTTACAGTTTATGATATGCATCTTTTCAATGCTTAATTTACTATAATACAACCTTTGGCTTTTATACTATATCAGATCAAACAAGTGAGCAAATGGCAAATAAAATTCTTAAAATTTGAGAAACAAACATAAATATAGATCTTAATCTTACTAAAAATCTTAATATGAATAAATCTACACCTTTCTGGTGATATCATGAAACTATGGCATGTAATGTTTTTTTTTAATTGAATGAATGAATGTGATGAACACAGATGAGTTGATGATTTACATTATTCTGAAGATTATTAACTAGAGAACCTCTATTTAACCCATATTTGACAAATGTATTTCCCCATCCTTATCATTTGGGTGAGTCCACTTTCATTTGTAGGGGCGTCAGGAGTGTTTTTTTAAATTTTATTCAATTTTTCGATGAAAATTCTCTAAGCAAACAGAATAGCCCCAGATGGGACGCCGCGTTCTGTGCGTCCCATCTGGGGCTACTCTGTTTGCCTATGTCCCATAAAAGGGATGCCAGGCTTAAATGAGTTAAGGTTTCCAACCGCATAAGGAAGTTATAAAACCTTTTCCATTCTCAACTCAAGAACGCTTGAATTTGAACTGCACAGAAATTGACATTAACATCGATGTAAGCTACCATATTCATTCTTATTAGTGCACATGCTCCAATAAGCACACGCCCAAGTTGTTTCTGTGTTGTTTTCATTTACAGTGTGTGCTAATTGGAACAACATTTTGTTACCTATACTTTAAGTAATTTTGAAAAGTTAAGCACACTGTGCGCCAATAAGAATGAATACAGTATAATTTATAAATTTTGGGTGGTTTGCAATATTATTAAGTCAGGATGAACATTTATCACCAGACATTCACTGGACCAGGACCAAGAGATCAAGCACTCTACATCTTGGAACTTGTAACCACTAGGATGCAGGGCAAATACCATATAAACTAAACCACTGCGGCAAGTAGCTATTATGGGGGATAGAAACGTTTTATGATCTAAAGGCTATATGTGGATAACCCCTTGGACAATTTTCTTGTAGTTGGGTCCACATGCCTGCTTTCATCTGTGCGTCCAAAGTTTGTCATGTCCACTTCAGGGTTCTACAATGAGAAGAGCATGCTTCTTTCGTGTTATTTTCACCGCCCCGGGTTGGAGACCTTGGGCACCTTGTTGGAATGAAACCTGCACTGTCGAACTACCAAACTGACTGCTACACCTGAGGAGAAAGATACAACATGTACTTAATAGTATTAGAAGATTTTGTATGTTTGTTTGAAATGATGTTTAACATCCCAGTCATAAGTCATGGTCATGTCAGGATGTGGCCTACATTTTATGGGACTTTTGTGCAACATTAGGATGTCATGACACACAAAATGTGCTTGAAAAATAACCACCAAAGTAAACCAAAAAGGCTTATATGTATGGATGGCTTGACTTGAAACCACTTTTCCTCGGCAAGCTCAGACCTGAGCGGTTAACCAGTAATCAGGTGGTCAGTCAGTAGCATATAAGCTTTGCCTGGAGGCACTATCAGCCCATCTATTTCTTTAGGCCGCATTGGGCAGGGCCCATTATTAGAAGATACAATTTCATGTACATGTACTTTTGAATAATGCACAATTTATGCATGAACAAACCCATGTGTCGGCATTGATACAAGTGGTGTTGTGCTTCTATACAGGTTCTCAAAACTGCTCAAATATTAATACAGCCCCTGTCTGGATGGGCTCAAATGAGCCGCATCATGAGAAAACTAACAGTGTGATTATAGAACAGGTTCAACAAAGACCGAGCTGAACAAGCACAGAAGATGGTCTGAGACTGGAAAATTTGGATTTAGAAAGAAGACGAATTGTACTATCCATGTATCGAAAACAAAAGTGCTGATGAGCTTCATAGTTACTGTGAAGCTGCACTGCGCCTTTGGTTTTGCATTTGAAAATTGTTGGTTTTCTCATGGTGCGGCTCATTTTATGAGCATACAACAAAACATTAGTCAATATCACCCACAGTGCGAAGCAGTTTCAATAGAAACTTACTGAGGAGCTACTTCTATTTCTGGCAGCCTCTGTGTGAGGTTTTTCACAACCAAGCTTGCCTTTGTTGCCATTTCTATGATGTGATCATTGATGACTATTAAATCTCCTTTCTTGGCAAAACTGTCGCCGTTGTCGGGCTGTAAGGTAAAAGGGCATGTGCGTGAGAAAACCAACAATTTGGGATTCTGACCAGGTCCGACATAAACCGGCCAGTACAGTCACAGAAGATGGTTAGAGGCTGGAAATTTGGATTTAGAAAATAGAGGAATTGTACTATCTATATAGCGAAAACGAAGGCGCTGATCAGCTTCACAGTTACTGTGAAGATGATCTGCGCCTTTGTTTTCGCCTATGCAGATCGTTAATTTTCCCATTTTCCCATAGATTAATACAGGGCAACCTCATTATAACGCCATCTTTGGGGTCCACGGAAACAGACCATGTTATAAGTGAACCGTGTTATAATGAGGTTATTTACAATAGACATATAACAAAATAATTAATTTGGGAGCCATGACATGGCCGTGTTTTATTGAAAACCGCACTATCGTGAGGCGCGTTATAATGAGGTTGAACTGTACAGAAGCCTAAAAAGGTTATGAAGAGGTCAATGCATTGCAAAACATCACAACTTACTTTTGCTTAGTTCAGTGAAGGCCAGCATTCATGTTAGCTATCCAATCTGCCCTAATGTTACAGCAAAATATAGAGATCCACAAGCTTTTTTCATGCATAATGTTTTTACACTATGCTGTAAACATTATTTTCAACAAAATTTTCAACAGAATAGTTGTGAAAATGCAAGAATAACGATCAAACATGCTGATATCAATGCTTTAAACTTTGCCAATGCTTTTGAAAGCCTGCTGCCCTCGGGCTCAAACAACTTTGAGCGTCCAATTAATTCTTCTTTAAATATGAAAAATACACTAAGTGCAAGTAAAAATCATCATCAGGATAACATTTGTGATATATACCCCCTTTTACCCCACTTTTATATAGCAAGTTGTGGTATGTAGGTGTATATCATTTTTTCTTATTTTTGCTCCAAAACATATCTGTGGGTACTCGTTAGAACTAACTCGGCGAGGCGGTTCTAACATGTACCCACAATCTATGTTTTGAGCAAAAATAAGAAAAATATACAAAAAAAATTCAACTGAAAATCTTTCAATTTTTACAACTTAACAAAAACCTGTATATTGCATGGGCATGTTCCATGATTACCTTCTTCAGATGGAACACAGCTAGCTTATCTTGGAATGGGCTAAGTGATATCTTGTCTATAAATTCCATAGGTATCCTATTCTTCAGTGCCATTGTTCTATGGTCTATTACCAACAGAGCTTGACTAGTCATAACTACCAATTGTTGAACCGGCTGAAATTATGATGATCATCATTAATGTATATATATACTGTCTATGAATTCCCATAGGTATCCTATTCTTCAGTGCCATTGTTCTATGGTCTATTACCAACAGAGCTTGACTAGTCATAACTACCAATTGTTGAACCGGCTGAAATTAAGATGATCATCATTAATATAAAGATATACTGTCTATAAATTCCATAGGTATCCTATTCTTCAGTGCCATTGTTCTATGGTCTATTACCAACAGCGCTTGACTAGTCATAACTATCAATTGTTGAACCAGCTGAAATTATGATGATCATCATTAATATATATATATACTGTCTATAAATTCCATAGGTATCCTATTCTTCAGTTCCATTGTTCTATGGTCTATTACCAACAGAGCTTGACTAGTCATAACTACCAATTGTTGTACAGGCTGAAATTATGATGATCATCATTAATGTATATATATACTGTCTATAAATTCCATAGGTATCCTATTCTTCAGTTCCATTGTTCTATGGTCTATTACCAACAGAGCTTGACTAGTCATAACTACCAATTGTTGTACAGGCTGAAATTATGATGATCATCATTAATGTATATATATACTGTCTATGAATTCCCATAGGTATCCTATTCTTTAGTGCCATTGTTCTATGGTCTATTACCAACAGAGCTTGACTAGTCATAACTACCAATTGCTGAACCGGCTGAAATTAAGATGATCATCATTAATATAGTGATATCTTGTCTATAAATTCCATAGGTATCCTACTCTTCAGTGCCATTGTTTTATGGTCTATTACCAACAGAGCTTGACTAGTCATAACTACCAATTGCTGAACAGGCTGAAATTATGATGATCATCATTAATATAGTGATATCTTGTCTATAAATTCCATAGGTATCCTATTCTTCAGTGCCATTGTTCTATGGTCTATTACCAACAGAGCTTGACTAGTCATAACTACCAATTGCTGAACCGGCTGAAATTAAGATGATCATCATTAATATAGTGATATCTTGTCTATAAATTCCATAGGTATCCTACTCTTCAGTGCCATTGTTTTATGGTCTATTACCAACAGAGCTTGACTAGTCATAACTACCAATTGCTGAACAGGCTGAAATTATGATGATCATCATTAAAATAGTGATATATTGTCTATGAATTCCATAGGTATCCTATTCTTCAGTGCCATTGTGCTATGGTCTATTACCAACAGAGCTTGACTAGTCATAACTACCAATTGCTGAACAGGCTGAAATTATGATGATCATCATTAATATAGTGATATACTGTCTATAAATTCCATAGGTATCCTATTCTTCAGTGCCATTGTGCTATGGTCTATTACCAACAGAGCTTGACTAGTCATAACTACCAATTGCTGTACGGGCTGAAAGTATGATGATCATCATTAATGTAGTGATATACTGTCTATAGATTCCATAGGTATCCTACTCTTCAGTGCCATTGTTCTATGGTCTATTACCAACAGAGCTTGACTAGTCATAACTACCAATTGCTGTACAGGCTGAAATTATGATGATCATCATTAATATAGTGATATACTGTCTATGAATTCCCATAGGTATCCTATTCTTCAGTGCCATTGTTCTATGGTCTATTACCAACAGAGCTTGACTAGTCATAACTACTAATTGTTGAACCGGCTGAAATTATGATGATCATCATTAATATAGTGATATACTGTCTATAAATTCCATAGGTATCCTATTCTTCAGTGCCATTGTTCTATGGTCTATTACCAACAGAGCTTGACTAGTCATAACTACCAATTGCTGTACAGGCTGAAATTATGATGATCATCATTAATATAGTGATATACTGTCTATGAATTCCCATAGGTATCCTATTCTTCAGTGCCATTGTTTTCGATGGTCTATTACCAACAGCGCTTGACTAGTCATAACGACCAATTGCTGCACTGGCTGAAATTAAGATGATCATCATTAATATAGTGATATCTTGTCTATGAATTCCCATAGGTATCCTATTCTTCAGTGCCATTGTTTTCGATGGTCTATTACCAACAGCGCTTGACTAGTCATAACGACCAATTGCTGCACGGGCTGAAATTAAGATGATCATCATTAATATAGTGATATCTTGTCTATGAATTCCCATAGGTATCCTATTCTTCAGTGCCATTGTTCTATGGTCCATTACCAACAGAGCTTGACTAGTCATAACTACCAATTGTTGAACCGGCTGAAATTATGATGATCATCATTAATGTATATATATACTGTCTATGAATTCCCATAGGTATCCTATTCTTCAGTGCCATTGTTCTATGGTCCATTACCAACAGAGCTTGACTAGTCATAACTACCAATTGTTGAACCGGCTGAAATTATGATGATCATCATTAATGTATATATATACTGTCTATGAATTCCCATAGGTATCCTATTCTTCAGTGCCATTGTTCTATGGTCTATTACCAACAGTGCTTGACTAGTCATAACTACTAATTGTTGAACCGGCTGAAATTATGATGATCATCATTAATATAGTGATATACTGTCTATAGATTCCATAGGTATCCTATTCTTCAGTGCCATTGTTCTATGGTCTATTACCAACATAGCTTGACTAGTCATAACTACCAATTGTTGAACTGGCTGAAATTATGATGATCATCATTAATGTAGTGATATACTGTCTATGAATTCCCATAGGTATCCTATTCTTCAGTGCCATTGTTTCCGATGGTCTATTACCAACAGCGCTTGACTAGTCATAACCACCAATTGCTACACGGGCTGAAATTAAAATGATCATCATTAATATAGTGATATCTTGTCTATGAATTCCCATAGGTATCCTATTCTTCAGTGCCATTGTGCTATGGTCTATTACCAACAGTGCTTGACTAGTCATAAATACCAATTGTTGAACCGGCTGAAATTATGATGATCATCATTAATGTATATATATACTGTCTATAAATCCCTTAAGGTATCCTATTCTTCAGTGCCATTGTTCTATGGTCTATTACCAACATAGCTTAATAGTCATAACTACCAATTGCTGAACTGGCTGAAATTATGATGATCATCATTAATATAGTGATATACTGTCTATAAATTCCATAGGTATCCTATTCTTCAGTGCCATTGTGCTATGGTCTATTACTAACAGAATTTAACTAGTCATTACTGTAAAGGCTGAAATTATGGTGAAAATACATCATTAATATAGCAATATCATGTCTATGAATTTCATAGACATGATAATACAATATTGGTGATGTTTATCATAGCAACTGCAATGAAAATCACACAGATGTAGAAACTTTTTTTCTGAAATGTTGATTTATTAAAAAAAAGCAAATTCTATTTTGAAACAAGTAGCCCAAGGGCAACGATCGCTCACCTGAGAGTCAACAAGTATAGTCACTGGACAAAGTGTTGTTTTTTTCCATATATGGGTATGACGGTCATCTTGGTCAAGTTTCAGGCCTATGGCTGCAATGGTTTCCATAGGATCATTGGTCCTGTAAATGCTTACCCGAGACCTAGTTGTCACTTTTTCCCATGTTTCCATGTTTTCCTATGTTTCCAAAATCGACCTTTACCTACATTAATCACATACCTTCATCTACTCTATCAGTTGTTTGCATCTATCACTTTTCAGGTCTCAGGCTGCAATAGTTTTCAAAAAATAACATTTTAAAAGCTGATGGGCTCCTGGGGTCCATTTTTTCAGAATCATTAAATTTCAGTCTTACTGCCCATTTCCTGCAAGACTTTCTGTTAAAATGACATTTTAAACGTTTTTCCCATTCAAATGCATTGACAACCTATGTTGACCTTGCCACACAACAGGTCAAGGTCACCACAGGGTCATGTTTTATATATACATTGTAGTACTTGAGTCATCCATACTTCATCCAAAGTTTCGTTGAAATCGGTTCACCGGTTCTGGAGAAGAAGATATTTTAATGGTTTTTACCATATATGAGCATGGCTGCCATCTTGGTCATGTGACCTGGATTATTTATATATACATTGGTTCCCACTTCCTATAGATGCTTCATATAAAATTTGGCTTTGATTGGCCAAATAGTTTCAGAGAAAAAAAATCTTTGAAACGTGTGTATGGATGACAGACCGGCCAAGGTCAAGAGATGACCTTGACCTAAATTAATCATATACCTTAATTTAATCCATTAGTTGTTTGCATCTACCACTTTTCAGATCTCAGGCTGCAATAGTTTTCAAAAAATAGCCAATTTCCACTTTTCCCATTATAAGTCTATGGAAACTTAAAGTTACCATAGCAACCAGAGTTCTTATCTGACTGGAATAAAAAACATAAATTATGTAGAGGCTACTGTCAGGAACATGTATACAAAGTACAGGATTCATCCACTTGACAGTTTCTGAGGAGAAGATTTTTGAATGTTTTTTTTTTTGTTTTTTTTTTAAATTTTGCCCTTTATGGGGCCCCAGCAACCAATCAAAATAAAGGATTAGGACAAAACTCGCAAGAAACGTCAAACACTACTCAATACACATTTCTGCAAAAACAAAATTCAAGTGTCTGCAATTTTAGCGGAAAAATAGCCGATTTCCACTTTTCCCATTATAAGACTATGGAAACTTTAAGTTGCCATAGCAACCAGAGTTCTTATCCGCCTGGAATAAAAAACACAAATTATGTAGAGGCCACTGTCAGGAACATGTATACAAAGTATAGGCTTCATCCCCTTGACAGTTTTTGAGAAGAAGATTTTTGAATGTTTTTCGAAATTTTGCCCTATATGGGGCCCCTGCAACCAATCAAAATGAAGGATTAGGACAAAAGTCACATGAAACGTAGAGGACTACTCAATAAACATTTCTGCAAAAACAAATTCAAATATCTCAAACAAGACAGCAAAAATAGGCAATTTTCACTTTTCTCCATTATAAGTCTATGGGAAGCATAAGTTGCCATAGCAACCAGTGTTCATATCCGATCAAGATAAAAAACACAAACTTTCGTTCCCCCTACCCATGGATGCTCCACATAAAACTTGGCTTTGATCGGCCAAGCGGTTTCAGAGAAAAAGATCTTTGAAAATGTTAACGGACGGACGCACGCACGGACGCGGGCTCGACTACCATACTATAAGCTCCCCATGAGCCTTCGGCTCAGGTGAGCTAAAAATGAAATGAATAATAAAATACATGTGCATCAGGAAATGCCAAAGGCCGCAATTTGAGACAGAAACCAGAACAGTCGCTTTCTTGACCGTACCACTGTTCACGCATCATTTAAAAACAGAGTACATGTACATTCTTATCTCAGTATTCCTTTCTCCTCTTTTTCACAAAAAATATCACTCCAAAAATAACCATGTGATCTGAATTACTGTTACAAGCTGTAACAAAACAAAATGCAGGTACCTTTCCATCAGCTCTATTAACTTTGTGAACTAGGTCGGCAAACACAAGGCTGACGTCATGTGTAAGGTTGTTAATTTTCTTCCATTTCTGATTCTGTCGCAGGTTTAGGTAGTCTCCCTTGAACTCCACACCGACACTGTATAAAACAAAGTCAAAACCTATCTATTATATGAGCCTGTGCATGAGAAAACCAACAATTTGGGTTCCGACCAAGTCTGACACAAACTGGGCTGTAAAAGCACAGAAGATATTACAGGCTAGAGGCTGGAAATTTTGGATTTAGAAAGTAGAGGAATTGTACTATCCGTGTAGCGAAAACAAAGGCGCTGATAACCGCGAAGCTGGTCTACACCTTTGTTTTCGCATATGCAGATTGTTTGTTTTCTCATGCAAAGGATAAAATTCAAACGCCGATCAATGAAATACATAATGAATAAAATATGTCGGACACTGGGTGGATATTGGGACCACTTCTATATCAGTCATGCAAGAATATAGGGATCAACCATGGTTTTCAGTGTTCAAACATTCGATGGATCACGAGGAAGGTGTTTGAACACAAGGCCGCAGGCCGCGTGTTCAAACACCTTCCGAGTGATCCAGCGAATGTTTGAACACTGAAACAAACCATGGTTGATCGCTATTCTTGCATTTTCACACTAATCCACTTAAAATATCTTGAAAATAACATTAGCAACGTAAAAACTCACTGAAAACAGCGGAGCTTCTTCAACGTCGGCCATTTTGTTTCTACGAAACACATGACGTCACGTCGCGTTGACCAATGACGTCGCCCAAAACCCATGTTCAAACGGCACGTGAATTTCATGATTTGAACATGGGTTTTGCTGTTTGAACACGGCTCTCGACCAATCGAAATCGGCCTTAAACAGCTATTCACATAGATATCTATGCAAGAATAACTTTTTGTCTTTGTCAAGGTTCATGTTGCTTTACATCGCAGTAAATACATGTAGCTATGGTCATCAGGAAAACATGTACGTGAGATAACTACCCACTTATACCACACTTTTATACAGTAAAACTGAGGTATGTAATTTTTCTTATTTTTGCTCCAAAAATAGATTGTGAGGTGGTTCTTACGTGTACCCACAATCTATGTTGTGAGCAAAAATAAGAAAAATATCAATTTTTCTTATTGAAAATTTTCAATTTTTACAACTCAGGAAAAATCTGTATATTACATGGGCGTGTTTTCGTAATGGTCATGATAGGACAAAAGCATCCATTTTCATGGTACCTCTGTCCAAAAGTTAAACAACTAAGTCTTATTTACATTTGATCATATCCAAATTAAGTACATTGTAGAGTCAAGTAAATGGGCAAGTATAGGCAGTTTGCAGTTAAACAGAAGTGATCTTAAGGTCAAGGTCATGGACTTCTTAAAGTGATTAGTCATTATTTCAGCAGCTCCGAATACAGGCATAATGCCCTTTACTAGTTTGTCCAAGCCTAGATAACCTGAGCCACCACACGAGAAAACCAGTTTTCTGGGTTTCCGACCAGGTCTCACACAAACCGGCCCAAACAGCCACAGAAGATACCTAGAAGCTTGAAAATTCAGATTAAGGAAAAAGAGGGAGTGTACTATCACAGTAGGTGAAAACAAAGGTACTGCGAAGCTGCTCTGCGCCTTTATTTTCGCATAGGCAAAAATGCGGTTTTCTCATGATGCGGCTCACCTGATAAAAAAAAAATACAAAATGGTACCTTTCAGGGTAGATAGCCTTCCTGCCCAGGAAAGCATCACTGGCCGTGACTTTTTCTCTCATCTTGTATTTCTCCATCTCACTGAATTTACGACGGTACCGCCGACACTGAAATCACAAACAAATAAATTTAAAATATTTATAGAAATTTATGTCAGGATCAAAACAAGAGGGGAGGGGGCGGGGGTATTCATATCCCTCCTCAACTGCCTAGGGTATGGAAAAAATTTTGGATGTTAAGACTTTTTTCTTTGAAATATGGTAGGGATTAATTGTAATAGGGAGATTAATGATAACAGACATTTTTAAACAGCTGAAGCTGATTCGAGGCATCTCAGTATTGAAGGCATATTTTGGCCAATTTATTATTATAGTGTCAGACAAGTATAAGCATTTTTAAAACGCTTGTGATCTCTCAGCACTATTTTCACTGTATGACCACGTATAAACCCACAGCAATAACCACAGACCGAAAAGACTCTGGCAGCTCACTTCAGCATGAGCTTTATTACCCGACCTGGCATGCGGTATTTAGTGTGACCCAATCAGAGCTGCCTCGTCCAATCAAGTATGACCAGAAGTCGGTGGTCAATTAACAACAAGATTCCAGCCCTGTTCAATGTATATGCGCTCCCATCCTGGCGAGATGGAAATCACAACATATGAAAACTCTGGTACATAAAAATACTCACTCTCCATCTATGGTACATTTTCTGTAGCTGTTCCGAGGCATCTCTGTATAAGGAGGCACATTTAGGCCACCTGTCATCTGTCGGGGACTCGCTTGGTAGATTAGCTTTTAACTTTAACAAGAATTTCCGCTTCTGCAAAAATTAATTTAAAAGATAAATGTCAATGATTTTGCTTTGGTCCAAAATGTTCAAATATCCAATGCATTTTTTTTCTCAAACCTAGCTTCTCACAAGCTGGTTTTTAAGGAGGGAAATATTTTCTTTTTTTTAGATACGTGCGGGTTTTAACCCAGGATCTCTTGCCTCAAAGTCCTGCACTCTACTACTAGGCTGCCACGCTCTCCAAGAAAGTTAATATTTACAAAATCTAACAGAACTTCTTGTTCTTTGTTTCTTAGTTTTCTTGCTTTACATCCCATTCAACAGCCATGGTTATCTGAATCTGCCAGATACTCCATACACCTCAAAAAGAGTATTATGTGGAGTGCGGGATGTCAGGATGTTGCCTCCATTTTATGGGACTTCTACCCGATACTGGGACGTCATGGCATGCAAAATGTGCTTTAAAACCAAGTAAACTAGAAAATGTGTTTATGAAACACTATGCCCCCAACTGGTAAGTCACTTTCAAGATGTAAAAATGTCCAAAAAATGACTAAGTTAAAATTGTAGAAAAAAGTGACAAAAATTAATCTGAGGAGTATATCCCAAGCACATGCATATCTTCAAAGCATGGTCACAATGTCTGCAAAGTTTCAAAAGTATCGGTATTAAATTGTAGAAGGAGTTGCGCACACAAGGTACCCTCTATCCATTCACTAAAATGTCCGAAAAAATGACTAAGTTCAAATTGTGAAAAAAATGACAAAAAAATAATCCAAACCACATGCATATTTTCAGACCATGCCCATAACACATGTAAAGTTTATAATGAATTGGCATGAAACTGTAGGAGGAGATGAACACACAAGGTACTCACTGCCCATTCACTTTCATTATGAAAATGCCCGAAAAATGGCTATTAAGTTCAAATTGCATAAAAAGTGACAAAAATTAGTCTGAGGATTATATCCAAACAACATGCATATCTTCAAAGCATGGTCACAACATCTGTAAAGTTTCAAGAGAATCGGAATAAAACTGTAGGAGGAGTTGCGCACACAAGGTACCCACTGCCCATTCACTTTCATTGTGAAAATGCCCGAAAAATGGCTAAGTTCAAATTGCGAAAAAAGTGACAAAAAATCGTCTGAGGATTATATCCAAACCATATGCATATCTTCAAAGCATGGTCACATAATCTGTAAAGTTTCAAGAGAATTCAAACCAGAGGACCATTGGTCCTGAGAACGCTCACCTGAAGCTTGGTCCTGGAGTATTAAGTCATCATGAAATGACCTTGACCATGAATACTCACACACCTTTATTGAATTCATAAGTTGTCTGCATCTGCAAAGTTTCAGGTCTCAGGCTGCAATAGTTTCCAAACCCAGTGATTTATGAGAAAACCATAATTTTAATTTTGATATTTAAATGACTTTGGGTCAAGGTCAAGAAATGACCTTGGCCTTCATTAATTACTTACCTTCATTGACTCCATTGGTTGTCTGCATCTAGCAACTTCCAGGTCTCAGACTGCAACAGTTTCCAAAATATCCATTGTTTTCTCCTTTTCCCATGTAAAAGCCTATGTTTCCAAAATTGACCTTGCCGTAAAATAGGTCAAGGTCATCCTATGGTCATCATTTGATCAAACTATGATGGGCTGGAGTCCCAAATGCTACATACCAAGTTTCGCGAAAATTGGCCTGCCGGTTCTGGAGAAGAAAATTTTTGAGTGGTTTTTACCATATATGGGCGTGGCGGCCATCTTGGTAATGTGACCTGGATTTCGCGATCAAACTTTCGTCTCCCCTACCCATGGATGTTCCACATAAAATTTCACTTTGGTTGGCCCAGCAGTTTCAGAAAAGAAGATCTTTGAAAAGTGTGTATGGACGACAGACTGGCCAAGGTCAAGAGATGACCTTGACCTAAATTAATCACATACCTTCATCTACTCCATTAGTTGTTTGCATCTACCACTTTTCATGCATCAGGCTGCAATAGTTTTCAAAAAATCCATAGATTTCACTTTTTCCCATGTAAAAGCCTATGTTTCCAAAATTGACCTTGCTGTAAAATATGTCAAGGTCATCCTATGGTCATCATTTTATCAAACTATGATGGGCTGGAGTCCCAAATGCTACATACCAAGTTTCATGAAAATTGGCCAGCCGGTTCTGGAGAAGAAGATTTTTGAGTGGTTTTTACCATATATGGGCGTGGCGGCCATCTTGGTAATGTGACCTGGATTTCGCGATCAAACTTTCGTCTCCCCTACCCATGGATGTTCCACATAAAATTTCACTTTGGTTGGCCCAGCAGTTTCAGAAAAGAAGATCTTTGAAAAGTGTGTATGGACGACAGACTGGCCAAGGTCAAGAGATGACCTTGACCTAAATTAATCACATACCTTCATCTACTCCATTAGTTGTTTGCATCTACCACTTTTCATGCATCAGGCTGCAATAGTTTTCAAAAAATCCATAGATTTCACTTTTTCCCATGTAAAAGCCTATGTTTCCAAAATTGACCTTGCTGTAAAATATGTCAAGGTCATCCTATGGTCATCATTTTATCAAACTATGATGGGCTGGAGTCCCAAATGCTACATACCAAGTTTCATGAAAATTGGCCAGCCGGTTCTGGAGAAGAAGATTTTTGAGTGGTTTTTACCATATATGGGCGTGGCAGTCATCTTGGTCATGTGACCTGGATTTCGCGATCAAACTTTCGTCTCCCCTACCCATGGATGCTCCACATAAAATTTCACTTTGATTGGCCCAGCAGTTTCAGAGAAGAAGATCTTTGAAAAGTGTGTATGGACGACAGACTGGCCAAGGTCAAGAGATGACCTTGACCTACATTAATCACATACCTTCATCTTCTCCATTAGTTGTTTGCATCTACCACTTTTCAGTCATCAGGCTGCAATAGTTTTCAAAAAATCCATAGTTTTCACTTTTTCCCATGTAAAAGCCTATGTTTCCAAAATTGACCTTGCCGTAAATTAGGTCAGGGTCATCCTAGGGTCATCATTTTATCAAACTATGATGGGCTGGAGTCCCAAATGCTACATACCAAGTTTCATGAAAATCGGCCAGCCGGTTCTGGAGAAGAAGATTTTTGAGTGGTTTTTACCATATATGGGCGTGGCGGCCATCTTGGTCATGTGACCTGGATTTCGCGATCAAACTTTCGTCTCCCCTACCTATGGATGCTCCACATAAAATTTCACTTTGATTGGCCAAGCAGTTTCAGAGAAGAAGATCTTTGAAAAGTGTGTATGGACGACAGACAGGCCAAGGTCAAGAGATGACCTTGACCTAAATTAATCACATACCTTCATCTACTCCATTGGTTGTTTGCATCTACCACTTTTCAGGCCTAAGGCTGCAATAGTTTTCAAAAAATCCATAGTTTTCACTTTTTCCCATGTAAAAAACTATGTTTCCAAAATTGACCTTGCCGTAAAATAGGTCAAGGTCATCCTAGGGTCATCATTTGATCAAACTATGATGGGCTGGAGTCCCAAATGCTACATACCAAGTTTCATGAAAATCGGCCAGCCGGTTCTGGAGAAGAAGATTTTTGAGTGGTTTTTACCATATATGGGCGTGGCGGCCATCTTGGTCATGTGACCTGGATTTCGCAATCAAACTTTCATCTCCCCTACCCATGGATGCTCCACATAAAATTTCACTTTGATTGGCCAAGCAGTTTCAGAGAAGAAGATCTTTGAAAAGTGTGTATGGACGACAGACTGGCCAAGGTCAAGAGATGACCTTGACCTAAATTAATCACATACCTTCATCTACTCCATTAGTTGTTTGCATCTACCACTTTTCAGGCCTCAGGCTGCAATAGTTTTCAAAAAATCCATAGTTTTCACTTTTTCCCATGTAAAAGCCTATGTTTCCAAATTTGACCTTGCCGTAAAATAGGTCAAGGTCATCCAAGGGTCATCATTTTATCAAACTATGATGGGCTGAAGTCCCCGATGCTACATACCAAGTTTCGTGGTAATCGGCCCACCGGTTCTGGAGAAGAAGATTTTTGAAGTGTTTTTACCATATATGGGCGTGGCGACCATCTTGGTCATGTGACCTGGATTTCGCGATCAAACTTGAAATGCCGCTACCCAAGGAGGCTCCACATAAAATTTCAACTAGTTCGGCCAAGCAGTTTCAGAGAAGAAGATCTTTGAAATTGTGGACGCCGACGGACGGACGGACGACGGACGGACGGACGCCGGATCATGGCCATCCTATAAGCTCACCTTGTGAGCCTTCGGCTCAGGTGAGCTAATAAAACTGTAGGAGGAGTTGCCCACACAAGGTAGCCACTATCTATTCACTTTATCAAGAATTAAAAAGGGAAATAACTCTAACAGAATGGGCCCCTAGCCCCTTGAATTTACCTACAGAAAAAATATGGGTCCTCTTAATTTTCATATACAAACTGCATACCAAATTTCAAGATCCTAGCTCACGGTTCCTGACCGAGTGCTCATGCATCACAGACAGACAGACTGACTGACTGACTGACTGCACGGACAGACCCAAACCAATATGCCGCCTCAACTTCTTCAAAGTTGGGGGCATAATAACTAAAGATTATATGTATGGTTTGATTAAACTTTTCCTGAGCAGGGTCAGATCTTCTAAGCAATTTATAAATAAGCTTTGCCTGGAGGCACAATCAGGCCATCTATTATTGCTCACTGCCCCAATGAGCAGGAGCCCACAGAATTTGAGCCGCCTCGTGGGAAAACCAACAATGTGGTTTCCAAACAGGTCCGACACAAACCAGCCTGCACAAGTACAGAAAAGAGCTAGAAGTTTGAAATTTCGTATTTAAGTAGAAGAGGAATTGTACCATCCGAGTAGCGAAAACAAAGGCGCTGATCTGCGTCTTTGTTTTTGCCTATGCAGATTGTTGGTTTTCCCATGAGGCGGCTTATTTATTGACACATTAGTCCAATAGGTAAAAAATACCCAGTAACTTACAAAAGCTATGAGGAAAAATCTTGCAATCTTTGGCCCTGCAATTCTCCGGAACTTTGGCTTAAACTGACACCTGACTTTCCAGCCCATGTAGTATTTATGAATGACACCTACGGCCCACAATACACGCTTCTCATGCTTCTTTTCTGCCAGGATTCTGCGAGCCTGAAATAAGGGCAGCATTTGAAGGGTTACAATGCATTTGTTTTATTTTATCATTTTCATATTACATTTGTTTGTATTATTGCATTGCTTTGCTGGTGTAATATTTGGCAATACTGCAACATGACATACAGCTCCATTTCATTAATAACATACCCCTGCAATGTCGCAAAATAAATTGACCCCGCACCCTGCATTGCATGGCTCATTGCTGGATGGTTATTAGTCTGGCCTGGATGAAACTTCTACAATTTGTGTATACATTTATGTGTGTTAAACTGGTAGTTTGTTTAAATTGATTGTGAGCAGTCCGATTGGACAGGAAGCTGTTTTCGGCATGTACCAAAATTCCGACAGAATTAATGTCAAGTTTTCAACTTTCGGCAATTGGTATTATGTTAGTCCTGTGAATATTGCCAGTTTTTGACCTGAATGTTATTCATTGACATCTATTTGATATACATTAAAACTTGCACCGAATTCGCAATACATATAAAGTTTAGAAATAATGATTAAATAGACGCTATTTCCTTCATTACAGACATATTTCAAGGAAGCAAAACTGCTCTTAATTTCTACTTCCATCTTAGTGTGCTCTCACGCGTTTAATATTTGATTCGTTGAAGTTTCTCTTGGATGATTACTAATATAAGCCGTCTTGTTAAAATCGCCAGTCACACTATTTCAATCAATTGTATTCAAAAACCATCAAATGTCCTTAATAAATATATGTTTAAGAATGTCATTACATAACTTAAAACATTGTCATCGGCAGGTACACATTGCATTAGATACAAGGCTATCGTAACTCTCTTTAAATAATCATGTCAA
Organism: Rugalucina vietnamica; assembly: GCA_964017185.1. Taxonomy (NCBI): domain Eukaryota; kingdom Metazoa; phylum Mollusca; class Bivalvia; order Lucinida; family Lucinidae; genus Rugalucina; species Rugalucina vietnamica. Next base: position 21,217,355 of record OZ024880.1, on the reverse strand, counting down.
CTGTTAATGATATTCTCAGATGTCCAGTTTTAAAATCGCCAGTCACACTATTTCAATCAATTGTATTCAAAAACCATCAAATGTCCTTAATAAATATATGTTTAAGAATGTCATTACATAACTTAAAACATTGTCATCGGCAGGTACACATTGCATTAGATACAAGGCTATCGTAACTCTCTTTAAATAATCATGTCAACTGTTAATGATATTCTCAGATGTCCAGTTTTTAAATTTGATAAACTTTCAGACAATTTATGCGCTGAAAACATGCATTTGCATGGTAGCATTATACAGGGTAGTAGGTATAGTTAGATATTCCATTTCTACTTCAGTACTTTAGCGAATGTGATTTAAGTTTTAAGGTATCTACAATAGATGCGAATGAACAACATTCATGTCAGAAACTGGCAATATTCACTGTACTTACATAATACCAATCGCCGAAAGTTGAAAACTTGACATTAAATCTACCAGAATTTTGGTACACGCCGAAAGCAGCTTCCTGTCCAATCGGACTGCTCACGATCAATATAAATGAAAAAAGAGTCAATAAGCAATGCTTATTAAATACCCCCCGCAGGGTAATTGTTTACCATAAAAATTATTTAAGCAATATAATTTTTTCATGCAAATGTCCAATGGGTGTACATCATGTAGGTATGATATCAAATTGTTCCATCAAAAACAATTAAGAAAAATTGTGTAAGTTCTCATAGCTGTCATTTTGTCAAAAGTTATTTTTTCGCAATAAAATTTCTTCGTGCAAATGTCCAGTGAGTGTATATTATTTAGGCACGATATCAAATTGTTCCATCACAAACTGTGGTAGGAGTTGATCGGCCCGTGAAAGCCCTTACCTGTAAAAAAACTAAGAAAAATTGTCTAAGTTCTCATAGCTGTAATTTTGTCAAAATTTATTTTTTCACAATAAAATTTCTTCATGCAAATGTCCAAGGGGTGTACATCATGTAGGCATGACATCAAATTGTTCCATCAAAAACTGTGGTAGGAGTTGATCGGCCCGTGAAAGCCCTTACCTGTAAAAAAAACTAAGAAAAATTGCCTAAGTTCTCATAGCTGTCATTTTGTCAAAAATTATTTTTTCGCAATAACATTTCTTCATGCAAATGTCCAATGGGTGTACATCATGTAGACATGATATCAAATTGTTCCATCAAAAACTGTGGTAGGAGTTGATCGGCCAGTGAAAGCCCTTATCTGTAAAAAAAACTAAGAAAATTGCCTAAGTTCTCATAGCTGTCATTTTGTCAAAAATTATTTTTCCGCAATAACATTTCTTCATGCAAATGTCCAAAGGTTCTACATCATTTAGGTATAATATCAAAAAGTTCCAACAAAAACTGTGGTAGGAGTTGATTGGCCCGTAAATGCACTATTCTCACTGTATACAAAAGCCATCAAGAACTATAAAGGGAAGTAACTCAAAAGGGACTGGCCCCTAGCCCTTAATTTTTGCATGTACATATTTGCCCCATAAATAAGCAGATGCCTGCAAAGTTTCATTAAATTCCATCAATGGGTCTTCAAGATATTAAAGAAACAAAACGTTACGGACGGACGGACGGACGCACGGACGGACGCACGGACGGACGGACGGACAACGTGAAAACAGTATACCCCCCTTAAAACTTCGTTTTGGCGGGGGGTATAACAAACTACCAGTTTAACACACATAAATATATACACAAATTGTAGAAGTTTCATCCAGGCCAGACTAATAACCATCCAGCAATGAGCCATGCAATGTAAGGTGCGGGGTCAATTTATTTTGCGACATTGCAGGGGTATGTTATTAATGAAACGGAGCTGTACAGTATGCTAACAGCTAGCAGCAAGTGTAATTCTTTCATTCAGTGTAAACAAGTGAAACTGAAAATTGCAGGTACATTACAAGAGGGTTGTTTCTCTTTCTAAGTTTTCACACTACCATTGCTAAGCCTTACTTAATTAGATTTACTGCATAGCCATTCTTGGCTTCAGCAAAATGGGTATCAACCTGTGGTTCCAGTCTAATTTGTGTTATATTTTGTCTATCGGAAACTCAACAGATATTCTGGAAAAAAAGGTTGAATTTTTGCTCCACCTACCTTCCAACCTCTAGTGTAGCTCTGTAGAACAAGAGTGGCCTGTTTGGTTTTCTGGTATTGTTTACGGCCCTGCAATGATATTGTAAACCATATTGTATATATTAGGTATTTTAAATAAAATGTATAAAATTAATTAATGTGCTTTTGTCCATGCTAATACTGTATTCATTCTTATTAGTGCACAGTGTGCTTAACTTTTCAAAATAACTGCAAATTAGGGTAACAAAATACTGTACTAATAAGGGCACACTACCAACCAAAACATTACATAAACTGCTAAAATAAGCATGTCCAAAACATTAATGATAATGTCATTTAAGTGTTTCAATCTTTGCAAAATAGAGTTTGACCATTTATGGTTAAGTTTTAATGAGGCTAATATGGTATTAATGTGTAAAGTATGTGTAAAATACCAATATGCTAGTCAAGCGGTGTTCGCCTATGCACATGCTTTTCGAAAATGATCAGGGTGTGCACTTATTAGAGCATGTGTGCTAATTACAACAAATACATTAGTCTAAGGACAGTGACAGACAACTAAAATATTGTTGAAGTTGTTTTCCGTTAGAAAAATTCTTTTTCTTTAAATGCTAAGTTTCCAAATTCTTTGTTGAAGTGCTGTCCAAATTTGACATTGCCTTATGACCAATTTCATTGCATGACTCTTTCAGTTTTCTTGTATCAACCTTAGTACAACCCAAAAAATTGTGAAAGCTCAAAAGCATCAATATACTCACCCTGTATCCTCTATATCTGCTAGATATCACCACCTGACTTCTCTTCATCAACAGAAAGTGTTCCCTCATCAATATACTCACCCTGTATCCTCTATATCTGACTCTATGACATTGACTTGCTCTACTTGCAACCGACAGTTTAGAGCCAGAATTGGCCTAGTCAGCCATCAAAGAACTCACCAACACACATCAGCACTATTCAAGAAATAATGATGGTCTTTCTCATTAGTGAGAGACGAACTATCATCTGCTAGATATCACCACCTGGCTTCTCTTCATCAACAGAAAGTGTTCTCTCATCAATATACTCACCCTGTATCCTCTATATCTGCTAGATATCACCACCTGGCTTCTCTTCATCAACAGAAAGTGTTCCCTCATCACATGACCCTTCCATATTTTCTGTATCAAGGTTGCCAGGAAATGCATTCTGTCTCTTCTCCTTTCTTCCATATCAAACAACTGACAAAGAAATCAGCGAGTGAGTGCTATGCACAAAACAACCTCTTTATACATGTAATACTATTGTTGGTTAATTTAGGGGCCTGGATAGTGTAGAGGATAACGCACTCGCTTGTCACCTCTGCATTCCAGATTCAATCCGACAGGAAAGTGGTCATCCATTCAAGGTCTTAGGTTTTCCAAGGGTTCTCTGGTTTCCTCCAACATGTTTGACAACGTAACCATAACCAGGAGGTTCGCTCAACACCTCCCCCCTCCCACTCTGTGACCAAATTATTTCATTTTCATGGGAAAATTTGAGAAAATGTTGGTGAAAGTATGAAAACTAACTCCCCTAAATTCTGAAACTGCCCCTGATAACACCAACATTTGTGCCTTAAAGAAAATGTATATAAGTTCCATGAGCTTTCTGCGTAATTTAAGTAAAATAAATCATTTAAACTTTTTTTACTGGGTCTAAGCAATTTGTTTTGTAAGCTATCCAATCTGTGTTATAACAAGAGTATCACGTACAAGTACAGTGGTGTTATGGCTAAAAACCCAAATTAGCCGTTTTAACGGCTAATTTGTTAACGGCTAATTGTAAAATTTCGCGGCGAAATTGTGTGTAAAATAAAAGTCAGCGCGGAATTTCGCCGCGAAATTCCGCCGCGAAATTCCAGATTTCGCGGCGAAATTTCGCGGCGGAACACGGCGAAAAAAGTGTACCTGTCATTACGCATAAAAATCAATTAATCGGCGTTTCGCGGTGTTTCGCGGCGAAAAAGACGACCGTCACATTTTATTTGTTGTTTAAATATAATTTTAAATTGGATGTTTTTATTTCAGTTCAATTTGTATCAATATTTTGTTTGCGTCACCATTTTGTTTAATTATCGTTTTAGTCCCGACAGTCACAACAGTTTTATTGTTTAGATTTCATTTTAATTTGTATGCATCTATTACTTTTCAAGTCGTATAAATATTTTGTTTTCTTTTCAATTTTGTATAATTATCGTATTTTATTCGTGTCTTAACTACTTTGAAGTTTCTAAGACCCTGATTATCGGCTTTGTGTGTTTTTTTTTTTTTTTCATGCTTCTTTTTCAGATTAATCAGACTTACTCGATAATATTAGATCCTGTTATCTAGCTTAATTAACAGAAAAAGCGACATAAGCAATTTTCATGGTATGATTGCCCACAGATTTGTCTGTTTGTATTGAGGCTGAACGTCCCAGTCAACAATTTTTTAGTCATGTCTGGACGGAACTACCGTTTCCTGGGTATTAAGTAGTACTGTGGGTAGTCAGTGTGCCTTGCTCAAGGACACAACACGGTGTCGCCAGTGCGGATCGAACTCAGGACCTCTCGATTCGGAGTCTGATGCACTACAACTATGCCACCGTGATCCCAACCCACATATTAATACAAGTCTTTGGATTCAACATGATGAAGCAATCGGCTTCAACTCTGTTTTGGACATTTAATTGCCTGTGGCTAATGACACTGCTCAAAGCATCAATGATTTTCGATTACGTCAAGTGGATTCCGTTTCGTTGAAATCACTTTAGTCTAAACAACATTTGGTCGCATACGACCTTCTCCGGGTCCATACGAATACGAGCAATACAGCAACATACATGTACACAATTGTGTCGAAACTGTCGATTTTTGCTAACCGTTTCGAGTTAAACAGCGTGTTGTGTTCCTTCCAAAACCCACACGTATCAAATGACAAAATCTCATTGTATACATGGCACAATACATTAGAAAAGGGAGAACACTGTGTTTAAAACAAAGTACTGACGTCAGTATATAAAGTTTTCAGTTTATCTTGAAACACATATACAGTAAGGGCCGTGTACGCACCGTGGCAATATGAGCGCATGCCACATTAGATTAATTAGAACAAAGTTGAGCGCAGAAGCCTAGTGGTGGATTAAAAGAATTGACCGGAATCAAAATGTCCTGTGTTCAATTCCTATATTCGTTGGGTTTCGTACTTGAGCAAAACCGGTATACATATATTACCCTGAAAGTGTTGTCACCATGGGACTGTTGACTGTTAAACTGATCTTCGCTAGTTGTACTTCTACAAGGCAAGTATAATGTATAAATCGATATGATTGCGATTAGTCTTGTGCTGGCATTCATAGAGGGTGATCAGAATGGTTACCAGCAAGCCCAAATGTCAATATGCCTCTTTTTGTTTTGTCGTTTTACATGGTTGAACTCAAATTAAGTTATCGTAGTTCACACCTTAAACGCTATAAAGTGAAGCAATTGAGGAAAATTTACAAAAAAAGAAAGCAAGGAATCTAACTGTTTATTTAGCATTACCATTTAGACAATGTTTGTGCTACAACACAAGGCACAAAGTTAGATGGCCCCTGCCCTTTGGGACCTTAAGAAATATATAGGCTGCTTGTGCCTCCAGGCAAAACTTATACGCTATTGACAGATCATCTGATTACTGGTTTACCGCTCAGGTCTGTGCCTGCCTAGGAAAAATGGTTTCAAGTAAAACCATCCATACATATAAACAGTATTGGCTTAGGGGGATCGTTATATTTCAAACACTTGTTCGATATCATGACGTCCCATAAAATGGACGCAGCGTCCCGACATGACCATTGCTGTTGATTACGACGTAAAGCATCTATTCAAACAAAAAAAAAAAACAAAAACAAACAACAAAGTTAGATTCAACGAGCTGGCGCATAACGTTATAAATATTTTCGTCTATCCGTGATTTCGCTATCGTACCACCTACGTAATACCAATGGAAAAGTCGCGTTATGCACCTTTTTCATTTCTATACATGCATAATCGTACATATTATTATGTGCACGTAAATAACAATCAATACATGGAACAAATGAATAATAGTGTGGTCATTTAATTAAAAATAAATAATTTTATGTAAACATTTACAGGTATTTCGCCGTGTTTCGCGGCGAAATAGGAAATTTTAACTTACCTGTTGTAAACGTTAAAAAACGAATTTCGCCGCGAAACACGGCGAAATTTCACCGCGAAAATCCGATTTTCGCGGCGAAAAAATTAACCGATTAAACGTTTAAATTTTCCCTTGGCCGGTGAAATTTCGCGGTGGTTTCGCCGCGAAAAATCACAAGTGATCAGCGCGAACTGTGCAAAAGTGGGTTTTTAGCCATAACACCACTGTACATAGCAAAATCAGTCAAAACTGACCAATTTGTAGGTCCAACAATGGCCCGTGTTATATTCAAAACTGTGTATATAACAAACTCTGTTATAAAGTGGTTCTGGTCTAGATGATTTAGTTTGTTTGTTTGTCAAGTGGTTGAATGTCAAATTCAACAATTTTTTCTGTCCCATAAGCACAAAGCCAAAGCTTTTTTCTAAGCATGTTTGCTTAAAGCCTTTTGAAGGATGAATCAAATAAATTAACTATTTTGTTGAAATCCTCTTCTGTATATTTTACCGTTTTGGGATTTCTTATGAAAATCTTGGACTTTCCAAATGCATATTCATCGTCTGGTATCTTCTGATTGGTCAAAATAATTCTGACCCCTTCCTGGGGGTCACCTTCCCAGTGAGGCCATGTTTCATTGGCTAACATCTTGTAGCGATAGAGGAACTGTTGGTAAACCTGTCGGAAAGCGTAACCAGCACGCTTTACTCGGATATTTTCCATCAATCTGAAAAAAAAAATATAAAAAAAATTAAGTTGCAATTCATAGTATTATTTTCATCTGTAAAAAAAAGATGATAATTTTCATTAGAAAAAATCGAAAATTTTCATTAGAAAAATAAAAAATTTTCATCAGAAAAAAAAATCGAAAATTTTCATTAGAAAAAATCAATACTTTCTTATTTTGTATTCAAAACGTTGATTGTGGGTACTGGTAAGAACTGCCTCAGCAAGGTGGTTGCAATGAATACCCATTTTTTTTTAATTTATATTCCCTACTTTTACTATATAAAATTGGCCAATAGGGTTTAAGGGGTATACATTTCATGGCTATGTTATCCTGATTCTAATGAATACATCTATGTTATGAATAAAAACAAGAACTCCGCGGAGGTCGATATCGCACCTGCATCGGGCAAAGTCAACAGACCGTGAAATATAGGTCAAGGGCACCGGGTCAAGGTGCGCTTGAAGGGCATGTCAAGGACAATTACTATGCAAGGTTTCAGATTCGCAGCTATATCTGATGTCGAGAAAACCAAACTTCGACGTAAAAATTTTCAAAGTCAGTGGACCGTGAAATATAGGTCAAGGTCATGGGGTCAAGGTGCGTGCTTGAAGGGTATGTCAAGGAGACTTACTATGCAAGGTTTCACACTCACAGCTATCAGAGGTGCAGAGAAAACCTAACTTCGACGTAAAAATTTACAAAGTCAGTGGACCGTGAAATATAGGTCAAGGTCATCGGGTCAAGGTGCGTGCTTGAAGGGTATGTCAAGGAGACTTACTATGCAAGGTTTCACACTCACAGCTATCACAGGTGCAGAGAAAACCTTACTTCGACGTAAAAATTTACAAAGTCAGTGGACCGTGAAATATAGGTCAAGGTCATGGGGTCAAGGTGCCTGCTTGAAGGGTATGTCAAGGAGACTTACTATGCAAGGTTTCACACTCACAACTATCACAGGTGCAGAGAAAACCTAACTTCGACGTAAAAATTTACAAAGTCAGTGGACCGTGAAATATAGGTCAAGGTCATCGGGTCAAGGTGCGTGCTTGAAGGGTATGTCAAGGAGACTTACTATGCAAGGTTTCACACTCACAGCTATCACAGGTGCAGAGAAAACCTAACTTTGACGTAAAAATTTACAAAGTCAGTGGACCGTGAAATATAGGTCAAGGTCATCGGGTCAAGGTGCGTGCTTGAAGGGTATGTCAAGGAGACTTACTATGCAAGGTTTCACACTCACAGCTATCACAGGTGCAGAGAAAACCTTACTTTGACGTAAAAATTTACAAAGTCAGTGGACCGTGAAATATAGGTCAAGGTCATCGGGTCAAGGTGCCTGCTTGAAGGGTATGTCAAGGAGACTTACTATGCAAGGTTTCACACTCACAGCTATCACAGGTGCAGAGAAAACCTAACTTCGACGTAAAAATTTACAAAGTCAGTGGACCGTGAAATATAGGTCAAGGTCATTGGGTCAAGGTGCGTGCTTGAAGGGTATGTCAAGTACAATAACTATGTAAGGTTTCACACTCCTAGCTCTCACTGATGTAGAGAAAACCAAACTTCGACGTAAATGTTGACGGACGGACGAACGGACGGACGGACTGAAGGACGGACAGAAATTTGGACTCCTATATCGCACCCTGCTATAAGCAGGTGCGATAAAAATTATATTTCCCAGTTTTACTTTATATTCTCCAGTTTTACAGTATAAAAGTAGGGTTTAAAGGGGGGGGGGGGCTATACATTTCATGACTTTGTTATCCCGACGGGATATTTTGTTTAATATTTCAGAAAACTCTTCACTTCAAACAATCACTTAATCTCAATTTTTTTTATGTGTTTGTTTTGATGTTTCATATTCCTGTCAACAATTTTTCAGTTATGTCAAGATATGCTACCACTTCTTGTGTTCTAAACATGCACTTCTAAAGATTTTTTGCCTCAAAGGCCAAGCCCTCCAGCGTCTAATGCTCTACCATTGAACACGCTAGCTGGATCAGATAAATATCCAGTTTATTTGTACGCGTCTAACCAACAATGACAGATATAAAATTGTACATATATAGGAATATCAACGTACCCTAGGTATCTTACTTGGTGTGTTACAATGCCAAGGTCAACAATTTTGCTTTTCTTGTCATCATTAGGCTGAAACACAAATGAAAATATATACCTTATACTATCTACTTAGCACACTTGCTCCAATAAGCACACACCAAGATCTTTTTTTGCAAAAAAAAAACACAAAAAACATACATCAGCACACATTTCATGGCTGGCAAATTGATATCATCTAAATATCAATGAAGGTATAATCTTTATTCTTTAATGACCCAAACTATTGTATTATGATGAGTTTTCATATTCAATAAATTTGGATATGCTTACTTAAGCAGTTTAGATGTTGTTTTTGTCTCTATAAATAGTGTGTGAATTAGGAAGAAATTTTATTTCAAAGCACTTCAGAGCAATTTTGAAAAGCCACACTGCATTGTGCTGTAAAATAACTTATTCTTGTTTGTTTGACTTAATGCTTTATATCCCAGTCAACAGATATGGTAATGTCGGGACACTGCCTCCATTTTATAAGATTTTTACACCAACATTAGGGATTTTTACACCAACATTATAACATGACATCCAAAATGTGCTTCAAATATATAACCACCCAAGTAAACAACTCAGGCTTATATGTATGGATGGTTTGACTAACCACTTTTCCTGGGCAGGCTAAGACCTTCTGAGCAGTTAACCAGTAATCAAGCAGCCCATCTATTTCTTACAGTCCCAATTGACAGGGACCCACCCAGTCTTGTGGCACCCTGACCTACCTTTATACACCTGATGTAGTTTGGATTCTTGGACAGTAAGTTGGTCATTAGCTCCTGAACTGACACCTGTAACCAAATGGATGATTTATGAGTTGAGCTACGATGTGAGAAAACAAGTCTTTGGGGTTTCCGACCAGGTCCAACACAAACAGGCCTGTTCAGTCACAGAAAAAGTAAGGTGAAGGCTAGGAGCTTGAAATTTTGGATTTAAACAGAAGAGTGATAGTACTATCAGAGTAGAGTAAACAAAGGCACTGATTTAAAGTTACAAATGAAAAAAGAGTCAATAAGCAATGCTTATTAAATACCCCCCGCAGGGTAACTGTTTACCACAAAAATTATTTTGGCAATAAAATTTCTTCATGCAAATGTCCAATGGGTGTACATCATGTAGGCATGATATCAAATTGTTCCATCAAAGAAAGCCTTAAACTGTTAAAAAAAAAAAAAAAAAAAAAAAAAAAAAAAATTGTCTAAGTTCTCATAGCTGTCATTTTATCATTATTTTTTCACAATAACAATTCTTCATGCAAATGTCCAATGGAAGTACATCATGTAGGCATGATACCAAATTGTTCCATCAAAAACTGTGGTAGGAGTTAATCGGCCCGTGAAAGTCCTTACCTGTAAAAAAAAAATAAGAAAAATTGTCTAATTTCTCATTGCTGTAATTTTTACAAAAATTATTTTTTCACAATCAAATTTCTTCATGCAAATGTCCAATGGGTGTCATCATGTAGGCATGATATCAAATTGTTCCATCAAAAACTGTGGTAGGAGTTGATCGGCCTGTGAAAGCCCTTACCTGTAAAAAAAACTAAGAAAAATTGTCTAAGTTCTCACTGCGTTAATTTTAACAAAAATTATTTTTTTCACAATAAAATTTCTTCATGCAAATGTCCAGTGGGTGTACATCATGTAGGCATGATATCAAATTGTTCCATCAAAAACTGTGGTAGGACATGATGGGCCCCTGAAAGCCCTTACCTGTAAAAAAAAAAGTAAGAAAATTGCCTAAGTTCTCATAGCTGTCATTTTGTCAAAAATTATTTTTTCGCAATAACATTTCTTCATGCAAATGTCCAATGGGTGTACATCATGTAGGCATGATATCAAATTGTTCCATCAAAAACTGTGGTAGGAGTTGATGGGCCCGTGAAAGCCCTTACCTGTAAAAAAAAGTAAGAAAATTGCCTAAGTTCTCATAGCTGTCATTTTGTCAAAAATTATTTTTTTGCGATAACATTTCTTCATGCAAATGTCCAATGGGCCTTTATCATTTAGGCATAATATCAAAAAGTTCCAACAAAAACTATTGTAGGAGTTGATCGGCCCGTAAATGCACTATCTTCACTGTATACAAAAGCCATCAAGAACTATAAAGGGAAGTAACTCAAAAGGGACTGGCCCCTAGCCCTTAATTTTTGCATGTACATATTTGCCTCATAGATATACAGATGTCTGCAAAGTTTCATGAAATTCCATCAATGGGTCTTCAAGATATTAACAAAACGTTACGGACGGACGGATGCACGCACGGACGGACTGACAACGTGAAAACAGTATACCCCCCCCCCCCCTTAAAACTTCGTTTTGGCGGGGGGTATAAATATATGTGAAAAACCATTATCGGACACTTGGAAACACACTTTAGTCACAAAATGTTGAACTGATCAATTAGACCAAAACAGAGAGCTGTCTTAACGCCAATACACTTCACTAATGTTACATTGCTTGTTCTTTGTCGTAGACATTCTTACACTCGCCATATCCTTATATTACTGATCAGTTACCTTGAACTGTGAACCTGCTGTAGGAGGCCGCTTCAGTGATCGATGGGCTGGGTTTCCTGTATAAAAGCAAACAAAAATTATTGTTCATTGTTTAGTAGTAGTAGTAAAGTTTAGGCTGTTTTACGTCTGCCGGGGCCGAGCGGACTTAATCCATAGCTCCACCACATTGTTCATTGTTTTCTCACAGATTCCTTATTATACTTCAAATCAACATTATCATACAATTCTGGTTCTGAACTCTATATCTGCTGTTGCACTTCAAATGTTTCAAAACGTTTTGATTTTTCAATGTAACCCTGAAGCAATAAGGCAGAAAACACATCATTTTACACTACATAACATTTCTAAACAACTTGAGTGACATGAAATACTTTGATCATTATCTCTTTAAAAAATCATTTACCTAATACCACTTAGCCATGAATTATAACCTTCTAGTGGATTCAAATGTTAGCATAATGCTTGTTGCCCTTTTTTTTCCCTATCAAGTTTCTTGAAAATATTAAAATGTGAACAAAATCAACCAAAGCTTTAAACTATAATGTGCTTAATTTTGTGTTTGTGCAGGAAAGTGATAAAACAGCAATACCACACTCCAATATTTTTCCTGCTCAGCTTATCTGAGCTTGAATTTTAACCTTAATCTCAATAAATCATTAAATTTGGAAACTCCAATTTATGATGGTTAATTTCAAGCCCAGTTGAGTTGCGCATGAAAGGTTTTTAAACTATGGAGCAAGCGATCCTCATTTTACACACATCACCACAACAATTTAAACTGACAAAACGTGTATCTTGAAATGACGATGAATCCGTGCATAATTTTACCTACATCCTTTTGAGGCTTTTTTCTTTTTTTTTTTTTTATTAAAAAAGCATTTATTGGACATGAAAAATAGTGTTATAGTTAAAGAATTCCATACAAAAAAAAAAGTTCAACTTGTCATATTTTTCTATCAGTTTAACAGTCTGGTTAGATGTCATTCATTTGCCACATTCATGTATTCAGCAAATCTGTCATCAGGAAAACATTTCCATGAAAAGTATACCCACCTGAAACCCACTTTTATATAGAAATACTGGGGCTTGCAGTGGTATACCTATTTTTCTTATTTTTGCTCAAAGCATTGATTGTGTTCACAAGTTAGAACTGATTCAGCGAGGCAGTTCTAACGTGTGCCCACAATCAATGTTTTGAGGGAAAACCAGAAAATATCATTAATTTTCTTCTGAAAATTTTCATTTTTTACAACTTTACAACTTTAAAAATCTCTGTATACTGCATGGGCAAGCGTTCGTAAAGGTGTTCTCTGACGATAACCATAGGAGCCGCATTATGAGGCAACCTGCTTCTTACATATGTAAAAGCACAGACCCAGATCAGTTATGCAGTAACTGCACAGCCGATCAGTGCCTTTGTCTTTGCTTCATGGATAGTGCTTTCTCCCGTCTTCAATCTGAAATTTGAAGCTACCAGCCCTCCTGTTTGACAGCACAGGTGGGTTTGTGTTGGACATAGTTAGAAATCCCTAAGACAGGTTTTCTCACAAAGTTCCCTGGATAAGCTAAGTGTCCGAAAGTCTGTTAGTGGTTTTCAAAAAAGTCCTATGCATGGTTATTCCCTTTGTTAGTGATGACATGTTAAAGCACAGCAAACGTCTTACTAAGGGAATGAATAAGACATGTTTCGTCTATTTCTATTCTGTAACCTAAACAATAACATATCATCATTGTATGAAATACATATGAAAATTTTCATATGTGTTGGCTTTTCACTAGAAACAAGTCTGAAGCAGTGAAATGCATAGCATATATGAGCCCCGTCATGAGAAACCCAACATTTTGCTTATGCGAAATCAAAGACGCAGATCAGCTTCGCAGCCTCTAGCCATCTTCTATGCTTGTGCAGCTCGGTTTGTGTCGGACCTGGTTGGAAACTACATTGTTGGTGTTCTCATGATGCGGCTCATATACATGTACAATTTTGCAGGTGTGAAAAGGACCATGTCAGACTCTCACATGTACAGTGACGCGCCAAATTAATGTCCACAACTTCAGAATCTCCATAGACTTCAATGTATTTTCATGTTTACTCTCCTGGTCAACCGATTTTCAAGATTTGGTGTCATTTGAAAGGGGAATAAATAAAGCAATAAACAAGATATTTTCATTCAATTCTATACATGCATTTCAAAGCTACAATTATTTAAAGAAAATGTGAAAATATTTTTACAGTTTTTGGGCAACGTCACCATTGATGTCAATGGGAAAATGAATTTTTCAAAATTTCTTGCAGTTTTAAATTGTTGTATTTGAAAAATGCAATGTCAGAAAATTCCATTAAACATCTTATTTATTGCTTTTTTCATTTACCTTTCAAATGTACGGTGGTATCTTTAGGACACGCAATAATTTTCTTAAGAAAAATATATGTCGTGCAAACGGGATATTAATTCGTTCAAACGGGATATTAATCCGTGCAAACGAGATATTAATTCGTACAAACGACATATTAATTCGAGCAAACGGAATATGAATTCGTGCAAACGGTTTATTAATCTGTGCAAACGATATATTAATTCGAGCAAACGGGACATCAATTCGTTCAAACGGGATATTAATCCGTGCAATCGAGATATTAATTCGTACAAACGACATACATGTATTAATTCGAGCAAACGGGATATGAATTCGTGCAAACGGTTTATTAATCCGTGCAAACAATTTATTAATTCGAGCAAACGGGATATGAATTCGTTCAAATGGGATATTAATCCGTGCAAACGATATATTAATTCTAGCAAACGGGATATCAATTCGTTTAAACGGGATATGAATTCGTGCAAACGGGATATCAATTCGTGAAAACGATATATTAATTTGAGCAAACGGGATATCAATTCGTTCAAACGGGAAATTAATCCGTGCAAACGAGATATTAATTCGTATAAACGACATATTAATTCGAGCAAACGGGATATGAATTCGTGCAAACGGTTTATTAATCTGTACAAACGATATATTAATTCGAGCAAACGGGATATCAATTCGTTCAAACGGGATATTAATCCGTGCAAACGAGATATTAATTCGTACAAACGACATATTAATTCGAGCAAACGGGATATGAATTCGTGCAAACGGTATATTAATCCGTGCAAACGATATATTAATTCGAGCAAACGGGATATCAATTCGTTCAAATGGTTTATTAATCTGTGCAAACGGATTATTAATCCGTGCAAACGACATCTATGTCGGGAAAACAAACCATCAGGAAAACATGTCCGTCAAATGTGTACCCCCTCAAACCCCACTCCAAAACATAGATTGTGGGTACATGTTAGAACATGTACCCACAATCTATGTTTTGAGCAAAAATAAGAAAAATAACAATAATTTTCTTGTGAAATTTATTTTTTTACAACTGAAAAAATTCTCTGTATATTGCATGGGCAAATTTTCGTAATGTGATCGATTGGCCTTTTGGTGAAGGTGAATTTTCATTGTTAGCTCACACAATAGTTACCACCGTAATAGTTTTACTCCGTGACCTATAGAATGTTGACTTTACGAATTATGATCTTCAAAATGTAAATTATATATTCATGACGAATTAATATATGAGCCTTTGTGTGACAAAACCAACCATCTGGCTCTCCGACCAGGTCCGACACAACGGGATGTACAACGACAGAATAAAGCTAAGAAGCTTAAAAGTTCGGATTTAGAAAGTAGAGGAATTGTACTATCCGTGTAGGGAATACAAAGGCGGTAACCAGATCGGTAACCGCGAAGCTGAGCTGCATCTTTGTTTTCGCGTATATACAAAGTTTTGGTCTTCTCATGCAGTGGCTCATCTCATCATATTTCCTTTGTTTTCGCTACTCAAATGCATGTAGAGCAATACTTTTACTTTATTAATCAAACATTTCTAGCATCTAGTCAACTGTTGTGGATGAACAGCCCGGTGGAAGTGGTCGAAATCCACAATAATGTTTTTCTTTTAACGCGGCTCAAAATAAATAAATAAATATATAAATAAATACCCTGACCCCTGTCCCCATCCCGCTCAGATCTAATTGATCTAAACGTGGCCATTCAGTATCCGAAATTAAAGAGGCTCAAAGGATCGGTGACTATATGGCCTGTATACGCCTATACTTTAGCAGCCCAGAATACTGTTATTAAGCTCCTGATGCTGATCCTTTCTATTGAGAACAATACTTAAATGTCTTGTGAAGATATTTATTCTAAGATATTTGTATACTTTTGTCATTATTTAGTAGAAATCTAAGTTCCAGTGGGGGAGGGGGTCTAAATTTCATAAAAACAAAAGATCGAAATTTTGAGTTTTTTTTCTGCATGCTCACAATTTTTATCACTAGTGTTTCTATTTTAAGTTGTGTACCCAACAGATACATGCAGGAATCATGCAAAAATCACCAAAATTGTTTAATTTGTTTGCAATTTGAAATGTAATAAGGAAACCATTTAGGAGGTACCTGTACCTTTGAAATATTAGATTACCGTATTTATTATGATGTTATAAATGAAAGTGGCACAAACTGAAGTTTCCAGACTGGAATTAATTCAATCTCATGAAAATTTCAAAGTTGCATGTTGCTTTAAACGTGGATCATTACGTAAGAACTTCTGCATTATTTTACATGCAAAATGTAATTACTCTGGCCCAAAATTTTAGGATAATTTTTCAAAGATGATCATGGCCAATGTTGCATAACAAATGCATACACATGTCCTGTTTTATCTAACACGGCTACCTATCTCCACAATTCAGTAAAGCATACATGTATGGGTCATTATCAAAAAATGGAGCAATCCTTGTCCTTGATGGTTTTCTCGCAAGCGCGATGTCCGAGGTTTGCTTTTTCCATGTATAATATTAGTTTCCGCTGTGCTTTACTAGAACCACACGCGATTTCACGTTTCCGAGTACATTATTTGCAAAAAAGATATGCTAGAAGTGCTATTTTATCGATTTTTACCGTGTCCCTGGGTCAGGGTAAGTAGTTTTATTTGTTTCCATTGCAAAAGAAGCTTGACAGAAATCACATTTTCTGTGACCATCTATTGCATAGAATGTTATTGAAGTCAAATTCAAAAATCTTATGATATATAAAGTGCTATTTAAGGGTGGGGGCACATATATAGTGTTGTCCCTGGAAAACGTATCAGTGCTGTCACAGTTATTGAAAATCGATTTTGACCAGAGTTACAAATCATTTTCCCGGATCAAAACAATCGCGTTTTGTAGACGACACCAAGCTGAAGAAGTTACGGTAAAAAACTTTTGAACAAATCGCATTACTCCGTTGCTATACCATAAAGACATGTCAGAATTGGAGTGGGAATTTTACAAGCATCAGTCCTATCACGCGCATTTTGCCGCTTACTGTAAATATCACATACATTTTAAAACCATGACGGAATTTCAACTTAGGAGCAGTAAGAATAGACATGCAAAGTTTTCATCCTGCATTCTGTTGTTAGTCACTAGAATTAAATTTCTGTGTGAAACTCAGTACTGTCACGGATCAGTGCTGTCACGGTCGTGACAGTAATGATGTGACAGCACTGAGTTGACTTCTGTCAGCAGGTGTGGATTCAGGTAATTTACTAGGCTGACAAGAGTTAGGTCGCCTTTCACCAGAGGGTCTTAGCTACTAACGCCAGCAGCAGCCAGAAGTGGCCAATTCATATCGCTTTGAAAATCGTTTGAGGTGTGTGACTGTGTGTGGGTGATACAAAACTACAAATTCAAAATGCTTCGTCGACCACGGTAAACAAATAGCCCCGGGGGTGGTACTCCCATAATGATATTTAGACAGTTTGTGTATGTCGCGCGATAAATGCCCTTTTTGGCGGTCCATTCCAAATTAGATTACCCCTTTTCAGTAAAAAAAAAGACATTTTAAGCCCCAACTTTATACGGAAAAATCGCCTTTTTTGTTTAAAACGCCATCCCTTTCCTCGAGGGGTGGGAGGGGCACCTCGGGGTAATGCAAGTACGGGTGTGCCGTAAAACCTACCAAATGCATACACCTCGAAAAAAGGGACCCGGTAATATACACACTAGGGGTCTATGGTACATGAAAATACGAAAATTTTAACCTTTTCTGACGCATGTGTCTTTCAGTGTGTTTGTATGTTGCATACCATTACGATAATGTGTTACCCATGCAATATACAGAGATTTTTTAGCTTTAAAAACTGAAGAAAAAAATATATCTGATTGTCAAATTTTAGAAACAAAAAGCAGTAACATTGTATACCTCATTTTACCATGTATACGTCACTACATAAAAGTGGGATTTAATGGGATATATGTGAAAGCAAATGTGCAGCTCAGCTGCAAGTTAACCTAAAGTTGAGGCCCATCCAAGGAGGTATTAGATCCAAGCTCAATAAAAGAAAAATGACCTTTCTCCCTAGCTCCCTAAAAATCTTTTCCTTGCTCCTAGCTTCCTTAAACCAAGAGTGTTCTCTTCTAGTGATCCTCAATTCCCTTCAATTGTTTTCCAGTTTTCCCAAGCTCCCTGAAAACAATATGGCCGTGGGGAGCGTGGTGGCGTAGTGGTATAGCGTCGGACTCCGAATCGAGAGGTCCTGGGTACGATCACCACAGGCGTCACCGTGATGTGTCCTTGGGCAAGACACATTAATTCCCTACAGTACTGGTTAAACTCAGGAAGCGTTGGCTTGACTAAAAAATTGTTGACTGGGACGTTAAGCCCCAACAGAAACACAAACAAACAAAATGGCCTTGCTACCCAGCTCCCTAAAATCCGTGATAGGGTCCTAAATTTAATGCGGTCTTTTGCCGTGAACTATCCTGGTTGTCTCAGACCTGGTCGAAAGCCCCAAAGACACATTTTCTCATGCTGCTGCTTAAGATGAACAGCGCTTCTACTGCGCTTTACGTGTTACATTGCGTTTGGTTTGCGTGGAGCGAACATGTTTTTTTTTTTTTTTTTTTTTTTTTTTTTTTTTTTTTTTTTTTAGCATTGGATCTAAGCAAAAGGTGTCCCTGGTTAGAGCAACAGCAAAGGCTTTGTTGGTTGCTACCTTAAGTGAGTCACTGCCCCTAAGCTCATCGGTAAATGGTCAGAAATTAATCATTTCCGCACACATTGGAATGAAAAAGGCGAGATCGGATAATTATCAGTGCTGTCATGACAACATCAGTGCTGTCACGATATCAGTGCTGTCACGGTCATAATTATTTAAAATACTTAAAACGCATCATATAAAAGTAATTGCTTTTGGTATGTTATGATACTATACTGAAATAGTAAACGTTTAGCAGAACTTATTTTTGGTTTAATCCCACAAGATAATGTCTACAAAAATAAAGCGTTTCAGAAACAGAACAAATCACAGTATGTGCATTTTCATTGAAGATCTCTTCCCCGTTAATTCATTGAAAGTATTTAAGGTTTGTGTGAACTATTGTTCGTGACAAGTTATATATGCCCCCACTTACAGATTGGGGAAGTCTTATCAAATGAGCGTTTTACGCAAGAAAGTTTGTTCGTGACAGCACTGATATTTTTTCAAGGGTACCATACAATTAATTAATACTGGTGCACTATTTGTTCAGTTAAACTCGGCATATTTTATTTCTATATTCTATATGCTCCTGTTAATAAAACTATCCCATTGAAAAAGAAAAAATGGACAATTATTTTTTTTCGTTTTGCCTTTCTGGATTGCTCCATTTTTTGATAATGACCCATATAATCATTGCTTGTCAGTTTGCTTCTGTAAATTTGAGGTTTAACGTCCCAGTCAACATTTTCAGACATTGCCGGAAGCACACACCTATACCTGGTAGTATGGCAAGCAAATCATGTAGTTTGCTTTATGACACAACCCAGAAATAAATGTACATGTTGTAGGGCTCGAATCCAGGACTCTTATTCTGAGACCGATTCCATGCATAATGATTAATGAGTCTGTTAAACATTTTGACTGATTACCGGAATTAATGCTTAACGTCCCAGTCAACAGCTATGGTCATGTCGGGATTTTGCCTCCATTTTATGGGACTTTTATCCAAAATAAGGATGTCATGACATCCAACAAATGCTTCAAATATAACCATCCAACTAAACCGACAAGGCTCATATGTATGGTTGATTTGACTTGAACCACTTTTCCTGGGCAGGCTCAGACCTGAGAGGTGAAACCAGTAATCACATGGTCAGCCAGTAGCATAGAAGCCTAGCCTGGAGGCACAAGCAGCCCATCCTTTTCTTCAGGCCCCAATGGGCATGGGCCCATATTGGCACCTGACCACCCTTGGAAATCTTTCTTGTGGCTGTTTGTTGCAACGCTGAACTGAAAACCCTGTCCTAATGACTGTGGAGTTATTTAACATACATAGTTAACAGCTATGTAGGTAGCCGGGCGTGAATAAATTGAGGGTGTATTTGTACAGTATGTCTCCAAAATGTTGTAACACAAATTGACCAAATCATTTTATGTTTGTGCCCAAATTATGAAAATTAGTTGTGCAGCGTCCCGGTTCAAGTTAACTGCAGTTCAACTATTGTATATATTGTCCTTTAATATTGTTTCAATTTTGGTAACTTTATATCTGCTAGTTTTTCCTGAATGAGAAACTAGGACTGATAATCATATTTGGGCTCTCGTTTTTGGGCTCTAGAGTATCGTTCCCCCCCCTAGAGCCAGCACGCCACTTTCATATATTGTGTGGATAATGATAACGCAAATGCAGGCAAAAGCTTTTGTTGGCTTTCGGGGGGGAACAATGCTTTAAAAAACTTTTCCTGAGTTCTATATATTTCATATCAAAAATGATTGTTCAGCCCAAAATAAACATCTTGGGTCATCAAAAATTTAATAATAAATTCTTCTATCACACAGCCCCTTATTCAGGGAAGCTAACACGTGAATAAAGAGACTGATGGCCAACTTTTATTTTTCCTTAAAACCATAGGCACTTTTGAATGGAAATAGTCATCGATTCTTTTAACAGGGCACTTATATAAATGACTAGATTGAACATCCACAGAAGTTGTGATGCGCATTTCATCACGCAAACATATCCGTGAAATGTATACCCAACTAAACCCCTTTTTATATACTAATATACTAAACTTTGGGTAAAAAAATGGTATACCTACATGTATTTTATGCAATATACGGTTTTCAGTAGTAAAAATCCAAAATTTTCAGATAAAAAAAATTGACATTTTTTTATAAGCAGGGACCTATACCTGCTATTTGCAATACTTTTCTCCTCAAAATTCAGTTTTTTATCAACACATGAGGCCGAAATCAGGCCTTAAATTCCCTAGGCCTTTAAATAAATGTTTGTAGTATAAGTTATGATTGAGTGCGGATTTGACAGAAGCGACCTTTGGACACTTTTACTTTTCATCCAATGAAAATATATATAAAAAGAAAGAAAGAAAATAAAAAGCCCTGCAGGCATGCATGATACCCCCCCTCCCCCAAGGGAAATCCATTCACTACAAATGTACAGAATACCACATTGAAATTCAGAATAAAATCAGAAATCAAATCAGAAAACTATGATCATTAACCCAATTTTTTCATCTGAAGAAATATTGTAGTGTTACAACACTTACACTTTACATTATTCAAGGGACTTAACTCAGGCTAGAAATTTCAGAAAACAAATGAATGAGGTCTTCTCAACATGTATCTTATTAATAAAAGTACAATCATGTACAGAATCACTAAAAAGTGTGCTTTTTAAACTGAAAATATAGGATAAAAGTCATTTTCAAAAAAAAAAAAAAAAAAAAAAAAAAAAAAAAAAAAAAAAAAATCAATAGCTCTGTTAAAAATTCACAAAATATGAAATACTAGATCTTGTCAATGTATATGCCACAAAAATTTATCAAAATCCATACATTTGTTCAAAAGATATCAAGCAAAACGCTATTTTGAACAGAAATCAAAGGCCATAACTCTGTAGTTAAGGAGCAAAATTTACTAATCTGCAATCCCATAATGCTCCTCCGCAATATCGTTTGAAGGAAATGGGCCTAAAGACGCTCAAGATATAACGCGGAAACGGAATTTTAGCATAAAAAAGGGTTATAATTCTGTACTTGACATGGAGCGGAGTCGGAATCGCTGACGGACCGACGGATGGATGGATGGTTGGATGGATGGATGGAGGGGTTTTGCTTGAGTGTGTGGGTGGATGGATGGATAGATGGACAGACAGAGGGATGGACGGCAATAGATAGATAGATAGATAGATAGATAGATAGATAGATAGATAGATAGATAGATAGATAGATAGATAGATAGATAGATTCTTAGTTCGAATAAAGGTACTTATTTATTTATTTATTATTTATTTATTTATTTATCTATCTTTATTTATTTTTGCCGCGTTATGAGGAGATATGAAGCGATATGGGCCACTGCATGAGAAAACCAGAAATATGCATATGCGAAAATAAAGGTTCAGATCAGCTTCGCTGCGAAAATACACTGTAAGATTCAGATCGGCTTCACGGTAACCGCGAAGCTGATCAGCGTCTTTAATTGTTTACCCTACACGAATAGTAAAATTCCTTTACTTTCTAAATCGGAAATTTCAAGCTTCTTAGCTATATTCTGTCGCTGTACAGCCCGTTTTGAGTCGGACCTGGTCGGAAACCCGGACTGTTGGTTTTGTCAGATTAAGGCTCAGATATCATCATGAATAATTTATACAGTTTTGAAGACCATAATTCATTAAGTTAACATTCTAGGTCAGACAGTAAAATTAAGGTTTGAGCTAACAATCAAAGTTTGGTACAATCAATAAATAAGACCAGGTCCAATTTAAGTTCACCAAAAGGTCAATCGATCAACTTGGTTTTCCTGACATAATATCTCGTCCAAACGAATTATTATCTCGTCCAAACGGATTAATAAACCGTTTGCACGAATTCATATCCCGTTTGCTCGAATTAATATGTCGTTTGTATGAATTAACATCTCGTTTGCACGGATTAATATCCCGTTTGAACAAATTGATATCCCGTTTGATCGAATATATATATCGTTTGCACGGATTTATATCCCGTTTGAACGAATTCATATCCCGTTTGCTCGAATTAATATATCGTTTGCACGGATTAATAAACCGTTTGTACGAATTCATATCCCGTTTGCTCGAATTAATATATCGTTTGCTCGAATTAATATATCGTTTGTACGAATTAATATCTCGATTGCACGGATTAATATCCCGTTTGAACGAATTGATATCCCGTTTGCTCGAATTAATATATCGTTTGCACGGATTAATAAACCGTTTGCACGAATTCATATCCCGTTTGCTCGAATTAATATGTCGTTTGTACGAATTAATATCTCGTTTGCACGGATTAATATCCCGTTTGAACGAATTGATATCCCGTTTGCTCGAATTAGTATATCGTTTGCACGGATTAATATACCGTTTGCACGAATTCATATCCCGTTTGATCGAATTAATATGTCGTTTATACGAATAAATATCTCGTTTGCACGGATTAATATCCCGTTTGAACGAATTGATATCCCATTTGCTCGAATTAATATATCGTTTGCACTCGAAATAATATGTCGTTTGCACGAATTAATATACCGTTTGCACGGATTAATATACCGTTTACACGAATTCATATCCCGTTTGATCGAATTAATATGTCATTTATACGAATAAATATCTCGTTTGCACGGATTAATATCCCGTTTGAACGAATTGATATCCCATTTGCTCGAATTAATATGATATCCCGTTTGCTTGAATTAATATATCGTTTGTACGGATTAATAAACCGTTTGCACGAATTCGTATCCCATTTGCTCGAATTAGATGTCGAATTAATATGTCGTTTGTACGAATTAATATCTCGTTTGCACAGATTAATATCCCGTTTGAACGAAATGATATCCCGTTTGCTCGAATTAATATATCGTTTGCACGGATTAATATACCGTTTGCACGAATTCATATCCCGTTTGCTCGAATTAATATGTCGTTTGTACGAATTAATATCTCGTTTGCACGGATTAATATCCCGTTTGAACATATAAATATCCCGTTTGCACGACATATATTTTTCATAAAAAAATTATTGCGTGTCCTAAATATACCACCGTACAAATGAGACCAAAATTGTGAAAGTATGTTTACCAGAAGAGACAGGATAATTTTTCTTGTAAACGTGAAAATACCTTGAAGTCTATGAAGTTTGCGACATTGTGGACATTAATTTGGCACGTCACTGTACTTATTTGAGATGAGACTACAGCTCAAAAGGGCCAGGAACAAAAACTTAAAAAGCCAGGAAAGTAGAGCGTCCATTAATATAAGATTCCTTTATGATCTGTTCATCAAAAATTGTTCTGTTAAAAATGTTGATACTAAAAGGTTGTTGAAATACAGGAAAACAGTTTTTTTCATCCAATTTAAATTTGGTATAAACATTAAACTGTATTAGCAGCAATGTGGAACATGATTTTATTCAAAACTGCGTTCCAGACTGCCAAAAAAGGCATTTTAGATTGCCAAAAAGCGTGTGTTGGCAATCGAGAACGTCCAATTTATGTTCTACATTGTCATTTTGGCAAACCAAAACGCCTTTTCATGGCGATCTAGAACCCTTTTTGTATATCAAACTAGTTGCTAGCGATTGCCTCTAATAGGGTGTGAACATGTACAATGTGTCTTGCTGAAGGACACCCTTGGGCACCAGTGAAGTTCAAACCATGATCTCTCAATATAGAGTTCAACTCACTTGACATTAGACTACAATGCTTGGAAAATAAAATAAATTTCAGTAAAAAGTTCACCCACCTTCTGGAAAGAGTTTCTTCAACAAACTATGTTTACAAGCATACATGGCCTGTGACAGATCTCGGTATAACAGGTCATTGTTCTTGTCAAGAAACCCTTCCACCTTGTATGTCACCTACAACAGAAATTGCTTGATACAGTGGATCACAGACTTTGCAGCCCTAGACACTGATACAGCCAGCTATAGACCATTATCTTATTAGTCATTGTATAAACAAAATGGCCAATGCTCAAGAATCATCGCTGTTTTTAGTGCCTTACTTCATTAACATTATTTTCAATTGAAAAATGTGAAAACGCAAGTAACAATCAAACATGGATATTTGAATGCATTACATTTGCCGACTCTCTTGGAAGAGGTTTGAACCCTAGACCAACCTTGGGTTCAAACAAGTTCCTCGAGCCTTGGCAACTCCCTATATTCAAAATGTGTTGCAATTTTATTTTATTTTTATTCATACAAATTAACTTACACTTCCAGCATAATGTTTCAGCCTAAAAGCATCGTGTGGCAAGTTTTTATCCGACTGATTCTTCCTGAGAGCCCTACTCTCGTAATGGGGATGGTCCTTCCAGGCGACGTTCAACTTGTGGAGAAACGTGGTGTCGGTGACGTTGCCAGGTAACATACATTCTTCGTCCAGCATTGCTAAGATACCAACTTTACTCTGAAAGAGAATGATTGGTATGAGGAGTTTGAGGCAATGCTTTGCTTAGGAGGAAACTTGATATCTGCAAATGCAAGAACAAAGTAGCAGATCAGCTGTGCAGTTACTGCACAGCTGATCAGTGACTTTGTTTTTGCTACACAGATAGTACAATCCCTCTTCTTCTTATCTTAAACCTGAAATTTCAAGCATCCAGCTTCTTTCTGTGGCTGCACAGCCTGGTTTGTGTCAAACCTGAACAGAACCACCAGTTTTCTCATGTCCAGGCTCATATGGTTAACAACTGAGATTATGTCAGGATGATCCATTTAACCATTATAATGCATGAAGACAAACCTTCAAGAAGACATTTAACAGTATTTGAGTGTACAGGCAGGTTCGTGTCAGACCTGGTCAGAAACCCGGAAGACCGGTTTTCTCGCATCATGGCTCAAATACACCACAGTATCATGTCATAATGCATGTTCATCCTTCAGTGTATCTTTTAAAGAAGTATGGTTAATTCAAAAAGAAATTTGGATGCA
Source organism: Rugalucina vietnamica (assembly GCA_964017185.1). Classification (NCBI taxonomy): domain Eukaryota; kingdom Metazoa; phylum Mollusca; class Bivalvia; order Lucinida; family Lucinidae; genus Rugalucina; species Rugalucina vietnamica. The sequence goes on along the minus strand of OZ024880.1, from coordinate 21,191,697 downwards.
TACAATGGCATGTCCAAGCAGACCTTCTGTCTACATGGGTCTTCTGTCATACATTAATAGTAAACATATACAAGTACTTATGAGAGGGATCACATAAACTTTATCGTAAGCATTCACTACACATACATCATAACATACAATACTAGTCACCACCTACAATGCAGTTACATACAGCAAAGTCAGTTTTCTAGTGTGTACTGCCACAATAGAACACAAATGAGCCGCCGCTTGGGAATACCAACAATCTACATAGGCAAAAACAAAAAGGCGCAGATCAGCTTCGCGGTAACCGCGAAGCTGATCAGCGCCTTTGTTTTCGCTACACGGACAGTACAACTCCTCTTCTACTTTAAAAATACAAAATTTCAAGCCTCTAACCATCTCCTGTGACTGTCGAGGCTGGTTTGCGTCGGACCTGCTTGAAACCCAAATTTTTGGTTTCCCCATGCACAGGCTCATATACTTTTTTAAACTGCTTTGCCATTAAACCAAAGGGGGACAATGTTTAGGCGAACTGGCTATTTCCCAATTCTAAACTCAGAAAACATATGAGCCACTGCATAAGAAAACCAACACCAGAGGACCAATGGTCCTGTAAACGCTCACCTGAGATCAGCTGTATATACGAATGTTATAGAAAATATTCCCAGTATAGGGGCAGATGAAGCCCTTGGGCCATTTTTATTTTTTTTTTCAGAATAATCAATATACTGTCCATACAAGTTTTTCCCTTCAAATGACATTTTAACAGTTTACACATTCAAATACATAGGCAAACCATGTTGACCTTGCCTTAAAATAGGTCAAGGTCATCACAGGGTCATGATTTATACATACATTGTAGTACTTGAGTCATCAATGCTTCATGCCAAGTTTCTTCGAAATTGGTCCACCGGTTCCGGAGAAGATTTTTGAAGGGTTTATACCATATATGGGCATGGCGGCCATCTTGGTCATGTGACCTTGATTATTTATATATACATTGATTCCCCCATTCTATAGCTGCTTCACATGAAATTTGGCTTTGATTGGCCAAGCGGTTTCAGAGGAGATGATGTTTGAATATTATGGTAATATATGTGTATAATGCCCAGGGGCTGGGGCAAATGAGCCCCTGGGGTCCAATCTTTTTCAGAATCATTAATATTCAGTCCTACTGCACATTTCCTGCAAGAGTTTCACTTTAAATGACATTTTAAAAGTTTTCCCCATTCAAATGCATTGGCAACCTATGTTGACCTTGCTGTAAAATAGGTCAAGGTCATCCAAAGGTCATCCAAATTTATAAACACATTGTAGTACTTCAGTCCCCCATGCTTCATGTCAAGTTTTGTTGAAATCGGTCCACTGGTTCAGGAGAGAAGAATTTTAAAGGGTTTTTACCATATAGGGGCATGGCGGCCATCTTGGTCATGTGACCTGGATTATTTATAAACACATTGATTCCCCCTTCCCATAGATGCTTCCTATAAAATTGGGCTTTGATTGGCCAAGTGGTTTCAGAGAAGAAGATCTTTGAATATTTTTGTAATATACATGTATATTGCCCCGGGGTGGGGGCAGACCAACCCCTGGGGTCCAATTTTTTTTCAGAATTACCTACCTTCAGTCCATTTGCTAATTTCCTGCAAGATCTGCCTTTCAAATGACATTTTAACAAGTTTCCCCATTCAAATGCATGGACAACCTATGTTGACCTTGCCGTAAAATGGGTCAAGGTCATCCAAAGGTCATAATTTATAAACACATTGTAGTACCCTAGTCATCGATGCTTCATGCCAAGTTTCGTTGAAATCGGTCCCGTGGTTCCGGAGAAGAAGAATTTTGAAGGGTTTTTACCATATAGGGGCATGGTGGCCATCTTGGTCATGTGACCTGGATTATTTATAAACACATTGATTCCCCCTTCCCATAGATGCTTCCTATAAAATTGGGCTTTGATTGGCCAAGTGGTTTCAGAGAAGAAGATCTTTGAATATTTTTGTAATATACATGTATATTGCCCCGGGGTGGGGGCAGACCAACCCCTGGGGTCCAAATTTTTTCAGAATTACCTACCTTCAGTCTATTTGCTCATTTCCTGCAAGATTTGCCTTTCAAATGACATTTTAACAATTTTCCCCATTCAAATGAATGGGCGACCTATGTTGTCCTTGCCGTAAAATAGGTCAAGGTCATCCAAAGGTCATAATTTATAAACACATTGTAGTACTCTAGTCCCCGATGCTTCATGCCAAGTTTTGTTGAAATCGGTCCAGTGGTTCCGGAGAAGAAGAATTTTGAAGGGTTTTCACCATATATGGGCATGGCGGCCATCTTGGTCATGTGACCTGGATTATTTATAAACACATTGGTTCCCCCTTCCTATAGATGCTTCATATAAAATTTGGCTTTGATCGGCCTAGCGGTTTCAGAGAAGAAGATCTTTGAAAATGGTGGACGACGGATGGACGGATGGACGGACGGACGATGGACGGACGCCGGATCATGGCCATCCTATAAGCTCACCTTGTGAGCCTAACGGCTCAGGTGAGCTAAAAATGCTTGAGCAAAAACAAAGGCACAGTTCAGCTTCACTGTAACCGCGAAGCTGATCAGCGCCTTTGTTTTCGCTACATGGATAGTACAATCCCTCTTCTTCTTAAATCCAAAATTTCAAGCTTCTAGCCTGCTTCTGTGACTGTACAGGCTGGTTTGTGTCAGACCTCGTTGGAACCCAACTTTTTGGTTTTCTCACGCACAGGCTCATACTTTATCACAATAGACCTCATAACAACATGTGGGGAAATGTGATATATAACGGTAGTAACTAAATACATGTATATACCTCATCATCCTGGTATAAAATCAACATAAAACAAAATATACAGATCTATGTGTCTGTAAACTAGGGATGGCAACGAATGCCAAAATCAGTATTCAAATTGGTGCACGTCATTTCGTCGAATGACACTTGGTAAAATGCAACATTACGTCAAATATAACGATTGGTCGAGAAAAAAAAATTGAACTGTTTCACTTGGTTGATTTTTTTTTTCGTAACTGCTGGGACACTTGGCTGAAAATTATTTTAGTGTGATCAGTCAGACTATCTCTATGAGTTTTATTCATGGTCTCAGGCATTTACCATTAGAATGAAACACCAGTATCAAAGCATGTTTTGAACATGTATCAACCATTGTAAGCAGAGGTACATGTACAATCATACATTCTTTTCGGAATTTTTATGTTTCATTTTGGTTCTTTAAAACATTTTGATATTCTGAAAATGCTCGAAGTGGACTTAATTTGCCATCTTTTAGAATATTACATAGGTTGTTCGGAAAGTTCGTGTAATTGTGTTATATCTCTCATAATTTTCATCCGTTGCACCGGAAAGTTGTTGTGCGTGAACTTCCACTTATTCTAAATTGTTGATACAAAAAAGAAAGAAAAGTGATCATAGAAACCGAAAATACAGGTTGTCGTGGCAACGACATCATCGGTACCCGGAGCAGTCCGAAAAATATCACTTTTTTAAACGAAGTCTTAAAGAAATAAACTTAATTTCTGACTGTTTGCTCATCGCTAGAAAAGCACAGAATCGTCTTGTAATATTTCAACAACATGACATTGTTTCCTGAAAATTTAAAGTCAATTGGATGTTCCACAAAGAAGTTATGGTCCTTTATTACGATGGTTGTATAGGGAAACCATGACTTCAAACGGAGTCGTTTTGTTGCAAAAGATTATGAACGTCTGTATTTTCTTCATAAAACACACACAGAAACACTTAAGATGGTAAAATAAACTGGAAAACTATCAATAATATAGTTCAACATTTATGTACAAACGATTCGCATGTTTTAAGAGTGGAATAAAATAAAGTGGCGGCGATTTTAGGAGCAACCAACCGGCAGTGGAATTGTGTTCCATTAAGATTTGCGAAAAATTTGATGATTCAGCGGAGAATATTAGCAAAATAGACTCAGGGAGCTGTATCACCACATACTGATACTGGTTACGAAAACTTATAACAAAAGAATGAACAGGCACATTAAATGCGTAGATATTGTTGGTGTTTATGCTGAGAAAGTGTGATCATCGCCAACTGGATTAAAATAAAGTTTGACGTTTTCGCAACGTCATCTTGACGTTGGCGTGCTCCGGGTATCCATACCTCACCTTTTTGTAATGAACATATTTTTATTATGTCTTTGTGCATCATCTTGGTTTTCACAGCATTTATAGAGGACATGTTGAAGTTAAATTAGGTATGTTTCTTTTTGTTTTACTATGAATATTAGTTGAATGATCAAACAATTATTCGAACTTTCCGAACGCCCCTCGTATTTACTGAAAATAGTTAAGTTTTAATAAGATTTTCAGTATCGCTTTTACCAACAAGTAGCCCAAGGGCAACGATCGCTCACCTGAGAGTCAACAAGTACAGTCACTGGACAAAGTGTTGGTTTTTTTTTCCATATATGTGTATGACGGTCATCTTGGTCAAGTTTCAGGCCTATGGCTGCAATGGTTTCCATAGGATCATTGGTCCTGTAAATGCTTACCCGAGACCTAGTTGTCACTTTTTCCCATGTTTCCATGTTTGCCTATGTTTCCAAAATCGACCTTTACCTCCATTAATCACATACCTTCATCTACTCTATCAGTTGTTTGCATCTATCACTTTTCAGTTCTCAGGCTGCAATAGTTTTCAAAAAATAACCTTTAAAAAGCAGATGGGCTCCTGGGGTCCATTTTTTTCAGACTCATTAAATTTCCGTCCTACTGCCCATTTCCTGCAAGTCTTTCCCTTAAAATGACATTTTAAAAGTTTTTCCCATTCAAATGCATTGATGACTTATGTTGACCTTGCCATAAAATAGGTCAAGGTCACCACAGGGTCATGTTTTATATATACATTGTAGTACTTGAGTCATCCATACTTCATGCAAAGTTTCGTTGAAATCGGTTCACCGGTTCTGGAGAAGAAGATATTTTAATGGTTTTTACAATATATGGGCATGGCGGCCATCTTGGTCATGTGACCTGGATTATTTATATACCCATTTGTTCCCACTTCCTATAGATGCTTCATGTAAAATTTGGCTTTGATTGGCCAAGTGGTTTCAGAGAAAAAAATCTTTGAAAAGTGTGTATGGACGACAGACCGGCCAAGGTCAAGAGATGACCTTGACCTAAATTAATCATATACCTTCATCTAATCCATTAGTTGTTTGCATCTACCACTCTTCAGATCTCAGGCTGCAATAGTTTTCAAAAAATAGCTAATTTCCACTTTTCCCATTATAAGTCTATGGAAACTTAAAGTTACCATAGCAACCAGAGTTCTTATCCGACTGGAATAAAAAACACAAATTATGTAGAGGCTACTGTCAGGAACATGTATACAAAGTACAGGATTCATCCACTTGACAGTTTCTGAGGAGAAGATTTTTGAATGTTTTTTTGTTTTTTTTTTTGTTTTTTCAAAACTTTGCCCTTTATGGGGCCCAAGCAACCAATCAAAATAAAGGAGTAGGACAAAACTCGTAAGAAACGTCAAACACTACTCAAAAAAACATTTCTGCAAAAACAAAATTCAAGTGTCTGCAATTTTAGCGGAAAAATAGCCGATTACCACTTTTCCCATTATAAGTCTATGGAAACTTTAAGTTGCCATAGCTACCAGAGTTCTTATCCGCCTGGAATAAAAAACACAAATTATGTGGAGGCCACTGTCAGGAACATGTATATAAAGTATAGGCTTCATCCCCTTGACAGTTTCTGAGAAGAAGATTTTTGAATGTTTTTCAAAATTTTGCCCTATATGGGGCCCCTGCAACCAATCAAAATGAAGGATTAGGACAAAAGTCACAGGAAACGTAGAGGACTACTCAATAAACATTTCTGCAAAAACAAAATTCAAATATCTCAAACAAGGCAGCAAAAATAGGCAATTTTCACTTTTCTCCATTATAAGTCTATGGGAAGCATAAGTTGCCATAGCAACCAGAGTTCTTATCCGATCGAAATAAAAAAACACAAATATTCGTTCCCCCCCACCTGTAGATGCTATATGTGAAATATGAAAAGATTCGGCCTGGCAGCTTCAGAGGAGAAGTCGTTTGAAAATGATGACGACGACGGACGACGACGGACGACGACGCACAGACACCGGCTCGACCACTATACTATAAGCTCACCTGTGAGGCTTCGGCTCAGGTGAGCTAAAAACGCAAAGCAGTCTTTTTCACAAAATGTCAGCAATATCTTGCGTAATGTCATACCAAATGTGAAACAAAGCATGCGCAATCGACTATTTTGGGATAGGTTACCTTCGTTTTTACCAAAATTTGACAAATGTTATATTTGACCAAATGGCTTTTGATGAAATATCATGGAAGCATTCAAATATTCGTATAGGATATTTGAATATATTCAAATATTCAGATAACATACCTTATTACATTCTTAAGTGATATGTATAATATATGCGGCATCATATCTTGACAATACATATGGTATCAAGAAATCTTCGAGCCCATTCCTCTAATATAATATCTGTCTCACTACTTAGCCATACAATGCATTTCTATAATAACTGTTTTATTCTAATGCATCTATTGTCTGCACAGCATCTTTTAGAAACTGCATTTTTCAAAATCTCACTTTTCTGAAAGACCTTAAGAACCAGAGGACCAAATATTCAGATAACATACCCTATTACACTCATGAGTGATATGTATTACATATGGCATCATATCTTGACAATGCATATGGTATCAAGCAATCTTCGAGCCAATTCCTTTAATAAAATAACTGTCTCACTACTTAGCCATACAATGCATTTCTATAATAATTGTTTTATTCTAATGCATCTACTGTCTGCACAGCATCTTCTAGAAACTGCATTTTTCAAAATCTCACTTTTCTGAAAGACCTTAAGAAAAATATTACCACATCACCATTTTGCATTCCGAAAGTCTTAAAAAAAGTGCCACGAAAAAATTGAAAATCTGTTAACAAATAAACATTTTATGCCAGAAAATAATTTTGAATAGGTTTTTTTACCATTGTAAAAATGTCAGCAAGGGAAGTAACTATTTTCCCAGAAAAAAATCTAAATTGGCTATTTTTCACTTAAAATGCACCAAACCACAACAAAATTGTATTGTATGGATAGCTGAGAGCCAAACAACAGATTTGCTTGATTTTTATTTTTTAAGGTGTTTGGACTACCTCCCTTGCACATGCAAAAGGCCTATTCAAAATACTTTTTAGCTCGCCTGTACGAAAGTACAGGAAGAGCTATTGCAGTCACCCCGGCGTCGGCGTCGGAGTCGGCGTTAGCGTCGGCGTTAGCGTCGGCGTCGGCGTTGCTCAAAATGTTAAAGTTTTTGGTTAAAGTTTTTATGAGTCTATATCTCTTGAAGTTGTTGATGGATCAAGTTGATACTTTGCATGTTGGTAGATATTGGTCTGAAGTTTTATGCTGTACGATCATGACCCACCTGGGTGACCTTGAGGTCAAGGTCACGGACTTAGAAATTTTTTGTTAAAGTTTTTGGTTAAAGTTTTTATAAGTCTATATCTCTTGAAGTTGTTGATGGATCAGGTTGATACTTTGCATGTTGGTACATATTGGTCTGACGTTTTATTCTGTACCATCATGACTCACCTGGGTGACCTTGAGGTCAAGGTTACGGACTTAGAAATTTTGTGTTAGAGTTTTTGGTTAAAGTTTTTATAAGTCTATATCTCTTGAATATGTAGAGGGATCAAGTTGATACTTTGCATGTTGGTAGATATTGGTCTGAAGTTTTATGCTGTACCATCATGACCCACCTGGGTGACCTTGAGGTCAAGGTTACGGACTTAGAAATTTTGTGTTAGATTTTTTGGTTAAAGTTTTTATAAGTCTATATCTTTTGAATATGTAGAGGGATCAAGTTGATACTTTGCATATTGGTAGATATTGGTCTGAAGTTTTATGCTGTACCATCATGACCCACCTGGGTGATCTTGAGTTCAAGGTCACAGACTTTGAAATTTTATGTTAAAGCTTTTGCTTAAAGTGTTTTGAACTGTATATTGCCGGAACAAATGGATGGATCTACTTGATACTTTGCTGTTAGATATTATATTCTTTTATTATGCTGTAGCATCTCGACTCACCTGTGGTCAAGGTCACAGACTTAGATTTTAGGTTATAAGTCTATATCAAATATGTAGATGGATCAAGTTGAACTTAGCATGTTGGTAGATATTGGTCTGTACCATCACAACCCACCTGAGTGACAATGAGGTCAATGTCTTTGGTCGTAGATTTAATAGATTTAGTGACAAAGCACAAGTCAGGCGAGCTACGCTGTCCTGCAACAGCTCTTATTAATTAAGGAACCGATTTTCAAACTTTTTGCGGCACTTTTTACGCCTTTTGGGTTGCAAAAAGATGACATGGTCATATTTTTCTTGTGGTGTTTCAGAAAAGTGAGATTTTGAAAAATGCGCTTTCTGAAAGATGTTGTGAAGACAGTAATAATTTTACATGTATTAACAAGGTTAGCTCCTACAATTACATCTAAAACCTAACTAAAGGTTTTGATTTAGATTAGACATTTTTGCAGACTATGCATTAACTTTTCATTTAACGACACTCTGTGATCATAGCTAGAAACTAGGCTTAAAATTAATGAAAAACAAATCAATGCAAATGGCTTTCAAAATTTTGTTGTTTTATTTCATCAATTTCCTGTTCTAGTTTTGTAACTGCAAAAAGTCTCTATAATTATATATAAATATACATGTATAAAGTTAGCCTACGACCAGACCACCATTGGATAACATACACTGCAAAACAATTTACATTGTCGGAGAAACGAAGTCTGTGAAATCTGACTGAACCGCCGCATCAGAAAACCTACAATTTGCAGATCCTAAACCAAAGGCACAGATCTGCACAGCTGATCAACGCCTTTGTTTTCCCTCCATAGATAGTAAGATGCCTCTTTTTTTCTACATATGAAATTTCAAGCTTCTATTGTCTGTGGCAACAGCCTGGCCCCGAGGTTATAAAACTTCTTTTCATGCTCAGCTCAGATAAGACTAAAATTTATCCTGCTCATAAATGTTAAAATGCCAACAATTGTTGGCATTTTAAAATTTATGAGCAGGATAAATTACAGGCTTTGGAGTTCTAAACCTTCAATTTCAATATATTTGGTCTATTTTGGTATTTATAAGCAGTTTAATGTTTATGCTCAGCTGAGTTGAGCATGAAAAAAGTTTTATAACCTCTTGGCCTGGTTTGTGCCGGACCTGGTCAGAAACCCAGATTGTTGGTTTTCTCATGTGATGGATCATCTTTGTTGTCTGAAATTGCCATGTCATGGGAAAACCTGCTTTTGCTAATAAAAAATGCAGCTTGTCAGCCATACAAACAATATGAGCCACATCATGAGAAAACTAGCTTTTTGCATAAGCCAAATCAATCAAAGGTTACTTAAATCTGAAATTTCAAGGTTCTAGCCTTAAAGACCAGTTTGTCTATCCCCTGGTCAGAAAGCTTACTTTCTCCTGTAATGGCTCCAATCTTTCTTAGTTGTATGTACCACTTTACACAGAACATACGTTTTCTCAAATCATTCATCACAGACTTATGTTTCCCGAGGGTGGTTTTAGTAAAAGATTACTGGCCTAAATAAGTGCGAGTTACACTTACACTTCCCTTAGACTTCTGAAAACATTAGATATATAGAATTGACAAACAATTCGAAAATGTATCCCGTATTCTGTGTTACGGCTAAAGCCCATGCACTTTGGAAAGCCTAACAAAGAAAGCCCAAACAAACAAAATTCGAAGCTCAACTATTCATCTCAACTCACATAAAACTAAAACATTTGAGCCGCCACGTGAGAAAATCAACAATCTGCATAGGCGAAAAGAAAAGCGCAGATCAGCTTCGCAGTAACTGCAAAGCCGATCAGCGCCTTTGTTTTCGCTACTCAGATAGTACAATTCCTCTTCTACTTAAATTCGAAATTTCAAGCTTCTAGCTCTTTTCTGTGACTGTACAGGTCGGTTTGTGTCGGACCTGTTCGGAAACCACATTGTTGGTTTCCCCATGAGGCGGCTCATTTATCTAAACAGATAAAGCTTTTAATTCCATGCCCTTAACACCAGCATGCATGCATGCATTCTAAATTTGCATTTTTTTCTATTAAATAAACCTTTTTTCCCATGCACTAGACTCTGTTTAAAGCATACAGAGAAGGTCAAGATTTGTCATATGTACAGTCTAATCTGAGTTTCTGCATCCTTACACTTCAACCTCACTATAATGCTGCCTCATTTTAATGCAGTTTTCAATATAACATGGCCAGGTCATGGCTTCCCAATTGATTATTGTACTATATAAATAGAGTAAGTAACCTCATTATAACATGGTTTCACTTATAACATGGTCTGCTTCTATGGACCCCAAAGATAGCATAATAATGAGGTTGTACTGTAATAAAAGAGCCATTTTTCACAATAAAACAATACCTTTTCAATGAGTTCACAGATCACAGCATTGTTAAAGTAGTCCACATGGATCCATTCTATACCCTGAAAAACACAGAAAACAGAAAAATGAAGATGACTTGGCATAATGGGTACTGTAGTTTATTTTCATGTCAGATTTGTTCTAGGAGAAAGAGACAAAGGCAAGAATAAAGCCTTTCCTAAAATGTATGTTTATGTATAGGATATTAACCAATTCATGTATTGAAAAGACCTGCCGCATGCAAATCGTGAGTTAACAACCCTACCCCTTTATCCCCCTTTCCCTATTGGAGAGAAGACAGTCCTGTACCTCTTTTATGTATTCTTCCTGTTCTTCTTTCAAGGTCAGTTCTATAAATATCTGCTGTAGCTTCTCGTTACAGAAGTTGATAATAAACTGCTCAAAGCTGTTAGACTGGAGAAAAAGAAATAAGCAATGCAAAATGATCAACAGCATTGGAACATATGATAGTACATGTATACTTTTGTTAAAAAGGGTTGAGAAATTGAGACCTAGAGATGGCATTTATGAAATACATGTACTTAGTCTCAAAATAAGGCAAAATGATAATATCACAATGTATCAATGATTTCTTTCTTGGATATCAACAAAATTTAATCTGGGGTTGGGGTAATGAAGTTTAAAAAAGCGAAACTGCAATTCATGGTAAATTAGTTGGTTACTTTCTTTGCAACAATACGAAACCATTGTTACCTGAAAGACTTCAAATCCATAAATATCCAGAACACCCATGACTTTGGTCTTCTTTCCCGAAGTTACCTTAAAAAAAAAAATGATTTCTTGATTCATTTCATTTGGTCATTTCACTATTTATAACACAATTTGGGGTATTTATTAGAAAGGAGGAATGAACAATATATCATTGCATAATCTTATAAATTCTACAATTGAGTTAACATGTTTAAAAGTATTGTTTATTTGCTTTTTGTTTTTGTGTTGTTTTTTTTTAATTCAGTTTTATGTCCCTTTCAAGATTATTTCAGCTCATATGAGACGGCCAATCAGTAGGTGGGCGAAAACGGGAGAACCCCGAAAAAAAACACCTGGCACACCCGCAAGCAGAACTTGGCTTGTCTCACATGTGGCCAGAGTGAGGCTCGAACCCACACCGGACACAGCGGTGAGATGATCGAGTGATTAAGAAACAGTGCTCTTAACCGCTCGGCCACGGGGGCCGCTTATTTGTTTTTTCATTTAACATCTCAGTCAACAATTTTTCCGTCATGTTGGGACAGAAATATTTCTTCTTGGATATTAAGCAGTACTTTGGGGAGTTAATGTGTCTAGCTCAAAGACACAGCCCAGCACCCAGTGGGATTTGAAGCTGGGCACTCTTGATTTGAAGTCTCACCCTCAACCACATTCAAGTTTGGTACACTCGAAGGAAAACCATGATTTGAGCCGCGTCGTGAGAAAACCAGATTTTTGCCTATGTGAAAACAAAGGTGCAGATCAGCTTCGCAGTAACTGCGAAGCAGATCAGTGCCTTTGTTTTCGCTACACAGATAGTACAATTTCTCTTTTTCTTTAATCTGAAATTTCAAGCTTCAAGCCTGCTTTTGTGACTGTACAGGTCCGTTTGTGTCAGACATGGTTGGAGACCTCGATGACCGGTTTTCTCGCGGCGTGGCTCATTTCGCCATTCCTACCTTAATACTGTCGTTGATTCTGGCCACCAACCACGAAAACATTCTGCTGTAGATGGCCTTACACAGGGCATTCCTTGCATATATTGCCTGAAATACATTTGAACACAATATAATAAAACATCGTCGATTCTGGCAACCAACCATGAAAACATTCTGCTATAGATGGCTTTACACAGGGCATTTCTTGCATATACTGCCTGAAATACATTTTGAACACAAGATAACAAAACATATTTGTATACTTGGTTTAACATGCAATGCATTTTGTAAAAGACAAAAAAAAATATTTTGAACATTTGCAATTTATGAGGTTGTGGGAAGCAATTTGTAATAATTTAACACAAAAAAAATTATTATAAGTATCAATCAAGTGTAACATGATGTATTAAATCTTGTAAACAGATATTGTGATCATTTAGAGAAGACCCTTATCAGAATGCACATGTAGGAGCAAAGTGATAAGAGTTTGCAATGCTTACTATAATGTTTGCACTATTATTAGCATTGCTTACATATGAGCAATATCATGGGAACCAGATTTTTGCCTATGCGAAAGCCAAGGAGCATTAGGGCTGACTATCGATGCCAATTTTGACTATCGCGATAGTATCGCTATCGTGGAAATCACTATCACGATACTATCACTATCGTGGCATACTATCACGATACTATCGGTTTTTCACAAAACTGTCTTTAAAAGGTGTTTATTTGGAACAATCTCGAAAATTGTCGCCATTTTCGGCAGTTGGTTAAAAGTGAAAGTAGAATGGTGTGTTCGATTAGGCTACAACTCAAGTCACACTAAAAACCGGGACTAAGATCGAGTCATTCCGGTCCTTTCGGACCAAAACGCTATTGGCTGATACCAATAATAAACCAGACTGGTTTGCATCTTGCCTGGTCGCAAATCTCTCTCAAGTGGGATATTAAACCTTCATCAATATAGGTCTTCATAATCATATGAAAAAAAAAACATGACAGTTGATGTTACGGGGGGCCATGGTGGCCCACATTTTTTTTTAATTCTATTCTGTTCTATGTTCAGGCAGGCACGCAGTAATCAAGCACGCTCAGGATGTGACTATTTCGCTAATCAAACACGCCCAAAACAAATATGGAGAAAGAGTTCCGTCAATGAAAATAAACTATCGAAACTATCGATAGTTGGACGAACTATCGGCGATAGTCATCGATAGTGCATTGTACAATCGATGCATCACTATCGAAGCAGTTACTATCGCAATGCATCGATGTATCGATGCATCGTTACACCACTAAGGAGCATATCAGCCGTGCAGCAACTGCATAGCTGATCAGCGCCTTTGTTTTTGCTACACAGCTAATACAATTCCTCCACTACTTGTATACAAAATTTCAAGCTTCTAGCCTTTTTCTGAGACTGTACAGGCCAGTTTGTGCCGGACCTGGTCAGAAATCCTGAAGATCGTTTTTCTTGTGTCACAGCTCATATCTGGTAACATCCAAGAAAACAGCTGAGCCGGGACACAAGAAAAACGGGTTCCGACCAGGTCTGACACAAATCTGCCTGTGCAGCTACTGGAGATGGCTAGAAGCTTGAAATTTTGGATTTAGAAAGTAGTAAAACTGTACTATCCAAGTAGCTAAAACAAAGGCACAGATCAGCTTCGCAGTTACTGCGAAGCTGATCTTCGCAGTTACTGCGAAGCTGATCTCCGCCTTTGTTTTTGCATAGGCAAAACTCCGTTTTTCTCATAACGCAGCTCAGCTAATCATAGGGCACCTCACAAGTCTGAAAAGTCAAGATCCTTACCCCAGCCACAGAGAAGTCTGTTTTCACCCACTCTTTTTTCACTTCTATAGTTCTGTGTGTGAGTGCTGATGATAAATTCTCGACAGAGCAGCCCAATAGACTGCTAACTTCTGACACCTCTGAAAATGGCAGACAAATAAACTGATACTATGAACCGGACCCAGTGAATTTGGTTTTGTTTGATTATTTATAGCATTGCTTACATTTTTCAAGCTTCTAGTCTTCTTAGGTAACTGTACAGGCTGGTTTGTGTCGGACCTGGTCCAAAACCCAGATTGTTGGTTTTCTCAAGCGAAGGCGCATTTGTTTACACCTTTCCATTGTTGCTGAGTTTAATGTCTAAATAACAATAAGTTATTTCTGGGAGCTTGGTGGCCCAGTGGTTAGTGCATCAAACACCATAATTAAGGATTCCAATACAACAGGGAATGGCGAGCAGGACACATTTACTCTCCATAGTACTAGTCAATACCCAGAAAACAATGGCTCCATCTAAATATGACTCAAAAATTGTTGACTGGGACATAAAACACCAAAACAAATACACACATAAAATATCTCAAAACCTTACTACCATTTTCATTAGAAATATCACAACCATCTGTGCCATCAGGATTACTCCGGTGAGAAAATTCCACGTTGCCGAGTTTCAATATGGCCGCTACTAGTTGTAATATACTGGTGACTTCGTCTTTGTGAAAGCCTATAACCCCCATACCATCCTGTCAATCAAGAAATGATCCGTGACATGAGAAAACTAGCATTGTGGTATCTGACCAGGTCCGACACAAACCGAGCTGTACAAGCACAGAAAATGGCTACAGCTTTGAAGTTTTGTACTCAGAAAATAAAGGCATTGTACTTTCCACATAGTGAAAACAAAGGCCCTATCAGTAACTGCGAAGCTGATCTGCGCCTTTGTTTTTGCATATGCAAAATCCGGTTTTCTCATGACACGGCTCATATAAAGAAATTTAACTTTTTGTATCATGTAATCTAACTTATTGAAGCTAGAGAACGACCAATTAAAAATTTACTTAACATGGTTGTTCATCTCTCAGAAGTGAGAAAGACAATCTTAATTTCTTGGTAATATTAGTTTGTACACGTGTCAGAGAGTTCATCGATGGCTAACTAGGCCAATTTTAGCTTTTGGTTGCGAGTAGAGAAGAAACTGGTGATTGTAAACATAACTGAGGTCCAAACACTTAGTTTAACCCATATTTGATGAATGGATTCCATCGTCGGGCAGCTTACTCAGTCTGTGAGTCCTGGTTTTTGATTCATCAGGATGTTTATCATGATTTATTTGTTTGTTCTTGATGATTCATTGACTAGTTAGAGATTCACCACGAGGACCGAAGAACTAACTAAATGTTATGAACCACTGCAGAAGCTGAGGTTATGGCCATGTAAAACCGGTTTAAGCCAGTTTTTTTTTTTTTTTTTTTTTTTTTTTTTTTTTTTTTTTTTTTGTGCTGTTGGCGCCTTATGTATGTTTTCATATTTTTAGTTAAGTTAAGGTAACTGAGTGGCCACCTATTGGGAAAATAGCTGCTCATTCGGCTTACGATATGTTTCATGGTATAAGTACCTGACTGTTAGTTTGGTTTTTTCCCACCTCGGTTTTTGGAGTGGGAATCTTTTTCTGATTGCGCCTTTTCCTGATCTTTGCCTACTTGTACCTTTTTTCCCATCATCATCAACTGGGTGAGTCCACTTTCATTTTAAGGGGTATTAGGAGTGACTTTTTATTTTTTCTCATTTTTCAATGAAATTTCTGTCTTTACAGACATCTTTACATGAGCCACGTCATCAGAAAACCAACAAAGTGGTTTCCGAAGAAGTCTGGCACAAACCAAGCTGTACAAGCAAAAAAGTAGGCTAGAAGCTCGAAATTCTGGATGTAAGAAGAGGAGGGATTGTACTACTGGTGTAGTGAAAGCAAAGGCACTGATCAGCTTGGCATTTAGTGCGAAGCTGATCTGTGCCTTTGATTTCCCATTTGAAGATTGTTCGTTTTCTCATGACGCGGCTCACATATATGCTGCAAGAAAATTACTGCTTTAATATCTAAATGGACATTTTTGCAGCAATTAATTTTCATGACTTTTCCCTTTCTTGCAGAAGTACATTTTCCAACCTCATCAATAACATAAAAGACTTTTTTTTTTTCAGCCAAACATTTTGGAATACCTTGATAAGTTTGAAGTTTTCCCCATCATTTAAAGTATCAACTTCTATACACCCACTCCTGTTGAGAAAACCATAGCTCTGTGCTTTAGGCTGTAACTTCAAAGAATCTGAAAAATAACTGCGGATTCTGAAAATTTTATCATTTTTAAACTTTAAGGGTTGTGTCCCCTCTTGATTACAATTTTTGTCAGTTTGAAAATAGGTAAACAGACTTAAAGTGTAAATATCTATATTACTATTGAAATATTCATCCTGAAAATGTTACTTCGGGTTTTTCCAAAATACAAAATTAACAAAAGTGGAACTTTCATTCATGCACACTATGAGAAAGATTCCATACTTTTAAAAGCCTGCCTTTCATATTTTTCTTTTCTTCTTTAATGTTTGTTTGTTGGATTTGTAGTTTAATGTCCCAGTCAACAACTTTTCAGAGAATTCAGGACTGAGCCACAGCTTCCTGGGTATTCATCAGTCCTATGGCGTAAATGTGCCTTGCTCAAGGACACTTCACACCGTGTCAGTTGAGCTCGAACCTCCCGTTCCGATGCTCTACCACTAGGCAACCTGACAAATTATCTTAGCCACCATGATCCTGGCCAGCCCCCCAAAGGCTACTTGGTAAACATACTTTCGTCACTATCAGACAATTGCTCTTCTTGAACAAGAAGAACAGTTGTAAAAATGTTCTTTTACCTAACAATGACTGATCAGCCCCAGCCAGTAACTGGTAGAAGATGTGGAAACTTCTTTCTCCTGGGCTTTGTACTGCTACCCGAGACTGAAAAAAATCATCAGGAAAACATGTCCATGTAATGTATACCCCCATAAACCCTACTTTTATACAGCAAAACTGGGGTATTGTTGGGTATACCTATTTTTCGTATTTTTGATCCAAAATATAGATTGTGGGTTCTCATTAGAACTGCCTTGTCGGTGGTTTTAATGTGTACCCACAATCTATGTTTTGAGCAAAAATAAGAAAAATATCAAGTTGTTTCTACCAAAAAATTCATTTTTTACAACTTTTAAAACCTATATATTATATATTGAATGGACATGTTTTCACACTGTATATAGGCATATGGCAGAGAAAACATGGCTTCGTAATTTCCAACCAAGTTAGATACAGAGCTACTTTAGGGCATATTATGCAATATTTACATTTTTATTGCAATCGCCCTAGATGAAAGTATCTTTCTTGATGTTCTTCATTTCCCGATGAAAAACATTAAGTCATCAGTAGAGGCCACGCCTATGGGCGGGGTGACATCAAAACCCATCCAGTGACGTTGTTTGTTTACTCTTGTTGTCGTGACGTTGGTCGCGTATCGCCATGACGTTAGGCGCGAAAATTTGACTTTTTGGCTGTTCCAAAATAACGTTAAGTCGGAATTAAAGTCAAATAACATGAAAATGAGCGGTGATATGCGCAATTGAAAAGCTGATACTTGATTGATAATATAAAATGTAAATATAAGTATTGAAATTCAGATTTTAGCTTTCACTGGATGATGAAAAACATTAGCTGTTTTAATGTCTCCGAGAAGCCCTTCGGGCTTCACGGACATTAAAACAGCCTAATGTTTTTCATCATCCAGTGAAAGCTAAAATTTGAATTTCAATTCTTAAATAACAAGATTTTTTTCTTAAGCATAACAGCTGTCAAACTCAGACAAAAAAATTAAGAACTGTTGTTTTTTCCACCTCCATCAATACTGTCAAAATAAACCATAGTAAAGCCTTTCAAACATTTTCATACAAAAACTGTCAATTTTGCTTTAAAATCAGGGTAACAAAAAATTTGACTAGTATGTTCAAAGGATGTTGCTTGTTCTCCTATTATTTTTAACCATATCTATTTGAGGGGGAAAAAGGAACTTACCTTTTCTAATAAATCTGTAAAAACAAAGAACATGAAATTTTATAGTAATCACATTATTTTAACTACTTTCATGAAATAACCGTTGGTATATAAGCATAAAATTAAAACAGCCTATAATAGCTTTTTACCTACGACAGCAGGAAACTTTCTTTTTCTTGTTTTCTTTTTCTTCTTATTTATTTGTGTGTTTGAATTGTTGCTTTACATCCCAGTCAAAAGTTTTGGTCATGTCGGGAATTGGCATGTTTTATGGTACTTCTAGCAAACCTTGGAATATCATGGCATGAAATGTGCTTTGAAATATAGCCTTCTAAGCAAACATTAAAAACTTTTATGTATGGATTGTTAGACTAATCCACTTTTGCTCGACAGGCTTAGTCTTTCGAAGCGATTCACCAGTAATTAAGTGATCTGTCAGTTGGTCATAAGCTTTGTCTGGAGTCGCAAGCAGCCTGTGTATTTCTCATGGCCCGAATGAGTGAGGACCCTGTTTTCATTTGGTATACACAAAACATTCATTGCTTGCTATAAGCTCAGCAACAGCACAAAAACACATTTTGTTAGTGAACATTCAATTTTCTATTCAAGAAACATTATACCAACTTTTATCTATAATGATCAAAATTTTGCATTAAGTAAATCATTATAAGAGGATATCTCACTTCCTAAACTTAAAAAAGATCCTTTATGGGTACAAATGTAACACTATATATTTACACAAGAGGACTAATTTGGTCCTGTAAACGCTCACCTGAGAACTGGGATATGCAACCTAAGCTGACCTTGCCGTAAAATAGGTCAAGGCCATCCAAGGGTCATGATTTATACAAACTTTGTAGAGCTGTATTCATAAATGCTTCAGGCCAAGTTTCAAAGGCTTCTGGTTCTGAAAAAGAAGATTTACAATGGTTTTTGCTATTTATAGCCATGGCAGACATTTGGTCATGTGACCTTGACCATTTATATAACCTTCATTCTCCCTAAGAATACTCATCAAGACACTTTGATTAGCCAAACCGTTTCAGAGAAAAAGATCATTGAATATTATGATAATATACATGTATATTGCCCCGGGGTGGGGGCAGACCTGCCTCTGGGGTCCTTTTTTTTTCAGAATCATAAATATTCAGTCCTTTTGCCTATTTCCATAAAGTTTTTCCCGTCTAATGACATTTTGAAAATTTTCCCCATTCAAATGCATGGGAGGCCTATGTTGACCTTGCCTTAAAACAGGTCAAGGTAATCCCAGGGTCATGATTTATACAAACTTTGTAGAGCTCCTCCCCCTGATGTTTCATGCCAGGTTTCACAATCATAGGTCTTCTGGTTCTGGAGAAGAAGATTTTTAAAGGTTTTTGCTATTTATAGCCATGGCGGCCATCTTGGTCATGTGACCTTGACTATTTATATCAACTTTCATTCCCCCATCCTAATTATACTACATATAGAATTTGGCTTTGATTGGTTGAGCGGTTACTGTGAAAATTAAGTTTAACATTTAATTTGTAAATGACCTTTGGTCAAGGTCAAGAAATGACCTTGACCTTTAATACTTATATCACTTCATAAGCTCAACATGTTGTCTGTATCTACCAACTTTCAGGTCACAGGCTACAAAACTTCCTGAAAAATTCAATGTTTTCACTTTTTTCCATTGAAAAGCCTATGTAAACAAAATTGAGATTGCCATAAAATAGGTCAAGGTCAACCCAAGGTCATGATTTATATAAACTATGATGGGCCAGAGTCCCAGATGCTACATACCAAGTTTCATTGTAATTGGTCCACCGGTTCCAGAGAAGAAGATTTTTTTATGGTTTTTACCATATATGGGCATGGCGGCCATCTTGGTCATGTGACCTAGACCATTTATATAAACTTTCGTTCCCCCTTCCTAAGGATGCTCCACATGAAGTTTGGCTTTGATAGGCCCAGTGGTTTCAGACGAGAAGATCTTTGAAATTGTCGACGGACGACGAAGGACGACGAATGTCGGACGACGGATCATGGCCATCCTACAAGCTCACCTTGTGAGCCTTCGGCTCAGGTGAGCTAATAAAACAGCTGAGATGTAACAAATGATAAATCTTACAATTTGTTATGACACCACCGATGGGATCTCCTTTAAAATCAAACTCTATGTCCATGTACTTTCCCTACAAATAAAACAGGCATAAATCAATAAATACTGATTAAAAGACTTACAGATTGATGACTGACTGACTGACTGACTGACTGATTGATTGATTGATTGATTGATTAACAAATTATATGAATGATAGATCAACCAGTTGTCCAGCAGATCGAGGAACTGACAGGTTGAATGATTGGATTCATTGACTGACTGATAATCTGCCTTCATCTTAAATCTCCAATTTCAAGCTTCTATCCTTCTGTGGCTGCACAGCGGCTGGCTGGTCAGACCTAGTCTGAAACCTCAAAGACAGGTTTCTCTTATGACCCATGGCACAAATGATGATCCCGACTTCACTGCACCACTTGAAAAAGTCTACCCAGAATCTGCACTATTTCTTCAGGACAGACTTTTAGGATTATTTATTGCATGTCTTGGACAGAAAATATACTTACAAATCTGGATGAATTATCATTTCTTGTGGTCTTTGCATTACCAAAAGCTGAAAAATGATGAAACAGATTCTTGTTTAACCCATATATGACAAATGGACTTGCCCATCATTATCATTTGGGTGAGTCCACTTTCATTTTCAGGGGATTCAGGTGGGATTTTGACTTTTTATTCCATTTTTCTGTGAAATTCCTCCAAGCAATCAGAATAGCCCCAGATGGGACGCCGCGCCTGCGGCGTCGCATCTGGGGCTATACTGTTTGCCTATGTCCCATAAAAAGGACGCCAGGATGATATGAGTTAATTATAAAAGACAGGTTAAGATTATTAGAATGTGTTTAGATCTGTTATGCTCAGTATTGAAAATTGTAATATTTCAACAATAAACTGACTTAACAACACTAATGTCATAAAGGGAGCTAACCAACTCATTTAAGAAAAGTTAGATTGGCAACCTACTTTCTACCAGAACCCAAACTTTATATTCCACCGAACAACTAAGGTTATATGGAGACAGGGCCCCAGTTTAACGTCTCATCCGAAATGCCTGGGGAAGAGCTCTTGGGCTTGAACTTTCAATCCCTGGTCGACAAGGCGAGTGGCTTAACCATTACCCAACATGGGCTTATAATCTCAGTTTATGGCTGACTAAGTCTTAACATGACACAGACATGTTTTCTACAGCACTCCTCTGACAAAAACATTTGAGCCGCCTCATGGGAAAACCAACAATCTGCATATGCGAAAACAAAGACGCAGATCAGCTTCGCGGTAACCGCGAAGCTGATCAGCGCCTTTGTTTTCGCTACACGGATAGTACAATTCCTCTTCTTCTTAAATCCGAAATTTCAAGCTTCTATCCTGCTTCTGTGACTGTACAGGCCGGTTTGTGTCGAACCTGTTCAGATACCACATTGTTGGTTTTCCCACGAGGCGGCTCATTTGAGTTTGTAATACCTTCTAGGACAGGGTTGGACTGTAGAAGCTGTTCTTTCACTCTGTCGATGTCTCGACCTTTACCCGACACCTCCGCAACATATTGCATTATAACCTTACTGGCCTCTGTAAAAACAAAAACAAACAAAATACACTGACTGTTATCTGGCATTGTTTTTTTTTTTTTGTTTTTGTTTTTTTTTTTTTGTGCTTTTCTTTTTTGTTTTCACTTCATGGACAATTTCACAGCTAACAAAACTTTACTTAGTTAATGTCCCCTGCCAATCAGAGCAGCACATGCATAGGTGAAAACAAAGATGCAGATCAGCTGTGCAGTAACTGCACAGCTGATCAGCGCCTTTGTTTTCGCTACAGGGATAGTACAATCCCTCTTCTTCCTACATCCCAAATTTCAAGGTTCTACCCGGCTTCTGCTACTGTACAGGCCGGTTTGCGCAGGACCTGGTCGGAAACCCAAATTGTTGGTTTTCTTATGCCAAGGCTCAAAATTCTAATGATCATGAACCACAAAGAATATAAGAATCTTACATGAGTGTCAGGTATGGATAGACAAATCTGTCCCGAGGGTCACATTTTGGCATCACAAGGCTCGCGGAGTGATGCCAAACTGTGACCCGAGGGACAGATTTGTCTATCCATATCTTACACGCATGATGGATTCTTTTTCTTGCACGCCTTAATGCGACGAAGCTTGATTTTTCATACTATTTACCTAGAAAAATGCTTAAAACCGCGGCGTCCGCCATTTTGAATTTAAGCGTTTTGACGTCATTGTGACGTGTGCGCTTAGTGACGAAATAACGTGACGTCCTATACAACCAGTGTTAAAAAAGAACACTTGAACGCAGGGTGCGACCAGGGTGAGATAACGAGGGTGAGATAAGAATTTCTCACATGGGGTAAAACGTAGGATTTCTCTATCTGGTGTGCAAGAACAAAGTGTATATGAACCTACCAGTTTTCCCTGACCCGCTTTCTCCCGATATGATGATACATTGGTCAAGGTTTCTGTCCCGCATAGACCGGTAGGCATCGTCGGCGATAGCATAGCTGGAATATAGAAAGTAAAATCTTGTAAACATTTAGACCATCACAACTTTCACATCACAACTCAAAGCAAAAGGCTTACAGGGTCTACGCTTTCTAGAGTTTGTAAAATACTTAAGTATAAATGGTCCAGGAATCATTACAGGTTTATTTAAATTCAAAGCCACACCCAGACACACCCAGACACCAGGCCCAGAGTTTATAAAACGTTTTTCATGCTCAGCTCGCTGATAATAAAATTTATCCTGCTCATAAATGTTAAAATGCCAACAATTGTTGGCATTTTAACATTTATTAGCAGGTTAAATTACAGGCTTTGGTGATCTAAACCTGAAATTTCAATTTATTTGGGCTATTTCATCATTGATGAGCAGTTTAAAGTTTATGCTCAGCTGAGTTGGTTTTATCACCTCGGGTCCCAGTCTATGTAAACTGCAAAATTCATCTGATATACACTGTATAGAAATTAGATACAGCTTTTGTTTTTGCTACAGGCATAGTACAATTTCTCTTCTTCCTAAATCTGAAATTTCAAGCTTCTAGCCACCTTCTGTGTTTGTACAGCTCCGTTTGTGTCAGACCTGGTCGGAAACCCCAGAGACCCGTTTTCTCGCATCGCGGCTCAAATATTCTGTTCTTGTTATGTTTGGCTGTTTACAGGTGAACTTTGATACAAAAAAAAAAAGATTTCATACTAAGATAGCCTTAAAAATGCAGAGTTTGGTAAACAGTGCACTCGCAATAAGTGATTGTTTGGTAAAATACGGCACCAAACAATGTAAGATTGGGCCAAAAAAGCATCTCTTAATTGATAATAAGGCACTCTTTTCATGAAAACAGGTGGAAACTTTGATTATCTTAGAAAACATCCATATACAGGGTAATCATCTTGAGCATACATATGAGCCGCCACATGGGAAAACCAACAATCTGCATATGCAAAAACAAAAGCGCAGATCAGTTTCACGGTAACCGTGAAGCTGATCAGCGCCTTTGTTTTCCCTACTCGGATAGTACAATTCCTCTTCTACTTAAATCCGAAATTTCAAGCTTCTAGCTCCTTTCTGTGCTTGTACAGCCCGATTTGTGTCGGACCTGTTCGGAAACCACATTGTTGGTTTTCCCACGAGGCGGCTCATATTACTTTCGTTAAGTTGTGCTTTGCAGGTTAAAGTATGAAATAAACTTCACTTAAATGGCATTCAGGAAGATCCCACCTAAGTGACCTTATCCTTATTTGTTCAAACTGACCTAATTAACCATAACTAGAAAAAGTGCCTTGAGAGGCACGTATACCCCCAGCTGATAGCCACCAAGCCCCCTTCCCTACCCCCTACCTAAGCAACCCGGCACATGCTCACCCCTGACATTGAACCTCACATCACCAACCAAAAACAGTACCCTTATCAAGTACATTTTAGAAACCACCAAGCCCCCTTCCCTACCCCCTACCTAAACAACCCGGCACATGCTCACCCCTGACATTGAACCTCACATCATCAACGAAAGACAGCACCGTGTAAAGTACTTTACATACAAACATGGGGAAGTGTAGTTTTAGAATGACATATCTATTTTAGAGCGGTATACAGAGCTGACGTGTATACCCAATCTAGGACATAAGCGCGGACATTGTGGGTCAGGTCCTCAGTCCTAGATTGAAATGAAATTAGAATGTCATTCTTAAAAAAAAAAAATAAGATGTCCTAGATTTTGACCTCTAGTCCCACCCCCAGCATGTACCCTAGTGTCTAATGTCATTAGAAACAAGGCAAACCTTATAGAGTACCTATGTGGCAAGTATGAATGATTTCTTAACATGATAGTAAAAAAAAAAGTACAGAAAATACAATTATTAAAGAAGTTCTAGATTTTGACCTCTAGCCCCACCCCCCGCACATAGACCCTTAAGAGTCTGAATCTTACATGGTACCTATGGTCTAAGTATGAATGCGTTCTGGCAAGACTTAGTGGATGTCAAGAAAACAGACTTACAGAAAGTTTATCATGGTATCCGATATATCATATAAAAATGTGTCCTAGATTTTTACCTCTAGCCCCACCCCTGGGGACGGTAACCAGGATTTGGTGACATTGAATATGAAAGCAAACCCTAAAGGGTATCTATGAACTATATAAGAATACATTCCTATGATTGTTTGCTAAGATATGAACTTAAGAGAAGAAACATTAACATTGTAAACAGCACATTTTAAAGGTGACCTAGTTTTTGACCTCCAGCCCCACCCCCGGGCATGGGCCATGGGGTCCGAACTCATGGAAACAAAGCAAACGCTATAGGGTACCTATGGTCCAAATATGAATAGTTTCTGACCATTGGTTCATGAGATATACACCTCTAGAGAAACTTTAACCAAAACTTTGACATAAATTCTAATAACGTTCCGGAATTACGAACGAAGAAACAAACTAACGAACGAACGAACATACGAACGGACGAACGGAAAAGCGAAAACTATATACCCGTCGGCATAAATGCCGGGGGTATAATTATCAGCGCTATCATTGATATGAGCCACGTCATGAGAAAACCGGATTTTTGCCTATGCGAAAATAAAGACACAGATCAGCTGATCAGCGCCTTTGTTTTCGCCACTTGGATAGTACAATTCCTCTCCTACTTAAATCCAAAATTGCAAGATTCTAGCTTTTTTCTGTGACTGTGCAGGCTGGTTTGTGTCGGACCTGGTTGGACACTCCAAAGGCCGGTTTTCTCGTGTCGCGGCTCATATAAAAGCAGGGAATTTACACACTCTAAGCATCTTTGGTTTGATATACCCAAAATGCTGGTTTTCTCAAGACATGGCACAATGCAAGCCTTCGTTTCAGAAGAAAGAGTAAGCTGCTATTACTATTATAAGCACTCAATACTGGTTTAACTACTACCTCCAAGGTTTTGCCCGGGTGATTAACTATCTCTGAAAGTTTCGCCTAGAATCAGAGTGGTAAGGTCACTCACCCACTTGAATTGAGCCATCTCATGAGAAAAACAACACTGTGGTTTCCGAACAGTCACAGAAGCAGGCTAGAAGCTTGATTTCGGATTTTAGAAGAAGAGGAAGTGTACTATCCGTGAAACGAAAACAAAGGCGCTGATCAGCTTTGCGGTTACCGCGAAGCCCGCCGCGAAGCTGATCTGCGTCTTTGATTTCGCATATGCAGGTTGTTTGTTTGCTCATGAGGCGGCTCTCTTATGCCCACATGGCCATTTAAAAGAAAAAGAAATGGCAATGTAAATCGTGACCATTCAGTAACCAATATGACTGATTGATAGGCACACATGATAGGCACACATGTCAACTATCCTTTTCTTATTATATTATGACTAAAATAAATTGAGCCGTGACACGACAAAACCGGGTCTTCGGGGTTTCGGACCATGTCCGACACAAACCAGCCTGTGCAGCTAAAGGAGATGGATAGAAGCTTGAAATTTTGGATTTTAGAAGAAGAGGAAGTGTACTATCTGTGTAACGAAAACAAAGGTGCTGATCAGCTTCGCAGTTACTGCGAAGCTGATCTGCACCTTTGTTTTCGCATAGGCAAACATCTGGTTTTCTCATGACGTGGCTCAATTTTATTTGCATCCAGACAGACCATGCTAACCTACCGATTTAAGAAAACTGAATCACGCCACGCAAACCTAACCACAATGCGGATATATTTAACTGTAAAGATTTCATTTGTCACAAGAAAAGCTCATGTTGCTATGTTTCTAGAGAAATATTGCTTTATACCATCTGACATTTGAGCTGCCTCATGAGAAAACTAACGATTTGCATACATGAAAACAAAGACGCAGATCAACTTCGCAGTTACCGCAAAGCTGATCAGCACCTATGTTTTCGCTACTTGGAAACTACAATCCCCCTTCTATTTGAATGCGAAATTTCAAGCTTCTAGCTATCTTCAGTGCTTGTAGAGCCCGGTTTGTGTCTGACCTGTTGCGAATCACACTGTTGGTTTTCTCATGACGCGGCTCATTTAAAGCTGCTTCTGAAGTTCTCTGGTTAAGGAATGACTCTGATGATTAAAGATCATACGATTTCTGAAGAACTACTAATATGATGCAACCAAAAATAATTATTATTTAATGGGAAAAAGCAAATTGTCGGTTAATTGGGACCAGTGATGAGAAAAACACGTCAGAAAGCTGTCTTCAAGGCTTTTCAACTAGGTATGATACAAAGTTGGCCGTATAGCCATAAAAGATGGATAAATGCTTGATATCGCGAGGCCATTTTGGCTGAGTGGTTTAGAGCACTGTTTCTTAATCACTCAGTCTTCTTCACCGCTGTGACCGGTG
This sequence comes from Rugalucina vietnamica, assembly GCA_964017185.1. NCBI lineage: Eukaryota > Metazoa > Mollusca > Bivalvia > Lucinida > Lucinidae > Rugalucina > Rugalucina vietnamica. The sequence goes on along the minus strand of OZ024880.1, from coordinate 21,164,707 downwards.
TCTGGTCACATGTGAGACAAGACAAGTTCTGCTTGCGGGTGTGCCAGGTGGTTTTTCTCAGGTATCTCAATTTTCGCACCACCTACTGATTGGCTCGTCTCTGATGATATGAGCTGAAATAATCTTGAAAGGGACGTAAAACTGAATAAAAAATGCTTGATATCAGTTGAGCTGTGAGAAAACCAGTCTTCAGGGTTTCCTACCAGGTATGACACAAACTGGCCTGTACAACTACAGAAGATGGAAGCTCATGTTGCTATGTTTCTCAAGAAATATAACTTTATTCCGACTATTTGAGCCGGGCCATAAGAAAACCAACAATTTACAAAGGCGAAAACAAAGATGCAGATCAGCTTTGCTGTAACCGCAAAGCTGATAAGCGCCTTTGTTTTCGCTACTCGTAAAGTACAATCCCTCTTCTTCTTGAATTCGAAATTTCAAGCTTCTAGCTACCTTCAGTGCTTTAAGAGCCAAGTTTGTGTCGGACCTGTTCCGAATCACACTGTTGGTTTTCTCATGTGGGGGCTCATTTAAAGATGCTTCTGAAGTTCTCTGGTTAAGGAATGACTCTGATGATTAAAGATCATGAGATTTCTGAAGAACTACTAATATGATGCAACCAAAAATAATTATTATTTAATGGGAAAAAGCAAATTGTCGGTTAATTGGGACCAGTGATGAGAAAACCGTTTAGAAAGCTGTCTCTAAGGCTTTTCAACTATTTTTTTTTATTCAGTTTACCTCCCTTTCAAGATTATTTCAGCTCATGTGAGATGAGCAATCAGTAGGTGGGGCAAAAATGGGGGAACCCAGAGAAAAACTACTGGCACAACACAAGCAGAACTTGGTTTGTCTCACATGTGCCCGTGTGGGGCTTGAACCCACATCAGACACAGCAGTAAGATGATCGACAACTATTTGTCACAGATATCAACTTAAAAGATGGATAAATGCTTGATATCAGTTATAGGATAGGAAGTAATTGGACTGTAAAGTATATGTACAACCTATACATAACAAAATATACGTTCTACCCTACACAAAAAGCATATTTATCAAGGGGCAGCTCAGAATGTAATCAAAGAGCTTTCGGAACAAGACAAATTAATAGAAATATCATATAACTTAATTTCAGGTATATTACTAAACCACAGCACTAAGGATAACTTGAGCTGCGTTGTGAGAAAACCGGATTTTTGCCTATGCAAAAACAGTCGCAGAACAGCTGTGCAGTAACTGCACAGCTGATCAGCGCCTTTGTTTTCGCTACACTTTTAGTACAATTCCTCTTCTTCCTAAATCCAAAATTTCAAGCATATAGTACAATTCTGTGACTGTACAGGCCAGTTTGTGTCAGAGCTTGTCGGAAACCTCGAAGACCAGATTTGTCGTGTCGCAGCTCATTTTGTTTTAGTCATGGCAATATTCCACTTATTAAATTGCTCTGCTAAGACCAAAAGAAGCAATTTATTTCAAACTGGCATCTGAGCCCTAATATTTTTACATGCAAGTATCCAAGAGCTATCAAAAAGAAACACTGACCTTAAAAATCAATGACTGTGGTTTTATGTTACATTTCAATCTTCATTTATTCTATTTTGCATCCCTTTTAAGATTATTTCAGTCATATGAGCCACCTCAAGAGAAAACCAACATTTTGCATATGCGAAAACAAAGACGCAAATCCACTTCGCGGTAATCGTGAAGCTGATCAGCACCTTTGTTTTCACTACCTGGATTATTCCTCTTCTTCTTAAATCCAAAATTTCCAGCCCCTAGCCATCTTTTCTGCTTGTGCAGCTAGGTTTGTGTCGGACCTGTTCGGAAACCACATTGTGGGTTTTCTCATGACACGGCTCACTAAACTCTCAATTGCTTCATAACAGTTTACTGTTAAAGATTTGTTGGTATTATGTGTTTTACTTCCCACTCAACAGCTAAGGTTATATGGAGATGTGATATTGGATTAAAGTCTCATCCAAAAGACTGGGGCCTCAATTGAACCCCTGCACCTGACTTGAGAGTGGCTGAGCCACTACATCAATGAGGCTTTCTAAACCACACTGGATTAGCAGCAATGTGGAACTTGTGATTTTATACAAAACTGTGTTCCCGACTGCCAAAAAAGGCATTTTAGATTGCCAAAATGCATATATAGGCAATCGAGAACATTCAATTCACGTTCTAAATTGTCATTTGGCAATCGGAAATGCTTTTTTATGGCAATCTATAACTCTTTTTGTTTATCAAATTTGTTGTTCGCGATTGCCGCTGATACAGTGTGTAAACTGTTTAAGTGCAAAGCAGAATGAAAGGCATGTTTTTTAGCTTGCTCCAATGAAGCTAAATTAACAATTCTATCAAATAATAATGACTGCCCTTTAATCAGTAAAAAAAGTATGGTATTGATAAAAGATAACAGATAATCACAATAGAGGGATCAAATATGATTTAATAATTTGAGCCGCGACACGAGAAAACCAGTCTTCAGGGTTTCCGATCAGGTCTTACACAAATCTGCCTGAGCAACTACAGAAGCAGGCTAGAAGCTTGAAATTTTCTGATTTAAGAGGAAGAGGGATTTATTATCTGTGTAGAGAAAACAGATACGCTGATCCAGCTGTGCAGGATCTGCGCCTTTGTTTTCGCTTATGCATGTTGTTGGTTTTCTCATGCCGTGACTCATTTCTTAACATTCGCCAGCTGGTCTAGAGGGAAACATTCAGGCTTTCATGATCTTTCATCGCTGAGATTTGGGAGTCAAATACAAAGACTGGTAGTTATCTAAATTCTAACAACAGCGGGCGGATCCAGAGGGGGGGACAGGGGGTCCGGACCCCCCCTGGAATTGCCAGATTATTTGTTTTTGCCATGTTAAAATTTTCCGTCAGACCCCTTTTGGGAATTTGGACCCCCCTTGAGAAAATTTTCTGGATCCGCGCATGTGATCTACGAAGTAGGAAGTTTAACCAGCAACAGTGTGATCAGGTGCCAAATGCCAAAACATATATACAATGAAAGGGCATAAATCAAAAATCAAACTAGATGTACTTAATCTAGCCTACTTTGTATATAATAAAGTCTATGTAAACTATTTACACCTAAAACAGAAACCTTTTTAAAATTATTGTTAATATTAGATAATTTACATGCAGTAGTTTTCCTTCTTGAATTAAACTAGTAGTACTGTGGAATAGCAATGGGAGTTGGGGTGGGGGATGGGGTGTAGTGAGTGCCAACAGTCTATTTGCTTGTTTGTTTGTATTGGGGGTAAACAACCCTATCAACAATTTTCTTATCATGTCCTCACGATCCACAGTCTAACACTCTAGCACTAGACCACAACAATTCTCACCTACAGTTAATGCACAAAACCCTGTCATTTCCCCTGCAGGGACACTTGAAAAGTAATTGCCCTGCTGCACTTTAGCCCAGCTATCCTCAACCCTTCCCCAAAGGTGTGTGTGTGTGTGGGGGGGGGGAGGGGGCAGTGGTTACAAATGACTGGTGCATAATGATTTTACCAGGCATAAAAGGAATTTGGCTGGAAACTTACATATGTGGGGGCAGTTCGTAGATATTTCTGCTGCGGTACTCGTCTATGACATCTTGTGTGTAGAGGGGCAACTTCTGGTAGGGGTTCACTGACACCACCACACTGCCAATATAGGTCTAAAACACATTGAGAAACAAAATGAATTACGAAAACATGCCTAAAAATTAAAAAAAAATTCAGCTGATAAATTTTGATATTTTTCTTATTTTTGCTCAGAACATAGATTGTGGGTACATGTTAGAACCACCTCAGCAGAACCGCCTCAGCGAGGCGGTTCTAATGAGTACCCACAATGTATGTTTTGAGCAAAAATAAGATAAATATCAAACATTTTCTGATGAAATTTTCAACTTTTGCTACTGAAAAAAATCTCTATATATTTCGTGTGCATGTTGTCGTAATGTTATTAGGCTATCACATGGTATATGGCAGAGGTGCACCATACCGGGGATTTTTGTAGACATATATTTTCTGAAAGCCAGTACCCGAAGCTACTAAATGCCGCTTGTTAGCACTCTGACTGCTGGGGCTTTATCGTGCCAGAGCGTGTTACGTACGTTACCGATGTATGATTTTTAAATTCAAGCTGCTAAGGGGATCACCAAGATTTATGACAAAAAACAAATATTTGACAAGAACTTTGCATTTAAATATGTAGCAGAGATGTTACCTAACCTAACAGGACCAAATTCAATAACATTTAGATTTCATGACTACTGGTACAACAGAAGTAACGTAAATAACTCGTGTAATTTGACATATCGACCGTGTTTCGTTTCTTATAGAATATAGCTTAGACCAAATACCAAAATACGATTTCTATTATAGTTATTTACAGTCCTTGCCCTTTAAAATGACATAAAGTAGAGCTCTCTGTGACCTTCCATCACTCCACAGATGCTGATTGTCTTCCCCTACCCCCATTTAAATGTCCCAGCAGAAACAGAACAAAGACACTTCCTTTCCTGAACAACATCTAAGTTTTCGAAATAAAACTTCCATAGGTATTAAAAGCACACGAAAAATCAACTACAGACCATGTTTCATGATAATGGTAGCATATTTTACGTAATGTCATGGTAACGTATGTAACAATATTGTATTTTCACTATAAAATCATATACTTATGATTAATTGCAGATTATCATTTTTCTCTCACAGTTATTTCAATTAGGAAATTAAATTTATTGTATATCTGTCCTAAAAGGTATTAAAAACACACAAAAATCAACTACAGACCATGCTTCATGATAACGGTAACATATACTACTCAAAATTTGATAAGCATCAAATATTTATTTTAAATACAACACAATGCAAAACACCTCGAGTTTGACCCAATTTTAATGATATTATCAAAGGACCAAAACGTCGGTCTCATTTGATTTATCTTAGATAATGCCTTGTAGTTTCTTGATACAAGAAATTTGAAACCGGAAATGTCCTACCATAGCCCATTGAGCCATCTTTGCATTTTTCTAAAAGTCCTGAAATAATGGCATTTTTCTAAAAGTCCACAGGAGCACAAAAATTCGACTTAGAATTGATTTCTCTATGAAAATTTGTCCGAAGTGCATTCTAACAGATGTGTGCAGTGCAGGATAAAAGCAAGCTTGTAATTGTCACGTGTGGGCCAATTTTCAAAACAACCACTGTTTTTGTCAAAATTCAAATTTTAGAAAAACTGTTCTATGGACTTTGGTATGACATTTTTTGTTTCAAATTTCTTTTAGTCGGTAGCTTCAGACATTTTCTAACAAAATGCAAATGAATCCGTCATTCTTGCTAATTGGAGATTGTCATTAAATTTAGGTCAAACCCGGGGCCTTTTACACTGTGCTTTATAGCAATTGATACTTTGATGCTTATCAAATTTTGAGTAGTATATTTTACGTAATGGCATGGTAACGTACGTTACAATTTTGTATTTTATCTGTAGAATCAAATACTTATAATTTATAGCAGATTATCATTCTTCTCCCATAAATATTTCAATAAGTAAATTAAATTTACTGAATATCTGTTCTAAAAATGAAAGAAATGAGAGCCAAAAGGCAACAATCGCTCACCTGATAATAAATTAAGTCTGAAAAGGATTAAATCAGTAACAGGAATGGAATAACATTTATTTATTGCGGTTCTATTCTGCTAAAATACAATTTTGCGTATTCACATTATTGTATAGTTCTATTATGATCGTAGACTTACGTCACATATTAACCGTTATAAAACTGAATGACTCCCCTGTTGCGATTGGTCAAATACATTCACTTCCTTCATAATGTTAATGGTAAAGCTGTGATGTCAGTCTACTACGATCGGTATAATATATCATACGTATCAAATGGACCATAAAGTGAAGGCTCTAAAGAACATTATATTAGCTGAGTGAGCAGCTATTTCACTAAAGGTGGCCATACAACTACCTGAACTTAACTACTTCCGTGTGACTTCAGAAATCGACACCAAAACCTAAAACAAATACATGTAGGACCACAAAAGAAATACAACTTTGGGACGTTTGTGAAGCAATGTAAAATTGTGTATTCATGTGGATTTGCTCATAAAATGTATCTTTTATTTCACAATAAAACTAAAACTACACCACAGATGATACAGCCTGTATATGCTTTCTAAGTATTAGTGCCTAATTGTCAATTTAGTTTTTCCCACCTCGGTTTTAGGAGTGTGAATTTCTTTCTGATAGCGACTTTTCTTGACCATTGCCTACGTGTACCTTTTTAGGATCACAGGTAACTTAACTGAAACTACTGACTGACTGACCATCTGATTACTGGTTAACCGCTCAGGTCTGAGCCTGTCCAGGAAAAGTGGTTAAGTAAAGCCATTCATACATATAAGTCTCAATGGTTTAGTTGGGTGGTTATATTTGAAGCAATTTATGGATGTCATGACGTCTTAATTTTGGGTATGTCCCATAAAATGGAGGCAACGTCCCGACATGACAATAGCTGTTGTCTGGGACGCCGAGCATCAATTCAAACAAACAAGAAACTTTGGAGCAAAAGAAAACTGCCATATGAACCTCAGTGGACTGAGCAAAGACACACGAAGGGTCTGGCCCTAGCCCAGCCTATTTAAACAATATTTCCAGACACGCCAGTAATGTGAATTTTCATCCCTTACTTACATATGATCACATATGAACATTTACTTCTTACAGAAGTTTAAACAAGATAGTGAAGGTGCTATAGAATGGCCACACTTACAAATTCACAGTTTTACGTGTAACATGTTTTACCTTGGCGCTCAAGGGCAGCTTATGCCGTTGTTCAAATGAGATACGATCAAAGATGCTACCGCTAGAGTAACCATAGTACTTTCACCCATTAATTGGAAACCGGAGTTCTGTTCTGATCTGGTCCTTCCTTATGCATTTAAACTACAGAACTGTACCCGTCTAATCAAAATACATGTAGCTTGCGGTATCGCAGACAGTAAATGCGCAAAATGACAAATTTTCATGATAAAGAGGGCAGCTATTAAGTGTTTTCTGTCCCATAACCACCATTGTTGCTTGCTACTAATCGTTTTAAAGTGATTCTTTCTTGATGTTAGATGGAGTAGATATATTCCTTTGTTGCCGTTTTTGTTTTTGACCATACTTGTAAAAAAATTCACGGTAAAGAAAGTTTCGAATTAGCTATAGCACACTCACTCAAAAACCTTGCTGACACCAATCTTAACGTCAATAGACATATCTGCAAGGCTCATTTTTATGTAGCTTCAACAAGTTTAGCCCTATAGTGCCTTGTTACACATCAGCTGTAAGGCTATGTCACATACTCATAGCTAAAATTAATCAATCCATCTTCACATTTCGCTTGCACAAATATGACGAAGATTGATTGTTCTCTTGTAATATCTAGTGAATTGATTGATTGAAAGACTGATTAGAATTATATAATGTTGACCAAAAACACTGAAACCATTTTAGAGCCAAATTCTGAAATCTAAGATGTGTTTTATATTTTTCAGATTCATAAGCGTTTAGAAATCACAGCCCTTTTTGTATGAGTGGAAATGACTTTACGTCACTTACCTTTATCTACGTTACCATAAAACAAGACACTAGGCCACATGCATTAATGTGCCGCTGTGTTAGTATTAGGCTTGTAACCATTAAAACAATGGTGAATTTAAACTGAAAATGCATCATTGAATTGAGTTTTTCACCCAATGACCCTTCAAGAAAGTATATTATGTATTTTCAAATATGTATATGTCAAATACATGTATGAACGATACAAGTTTCACTCGACGGGATACATTTGCAAACAAAGTCCAAACATTGTTGGTTAAATAATTTGGACAGCAGACTTACTTGCAAACACTTAATTCATTATTTCAAAGCAAATCCTCACAACTTATTTCACCTCAGCCCTCTGTATGCTGAGAATATTCTTACGGTATCTTGCCGTTATCTACGTTACCACAAACCACTCGGTAACAATCAATAGATGTCATTGGTTTATGATAAGTTTACCATTTAGACAATGTCAAGTTTAAACTAGAATGTATCACTGAATTGTACTATTCCCCAGTGTCCCTTTGAGAATGACTAAGTATGATTAAGTTTTACACGTAAATATATGTGTACTGGCAAGTGGGGACGACACAAGTTTCAATATATGACATGCAGATGCAAACAAAGTACAAACTCTTGAGTGAACTAATATGGATAACAGACTTTATTCAAAATTATTTCCATACAATCAGTTTGTTTATTTGCGTTAGAAATTCGATGTACTGTTTGTTCATGTGGAACGTCTACTGCATATTCTGTTACATACGTTACCATACATGGTACAATTATGTTCATAGAAAAGCATCTGTTTTAGCATATTTTTCCTATTTGCTAATTTTCGTGTTTGTTTTAACACAAAACTTCATAAAATATATATCAAATGTTTATTTTATGGCGATTCTCATGAAATTGGCAACATGTCACGTACGTAACACATTCGAAAGGCCGCTACGTCCAAACGCCCCAACGGTCAGAGTGCTAACAAGTGTCATTTTGAAGGGAATTGGATGGGCTTTTAGAAAATTATACACTACAAAAATCCCCGGCATGGTGCACCAGGGTCTATTGGCTCCTCAACTTCTATATTTGTTTATATTGCAAACCAATATTTAATCATTTTGCTGAGATTTTTTATTACTACACGTATTTAAAAAAAATGCCCAGAGCATGTCCATGAAGACAAAAACATGAAAATCAATTGCCATGTATAGATCATTTAAAGTATGATGAGATTTTAACATTGTAAATAAATCAAAATCCATGTTTTGGAGTATATTTCATAGACAAGAGCCATATTTGGGCAATGTTTCAATCAGGCTATCCCAGGTGCCTATTGAAGCACACTGGTACTGATTAAAGTTATTTACCATTTTTACTTGTTTATGCGAAAAATGGTATAACCTGGTTACTTTGCACCTAAAAACACATAAAAAAGTTTGCCCACAGTTAAAAATATGTACAAAAAAATCTTAAGCCATAAGAATATCATCTTTTTGGAAAACCAAAGACAAATTTTATCAAACAGCTCACATACATGTATTAGGCTTACTGCCTGTTACACACGGTACACATGTGCATAACATAAAAAGTCAGGGATAGCTTGTCATTAGATTTTTGTCAGTTAATGATTCTCATTTAATCATTCTTGTTCCTCTGAAGGTGTTTTTTTTTTCCTTTTTATAAAGAATAAAATATAATTTTCTGCTTACGTCCTTGAAACATTAAGAGTTACCAAGGATATAACATACGAGCTGCTGCACCAGAAAACCAACAATTTCATATGCAAAAACAAAGACACAGATCAGCTGTGCAGTAACTGCACACCTGATCAGCGCCTTTGTTTTCGCTACAAAGATAATACAATCCCTCTTCTTCTTAACTCCGAAATTTCAAGGTTCTAGCCTGCTGTGGCTTTGAAGGTCGGTTTGTGGCAGACCTGGTCGGAAATGCAAATTGCTGATTTTCCCATTCAGTGTCTCACATATATTTTAATTACAATGTACTAAGGCTTCAAATATTGATCAGAATTGCAAGTGCTAGCACTCCATGTAATTTCCCAAAGGCTGATTTATAATTATAAAATGCTTGAAAAATTCTCCTTATAAATCATGCTTCAAATATCATAGATGTGTCATAAAATACCTGATTTTGGTCCATGTATTTCAAGCAAAAAAAAAAAAGTGCTCTCTGAACTTATAGACCCTAGAAAAAAGTCTCAAATGTGAGTGACAGAAACTGGAGCCATTTTCTCAACCATATTAATGGGAAAACCTGTCTTTAAAGAGTCAGACCTGGTCTGTCACAAACCCAGGTGAATAAACACAGATGATAGCAACTAACTTGCAAAAAATCAGAAGTGGGCTTGTGTTATGCACTAGTCATTTGTAACCATGCCTCACCTCACCCCCCCCCCAAAAAAAACACACACACATGCACCCCCGGGGGAGGGCGGGGGATAGTTGTGGAAATGAGCGAGGTTTTGACCAAAGTTTTGCCATGGCAGTGCAGGGGAAATACCCGGGGTTTGCTTTATATAGGCAAAATTTAGGGCCGTGAAATGAAAAGATAGCAGGCTGAGGGGGAAAACAGCATTAGTTTTACCAACATGCAGTCCCTGCAGGGTGGGGGCTTTAAGCAGGGATTTGCTGGACCAAAATCAAAGTCCCCGCTATTCCCCGGGGCTGGGGGGTGTGGTTACAAATGACTAGTGCATCAGCAAAAATCTCTCAATGTTGACTTGTGCTTAATTGGAAAAATAGTTTTTGTATGTTTGATTTATGGTTTTACCTCCCAATCCACAACTAATGTCTTGTTGAGACGTTAGCTGTTGAAAGGATCGTAAAATGAGCCGTCTCGTGGGAAAACCAACAATGTGGTTTCCGAACAGGGTCGACACAAACCGACCTGTACAAGCACAGAAAAGAGCTAGAAGCTTGAAATTTTGGATTTAAGTAGAAGAGGAATTGTACTATCCGAGTAGCGAAAACAAAGGCGCTGATCAGCTTCGAGGTTACCGCGAAGCTGATCTGCGTCTTTGTTTTCGCCTATGCAGATTGTTGGTTTTCCCACGAGGCGGCTCAAATAATAAGAGCTGTCGCAGGACAGCGTAGCTCGCCTGACTTGTGCTTTGTCACTAAATCTATTAAATCTACGACCAAAGACATTGACCTCATTGTCACTCAGGTGGGTTGTGATGGTACAGCATAAAACTTCAGACCAATATCTACCAACATGCTAAGTTCAACTTGATCCATCTACATATTTGATATAGACTTATAACCTAAAATCTAAGTCTGTGACCTTGACCACAGGTGAGTCGAGATGCTACAGCATAATAAAAGAATATAATATCTAACAGCAAAGTATCAACTAGATCCATCCATTTGTTCCAGCAATATACAGTTCAAAACACTTTAAGCAAAAGCTTTAACATTAAAGTTCAAAGTCTGTGACCTTGAACTCAAGGTCACCCAGGTGGGTCATGATGGTACAGCATAAAACTTCAGACCAATATCTACCAACATGCAAAGTATCAACTTGATCCCTCTACATATTCAAGAGATATAGACTTATAAAAACTTTAACCAAAAACTCTAACACAAAATTTCTAAGTCCGTAACCTTGACCTCAAGGTCACCCAGGTGGGTCATGATGGTACAGCATAAAACTTCAGGCCAATATCTACCAACATGCAAAGTATCAACTTGATCCCTCTACATATTCAAGAGATATAGACTTATAAAAACTTTAACCAAAAACTCTAACACAAAATTTCTAAGTCCGTAACCTTGACCTCAAGGTCACCCAGGTGGGTCATGATGGTACAGAATAAAACGTCAGACCAATATGTACCAACATGCAAAGTATCAACCTGATCCATCAACAACTTCAAGAGATATAGACTTATAAAAACTTTAACCAAAAACTTTAACAAAAAATTTCTAAGTCCGTGACCTTGACCTCAAGGTCACCCAGGTGGGTCATGATGGTACAGCATAAAACTTCAGACCAATACCTACCAACATGCAAAGTATCAACTTGATCCATCAACAACTTCAAGAGATATAGACTCATAAAAACTTTAACCAAAAACTTTAACATTTTGAGCAACGCCGACACCGACGCCGACGCTAACGCCAACGCCGACGCCGACGCCGGGGTGACTGCAATAGCTCTTCCTGTACTTTCGTACAGGCGAGCTAAAAAATCAAACAATGAAAAATTACTCTTTTCAATAAAACACAAGTCTGCGCAAGTCTACGTCAAGGGATTTTCAGTTATGTGTGACGTCAGACCTGGTCTGTCACAAACCCCGGTGAACAAACACAGATGATGGCTACAAACTTCCGGTAAAAAATATAAGTGGGTTTGTGTTACAAACAACACACAGAGAGCTGCAAGGTCACCATGCAAAAAGAAGGTGTCTCTGAGGTTCATATGAGCAACGATGCGAGAAAACCGTTCTTCTGGGTTTCCGACCAGTTCTGCCTGTGCAGTCACAGAAGATGGCTAGAAGCTTGAAATTTCGGGTTTAGGAAGAAGAGGAGTTATACTATCCGTGAAGCAAAAACATAGGCGCTGATCAGCTTCGCAGTTACTGCGAAGCTGATCTGCGCCTTTGTTTACGCACAGGCAAAAACCTGGTTTTCTCATGATGAGGTTCATATTACATTCCAATGAAATATAAGCCAAGTACTATAAGGAGCAATGTCCAGGGTCGTTTTTGAAATACTATTCCATTCAGCAATTCAGCAGTCAAATGTCAAAATGATTTCTCCCCCATGTAATGGTGTCTTCCTCAGAATATATAAGCTTCTTTCCGCGCGATAACCTAATGACAAAAATAATTTTCGTTTAGTTGCATGGGGTAAAAAATTACCTAAGCATAAAGAAATCATAAACCAGTCTAAACCAGTCACCGCATAAGAAAAAAACCACATGCATGGCCGAAAACAAAGGCGCAGATCAGCTTCGCAGTAACTGCAAAGCTGATCAGCGCCTTTGTGTTCGCTACACCGACAGCACATTTCCTCTACTTTCTAAATCCAAAATTTCCAGCCTCTAGCTGTCTTCTTTGCCTGTACAGCTCGGTTTGTGTCGGACCTGGTCAAAAACCCAGATTGTTGGTTTTCTTATGCAAAGAGTTAAGACTCAAATATACTTACATAGATCTGGTCGTGGTGAAACCTCTCTTGCAAGTTCTGTATAAAGGCCTCCTCTGTAAGGGGATCTAGCAGTACCGCGTCACTGACCCCAACATTATTCTCAAAGATCTGCAGAGCCCTTTGGTGAAGAGCCATGGCTGCCCACTATGGCTGTCACAACTATCTTCTGAAAATTCAAATAATGAATTGAACCATAATGTAATAAATCTCAAGACTGATCAAAGACTATAAAATATTTGAGCCTATGCATGAGAAAACCAACTATTTCGGTTTTCGAACAGGTCTGACACAAACCGGCCAGTACAGTCACAGAAGCAAGCTAGAAGCTTGAGGTTTGAGATTTAAGAAGAAGAGGAATGGTACTATCTGTGTAGCAAAACAAAGACACAGATCAGCTGTGCAGTTACTGCAAGTTTTCTTTAACTACATGTACTTAAGTTTGCATTGTTTCCTTGAACACTGAGGCTACATGACCAACCAGAGGACCATTGGTCCTGAGAACGCTCACCTGAAGCCTGATCTTGGAGTATTAAGTCATCATGAAATGACCTTGACCTTGAATACTCACACACCTTTATTGACATCATAAGTTGTCTGCATCTGCAAAGTTTCAGGTCTCAGGCTGCAATAGTTTCCAAACCCAGTGATTTCTGAGAAGATCATAATTTTAATTTTGATATTTAAATGGCCTTGGGTCAAGGTCAAGAAATGACCTTGGCCTTCATTAATTACTTACCTTCATTGACTCCATTAGTTGTCTGCATCTAGCAACTTTCAGGTCTCAGGCTGCAACAGTTTCCAAAATATCCATTGTTTTCGCCTTTTCCCATGTAAAAGTCTATGTTTCCAAAATTGAAATTGCCGTAAAATAGATCAAGGTCATCCTAGGGTCATCATTTGATCAAACTATGATGGGCTGGAGTCCCAAATGCTACATACCAAGTTTCGCGTAAATCCGCCAGCCGGTTCTGGAGAAGAAAATTTTTGAGTGTTTTTTACCATAGTTGGGCATGGCGGCCATCTTGGTCATGTGACCCGAATTTCGCTATCAAACTTTCGTTCCCTCTATCCATGGATATTCCACATAAAATTTCACTTTTATTGGCCAAGCAGTTTCAGAGAAGAAGATCTTTGAAAAGTGTGTATGGACGACAGACTGGCCAAGTTCAAGAGATGACCTTGACCTAAATTAATCACATACACATGTACCTTCATCTACCCCATTAGTTGTTTGCATTTCAAGCTTCTAGCTCTTTTCTGTGACTGTATGAATGGTTTCTGATATATAGTTCATGAGATATACACCAATAGAGAAACTTTAACCAAAACTTTGATGCAAATTAAAGGTGACCTAGATTTTGAACTCTAGCCCCACCCCCGGGCATGGACCCTGGGGTCCAAACTCATAGAAACAAAGCCAACCCTATAGGGTACCTATAGTCCAAATATGAATGGTTTCTGATATTTAGTTCATAAGATATACACCAATAGAGAAACTTTAACCAAAACTTTGACATTTTAACTGAACTAACGAACCAACGAACTAACGAACATACGAACGGACGAACGGAAAAGCGAAAACTATATACCCGTCGGCATAAATGCCGGGGGTATAAACAAATATTCTACCAGGGCTATGCGACAAAAGCTTTCTAGTGGGGGTTCTTCATAAGGTAAGCATGTTTTAAAAAATACTATGGAGTCACCCATGACCTTTTATTCTGACAAATCGTGGGTTGGCATTTTATCATACAGTTTCATTATTTTTTTCCTACGCACCGAGGGGCTGAGTGGGCTAAATTTATTTTTGGACAATGATTCACATCTCGTCTTCATGATATTCCAAACCTCTTCTATGGCGATTAAGTCACGGAAATTAACATGCCAATAAAGGATGTCAAAATGGTATTTGTGCAAAGCAAATGTTCTTTGTATTCATCCCTATTATTGATATTAGAGGAATGTCTGTCTTTGAATGCCCTGTTGATTTCCTTGATTTTATGCCTAAACAAGAGGATTTTTTTTTTTTAAAAAAATATCATGAATATAAGCAGTGAGAGATAGCCTAAGTATAAAAGTTTCTCTGTGAAAATCCTAGTCCAGTATGGTATTCTGTGCTGAGAAGCAAATCATGAATTGTATGATGAAATGTCAACGCACGTTTTGGCAGAATACAAAGCCATATTTGACTCCATTGTGCCTTAAGGCATGCTTACCTCATAAAGGGACCCACTAGCAAGTTTTATTCGTAAAACCGTCCTGGTAGAATATTAGTTTTCTTGCAAAATAACACTGACATGCTTAGTTTTATATTGTAAGAACCGTTTTACTACGAAATTCTACAATGCACAATAAATGAAAATTAGGGTGTAACTCTGTAAATAGTACTCACAAAGACACCAAATTTTTAGCCTTAGTACAAAAATGGCTATACTTTCATAATTTATAAACGAAATCACAAACCATTAACCATGGTTCCTTGTGGAATCTTTGAAACTTGAATATCAGCGAATTATTTGTTAAAAAATTGGCTCAGTGTGTTATGTAATCAATTAAGGCATACAACATCACAAGATTTGGAAGTTTTGTATACAGAGTAAATGTTTATAGACATACTTAACATATTATATAAACAGATTCATCCAGTTGTCTATTTCTTGCCAGTAACGATTATTCAAAAACAAGAAAAGTTGTCAATTTATTTGTGAATATCGCAGGGGTATATTAATAAGTGAACGCACCTGTATGGGCTTGGCGGCCATCTTGGTCATGTGACCTGGATTTCGCGATCAAACTTTCATTATCTCTACCCATGGATGCTCCACATAAAATTTCAGTTTGATTGGCCATGCAGTTTCAGAGAAGAAGATCTTTGAAAAGTGTGTATGGACGACAGACTGGTCAAGGTCAAGAAATGACCTTGACCTAAATTAGTCACATAATTTCATCTACCCCATTAGTTGTTTGCATCTACCACTTTTCAGGCCTCAGGCTGCAATAGTTTTCAAAAAATCCATAATTTTCACTTTTTCCCATGTAAAAGCCTATGTTTACAAAATTGACCTTGCCGTAAAATAGGTCAAGGTCATGCTAGGGTCATCATTTGATCAAAATATGATGGGCTGTAGTCCCACATGCTACATACCAAGTTTCCTGAAAATCGGCCTTCCGGTTCATGAGAAGAAGATTTTTGAGTGGTTTTTACCATATATGGGCGTGGCGGCCATTTTGGTCATGTGACCTGGATTTTGCGATCAAACTTTCGTCATCCCTACCCATGGATGCTCCATATAAAATTTCACCTTGATTGGCCAAGCAGTTTCAGAGGAGAAGATCTTTGAAAAGTGTGTATGGACGACAGACTGGCCAAGGTCAAGAGATGAACTTGACCTAAATTAATCACATACCTTTATCTACTGCACTAGTTGTTTTCATCTACCACTTTTCAGGCCTCAGGCGGCAATAGTTTTCAAAAAATCCATAGTTTTCACTTTTTCCCATGTAAAAGCCTATGTTTCCAAATTTGACCTTGCCGTAAAATAGGTCAAGGTCATCCAAGGGTCATCATTTTATCAAACTATGATTGGTTGAAGTCCTCAATGCTACATACCAAGTTTCCTGGAAATCAGCCCACCGGTTCTGGAGAAGAAGATTTTTGAAGTGTTTTTACTATATATGGGCGTGGCGGCCATTTTGGTCACGTGACCCGGATCTCGCTACCAAACTTCAGTTTCCCCTACCCATGGATGCTCCACATAAAATTTCACTTTGATTGGCCAAGCGGTTTCAGAGAAGAAGATCTTTGAAATTGTGGACGACGGACGGACGGACACCGGATCATGGCCATCCTATAAGCTCACCTTGTGAGCCTTCGGCTCAGGTGAGCTAAAAAGGCAGCGTTTTTATCAAAGTTTAAAGGAAGTAAACTTCATCTTGACATTTAAAGCATCAAGCTTGACCTGATGTTGGATGTGAGGCAAGGACACATGCCCAGGTTGCCATGATCTTAAGCCTTTAAGTTACAGCTACTTCTTATGTGTGGAATGATAAAGTTTGCCTTACGTCTTTGAAAACACTCGACCATTGTGTGTTGTTGTTGTTGTTGTTGTTGTTGCTGCTGCTGCTGATTTTAAACATACATGTATATTCAAGTAAAGTACGTAACATTATACATTTAGTTTTACTTGGTCAACAAAATAAAAAATTTTCTCATGCTGCTGCTCAAAAATCGCAATGATGACCCCTCAGTAAGGGCACAAATTTGAGCCGCCCCATGGAAAAACCAACAATCTGCCTAGGCGAAAACAAAGGCGCAGATCAGCTGATCAGCGCCTTTGTTTTCGCTACTCGAATAGTACAGTTCTTCTTCTACTTAAATCTGAAATTTCAAGCTTCTAGCTCTTTTCTGTGACTGTACAGCCTGATTTGTGTCAGACCTGTTCGGAAACAACATTGTTGGTTTTCCCACGAGGCGGCTCATTTAATACCATAAGCCCTAGTTTTTATCAGCTACATCATAAGAAAACCTGTCTTCATGTTTTTAAAATAATTAAACATAAACAGGATGGCGAGAGGGTTGATATTGTTAATCTAGGAAGTAGAGGAATGTCAAATCTGGCCAAATTCATGTTCTTGTTACATGCAAGAATGAAAAGATCCAATCAATCAGATGACCAATGGCCCTGAGAATGCTCACCTGAGATTTAGTCTTTAAAAATGACCTTTGGATAAGGTCACTTTGGCAAGGTCAGAAAATGACTCTGCCCTTGAATACTCACATTAAATTCATTACCTCAATAAGGTGTCTGTCTGCATCTACCAACTTTAAGGTCACACTTATAAATCCAATGATTACACTATTTCCCATCAAAAAGCCTAACAGTGACCCATTTTGACCTTGTCATAAAATAATGGCCTTGACCTTGAATACTGGTATAACAGCATTAACTCAATAGGGCAACTGTATCTTCCAACTTTCAAGTCACAGGCTACAAAACTTGAGAAAAACAAAACAATAATTACACTGAAAAAGCCTCTCTGACCAATGTTGAGCTTGTCATTAAATAGGTCAAGGTCAACCCAACTCCCAAGGTCACTATTTATAAAAGTTATGATGAGCCCGAGTCCCGGATGCTGCACATACCAAGTTTCACTGCCATTTACCAGTCCTGGAGAAGAAGATTTTTAACTGTTTTTGCTATTTATCGCACTGGCAGCCATCTTGGTCATGTGACCTAGACCATTTATACAAACTTCTGTTCCCCTTTCCTGTGGTGTTCCAAATGCTAGGGTTGGCTTTGATTGACCAAGTGGCTTCAGAGGAGATGTTTGAACATGTTAACGACGAAACCAATGATAGACGCCAGAGCATACCTATGGTATAAGCTCACCTGTGAGCCTTCCTCTCAGGTAAGCTAACTTATTTATGGCCTAAGAGTATTCACAACATTTTTCAAATTGCAACATTACGAGAGCTATCTGTTACCATGGATACCAGAGTTCTGAACCCATCTGATTCAAAGCCTATTGCTCGCAATGCCCATCCCAATGGCAATGGTGCTTCTGATAAAATTTGGTTACAATAAACCTGCTGGTCTCAGAGAAATATCCATGTTTGAGAGTGTGTGACAGACACAAGAATGCACAGATGGACAAGAAGAAAAAAAAAAAAAAAAAAAAAAAAACATTAGCAGTTCGGCCATATCATACAATTTTCATTCATGTGTCAAAAACTTGTGAAAATGTCCCTAAACATGAAAAAACAAACAATTTGGTTTCCCAATGAGTCTGATACAAACAGGCCTGTACAATCACAGAAGATGGCTAGAAGCTTGAGATTTTGGATTTAGAAAGTAGAGGAACAGTACTATCCATATAGCGAAATCTAAGGCGCTGATCAGCTTCACAGTGACTGCGAAGCTGATCGTCACTGCGAAGCTGATCTGCGCCTTTGTTTTCGCCTATGCAAAGTGTTGGTTTTCTCATGCGTAGGCTCAAATGTAATTTAAGTCTAGTGCCAACTCCTTATTTACTTATCAGACATAAATCTCATTTATTAATCAAACAAATCGTAATAAAATATAAGAAGTACCTCTACACCATATGAATACAAAAAACTGAATCCGCTTCAGTTCTTGCTTTCTCCTTACTATTTCATATCCCCAGTCCTCAGAGTTCTAGGCAAACAGTGGACTTTGAGCAAACAGGTGTACTCCTGGGCAGGTGTGTGAATTCCTTACACGAGTACATGTATTCATGTCAGTATATGAAACACCTCGTGGGAAAACCAACAATGTGGTTTCCGAACAGGTCCAACACAAACCGACCTGTACAGTCAAAGAAAATAGCTAGAAGCTTGAAATTTCGGATTTAAGTAGATGAGGAACTTTACTATCCGAGTAGCAAAAATAAAGGCGCTGATCAGCTTCGCAGTTACTGCGAAGCTGATCTTCGCCTTTGTTTTCGCATAGGCAAAAACCGGTTTTCTCATGACACGGCTCATATATCACAGCTAACATTGTAATATGCACTTTTTGAAATCTAATAACCTGGTTTAATTTGCCTAGTTTTATTTGCATGACTAGGACCAGGAACTAAAGCTATGCAATTAAAGAATGAAATATCCACTTCAGTTCGTTTGACTTACTTTATAAAATCTCATGGCTGTTGAAACAAAATTTGCGATCAGACTTTCATAATATTGTGTCATCTTATCGAACCTGATTGGAAATCTGGAGAACAGTTTTCTCGTTTTGTTTGTTTGTTTGAATTGAGGTTTAACATCCCAGTCAACAATTTTTCAGTAATGTCAGGATGAAGCCACCACTTCCTGGGTACTGACCAGTTACCAGTACTTTAGGGAATAAATGAGCCGCCCCATGGGAAACCAACGATCTGCATATGCGAAAACAAAGACGCAGATCAGCTTCGCGGTAACCGCGAAGCTGATCAGCGCCTTTGTTTTCGCTACATGGATAGTACAATTCCTCTACTTTCTAAATCCAAAATTTCAAGCCTCTAACCGTCTTCTGTGACTGTGCATGCCAGTTTGTGTCGGACCTTTTTGGAAACAACATTGTTGGTTTTCCCACGAGGCGGCTCAATTGTGCATTGTTCTAGTACACAACATGGTACTCCAGCAGGGTAAGAGCCAAGGATATCCCTGTATTCAAGTCTGAAGCTCTACCACTAGGACATATAATTGTGCTCCTTTTTTTCTTCTTTTGTGGCTCATATGCTATCATACTTGTATAAAATATACATTGTATATACAATCCAGAGTCCAGTGGTAAGTACCAGATTACTGCACAGCTGATCAGCGCCTTTGTTTTCGCAACAGGGATGGTACAATTCCTCTTTAGCAATCTTAACCGACTGGCCACAGGGGCCGCCCCAACCTTCTTTGAGGAGTATATCAATTTACCTGAGAATTTCAGATCCTTTAGCCTGGTAAATGTTCACCTTTTGCTGTTGTCATCTTGGGACATAGCACAGCTGAAAAAAAAAGGGAATAACATAATTGTAATCAGTCAATGTCGTAAATCCGCAGAAAAAAAATAGATTTGGGGCTTAAATGGTTATGGTAGCGGACTATGGCATCATTCTTGAGATTCATATACAGCTGTATGACTTCATTGTCCAGAAGTACATCATGCACAGCTCTTAAGTCTAGATTAAACATCACTAATTTCCCAATGAAGATGAAACATTATTTTCCTTTATCTTACACTCTTCATAGTCATTCGTGGCGATGAATTTTAAAAGAATGACTTACTCTAATATTCACAAAACACAACTACAGTATTAAAACCTAAAAGTTAGTGAAAATTTTCAACTTGTCACAGAATTTGTCGCTTCATCAGGATCATTAGTGATAAAATATGAGCCGTATCGTGAGAAAACAAATAATGTGATTTCCGAACAGGTATGTCACAAACCAAGCTGTACAAACGCAGACGATGGCTAGATGCTGGCAATTTTGGATTAAGAGGAATTGTACTATCCGTTTAGGGAAAATAAAGGCGCTGATCAGCTTCGCAGTTACTGCGAAGCTGATCTGCGCCTTTGTTTTCGCATAGGCAAAAATCCAGTTTTGTCACGATGCAGCTCATACGAGACACAACATTCCAGAATCTATACATATGAGCTGTATTGTGAGAAAAAATGCTTTTTACATAAATGCGAAAACAAAGATGCAGATTAGCTGTGCAGTACCTCTACAGCTGATCAGCGTCTAGTTTTTGTTCAAGGAAAGTACTACATTGTATTCTTCTTCCAAAATTTTAAGCATCGAGCCTTCTTCTGCAAGGGTACAGGCTGGCTTGTGTCGGATTGGCCTGTCAACCCTGAAGACAGGTTTTGACATTACGACGCTCATATATCGTATATTTTCTAATAAATGGGCCAGATATACGCAAACAGCTAATGATTTTGTTTTTCATCTCTTTGACCAGTTTATTACATTATAAAGTCTTTACCATATTGGAGAATAGATATATGGTTGTTTTCTCAAATTGACTTTTTACTGTTTTCGCTTATCGAGCAATTAATGACTAAACCTGATGAATTATTGGAACATATACTGTTCCTGCATCACCTGGCAACAGAGGATTTCCAATGCAAACAATCATACTCAGTGACACTGTGAGGGGCGTTCAATAATATTGTCATTTGAAGGCATAGCTGACTATGTGTGAGGGGCTTTCAATTATATTGTCATTTGAAAGCTTAGCTGACTGTGTGTGAGGGGCATTCAATAATATTGCCATTTGGAAGCATAGCTGACTATGTGTGAGGGGCATTCAATAATATTGCCATTTGGAAGCATAGCTGACTATGTGTGAGGGGCGTTCAATAATATTGCCATTTGAAAGCATAGCTGACTATGTGTGAGGGGCGTTCAATAATATTATCATTTGAAAGCATTGTTGACTGTGTGTGAGGGGAGTTCAATAAATTAAAATTGCCATTTTGAAAGCATTGCTGACTATGTGTGAGGGGCGTTCAATAATATTGTCATTTGGAAGCATAGCTATGTGTGAGGGGCGTTCAATAATATTGTCATTTGGAAGCATAGCTGACTATGTGTGAGCGGCTTTTAATAATATTGTCATTTGAAAGCATAGCTGACTATACAGTATACTGTATTCACAGATTGTAGATTTTACAAAGATAATATTTTACCCCCGTGACAAGTATCCATTGCATACAGCCGATTCAGGCTGGAGAAAAAGTAGGTCACCAAAACTCATTAAGAATCATTTGAGCCGTGCCATGAGAAAACCGGATTTTTCCCTATGTGAAAACAAAGGCGCAGACGAGCTTCGCAGTAACTGCAAAGCTGATCAGCGCCTTTGTTTTCGCTACACGGATAGTACAATCCCTCTTGTCCTTAAATCCGAAATTTCAAGCTTCCAACCACCTTCTGTGGCAGCACAGGCCGGTTTGCCTGAGACCTGGTCGGAAACGCCGAAGACCAGTTTTCTCACATCACAGCTCACTTAGTTCAAGGGCATGTTGTGTGGTAGGAAGAAAAAGTAAGAAAATGAGGTTTAATATGTGTTTCTAGCTAATTCAATTTGCTCATACTCTGAATATATAAAAGAAGTTTTACCCAAAGGCAGATCTTATAACTAAAACTATTTACTTTGGTAATATGATACTTTTTATTACATATCATTTATGACTCTGTTGTTAAACCTTTTGGCCTTAAATGACATTGAAATTAAATTTCCAGGAAAGAGTGACAATGAACATGTAATACATTTGCAAGTTAAATAGTTTGTTTTGGTTCCATTACAGCCTATGTAAAAGAAGTATTGAAGCCTTGCGTACTACATCTGAATACTGATGACATTGTGTATATTACATCGCCCGGAAATGACATCAAATATAAACAAAAGGACCAATGGTCCTGTAAACGCTCACCTGAGATCTGAGATATCTATCTACCTATGAGCCGCCACATGGGAAAACCAACAATCTGCCTAGGCGAAAACAAACGCGCAGATCAGCTTCGCAGTCACTGCGAAGCTGATCAGTGCCTTTGTTTTTGCTACTCGGATAGTACAGTTCCTCTTCTACTTAAATCCGAAATTTCAAGTTTCTAGCTCTTTTCTGTGAGTGTACAGGTCGGTTTGTGTCAGACCTGGTCGGAAATCAAATTGTTGGTTTTTCCACGAGGCAGCTCAAATACTGCCTCCGTCCTCGCGAGCATTTCTGGCAGGCGCTGCACATCAGAGCTATGAAAAAGAATAAAGCTAACAGTATGATAGTAAGTCTGTTTCAAGATGATAGGTTAAAAACTAGATCGATGATGGAGAGATAAAAACAACTGTCTAGGATTGATCGGCACATCACATTTTAGACAGTATTAATGGGTCTAAAAAGCTTGGGGTGCTGCAGCTCTCCAAATGCTGCCTAGAAGGCCTCGAGACTTGGAGAAACTGCAACACTAGCTGGGAGGGCATTCCACTGGACAACTGCCAGTGGAAAAAAAAGAGTATTTAACTTAGACTTTGCCAGTGTGGATTTGGCGAAATGTCATGGGGTGGCAATATCTGGAAATCCGCTGTGCCGGCTGTATGTAATCAGGGTGTGGCACAGCCACATGGCTGTTGACAATTTTGTAGAAGAGACAGAGCCTGGCTACAAATCATCTCTGTTCAAGGGTCTGCCAGCCAAACTGAGCCATTAATGATGTGACTCTATAGTTGTACTGGCATAGTCATTTAAAATCCACTGGGCTGCCCATCTTTAGTGTTTCCCCTAGCCACTTTTACTATGGCGCCGTGCCACGCTTTTTCTCCAGTGCCATGCCCTTTTTCCCAGCACCATGCCCTTTTTCCAAACCTGTGCCCTACATTTTGGTAAAAAGTTTGTCAAAATCGGAGAAAAAATAAAGAAGTTACAAGACTTTATGCTTAAGTCAGCAGAAACAAATTTGGCAAAATTAATGATCATGACTTCCACAGTGATTGATTGCTTTAATATCTTGTTTATTGTCACTTAATTGCAGTGGCAAATGCTAATAATTACTCAATGACAAGTACCCAATTTGACACCAAATGAGCTGTTAACCAGAAAGGCAGTGGCTAGGGATATGGTACCGTATCTTTAGCCTGTGGACTAGGGATACGGTACCATATCCCTAGCCTGGCGGCTAGAGATACGGTACCGTATCTGTAGCCTATATATCGGAAATGGCTAAGGTACGGTATAGATTAAAAATCGATAATATAATATTTTCATGTGAGTTTTAAGTTGAATCATTGCAAGTATCCTAAATGGCTAATGGTACGCAAGACTAGAGACACAGACTTAAGAAAATAATGTTACTGTATAAAGTTAAGAGATTTCAATTTTATTTCTAACCCCGTGGAACGAAATTTTCAATTGTTCTATTTGAGTGTATGTATGTGCAATATCACCATTATCTACAATTATTTGACCGACATCAAAGGATATAAAGCCAACTCGCTGTATGAAAGTTTCTAACCATGCGTGAAGATAATAACAAGATAATATTAGCCTTAATTAGTTGCTTAACCATCAATACGATGTCCGTGCCTCAATGTGCGAACAACAAACAAAACAGTACTGAAGTGTTGATTTATTTTGTCCTACCGCTAAACCCCTGAAGTAAGACATTGGCATTGTTTAATTTGCCAATTATTATTCAGCGAATGTTTTTAACTTTTGTTATGGTTAAGTAAGTAACTGCAATATAAAACAATTATCCGGTTCGGTTCGGTTCGGCGACACGGACACAGAATTTTGAAAGAGAAGTTTTTTTCTATTATTTTTCGAATTTCCCATTGTTTTTGTTTGTAAAACTTCCCGACTTTAGGTCAAGAAGTTTGGGACCTGCAATTTCTCATTGTTGGTCGCTGTTTTCCCCCAAATTAAGAGTCTAAGCATCGATTTTCTTAGTTGTGCGATTCGCGCCAAAACGATTCGTACTTTACTTGAAAATTTCTTTTCTTGAAACATTTTGGCCTGAGAGCTGACAAGCTTTTGGACCAGAATTTGTTCAAGCTTCATTGACAGTGACATTGAACGGCTCTAGCAGGGCTGCAACGATCTGTCATAAAATTTAAAGAATCTGAATAGTTTTTCTGGTTTGACCTTCCCCCACCCACTTTTTTTCATATAGTGATTGAAGGTCTTTTTGTTTAATCATTTGAATTGGAACTCATGGCTTCAGGTTTTGTCGGTCCAACTGTGGGGCGGTTGACTTGTCGGGGTGGAAAAGAGCTGGTATGTTGTTTCCATACACCGAAGTCTTGTCCGCTGCTCCTCAGGTTGGCTTTGTTGTTGGTTTTCGGGCTCTGTCTTTGGAAGTGGACAACATCAGGAGATATTTTAGATGCGAACCAGGACTGTAGTATAGGATTTGGTAAATCAGTTGGTGGAATTGCTCAGAGCTTGGCTCTCACAAGGAAAATTGGTAACCGAAGAGGCTCCGAAGGATTACGCAGTTTCAATCCTTCAAAGGGAACAAACTTGTTGATTCTTATTATTTTGGCTGGAGATATAGAAATGAACCCAGGCCCCAGGTTCCAGTGCCGCATGTGCAAGAAGTATTGTAAGGCGGCCGAGAAAGCAGTTAAATGTGAAGATTGCGAGAAACGCTTCCATGCGTCTTGCGTAAATCTTGGTCCCGTTGAGTTACAAAAGATTGAGTCGGGTAATGATTCTTGGTATTGTTCAAACTGCAAAGCTGAGTGCAGCCTATGCAGTGGTGCTGTTTTGAATTCCCATAAGGCTGTCCAGTGACACATGTGAAATGTGGGTGCACAATAACTGTTCTTTTATGTCAGACTCAGAGTATGAAATGATGCAAAACTCAAACTGTACATGGATTTGCCCAAAATGTGACTTTTTCAATTTCTCAGACTCTTTTTTCAATGAACAGTTTAACTTGGAAAGTGAAAATAGGTTTGACCTACTTGCAAGAGGTCATGAAAACAAGTCCACTGAAACCTTGAATAGCAAAAACAGTTTTATTAGTGGTCTGAAATTTTCCAGTATCAACATAAACAGTATAAGAGGAAAAAAACTTGAGTTGTTGGCCTTCATTGATTTTCATCAATCGCAGATTTTGGCGATTCAGGAAACAAAAATTGACAATTCCATATTAACGTCTGAATTATTTCCGGAATCTTTTCCATACAGTGTGTATAGAAAGGATAGAACCTTACATGGTGGTGGTGTTATGCTTCTTGTACACAAGGACATCCCACACATGCCCCTCACAGAATTGGACAATGACTCAGAGTCAATTTGGGTCAAACTTTTTGTGAATAAGAAAACTCACTTTGTGGCTAGCTGGTATCGACCACCTGTCTATGGTCATTTACCAGTATCGGACAATGGAAATGACTTGTTGAATTCACTGGAAAAGTTTGACAATTTATTTAGAGAACAGCTTGACAAAATCAAAAATATTAATAAAGGCAACAAACCCCCCTTAATTCATGTTTTAGGTGATTTTAACTTTAGAGATATTGTATGGCCGGACAGACTCAGCAAATCTGGGTCATCATTGAGTCAGACGGAGGGTCAGATTTTGATAGATATCATGAATGACCATGGTTTGGAACAATTAGTCAATTTCCCCACCAGAGAAAGAAATACTTTGGACTTAATTTTGACCTCTCTTCCTGGTCAGTTTGTAGACATTCATTCCCCGGATAAGCTCAGTGATCATGACATTGTTTCTGGCACATTGAAAATTGCTATCCCCCCTATAAAGAAACCTAGGAGAAAAGTGTATCGTTATCAGAAAGGTGATTATGAATCTATGAGAGCAGAAACACTTAAATTTGCAAAGGAAAGATACTTCAACGGTTACTCAGATACTCGGTCGGTCCAGGAAAATTTCAATCTCATTACATCGTTTATTCAGGAATCGGCAGATAAACATATCCCCTCAAAAACTAGTCGCTCAGTTTCCTCTGTCCCTTGGATAACACCTGAAATAAGAAGGAAGATTCGCAGAAAAAATGCAACTCATGCAAAAGCTAAAAAGACTGGTAGTGCAAAATTTAGATCTAAATTTGAATCTTTACGGAAAGAAATCAAAGCTGATATCAGGAAGCAGCATGATCTTTATGTGAACAACTTGGTAGGAGATGTTAAGGCTAATCCTAGAGATTTTTACAGGTACATAAACAGTCAGAAAAAAGATACCCAAGGTATTCCCCCGTTGAAAAAGAGAAATGGAAGTGGAATAGCTCAATCTGAATTTGAGAAGGCGGAAGAATTTAATGGTCAGTTCTCGGATGTTTTCACTAAAAGTGAATACAAACAGGTCCCTCTTATGGATAGATCTGCCCCATTCATGCATGATATTGTGGTCACAAAGGAAGGGGTGACCAAACTTCTCAAAGGTCTAAACCCGTCTAAAGCCTTAGGGCCTGATGAGCTTCATCCCAGAGTCCTAAAGGAACTGGCTATGGAATTAGGGCCGGTATTCGCCCATCTCTTCCAGCAGTCAATTGATACAGGTGAAATTCCTAAAGAATGGTCTCTTGCTAATATTTGCCCCCTGTTTAAGAAGGGCGACAGGTCACTTGCCCGCAATTACCGCCCTGTTTCTTTGACATGCATTCCTTGTAAGCTTCTTGAACATATTGTATGCTCAAATATTATGGCCCATCTTGATGAACATGAACTCCTGTCGGACAGGCAACACGCATTTAGGAAATGGCATAGCTGTGAAACTCAGTTGACTACAGTGATAAATGACTGGGCCAAAATCTTAGACAAAAAAGGCCAGGTCGACACTTTTATACTCGATTTTGAAAAGGCTTTCGATACTCCTCCCCATGAACTCCTTAAAAGCAAATTGTTCAGCTATGGAATAGGTGGAACAACACTGAATTGGATAAATGCTTTCCTTTGTTTCAGACAACAAAGGGTAGTGGTTAATGGTATTAAATCGGATTGGGCTCCAGTTGTGTCGGGTGTCCCTCAGGGCACCGTTCTCGGCCCCTTACTGTTTTCCTTGTATATAAATGACATCTCAGCAGACATCGAGTCCGAAATAAGACTCTTTGCTGATGATTGTGTTTGCTATCGTGAAATCAAGAATGAAGAGGATACATTGAAACTTCAAAGAGACATTGATCGCCTAGGCAGTTGGGCTAGAAAATGGGGAATGAGATTTCAACCCGTCAAATGCAACATGATGCAGCTGACAAATAAACGGTCTAGTAAGATACAGGCTAACTACACCCTTGAGGGCACTTTACTGGAAAACGTTGAAAGCATAAAATACCTGATTGTAACTATCACAAATGATTTGAAATGGAATACTCATATTTCCAATGTTTGTACAAAGGCTAACAGAACTCTCGGATTCTTGAGGAGAAATTTGTATTCTTGTCCCCCAGATGTGAAAGAAGCAGCTTATAAAGGACTGGTGCGGCCGGTCTTGGAATATGGAAGCTCAGTTTGGGACCCTCACACTCATGGCCTCCAGGAAGAACTGGAAAAGGTCCAAAATCGTGCGGCAAGGTTTGTGACGGGAAATTATGTTTTTGAAACTGGGAGCATGACTGGCATTTTAGGTCAACTGAAATGGGAATCTCTTAAGAAAAGGAGGAAGGATAGTAGACTTATATTGCTATACAAAGGTCTATAGGTTAAGGCCAGAATACCCACAGATGACCTTATCCCAAAGAATAGGCGTTGTAGAAATCAACACCCTTTGGCTTTTCAGATACCTTCAGCTAGCAAAGAAGCGTACAAAAGTAGTTTCTTTCCACAGACTATCAGGGACTGGAATGACCTCCCTGATTCACTTGTCTCCTCTGCTGAAATGTCTGATGACTGTGTGTCCGAGTTCGCTTCACTCGTGCGTTCAAGGGACTAATTTCCCCCCATCCGAACCCCCTGGTGAAATAATGTCATTTGGCGTGTCACCAGTAAACTATTCAGATTCAGATAAGCTATTACTCAATTCAATCGCCGTACAATTTTAAAACATGCACGCAAATCTTGATTCATACCGTCAGAATGGCTTGTATACTTCACACCGGGCAAAAAGTTGAAAACTTTCAAGCATTTGAAAGTGCTATTGAGCGCTATCAGAATGCCAAAAGTGTTCAGTTCTATAACAGAGATAGAAATGTAGAAAAGGCGCAAGTGCGTATTTCGTATAAGTTGAACGAAAGACTATCTATCTATCTGTCTTATAATCTATCTATCTATCTATCTATCTACATGTATCTATCTATCTATCTATCTATCTATCTATCTATCTATCTATCTATCTATCTATCTATCTATCTATCTATCTATCTATCTATCTATCTATCTATCTATCAATCAATCAACTTGGGTTACATGTAAAACATGTCTTTATCAAAGCGCTGCAGATAAAGACATGGCGTAAATTTGAATTGTGTCTCTCCACGTCAGTGCATTTACTTGAGTAATTTGACATTTTCTAAGACTTGCGCTTTCTAAGTTAGAATTTGCAGTTGAAAAAATTGTCTATCAAAGAACTCTTTCCGTGATTTATGATATAATTTTACACTTGGTTTACACGTTTTCTTGTTCTCGTGACTGTTCTTTGTGCGCTCATTTTAAGTTGGAAATCATGTTGTTATACTTTGGCAATTACTGTTTAACTTTTAAAAGATGTCGATCAATTTTTTTTTCTTTTTGCTTCGAAATGATTGAGATGCATGTACATGTAAACTATGTTCCTTTACGTAAGGAGCTTTTTTATTTAAAAGTTTACAAGCGATTTTCCATTAAAATATATATAGTAATAAATTGCCTAAAATGCAATCGAAATATAACATTTTTATATCAGATCTAATGACCAAGACTAGCCAAACTGATACTCCAAAAATATGTTTGAAAAACATGCAAACCGCCTCTGTCTCATATGTTTTTTTTAGTTGCTATGTCTATATGCATAATTTCCCAAGCATTTAAAAACAATTAACGCTACTACTGTTAAGACTATTGTGCATGTGTAGAGCTTGCCCAACCATGAAACTGTGAGAAAAGTAAGACACCTGTAAATCTTTGTTTTTATGATTCATTAGAAAACTTGCAATGCTTCACCTGAAAATATCATATTATCGATTTTTGACCTATACCGTACCTTTAGCCATTTCCGATATATAGGCTACAGATAGGGTACCGTAGACTCTAGCCGCCACAGGCTAAAGATACGGTACCGTATCCCTAGCCACTGCCAACCAGAAAAGGTGTGAAAATTGAATGTCCTACCTGGTGATATAAGTGTGCCATTTTAATTTATAATAGTTTCAATTTTCAATTGTAATTTACTCTTCAAAATAAATCATGAGTGAGGTTATCTCTTATGGTTAATTCAGTATTAAAGCAATGTGAGGTAGAGGGAAAAGAAATTTTCTAAGTTGTCTCTGGTAAAAGTGAATCCTGAAATATAGAAATTGAGGAAAGAACAATTTAAGCTGAAAAGTAAATTTGAAATTATAGAGAAAATATAATAAGTCTTAATTTAATGAGTGTGCATAAATATGCCTTCCTAGCATTCCATGTGCCACTTAAGTGCCCTTTTGCTTGCCCTTGCACACTGAAAGTGCCCTTTTGACAGAGCAACAGATAATTTTTCAAGCAATTGGGTATTTTACTCCACAAAATCATGATTAATTGGGTGAAATCAGAATTCTTGTTCAGAAATTGGGTAACATTACCCCAAGAAAAAAGATGCAATTGAGTAAAATTGTCAAGTCATTGCAAAAGCCTTCTAAGAATAGAAGGCTTTTGTCAATGACTTGACAATTTTACTCAATTGCAAAATTGGTATGAGATGACTTGGGTACGAGTTGACTCGGGTACGAGTTGACCATGTTCCAGTACAAGACACGCGTGTCTTGTGCGAGACTAGAAAAGACATATGTAGTAATTTTTCCCTGCATACTACATGCATATATTAAAGATCATTGAATTTTCACTGAGGATATACATGAATTTCAACCGTAAGGGTCCCTGTGACACATTAAAATGGGGGCGAATTTTCTACTTTCGTTTTAATTATTTTTGCACACGGCTTTGCACACCGCCAGTGTTCTGGTTAAAAGCCGATAAAACCCAGTACCATCAAACCGTAAAGGTAATTTAGGAACTTTACTTAGTACACATTCTAATAGCCGATAACGGGGTGATCCAGTATAGGTAGGCATAATTTAACGATCGTAGGATTGGGTTTTACCTGCGAGGACATTTTTATAAATGCACCGTTTCGATTGTAAACAGTTGATGGATACCCTTGGCAGATACTCACAATTGCGTATCAAGAAAATGTCAAGCGTACGTGATACGCAGAGTTTTGAAAATAATTGGGTTTTTGCTTTTACAGTATGAGTAAAATACGCAGATACGCAGCTTATCTGTTGCTCTGTTTTGACATGCTGCCACATGCTAAAAAGTGCTCTTTTTAGCAACCTTACCATGCCCTTTTAGGGGGCTGGGGGAAACACTAATCTTTGGACCATTTCCAGCTTGCCTATGTTTTCTTTGGTATTGCTTTTATTGTCCTCCATACATACGAAAGCTGACAGCATTTTTTTTTCAGTACCTATGCGACCTTTTGAAAAAAAAATACGGGAAATTAAAATGTCGGAAGAGACAAAAGCCGAGTCAAAGAAGGTCAAAAGTGTATAATGTGAAGTATTTACCTGCCAGTGCCAGATTTTGCAAAAAAAAAAAAAAAAAAAAAAATCCTAGCTGAAATTCTAATATTTTTCGATTTTCAAACTCGCATTGACAAACTCTTCAATCAACACTGGGAACCGGTATGCAATTTTCATGGACTTGTAATTCATTGCCTGAACGAGTTGTAGCAGCGAAAGACGTGAATGCCTTGAAAACAAGAATTGACCAACATTGGAACCATGAAGTTGTGTAAGAATATTGATCAGTAATATGTCTACCACATGACATATTCCTACCAGTGAAAAAAATCTGCAAAACGAAAACCTGTACATGTAAGATGTGAATCAAACTACTGTCTGAACACCATCTTTCAGAAACTGCATTTTTCGAAATCCCACTTTTCTGAAACACCACAAGAAAAATATTACCATGTCATCTTTTTGCAACTTGTGAGTCCTAAAAAGTGCCACAAAAAGTTTGAAAATCGGTTCACTAATAAGATAATTATGCCCAAAAATCATTTTGAATAGGCATTTTGCATGTGCAAGGGAGGTAATCCAAACACCTTAAAACTGAAATTCAAGCAAATCTGTGGAATAATTTGGAGAGTTTGGCGCTCAGCTATGCATACAAAACAATTCTGTTTTGGTTTGGTGCATTTTGGATAAAAAATAATCAATTTAGATTTTTTCCGGGAAAATAGTTACTTCCCTTGCTGGCAATTTTACAATGGAAAAAGCCCTATTCAAAAATATTTTTTTGCATAAAATTTTTATTTGTTAACCGATTTTCAAAATTTTTGTGGCACTTTTTAAGATTTTTAGAATGCAAAATGGTGACATTCTCATATTTTTCTTGAGGTCTTTCAGAAAAGAGAGATTTCGAAAAATGCAGTTTCTGAAAGATGGTGTTCAGACAGTAGTTAAGAAAATACCAAGAAACAGTGACAGAATGATTTCTACAAGAAGTGGGCTTAAAAAGGAGGTATCTCCTTCCCTCATAGCACAGAAACGATCTTCAGGTAATGTCATCTATCGAACAGAAAAACATCCGAATACTGGTCCTTTGATGTAGAGTGATTAGCAACCGTTTAATTATGCCCATATATAAATTGGTCGCTGATACATCTTCGCATCACTAAAACAAAGAATGGGCAATACAAAAATACCCACAAAAAGAAATAATCGTTTGCATGATCCTACAAATCTAGAAGAAACTTACACAGATTTTTTGGACAAGAATATCTTGTCGGCCGGTGTCGATTATCAAAATGATGCTCAGCAAAATCATCCGGCGTGTAGTAAAGGATTTCGGGTCTTTTCGCGACACGGCACCAAGACTATTTAAACATTTTTCGTACTCAACTCAACTGAACATAAAATTTAAGCTGCTCATAAATGATCAAATGTCCCAAATATATTAAAAATTCAGGTTTAGATGCCAAAGCATGTAATTTGTTCTGCTAATAAATGTTAAAATGCCAACAAAAATTGTTTTCACATTTTTTTTCCAAAAAAAAAAAAAAAAGCCTATACAATGTATATGTGACCAAATTTCACATTGCCGTAAAATAGGACAAGGGCAAGCAACCCAAGGTCATGATTTATATAAACTTTGATGGACCAAAGTCCCTGGTGATTCCCTCCGACAAGCAGAATTGCTTGGTCAGCCAAGATCGACTTAAACATTCTGCTAACGATAAAACGGACACCAGTAATATTCAATGCGATAAAATATCTGGTGGAGAGGATCGTTTTGGTCGCTGTGGCGACTGATTCTCTTCACTCATCAGGAAAACATGTCCGTGCAATGAATACCCCCTTAAACCCCACTTTTATATAGAAAAACTGGGGTTTGCAGGGGTATACATATTTTTCTTACTTTTGCTCCAAAACATAGATTGTGGGTACTCGTTAGAACCGCCTCGTTGAGGCGGTTCTAACGTGTACCCACAATCTATGTTTTGAGCAAAAATAAGAAAAATATCAAAAATTTTCCACTGAAAATTTTCAATTTTTACAGGTGAAAAAATCTCTGTTTATTGCATGGGCATGTTTTCGTAATGAGACGCAGACGCTCAAAATATGAATGCGTTTGCAAAAAGGACATAAATGTGTATATACTACATTTTATGCAAAACAAACGAGAGACGTGAGTCATAATGGCGATGGACGAGGGGGCGCAAAACGAAATTGCTCAGCAGTAACATTGACCGTGACAGGAGGAATATTTAATTGAAAACCACCGTGCCCCTCATTGCGCCATTTTAGATGCGCGTAGTGGATGCATATTCTAGTTAGGAACAACGTTGATATTCTTTTACTGATTTGATTTTTACGTTTCGTTTTACAAACCCCTATAAGTAAACATCCCTTTTTATATAGGGGTTTCAGTGGGTCAGGTCTTTTGAATATATACTAGAGCGGGTCCGTCTATTTCCGAACGACGACAATTTCCGAACGATTTTATCAAGTCCTTTTCTTAGTTTAACGTTTGCTTCTACATACTTTTCTTTGCAAATGATATTTGTTTAGTTCCTTCCTGTCCCCCTGCCTTGCATCGGCTGCCGCTGCATACAGTGGGTATATTTTAAATCTACATTAAAATATGTTAGTAACGACCGCGCATCCGCCTTGTGTGAGTGCATAAGGCCACTTGTCATTGGGTTTAAGCTCTGGTTTTGATGCCCAGAGTTGTTATCCAATGTACTACGCATAATCGGCCCACCAAATAAATGAATTCTTGATACCAATTTACAACCATCACGTATGACCTATTATTTACGGTTATCGTCAACCGTTCGGAAATGCACTGTCCAAAATTGATTAGCCGGCTAATTCCGAACGACTCTTGCCGTTGTCACTAAGTGCGTGTATGTTTTGATGAAATCGAGTTGGAACCTGGAAAGGGACTTGATCTTTCGCGTTTCATCGTCAAATGAATTAATATCAATCTCTTGGAGAGACTTTAGTGAACGGTTAGAATGCTGATAAAAAATACGACATTTTCCGGGTTATCATGGGTTCCGAAATATTAAAGCATTACACTAAAGACTGCTGTCACAAACCCGCGTTACGGATCTCTGGGTATTATTGTCTTTACATTAGAATAGTTAAGTTACAACATAAAATATCGTTTCAACTCAATCATAATTCCATCTTCATGTTTATTGTTTAAGAATAAACAGTTTTTCGGAATTAGACGACGCATTCGTCCGGATGATCCGTCCCGTTCGGAAATACCCGGCGATGGTCATGTAGATCAGAAGGGGTGAATGATTTAACCATTTGCGATATGCCGCTAATATTCGGCATTGGATTTTCTGTCATTTGACACAAAGTAAGGCTAGACTCGTCTTGTTTTCAGTTTTTACGGAAATTATGCCTTAGCTGTTCGGAAATACCCTAACCCACTCTACGTCGATTTGATACTTCTTTGACTTATTACTGAACTTGATCGTTTTGTTTTAGCTTAGCACAATGCCTTTGCATCGTAATGTTTCCAGCATGTAGCTATCAACGAAGTCAAGTGCATTTGATCAAATGCGTCTGTTGTTGCTATAACGATGACTTATAACTATTCCGCTGCTTTATAAATCCCCGCAGCCCAGCAAGCCTGTAGCTTCACGTGAAAAGGTACAAGTAGGCAATGATCAGGAAAAGGTGTAATCAGAAAGAAATTCCCACTCCAAAGACCGAGGTGGTAAAAATTAAATTGACAATTAGGTACTTGCAAGTACACTTAGAAAACATGAGCAGCTATTTCCCAATAGGCGGCAACTCAGCTACCCGAACTTAACTAAATCTATAAAATAGTACATAAGGTTCAAACAGCACAAAGATTCAGCTCCAAAACATCAGAGCATGGGTATACTTAATAAAGCTCACCTGTGAAATTTAGACCCAGGTGAGATAAATAGCGAGTGAGAAATGCACAGAATGATATGGCTGATTGAAAAGCAATAGTACAATGTCGATTGTCTCCTTGCTGAGCCTGCCGGTTCGAGTCTGAACGATCCTATATATTCATTTTCAGATTTACAAGATCAATTTGGATGAAAGGCTTAAACCATTGCATACGTGGACAACGTCTCCCCGGTTTAGCAAGTATAATGTGTCACATCGTGACAATTTCCAACGTCGTGGAATTTAGTAAAACAGGTACAACGGAATAAGATCTGCCCTTAATGGCCATGCCAAAGCAAACGGTAAATAAATATCCATTTTATTTCTTAAAACACAGCGATGGCTCCAGTCAGCCAACTAGTCAGACTGCATGGTCGATATCAGCCTTGCTCTCACAAAATTGAATTCGTGAAGACTACTTTTATTTAAGAATATTGTGGTCTGTAGAAAGCAAAATTAAAGTAAATCATACTCCTTGGATTCAAATAACCAATTGTATTTTCTTTAATTTAGAAGTATTATTCACTGAGAGTTATCCATTGTCCGTATATAAAGAAATGCCACCCGGTCTCAGGATTCGTATTTGCAAGACTGTGCGCGTAGGGGAATAAAGGACTTTGAAGAAGATGAAATGCGTTTTGTGGGTTGTCTGTTACTTAGCAAATTGTAGGTATCTAAATAACATATACAAATTGTAAGGATCGCAAACATTCGACAATGATGCAATTAATCTAAAAAATATATATATAGTTATTTCATTCTGTCAGTAGGTTTTATTCGTATTTAGGAACCCTACTTTTGCAAGAACTTTGTTCGATAGGCACAACCTATACCTTGAAGAATTTTATAATGTTTATTTGATATATTTATAAATTTGATGCATACAATTTGTAAAATGTTTGGACGGCGCACAAAACGCACACTGTGATATAAAACAATGTTGTTCTGTCAAATACCATGAAAAATTATCATGTAGCTGATTGACAAGAGGGCGTCATTTTGAGATGACAGTTCGTGCTTTATGACCGTATTTAGTGATAATTTTGATGTGGACACACACACACACACACACACACACACACACACACAGAGAGAGAGAGAGAGAGAGAGAGAGAGAGAGAGAGAGAGAGAGAGAGAGAGAGAGAGAGAGAGAGAGTAAAATGGCTGTCTAACATTCTTAATTATATCAAACTCTTTTTTATATTTCAGTGAGTTTGGCTGTAGGTTTTGACCTGACTTCATGCAGCTGCAAGCAATGTCGACACGTAACTGAATTCAGAGACAGATGTGAATGCTGTGTATTTCTCCTCCATGGCAAACGCTCTGCCCCCGTCGGAAACAGCGTACCAAACCATAATGATTCGCCTGCGGAGATTTCATTGATAAGACCAAAGCGTAAACATTCTTCCTATATTTTGGACGTCATAAACCCATTTGGAGCCCAAAGAGATGTTTCACAGCCTAAGAATGAAAAAGTGTCTTTCGATACATTGAACCTTCCCCGCCATTTAAATGCTCTTATGATAATGGAAAATCGACGAAGAGCGCTCGACACTTCAAACATCGACGATGACGCAAACAATGACTTGGGAGGCGAAGACAGATATAGATATTCCTTTGGATACAGACTGAAAGCTATGGAACCGCTATATTTTCAATACAAACCAATGGCTAAAAATCAAATCCAATCCGTTGATGAGCTTAACATAAAACCTTTGGATAGATTTTCGTCGAGCTATGATTTTGTAAATGGAGACGATTACACTGACGACTATTTCGACACTAAAGATGTAGTAGATGTGGTACAGCCTCGCAGTGACTCAAACGGACCATATTAAAACAAGACACCCGTCCAGTTTGTCGGCATGTTCATGAAACACACATTGGCTCCGAAAATAACAGTTTTCATGTTTAAATAGTGACTAGTTATTTTTTGCTTTGTCTCACATAGATTATAAATAACTCGTAACCTGCATGAAATTGTTCTATGCTCTGTAGCACCGCTTATTGTAAACGCACCACGTTGACGTTAATGGATGACACTGTTTTTCGGTCTACATTACCGCCACTTAATGTAAACATAGCCTTGTTTACAGTAAGCGTTGTGACTGCACCGCTTAGTGTTAACGTTTACACTAAGCGGTGCGTTTACAATAAGGGAATATCTGCAAAATATAAGCCTGCCCGGTCTCTTCATGTAGACAAACTGGTGATAAATAAAACATTCAAAGGGAAGTAGAATGGACAATACTGCGCAATTTCGGATACCCATCAGTGAACCTTTACCAGCCAGCAACGAAAGCCAGACAATAGTGCTACCATTTCGACAATTCACTCATGGGAAGTCTAAATCAAAGAAACAGTCCTAAATAGGGTCAAATAATTTCAATTGTTTAAAATTCATGGGTGGCTTTGAATGATGACGATGGTAATGTTAGTCTAGTTATAAGTTTCAGAGCTGAAGTGAATTCTAATAGAAGGACTGTAGTTTTTTTTTATAGAAATTGTCGAGATAAATCATTAGTGTGGGCATCAATTTTATAAAAGACATGGCAATGTTATATGTTGTATAACATTTTGGTTCTAATAATATTGATCTTCATGCCTGTCATAAAATTTAATTCAATTGTGCTTCATTCCCCTCCCCCTCCGGATGTCTAGGCTGGTCTTTAAGATTCACTCATCTGTATCGATTTCTCAATTTTAATTAATTAGAGATACACCACGAGGACTGAACAAATAACTACTGTCTGCACAACATCTTTCAAAAACTGCATTTTTCAAAATCTCATTTTTCTGAAACACCACAAGAAAAATATGACCATGACATCTTTTTTGCAACCCGAAAGTCCTAAAATGTGCCGCAAAAATTTTGAAATCGGTTCATTAATAAAATAGTTATGCCCAAAAATTATTTTTAATAGGCTTTTTGCATGTGCAAGGGAGGTAATCCAAACACCCTAAAATGAAAATCAAGCAAATCTGTGGAATGATTTTAAGAGTTTGGCACTCAAGTTATCCATACAATACAATTTTGCTTTGTTTTGGTGCATTTTCAGTGAAAAACAAACGATTAAGATTTTTTCCGGGAAAATAGTTACTTCCCTTGCTGATATTTTTACAATGGAAAAAGCCCTATTCAAAATTATTTTCTGGCATAAAGTTTTTATTTGTTAACCGATTTTCAAAATTTTTGTGGCACTTTTAAAGATTTTTGGAATGCTTAATGGTGACGTGGTAATATTTTTCTTGAGGTCTTTCAGAAAAGTGAGATTTTGAAAAATGCAGTTTCTGGAAGATGGTGTGCAGACAGTAAATGTTGTGAACCACTGCAGAAGCTGAGGGTGAGGTTATGGTCATGTTAAACTAGTTTAAGCCCGCCAGTTATTTTATATTACTGATCTTCCAATGCTTCTTCTGTGGTGGTTCTTATTGTTTTATGTTTGGGTTGAATTTTTGTGCTCTTTTTGCCTTATGTGCGTTTTCACATTTTAGTTAAGTTTGGGTGACTGAGTGCATGGCCGCCTATTGGGAAAATAGCGGCTTACGATATGTTTTCTTATTATAAGCACATAATTGTTAATTTAGTTTTTTCCCACCTCGGTTTTTGGAGTGGGAATTTCTTTGTGATTGTGCCATTTGCTGTTCATTGCCTACTTTTACCTTTCTGTTCATACTTAACATGCTTAAGGATCAGATTTAGCGATTCATGTTTTAGAATGGTTAGATATGCATTTATTTTAATTTTCTAAAAAGACTCCCAGGTTCTTTAACAGAGGCAATATTCTCTCTCTCTCTCTCTCTCTCTCTCTCTCTCTCTCTCTCTCTCTCTCTCTCTCTCTCTGTGTGTGTGTGTGTGTTTAAGCACATGTATCTTATCTGACGAGAGCACGTCAAACCAGAATATTTTCGTTACATATAATCTCTTTTTATCACGACGTTGCTGTTTACCATTGGATATTAACGTTAAAGTGTTATGACCACACGTGTATTAACACTTTTGCCGGAATACGTGGTCGTTCGTCTCTCACTACATGGTGAGAAAGACCATCGTTATCTTTTTGAGTAAGGTTCATGTGTGTTAGTTTTTTGATGGCTGACTAGGCCAAATCTAGCTCTAAACTGTTGACTGCAAGTAGAGCAAGTCAAAGTTATGGAATCTACTGGTGGTCCATTGGTCATGGCTTTGCGTTCTCTGAGTTTGCTTTCAGCTTCACAGATTCTCTTTTTTTTCATAGAGAGATGCTCCTTTGTCGATGAGACCTCGCCTCTTTGATTGCACCTGTGCAGTCTGTCGGAATACGTTACGTCATTGACAACAGCAATGTAAATTTTCATTGAAAATATGTCCACTTTGAAGGTGATACACTCCTATTTTAAAAGTCATATGTCACTTCTACCTCTTTTAGAGTGATCCCAGAAAAGCCACATTTTTTTATCACAGATAATAGCCAGAGAAATGGTATTTCAGATACAGATGATTTGAAATATTCTGCAATTACAGATACTGAGAAATAAAGGGAGTGACAGAACTTTTTGACCGATCCCCGTACACTGTGAATTATCGCGATTAACCCGTGATGTTGGAGGGCAGATTGCGATGTATTAATTCATGCATCTGCCCTACAACATTACGCGATAATTCACAGTATAAAGAAAATTATTTCGATTCTAACAAGACGAAAAAAATAATGTTATTTACATTTTAAAGAATTTCCAGATGACTCATTCTCAGCTGACATGAATGTTTACGACGTCACAAAAACGCTACGGTGATTACAGCTAATTTACACACAGCGGAGACGGTTTCCATTCAGCTTCAATTAGGAAAGCTATAACGTCATATTAGATTTTTTTTCAGTTTTACGTCCCTTTCAAGATTATTTCAGCTCATATGAGACGGGCAAATCAGTAGGTGGGGCGAAAACGGGAGAAACCCCGAGAAAAACCACCTGGCACATCCGCAAGCAGAACTTGGCTTGTCTCACATGTGGCCAGAGTGGAGCTCGAACCCACACCAGACACAGCGGTGAGATGATCGAGTGATTAAGAAACAGTGCTCTTAAAGCCAGATGTACGTAATTGACCTCACGGTAGAATTTTTTTTATTTTTTGCATGTGAGTGTATTTTGATGTACTACATACGAAAATGAAAAGAAATCCATACCGTTCCGAGCTTGTTTTCGAGATATCGGCCTTCAAAATCGTCAAATTTTAGAGCGAAAATACATTGACGTCAACGTAAAATGCGATTTTTAGACCCCCTTTTTGTTAATTTTCTTGATATATATTAAAAAAATCCACGGTAGGATTTTTTAAAAAACTGATATGTATTAGAGACATTCCTGAACTACATATAGATAACGAGAAAGTCCTTACCGTATTCGTTTTCCTGCTATAGGCGTGCGAAGAGAGGTAGTTGTTGCTGAATTCAGTACATTTTACGCGCGACGTCGATTTTGCGCCAAAATTTCCGACACTGTTTAGTATTCAATATTGCTAACTGTCGCAGAAATGTTGTTTTCTTCGGGATAACATGTCAACAATCAATATTTTGAGCAAAATTTATAAAAAATATCAATCTTTTTACATTTCTGAAGTTATCTGCATAATTGTACGGATATAGTTTCGTATTCCGAACGTAAACTGACGCTAGAAATGACGTTTCGATCTAGACTTGATCAACAAGCCCCTGTCTGATTCAGATCTCTGCTCCAGCCATATCCTATAGAGCGTCTAGATGATCAAGACTAGTTTCGATCGAAAACTGACGTTACGAATGCAGCGTAAAAATGACGTTTCGACCCTTAAATACGCACGTTCCTTTAAGCGCCTTCAATTACGTACATCTGTCTTTAACCGCTCCGTCACGTGGCCGCCTATGTTAGAATTAACTTTTTATATTATACAAGCAATGACAGATTTCTTTAGTATTTACTGGTCGTTCCAAGACGGCCGGTTCTGTTAGGCTTTATCTTTAAGTTTTTAGCTCACCTGAGCCGAAAGGGAGCTTGTTGGTTGATACTCGAGCCGGCGTCCGTCCGTCCGTCCACCCATCCGTCCACATTTTCAAAGATCTTCTCTGAAACCGCCTGGCCAATCAAAGCCAAATTTTATATGAAGCATTTATAGGAAGGGGGAACTAATGTATATATAAATACTCAAGGTCACATGACCGAGATGGTCGCCATGCCCATATATAGTAAAAACCCTTCAAAAATCTTTTTCCCCAGAACCGGTGGACCGATTTCAACGAAACTTGGCATGAAGTATTAATTACTAAAGTACTACAATGTATTTATAAATCATGACCCTGTGATGATCTTGACCTATTTTACGACAATTTCAACATAGGTCGCTTATGCATTTAGATGGAGAATTTTTTTAGATTGTCATTTAAAGCGAAAATCTTGCAGGAAAAGAGCAAATGCGCAAGTGGACTGAATGAAAATGAACCCCAGGTGTTCATCTGCCCACTCCACGGGGCAATATACATGTACATGTATATTACCATAATATTCAAATGTCTCCTCTAACACCGCTTGGCCAATCAAAGCTAAATCTGTACGAAGGGGTAACCAATGTGTATATAAATAATCCAGATCAAATGATCAAAATGGCAACCATGCACATACACTGTATATGGTAAAAACCCTTCAAAAAGTTTATTTTCCAGAACCGGTAGACCGATTTCAACGAAACTTGGCATGAGGCACATATTTTTTTCTTTTACGCTCGGAATTTCGTTTACAGTGGTTATAGCGATGCTGATAGCGACAGAACGACACCCATCTGTCCCTTGTCCAATAAACATAGTGAGCGAAA
The DNA here is from genome assembly GCA_964017185.1 of Rugalucina vietnamica. Classification (NCBI taxonomy): domain Eukaryota; kingdom Metazoa; phylum Mollusca; class Bivalvia; order Lucinida; family Lucinidae; genus Rugalucina; species Rugalucina vietnamica. The sequence continues at coordinate 21,122,545 of OZ024880.1, read as the reverse complement.
ATCTGGTCGCTTTTTATATCAACTTCAGACGGGACGACGTCTTCTTCTTCTTCTTCTTCTTCTTCTTATTATTATTATTATTAAGGGTCCACCTCGTGGCCTGTAAGACTGGTTCCAACGTCAAGAGATTTACTACGACCGGCTGATTTTTTTTCCTATGAGCTTTGGAATAAATGATCCGAATTGTTAATCTATGTATTTTACTTTCCGACTCAAGGGGAACACAATGCGACCTGCATAGCAACAGATACAATCAAGCTTTAAAATAGTATAGCGAAGAAAAGAACCGATCCTACCAAAGATCTGATATGGACTGTTTTCCATTATTAAGTCACTATGATGACAGGAACACATAATCTTTTCTGAGAGATTATAGGCTCCTGGTCGTGATAAAATTAGTCGCCAGCATGACAGGCATGTTCCACTGGTACTATGGCGTGGCGTGGACAGGGCACGAACTCACAACCTACCGCCCCCGAAGCGGCACTCTTAACACTGAGGTATCGGTAAGCTCGACCAGCATAACACCGTTTAGATATACATGTAACTAAATATATGCCGTATTCGTTCGAATTAGCACACAGTTTCAAAATAATATAAAGTTAAGGTAACAAAATATCATTCTAATTAGCGCACTCTACGCTAGTCGAGCAGTGTGTGTTTATGCACGTGTTTTTGGAAACGACCAGTATCGGAGCATGTGTGCCAATTTGAACGAATACGGTAAACATATCTTAATAGCTATGAGGGTTGATATATAAGTTCGTGGACGTTTTAAACAGATACACACTAAACATAATAATACTCAATCCTCATGGTCACGTTACATTCTCAAAGCAGTCGTAATCTACTTCCGATCTAAGAACATGCAGGAAATACAAGGTGAAACAGAGGTGTTGGCTCTGTTTTTGGGAGTTTATAATTAACTCATTCACGCCAGGCGTCCCTTTTATGGGACATAGGCAAACAGCATAGCCCCAGATGTGACGCCGCAGAACGCGACGTCCCATCCTGGGCTATTCTGTTTGCTTGGAGGAATTTCATCGAAAAATGAGATAAAAATCAAAAATCACTCCTAAAATCCCTAAAATGAAAGTGGACTCACCCAATTTATAAAGATGGGAAAATCCATTCGTCAAATATGGGTTAACGTTGAGGAAAGTTTGCAGTCAAAGCAACATCAAAGAATCGGGGACTTTTCCATTATATGACCATTACAATGCACAGTGAAATCGTAAAAATAGCATTAAGATTACATCATTGGAACAACACATACAACAACCAATTTGAAGTATCAGAACATATTTCTTTCATGAAAAATTATGCTTTATTTTCCAACCTCAGTCTGTGCGTTGCCGTGGCAAATTGCACCTCGTTTAAAAGTAGCAACGGGCGTGTACATATGGCTGTATAATTTATTTGGGAATATACGTACGTATTTTGAATAAAAATACATGTACACATTAAACCTGAATATAATAGGCCTTTAAACGTTACGTCATTTCGTTATTGCTTTTAAGGCCTTTGTTCACATGTACTGAAGGACATCAGCTGATTACTGATAAGGGACGGATACTAGAAAACATGGTAACCCTGAAAAAAAAAAAAAAAAAAAAAAAAAAAAAAAAAAACAACAAACAAACAACTCTAAAATACTGGTAGGGACCACCAAAAAAGAAACATCAAGATTGAAGGGTAACAGTTGGGCATTTTTTCATGACATGCTATAAAGGGACATAATCAATAGATATTTTGGCTTAATTGTACCTGCCCTATTCGTATATATATGTCACTTTTGTGATAACGTGGTTCCAGTTAGATGAATAGTAGCCCCACATGTAGCAGTATCTTTTCGGGACCTCTTTATTACCCCAAACAGAAATACGATTATCATCTCACTATGAATGCTCTTTGATCTCTGGATCATATTGCATCATCAGGGGTAATAAATTCAATAAACGGTGGTACCACTTTAGCTTCGGAAGCTATCTCTTTTATGACATGTGCATGTAGTATTTATTCGTGATATAAACTTCGGTTTGGTCGGGAACGAAACGACTAGAACCGGTTGACAGTGGGGTATATTTTTACCTGGACACCGACTTACGGATAATACCGGAAATTTACGATCTGTCAAGGTGTGACAATTTGATGACAAATTTGAAAAGCATCACAATCGGTATCATATTTCAGAGTTATTTCAACGTATAATTCAAAAAGTTCTCGTAGGAAAACAGGTACATTATATTTGGCGAATCTTCTCTTTCTTTTCAATTATGACACAGGTTATGAAACGTAATAAACTTAATGGATCTATTGATTGTTTCGTACCAAATGCAAAACACAGTCTGGCAGTCTGTTAAAAATTGTGACCATGAACCACAAGATAAGTAAGACCACTCATTTTAAAACACTTGTTACAAATATTGATTGGGGATTTAGCAGAAGGAGATCTGGGGCTGGGCCCTCTTTTTTTTCTTTATATACTGTTGTACGTATGCCTTGATTGCATTCGCAGCAGGTCTACATTCTCTGGGCCAATATCAGTGCATCAATGCTGGATTCACAGATTTTACACTTCAGTGGTTGAGTACAGGACTAGAGTGAGAGGTCCTGGGTTTGATACCTACCCTACCATTTACGTGTAGTGCCCTATAGCAAGACACATAAGCTTCCCTCGATACCCTCACAGCCCAGAAACTATCCGGTATCCTCTATGTAATACTGGTTAATACCTAGGATTTGAGCGATGGCTCCATCCCAACATAACTGAAAAATTATTGACTGGGATGTTAAGCCATATATGGACCAAACCTTCAACTGGAAGAAGAAGATATCTGATACTGTTTGCAGGAGCAACATTTATCAGATTCATGAAGAATGGTGTGCTAACTAGCCAGTACTAACAGTGAATATAACAATTTGTGTATACATATTTAAATTTCATGTGAAATTAATATATTGTTCATACCCTTTTTCACCTTTTATGAGTGTATTTTCAAGTTCAAAGATAAAGTTTTTAAGCCTTATTTGAGTTCTCGTATTTCCCCTGTCCCGTTTCAGTAGCAGTTTCTGATACAACATCATCTAGGAAAGACAAAGTTAGAAGATCAGTTGACACCACCGACGGCACAGAATGAGTTGGTTATTCAAAGGAGTTCCAGTGCCTACCCTAGCTGCTTTAATACTTCTAATTATTGCTGGTGAGTAGAATGCAAATTTGATCATTTTTTGGTGGTGAATAGAATGCAATTTTGATCATTTTTTGCTAGTGAGTAGAATGCAATTTTGACCATTTTTTGCTGGTGAGCATTTTTGGCTGGTGAGTAGAGTACAATTTTGATCATAGACAGACTAAACATTACCAAAACACACCCATGCAATATACAGAGATTTTTTAAGTTGTAAAAATTGAAAATTTTCAGTAGAAAATCTTTGGTATTTTTCTTATTTTTGTTCAAAACACAGATCGTGGGTACATGTTAGAACCGCCTCGCTGAAGCGAGGCGGTTCTAACGAGTACACACAGTATGTTTTGGAGCAAAATATAAGAAAAATAGGTATACCCCTCAGTGCAAACCTCAGTTTTGCTATATAAAAGAGGGATTCAAGGGGGTAAACATTACACGGACATGTTTTCCTGATGCATCAGGCCCCGAGGTTATAAAACTTTTTTCATGCTTAGCTCAGCTGAGACTAAAATTTATCCTGCTCATAAATGTTAAAATGCCAACATTGAACAATTGTTGGCATTTTAACATTTATTAGCAGGATAAATTACCAGATTTTGAGGTATGAACCTGAATTTTCCACTAATTTTGACTATTTCAGCATTTATGAGCGGTTGAAATTTCATGCTCAGCTCTCAGCTGAGCTTGAAAAAAGTTTTATAACTTCGGGGCCAGATGTGTCCATAAAGTAGCTAGCATGTGAAAAGTATTCCTTGATGGATACTGCTAGAATATTTCATGCAATTCATCACCTCTTATAACTTAAACAGAAAAACAGTAGGTATGTGTATCAGAAATAAAGATTCAACCTGTGAACAATCTTACATGTGCCGGTGAGTATATTCATGACCATCCATCCATTGTTTGCTAGGTAACCTAGAAACTGAAATATAGTAATAAATATGTACTCAGTCAAACACAGACATACATGAAGAGTTAATGTAATATGAGCGATGTGAGAAAACCGGTCTTCAGGTTCCTGACAAGGTCCAACAAAAACTGGCCTGTACAGTCTCAGAAAAAGGCTAGAAGCATGAAATTTTGGATTTAACAAGAACACATATTGTACTATTCGTGTAGGGAAAACAAAGGCGCTGATCAGCTGTGCAGTTACTTTACAGCTGATCTGCGCCTTTGTTTTTGTATAGCCAATATCCGGTTTTCTCATGACACGCATCAGTTATGCATGAGTGTAAGAGTTAAGAACTTAAGAGACAATTAATTATTTACACTTCATTTCCTTGTTGTTGTTTTTTGCACTAATTGTGAAATTGGAATATTTTACAGGTATTCTGGCAATACTCGGTCTAGCGACCCCGAACTGGCACAACCAAGTCCAGACAACGACAATCAGCAACGTCCCCAAAATTAGATCACATCACGGTATCTGGGCGTCTTGTTCTTTAATAGGCTATGATGTCTTTGATTGCGGTGCTCACAGTTCAACACCAGGTTTGAAATCATCATCATGCAATATACAGTGATTTTTTTTTAGCTGTAAAAATGAAAATTTTCAGTAGAATTTTTTTTTATATTTTTCTTATTTTTGCTCAAAACATACATTGTGTGTACACATTAGAACCACCTCGTCGAGGTGGTTCCAACGAGTACCGACAATCTATGTTTTGGATCAAAAATAGGTATACCCCTGCATACCCCAGTTTTGCTATATAATATAAAAGTGGGGTATAAGGGGGTATACACTGCATTGACATGATAATTTCATAGGAGAAAAGTCTCCATCTATTTATGTCTCCCCCCGACAGGGTCGGGAGACATATTGTTTTTCCCCGTGCGTCTGTCCATCCGTCTGTCTGTCCGTCACAAATCGTGTCCGCTCTATAACTTGAAAAACCGTTAAAGATTTTTCAATGAAACTTGGTACACTTGTAAACCACGACGAGACGATGTGTCATGCACAAGAACCATAACTCTAGCTTGAGTATTTTTGGAGTTATTTCCCTTTGATTATTTTCGATACAATTTCGTGTCCGGTCTATAACTTGAAAACCGTTTAAGATTTTTCAATAAACATAGTACACTTATTAAGCATGATCAGACGATGTGTCATGCACAAGAACCATAACTCTGGCTTGAGTATTTTATGAGTTATTTCCCTTTGATTATTTTCCATACAATTTCGTGTCCGTTCTATAACTCAAAAACCGTAAGAGGTGTTTTAATGAAACTTGGTACACTTATAAAGCATGATGAGATGATGTGTCGTGCTAAAGAACCATAACTCTTGCTTGCATATCTTTGGAGTAATTTCCCTTTGATTATTTTCTATACAATTTCATGTCCACTCTATAACTTGAAAACCGTAAGAGAAATTTCAGAGAAACTTGGTACACTTATAAAGCATGATGAGTCAATGTGTCATGCACAAGAATTATAACTCTTGCTTTCATATCTTTGGAGTTATTTCCCTTTGATTATTTTTCCATACGATTTCATGTTCGCTCTTTAACTTAAAAACCATAAGAAATATTTCAATGAAACTTGGTACACTTATAAAGCCAAAAATTTTAATTATTTTTCATACAATTTTGTGTCTGCCCTATAACTCAAAAACCATTAGAGATTTTTCAATGAAACATGGTACACTTATAAAGCATGATGAGACGATGTGTCATGCACAAGAATCATTACTCTTGCTTTCATATCTTTGGAGTTATTTCCCTTTGATTATTTTCCATACAATTTCGTGCCCCCTCTATAACTTGAAAACCGTAAGAGATATTTCAATGAAACTTGGTACACTTATAAAACAGAATGACAGGATATGAGATGCACAAGAACTATAACTCTTGCTTGCATATTTTGGACATGCACGTAGAAAGGGGGGAGACATCAGTTTTCACATAGAAAACAAATTCTAGTTTGTTTGTTTTTTTCATGAGAAATGATATGCTCAATTTGTTCTTCAGCCATCACCAAGTAGAGCTGAAGCAAAATTTTGCGAATACCCATCAAGTACACATGAGCAATACACTGCAAATTTAAATGTGTAGCAGGAACTGACATGTTGTTTTTCTTGAATTTGATACATACAGCAGAAGAGAGAAGGTTTTAGGAAAATGATCGAAATAAATACTGCCCTATGGATTGCCCTGGAGACCTTGGTATTGTGTCGCTCATATTCAAAGTGGTAACATAACTTAACCAGGCCATTGCACCCAGTATATTCTGTTTTGGGAAATTTGAACACGAACCTAAATTTTTCGAATATTTACAGTTGTATTATGAATTCAATGTTTTAACCCTGATAAAGAATTATTTTAAGCATTATACACTGCACAAGAACTTGATCGCAAATTTAAGAATTCATAAATCGAAAATTTGCCTAATAAAAGTCATGCTTAAATTTCTGAATTTATGCTAATACACGGTGGGTAGCCTTAACGGAATCTACGGGATCAAATCGCTTTTTCCGGCGCCTATGGGATCAGCAACGGAGTCTACGGGAATTCTTTTGATGAAGTTGGCAATGAACGCTACTTCAGCGGAAGATTTTTTGAGAGAAAATGTAACGTTATTGTATATATTCTATTTCACGGGACCCGGAACATATCAGGCATACTACTTTTGAACAGAAAACTGCAGTTCGAGACACTCAACCTGTTCAAAAACGGTAATCTTCCCCACCCTGCATGTCTACAGACTAAAAGAAAGGGCCTTTAAAGTATCAATTTTATTGCGTTTACCAATCGAAGACGGGAAAATCGATCAGAACGTAGACTGTTGATATATATTCTCCTTAAATAAAGGTAAATACTACATTATTGTCCTTTATCTGACGCATATAGCACAAATTAGTGATTGTTCAAAAGAGTTTGTGGTGGAACGGATCCTAGGGGATCCAGAAGAAACATGCGTTTTTATGGCACCGGCCATAACGGGATCATTTGGCACCGGATCCTCAGGGAATTGTGTACAAAATGAAAATTACAATTATAATATATGGCGACAAAATGATCTTATTTTTGTATTTCTGTACAATATACATTATGTGGATCTAGGAGCAAAAGTATACCCCTGCAAATCCCACAATGCCCGATAAAAAGGTATTTACCCGGGTATTTATAATAGGCTTGCTAGCCTTGCGGTTATGGTACCCATAGACCATTATTCCAGTTACAATATAAGCCTATGCTTTCAGGGTCCAAAAAAGAAAACAAAAAAAATGCTTTGGCTTTTCGCCCCAAAGAGGAGAAAACTTGTACACCTGAATATCATGATCCAACAACGCTCATTTATTCTACCAAACTAACTACCAAACCGACCTACATAGAACTAAGACACGCACCCATAAAGGTGAAACCCACCCTTGAGAAGAGCAGAAAACGGAGTTCGGAGTTAGCTGCCCTTTAGCATTTGAAAACAAATCTCCATATACTTACACGTATAAGGGGAAAAATCCCCTAGGCTGTGGTGCCAGATTCCCCTAGGTGCCGGTCCTTCTTTGATTAGATTTTTGGGCGAATTCTTTTATTTTGGCAACAAACTATTGTGTCAATACATAAACAAATCGAACTAGGAAACATTCTATTCAAGATAAAGGTGAACTTACTTGGAAGCCGGAATATAGAAGCTCAGCATGATGCATTTTAGGGGCGGTCCATCATTTTACACCACGATCGTAGCAAATAAATTGTCACGCACGCAAAAGCATCACACTGCGCTAAATCACAATGCTGATCAAAATTGTGTGTGATTTTTTAAAAGTCCCGTGCAATACTTACTCTATGTCTTTCCTGGTTATTTTTGTGTGAAACTACCTCGGAAAGAAAGCAACCTTTTGTAAAAATAAATAAAATTCCCGTAGACTCCGTTGCAGATCCCGTAGGCGCCGGAAAAGGCGATTTGATCCCGTAGATTCCGTTAAGGCTACCCACCGTGTAACAATGTGTTATCATTTATAAATCATGTTCATCTTTAAGGATATTTGCAAGCAGTGAGAGCTATGGAGATACTGGCTGTGTTGTGTGGAGCATCATGTATACTTATAGCAGGAATCTGGGCATTTCTGAAAGTGGATGATGGCAAGAAACAGATAATGGCAATAGCTTATCTTGTCACAGGATTTTTGGCAGGTAAGAAGTTGCAATATCCCATATTTGATGAATGGATTAGCCCAACATTATCAATGGGCGAGTCCTCTTTCGTTAATAGTGGCGTTAGGAGTGATTTTTAATTTTCATCTCATTTCTTTGATGAAATTTCTCTAAGCAAACACAATAGCCCCAGATGGGACACCACATTCTGCAGCGTCACGTCTGGGGCTATATTGTTTGCCTATGTCCCACATTAAGGATGCCAGGCTTATATGAGATATTGTGCTTTTAAAAGTTTGAGTTTGTGCTTAATGTCCAAGTCAACAGTTTTTAGGTATGTAAGGATGAAGCAAACAATTCTTGGTACTTATCCAGCAGTTTGCAATGTAAAGTGTCTTGCCCAAGGACACAACACACTGGCAGTAGGTTTTGGACACTCAAACTCTCAATCTAACTTCCAAGGCTCTACCGTTGAGCCACAACATATACTATAAACATGCCAGTGGCATTCAGAAGTATTTGAGCCGCAATGCCATGAAACCGGTCTTCTGGGTTTCTGACAAGGTCCCACACAAACTGGTCTGTCCAGTCACAGAAGAGAGCTAGAATCTTTACATTTTGGATACAAGTAGAAGAGGAATTGTATTATCCGTGTAGTGAAAACAAAGGCGCTGATCAGCTTCGCAGTTACTGCGAAGCTGATCTGGGCCTTTGTTTTCGCATAGGCAAAAATCTGTTTTTCTCATGCTGTGGCTCATTATATAAGCCTAATCGCTTTACTGCTATGAAACCAAGCGTGACAAACAAGCAGTGTTATGAGAAAACAGTTTTTTAGCTCGCCTGCAGGAAGTGCACAGAGCTATTGTTGTCACCTCGGTCGTACCTGTTTACGTGTACGTTTACGTGAACGTCCGCGTCACACTTTCGGTTAAAGTTTTTAAAATTGTTATATCTTGATAGTCACTGACCAGAAATCATTCATATTTGGAACATTGCTGCATATGAGGGTCCTCTGTGATTTAGTGTGAAGGGACCTGTGGGGTCGTGCCTGGGGGCAGGGCTAGAGGTCAATATCTAGAACACCTTTGTACAATGCTCAGATGCTGTGTTAGTTTCACATCAACTGTAAAGCCTAGAACTGTCAAACCTTACATATGACTTCTCCTCGATGTCCCGACTCGGCACCCACATTGAACTACTGACCTTGACCTATTATCTATATTTCATGCTCCAGTGACTTTGTCATTTTTTAAGCCAACCCTGAATATCTCATCAACTATAAAGCCTACAACCATCAAACCTTGCATATGGCTTCTCCTCGATGTCCCGACTCGGAACCCACATTGACCTACTGACCTTGACCTATATTTCGTGCTCCAGTGACTTTGTCATTTTTTAAGCCAACCCTTAATATCTCATCAACTATACAGCCTACAACCATCAAACCTTGCATATGGCTTCTCCTCGATGTCCCGACTTTGCACCCACATTGATCTTGTGACCTTGACCTATATTTCACACTCTAGTGACTTTTTCATTAAAGTTTTTAGAAGTCTATATCTCTTGAGCTTGTTGATGGATCAAGTTGATACTTTGCATGTTGGTAGATATTGGTCTGAAGTTTTATGCAGTACCATCATGACCCACCCTTGGTGACCTTGAGGTCAAGGTCACAGACTTAGAATTTTTTTGTTAAAGTTTTCGGTTAAAGTTTTTAGAAGTCTATATCTCTTGAACATGTACATTGATCAAGTTCATACTTTGCATGTTGGTAGATATTGGTCTGAAGTTTTATACTGTACCATTATGACCCACCCTGGGTGAACTTGAGTCATGGCCTTAGAAATTTTTGGTTAAAGTTTTGGGTTAAAGATTTTTGAAGTCTATATACCTCTATGTTGATGGATCAAGTTGAAACTTTGCATGTTTGTGGATATTGGTCTGAAATTTTATGCTGTACCATCACAACCCACCTGAGCGACCTTGAGGTCAAGGTCATTGGTCATAGATTTTGATAAGTTTAGTGGCAAAGCACAAGTCAGGCGAGCTACGCTGTCCTGCGACAGCTCTTATTTGCATATGCAAAAACACAGGTTTTTTGCATATGCAAAAACACAGGTTTTTTTGCATATGCAAAAACACAGGTTTTTTGCATATGCAAAAACAGACACAGATCAGCTGTACATTAACTGCACAGCTGATGTGTGCCTTTGGATAGTACAGTTCCTCTTCTTCCAATTCTAGCCATCTTCTGTAGCTTCACAGGCTGGTTTGTCAGACCTGGTCGGAAACCCTGAAGGCTCGTTTCCTCGTGTGGCAGCTGAAATAGCACCAGTTGTGCCCTGTCAAAACTTTCACTGTCTATCACTTGAGCAGGAACTTTAGAATACCTGTCTTTGCCCATATATGACGAATGGACTTTCCTGGGTGAGTCCACTTTCATTTTTTGGGGACATCAGGTGTGATTTTAGGTTTTTATTCACTTTTTCAATGAATTTTCTCTAATATATGCAAAAAAGAATAGCCCCGGATGGGACGCCAAGTTTTGCGAAATAAAACAAGCAGATTAGAGTCGGAGACAGATAATGGTTGGAGAGGCTTGAATTTTAAGACATGAAGAAGAGGGTTTTTAGTTGTTTTTTGTACTATCAGTGTTGAAAGCAAAAAGTGGCTTATTGACCACTTGAAGAATCTACTCCTTTGATTTAAGATGACAAAAAATTATGCAAATGTAAAAGTTGCTTTTTCATACATAGTGTGTCTCAAAACTTTATTTCAGGTTTGTTTGGGCTTATTGGCATAATAATTTACGCAGCAGAATTACATGCAACAGAACCCCAAAGTGATCCTGGAGTATTTATTGAGTATCAGTTGAGTTGGAGTTTTGGCCTAGCAACGGTTGCCGCGGTATTGACGTGTATCGCCACGGCTCTACTTGGTGTGGGTTGGAGGATGATATAAGAGTTAAAGACCATTGATGTTGCTACAGTTTAGGCTGTCTAACTCGTAGAAATACAGAAGACCAAGCCACGAGGCTATAAAACTATTTTCATGCTCAACTCAGCTTAGCTTGAAAGTTTTTATGGCTCATAAATATTGAAATAGTAAAATCATTTTAATTTTTTTGTGTTTAAACCATAAAAGCCTAAAATTGGTCTTGCTAATAAATGTTTTTAAAAATGTCATTTATGAGCAGGATAAATTGCAGTCTGAGCTGAGTTGAGCATGAAGAAAGTTTTATAACCTCAGGGCCAGATCAGGGTTGTATTTGATGATACAAGTGTAACTAATGAATAATCAGAGTTACTTTTCATCAGTTTTCATAAAAACCTATGTTGTAGGTGCTCATCGGAATCACCTTGACATCAGAAGAACATGTCTGTGAAATGTATACCCCCTTAAACCCCACTTTTTAGCTCACCTGAGCCGAAGGCTCACAAGGTGAGCTTATAGGATGGCCATGATCCGGTGTCCGTCCGTCCGTCCGTCGTCCGTCGTCCACAATTTCAAAGATCTTCTTCTCTGAAACCGCTTGGCCGATCTAGTTTAAGTTTTATGTGGAGCCTCCTTGGGTAGTGGCATTTCAAGTTTGATCGCGAAATCCAGGTCACATGACCAAGATGGCCGCAACGCCCATATATGGTAAAACCACTTCAAAAATCTTCTTCTCCAGAACCGGTGGGCCGATTTCCACGAAACTTGGTATGTAGCATTGGGGACTTCAGACAATCATAGTTTGATAAAATGATGACCCTTGGATGACCTTGACCTATTTTACGGCAAGGTCAAATTTGGAAACATAGGCTTTTACATGGAAAAAAGTGAAAACTATGAATTTTTTGAAAACTATTGCAGCCTGAGGCCTGAAAAGTGGTAGATGAAAACAACTAATGAAGTAGATGAAGGTATGTGATTAATTTAGGTCAAGGTCATCTCTTGACCTTGGCCAGTCTGTCGTCCATACACACTTTTCAAAGATCTTCTCCTCTGAAACCGCTTGGCCAATGAAAGTGAAATTTTATGTGGAGCATCCATGGGTAGGGGTGACGAAAATTTGATTGCGAAATCCAGGTCACATGACCAAGATGGCCGCCATGCCCATATATGGTAAAAACCACTCAAAAATCTTCTTCTCCTGAACCGGAAGGTCGATTTTCACGAAACTTGGTATGTAGCATATTGGACTACAGCCCATCATAATTTGATCAAATGATGACCCTAGCATGACCTTGACTTATTTTACGGCAAGGTCAATTTTGTAAACATAGGCTTTTACATGAAAAAAAGTGAAAATTATGGATTTTTTGAAAACTATTGCAGCCTTAGGCCTGAAAAGTGATAGATGCAAAACAACTAATGAAAGTATGTGATTAATTTTTAGGTCAAGGTCATTTCTTGACCTTGACCAGTCTATCGTCCATACACACTTTTCAAAGATCTTCTTCTCTGAAACTGCATGGCCAATCAAACTGAAATTTTATATGGAGCATCCATGGGTAGAGATAATGAAAGTTTGATCGCGAAATCCAGGTCACATGACCATGATGGCCGCCACGCCCATATATGGTTAAACCCACTAAAAAATCTTCTTCTCCAGAACCGGCTGGCCGATTTTCATGAAACTTCGTATGTATTATTTGGGACTCCAGACCATCATAGTTTGATAAAATGATGACCCTAGGATGACCTTGACATATTTTATGGCAAGGTCAATTTTCGAAGTATAGGCTTTTACATGGGAAAAAGTGAAAATTATGGATTTTTTGAAAACTATTGCAGCCTGAGGCCTGAAAAATGGTATATGCAAACAACTAATGGAGTAGATGAAGGGATATGATTAATTTAGGTCAAGGTCATCTCTTGACCTTGGAGGGTCTGTCGTCCATACACACTTTTCAAAGATCTTCTCTGAAACTGCTTGGCCAGTCAAAGTGAAATTTTATGTGGAGCATCCATGGATAGAGGGAATGAAAGTTTGATTGCGAAATCGGGTCAAATGACCAAGATGGCCGCCACGCCCATATATGGTAAAAACCACTCAAAAATCTTCTTCTCCAGAACCGGCAGGCCAATTTTCATGAAACTTGGTATGTAGCATTTGGGACTCCAGCCCATCATAGTTTGTTGAAATGATGACCCTATGATGACCTTGACCTATTTTACGGCAAGGTCAATTTTGGAAACAGGCTTTCACATGGGAAAAGGCGAAAACAAACTGTTGCAGCCTGAGACCTGAAAGTTGCTAGATGCAGACAACTAATGGAGTCAATGAAGGTAAGTAATTAATGAAGGCCAAGGTCATGTCTTGACCTTGGCCCAAGGTCATTTAAATATCAAAATTAAAATTATGGTTTTCTCAGAAATCACTGGGTTTGGAAACTATTGCAGCCTGAGACCTGAAACTTTGCAGATGCAGACAACTTATGAAGTCAATAAAGGTGTGTGAGTATTCAAGGTCAAGGTCATTTCATTATGACTTAATACTCCAAGATCAGGCTTCAGGTGAGCGTTCTCAGGACCAATGGTCCTCTGGTATATAGAAAAACTGGGGTTTGCAGGGGTATACCTATTCTTCTTATTTTTTATTCAAAATATATATTGTGGGTACTCGTTAGAACCGCCTCGCTGAGGCGGTTCTAACGAGTACCCACAATATATATAACGTGTACCCACAATCTATGTTTTGGGCAAAAACAAGAAAAATATCAAAAAAAAAAAAAAATTCTAATGAAATTTTAGATTTTCTACAACCAAACAAATTTCTGTATATTGCATTGGCATGTTTTTGTAATGAATTCAGAGTTACTTTTCATCAGTTTTCATAAAAACTTACAACCAGGCAAATAGCAGCTTAGCAATCCAGGTGTTTCAAACATCTCTAAACTAGTTGTCAAAAACATGAAATTGACATTTCCTGTCCAATAATTGTATCAACCTTGAAATGTACATCATCACCTCATTTATCTCTGATTGGTCACAGTAAGATGGAATTGACAGATGTTGATTTCTCTTTCCAAAAAATCATTGGTTGTTTGAAAATAATGAAACAGACCAAGGCGATTTTTTGACAGCTTTTGACTATTTTAAAGAAATGAACAACTTTTTCTATATTTAAATTGCACCTGGATGACTGTTGTGTACTATCAATTTCTTGTCTTTGACAACTGATTTTGAGATGTCTGAAACTTGTGAATTGCTAAGCTGGTATTTGCGCGGTTGTATGTTGTAGGTGCTCATCAGAATCTCCTCATTACTAAAACACACCCATGCAATTTACAGAGATTTTTTAAGTTTTAAAAAAATAAAAATATTTAGTAGATTTTTTTTTATTATTTTTCTTATTTTTGCTCAAAACATAGATTGTGGGTACAGGTTAGAACCGCCTCTGTGAGGCGGTTCGAACGAGTACCCACAATCTATGTTTTGGAGCAAAAATAAGGAAAATAGGAAAACCCCTGCATACCCCAGTTTTTCTTTATCAAAGTGGGGTTTGAAGGGGTATCCATTTCACGAACATGTTTTCTTAATGTTGATGAGATGAGGCAATTCTATTGAGCGCCCACAACAAAGATTATTACCACATCAAGGTGATTCTAATAAGCACACAATTTTTTTATGAAGAAAAAACAACAACATTATTTCTGAATTATCATTAATTATCATAAAATACTCACCTAATCTCAGTCTTCGTGATATTCTTCTTCAGCTGCGGGACAGCTGTCTGGCAGACTGCAATTTTTGGCAGAACAAAACCCAATTTTGTAGGACAGTTCTATACATCAATGTAATTTTGGCAGTTTTTGTCGGACAGTTGTTTGCCAGAATAAAATATTTTGTTGGACATTAATGAAATTTTGCTGGTTTTGACCAACAGACCCACACTTTTTGTGAAGACTGAATCTGTTTATCTGGAAACAAGAGGCATGTCTTTAACTAGATATATGAGCTGCCGCATCAGACAACCAACACTCTTCATATGCGAAAACAAAGGCGCAGACCAGCTTAGCTATAACCACGAATCAGCTGATCAGCGCCTTTGTTTTCACTACACTGATAGTACAATCCCTCTACTTCTTAAATCTGAAATTTCAAGCTTCTAGCTTTCTTCTGTGACTGTACAGGCCGGTTTGTGTTGGGCCTGCTCGGAAACCAAGATTGTTGGATTTCTCATGTGGGGGCTCATATCATAATGTGGCTGTTCAGCCTGGTTTGTGATAAGCCTGATCAGAAACCCTTTGTTTAGCTAGCTGAGCTAGTTTTGTTGGTGCATTTTCATAGGAGTTCAATACACTGATCTTGATTGCCAAATGAGCCTTGTTGTCAGAAAAAATTTGTTTTCTCAGAATGAGACACGATTATCATTGTTGTCTATACTGTTTACATCATGTTTTTTTGCAGAAGCCACGATGACATAATGGTTAAGATGCTTGCCTAGTGAGCACTGCACAAGTAAACTAACTGATTGCATATGCGAAAACAAAGACGCAGATCAGCTTCGCAGTAACTGCGAAGCTGATCAGCGCCTTTGTTTTCACTACAGGGATAGTACATTCCAGCCTTCAGGATGAGATTTTAAAGCCATGCTCCATATGACCACCATAACTATTGGAGGGACATTTAATCAAAACATAGCAGTATTTGGTAGAAACAGTTTTCCTCACAATGAGGCTCAACTATTTGTTAATATTAAAGCATTATATGAAGTATGCATTGTTACAAAACATATTAGATGTATTGCTTTGTAGTTTAGAAAATTTTTTGATTACTTTTATAGTAAGATACTCTGTAGAAAGTTGTGATTTTGGACCAAACTGGATATTAGATCTTAACTGTACGAATGTTGTATGTGTATTATATGTTTATCAATCATCAAAATACTCCATGTTTATGGATGGTTTTAAATGTACACGAGCATTTCAGTCACTCGAGTACAACATTAAAATTTTGATTTCAATCTTTAATTGGTCACTTTTGGGCATTTATCTCTTTACACTATATATGAAGAATCTCAATTTTAGCTCACTATTATACATTCAAACAGATACATCAGGAAAACATATGAGCCGCCTCATGGAAAAACCAACAATCTGCATAGGCGAAAACAAACACGCAGATCAGCTTCGCGGTAACCACGAAGCTGATCAGCGCCTTTGTTTTCGCTACTCGGATAGTACAGTTCCTCTTCTACTTAAATCTGAAATTTCAAGCTTCTATCTCTTTTCTGTGACTGTACAGGTCGGTTTGTGTCGGACCTGGTCGGAAACCACATTGTTGGTTTTTCCACGAGGCGGCTCATATATGTGAAATGGGTGTGTTTTCGTAATGTGTTTACTGTGGACTTAAAACATAACTCAAACAATCACACTGTAAATATGAGCCGCCTCGTGGGAAAACCAACAATGTGGTTTCCGACCAGGTCCGACATAAACCCGCCTGTACAAGCACAGAAAAGAGCTAGAAGCTTGAAATTTTGTATTTAAGAAGAAAAGGAAGTGTACTATCCGTGTAGCGAAAACAAATGCGCTGATCAGCTTCACGGTTACCGCGAAGCTGATCTGCGTCTTTGTTTTCGCATATGCAGATTGTTGGTTTTCCAATGTGGCGGCTCATAGAATGCCTGTCGTATATCACTTGAGCTGTGCCATGAGAAAACCAACAATGTGGTTTTTGAACAGGTCTGACACAAACAGAGCTGTACAAGCACAGAAGGCTGGAAATTTTGGATTTAGAAAGTAGAAGAATTGTACTATCTAGTTATCTAGCTATCCATACCCCATCCCTGGGGGGAATTTTCTACACTTTGATAATCCGTGTAGCGAAAACAAAGTCGCTGATCAGCTTCGCATTGACTGCGAAGCTGTTTTCGCATATTCAAAATGTTGGTTTTCCAAAGACTTGACTCATTTCATTTTTGTTATACACATATAGTGCCAGATTATATCATATATATGCAATTCATTCCAAGGCATGTACATGTATCATCATATATATATTTTCAAGAGAGACTCGTTTTTTATATTTTTTATCATAACAGAGAGTTGTTATTTTGCCTCAATATTATGAGGCAATTTTCTGTTTTTTTTTTGTATAGCCAACTATGTGTTGTAACATATTTTGGATATTATTACACAGGAAAATCTTACACAAGTCATAATTCCATAAGAGCCGAGAAGCGAGAAAACTGGTCATTGGGGTTCATGACACAAACTGGCCTGTACAGTGAAAGAAGAATGATTTAGGCTTGAAATTTTGGATTTAGGAAGAAGAGGAATTGTCCTATCAGTGTAGCGAAAACAAAGGTGCTGATCAGCTTCGCAGTTACTGCGAAGCTGATCTGCTCCTTTGTTTTCGCATAGGCAAAAAATCCGGTTTTCTCACGATGTGGCTCATATTGTATAGCCTCTGACATGTGAAATCAAGCATCCATAATCTTGCTTTATTTGGGTTGAAGGCAGTCACTAACTATATAGCTTTCGCTTTGTGTGGCGCCTGATAATGTGCCTCAATAAAACCTGTGTATTAACGCCTGAATTCACTGACTAATACATTAATTTTATCTCCTTCAAAACATGCAATACTGTATCACTTAGGGGATAACTGTATTCAAATTTTTCATTTGGGGTGGTATATCGTCGGATATACGGTCGGAAATTTTGTTTTACGGCGACGCGTCAGCGGAGCCGTAAAACATGATTTCCGACCGTATATCCGACGATATACCACCCCAAATGAAAAATTTGAATATTGTTATCCCCATTCTAATGTACTTTTTAACTATAAACATCGAAAAAATGCATTGTTTTTTTGCGAAATGTGAGCGTCACCAGCGACAAAAACACGACGTTAACCAATCACAAGCGACGTTGCTCATGACGTTGGGTTTCCGACGGTATATCGCAGAATATACCGTCGCAAGGTTTTGACGTTATCCAATCAGACGTCGCGTTACATTCTCAAGTGCATTAGAATGAAATTTATGCAATTACATTTGCATTTCTGTGTTAGACAATTCATATACATTGTACATGTTGTACATGTGTACTTCATTAAAAACAAAATACAGTCAAAGTTCGATAATTCAAAATGCAAGGGACCACATAAAATTTTTTCGAATGATCGAGAGTTCGAACTTTTGAGAATCACAAAAAAATCGGATATGTTCAGTCATTTTCATTCAGACAATTGTATGGCCAGACTTGGCAGCTTCAATTTGGACCTAAGGTTCAAAGAAAGATGTGTTTGGATAACACAAAATCAAATGATGAGAAATGTTCAAATAAAATTCAATAATTTTCAATTAATTTTTAATCAAACATGGAAATTGTTGCAATCATCTCAATTAAAGACATCATTAACTCAATTGAAAGAGCTAGCCATGGACTGGTCAAAGTCTTCGTTGAGTGTATGTTAGAACACCTGTCATGGGATTTACACAGACCTGTTAGTTCAGTCACAGAAGGAGGCTTTTCATGTAAAATTTCGGATTTGAGGTGATCGATTGTACATTTGTATTTATCTGTGAAGTGAAAACAGGTTTTCTCATGATGCGGCTCACATGAATTTGTTGGTTTGTGGTTGCTAGTTTTTTAGACAATGTTCAAAGTTGACGACTTTTGTATAGTGGACAGAAATTTAACTTAATGGTTGTAACACAGACATTTATAATATGTTATAATATTGTTTTTATATGAAACAAATAAAATGTTATATTTTTTCTTCTTACATTTATTTTCCAGCCTCACATTTTCTGACACTACTATTTTACTTTGTTTTCTGTTTAACAAGATTATCAATTTCTGACCATTACCTGGGGGGCTGTGGAATCTGGCTTGCTGAATGCCACAACCATGGACCCCATGTCCCAAACTTCTAGGGCCAGGCAACTGACATATTCAGATAGAACAAGATTTTAGAACTGTTACAGTTGGGGGTGGGGTGAATTGAGTCACATTTATTTCTGTAAATGTCATTTTTATTTTATTAGTTTATTTCCAAGGAAAATATTAATGAAGTGCTGAGTTACGATGCCCTGAACAGGACCATCTCAATCTTGCACAATGGCTTTAAGGACCTGTAAGGTTTATCTCCAGAATGTACCATTGAATGAACAGAAAGTAGAAGAGCTCTACTTTAAATAAGCTAATTCTATTTATAGATTTAAAACACAGGTTTGACCCATTGGCACCTAACCATAGAAAATTAAATGAAAAATATAACAAAGCAGTTTGTGAATTACTGAATAAAAAAGGTTGGAGCCAATATCTACTTATTTTCACTGAAGGTTTTCGCCCTGATTCAAGGGAGAGAAATCTAGTAGATATAAAACTTGGCTGTATATGTGTTGCTTCCCTTGATTCACACCTGGCGTTTCTATACTACACAAAAATGAAAATACGACGTTTCTAAACTGAACAAAAGTAAAAACGCTACGCATTTGTGTACTGAACAAAAGGGGAAAACGCTACATCGTAAATTTTGGTTGAAAACTGACACGAGAGGCAATGGACAGTCCAAAACTTGGTATTAGGTTGACGCGAGGTCGCTGTGTATGAGTCCGAAAAGGAATCGTTACATTAATGTGTGTCATGTTTCTGATGGTAGTGAAAGCGATTTGATGTGGTCATTATTTTCTGTTTTTTAGTACATGGAAGTCGACTCGGCGATGTCTAATGTTACGAAATTCGTACATGCATGCCATGTTCGTTTTATTCGACGTTACCACTTTATTGTTTGTTTTTCGACCACATGTCGCTTAGTTGTGTGTCTTGACCGGCGCCCATACCAATTAGTGTATGTGGGGGCGACTCGTTCGTCAACGGCTAAGTAGGATGGTGAAAACGATATTTTAAATTGCTGTCTTCATGTGCCGAGTCGATTTTTTATCATGCGCCGTCAGAATCATGTGCCCATTACGGCGAGGGGTAAGACATTCTACCGATTTGACACTGGTCATTTTTGAGCACCCTTACTTAGATATTAGGTAACAAATTCAGTATTCTTGGGCATAGGACATTATGTCTTACTTGGCACAGCTTCGCTCACTTTGACGGAGCCGCGCACGCTATAGCTAAATAATGCCATGGACTTTTATGTGTTATATGGAATTAAGTTTTGTCGTTCAAAATTTTGTCAGGTTCAGATCCAAACAACATACATGAACCGCCGCATGGGAAAACCAACAATCTGCATAGGCGAAAACAAAGGCGCAGATCAGCTTCGCAGTAACTGAACTGCGAAGCTGATCAGCGCCTTTGTTTTCGATACACGGATAGTACAATTCCTCTACTTTCTCCATAACCATCTTCTGTGACTGTACAGTCCGGTTTGTGTCGGACCTGGTCGGAACCAAAATTGTTTGTTTTCTCACGCACAGGCTCTTATTCGTTTCTTTGCCAAGCCTTCACAAACGGTTCTCCTTTCATATGTAGTAAGCTCAGTGGAAAGAGCCACTATCCGACGGTTCCTGACAAAGCATACATGTATTTCCACCATCTTATTTTTCATGATGATACTTCTGGTGCACTCATTAATCGCTTACCTCGTTTTCAACTTTTGACCTGTACACTTTATATTGCTGGTTCATTGTTATGCATTGTCTCATAATATTTTATATCAATATTCTATTATTCTTTTGCATAGTATACTTACATCAATATTATTGTGTTTCTTCATTTGTAATTGTTACAATAGTGGCAGTTATTACCCCATGTGGGCTGTAAGAAGTATCAATATTTGCGTACATTACTTAAATACCTTTTGTTAAATTAACATGAAATAAAGTTTTATAGTTATGCCATGATCTTTAATCTTTTCGTTCGGTTACAGGGTTTAATTTGGACTTTTGATCAAAGTTCCTAAAATGATTAACCGTCCCGTCAATATACTGCAGTTTACAGCTCTAAAAGTGACCGTTTTCAATTAGAAATAAGTTGAAAACAAACTGACAACAATTGGTAGTCGCTATCATTCGTTGCAATATGTTTTAGAAAAACAACAACAACAACAAAAATAAATAAATAAATAAATAGATAAATGCACGCACAAAAGCACAAATGTACTATCTCTGTTTTCAAGTTAATAAATAAATAAACTGAATGCACGCACAAAAGCACAAATGTACTATCTCTGTTTTCAAGTTTCTCGTCTAAAGCTCGTCTTCCGGATGACCCAGGTTCAAAAAAGACAACATTGAATGCACACACAATAGCACGAATGTAAGTTATCTCTAGTTTTCAAGTTTCTCGTCAGAAGCTCTTCTTTCGGACCCGAGGACACAGGTCCATGAAATTTCTAATAAATAGCATGCGCACTAATAAGCCATTTGCACTGCCATACGCAGACATAAATTCTGCATGTGCATGTGGCGACGATCGTTCCTATTTTTTTTTCAATCATTATGATTTAAATGACTCGTTACACATTACAAGCGAAAATCCTTCGGCGTAGACTTGCCAGTTAAATTGCAGGAAAAAAGAGTTTTTGTTTGTTTGATTTATTGTTTTACGTTCCAGTCAACATCTATGGCCATGCCAGCACGTTACCTGTTGACAGGGACGTGAAGCAATGAATAAAACAAACATTTCATTTTCACTATTAAAAACAAGTCTACGTCGAGTGACTTTAGCTTATGTGTGACAAGGCCTTTTAAAATTAAGGCGACATTTTCATTGCTCGTTACTAAGCCTTTACCGAATACATGTATTTTAATGTCTTTATTCAACTTCTCGAAAAGCAAGTCGCAGAGTACATTTCCGTCAAACCATTCGTGTTTTGTTTATAGCACTTGATGTTTTCCTGTCGTAAAGCCGCGTGAATGGCAACGAACAATCACCCATAGACCAGAATATAGTGTCAAACTTAACTCAAGCCCAAATCAAAGAAATCTGAAAATGTGGTGGTATGGTGGAATCGTATATTTTCAATTATGGAACAAATGACACCGAAAAGTTGTCATTGAAATGGTCTGACAGTGCGTCGAATCAGAACTGCAAAAGTACATATGTATGCCCTGTTGCATAAAACTCTATTAACTCTTAATTGCAACTTTAAGTCTCGGTTAGCTTAATGGCAGCTTTACACCCGTTGCATTATTGTCTACAAAAATTGAAATCAACATCTAATTAAGGCTGCCGTTAGCTATTGTAACTCTGGGTGTACTTTAAAATTGTTTTATACAGCAGAAAATTAATGCCATCTTCACTAAGAGAGTTGTTGAACTTAATGGCAGCTTAAGATTTAATGACAGCTTAAGTTTATGCAACAGGGCCCTGGGAGTAGGCTAACATGCACATTGAGACGAATTTCCCGCTTTTCGCGTGATCAACAAAGACATTAGTTCCGTCTCAAACTCTGAACTTCCTTTCTTTTTTTCTTTTCTTTTTTCTTTTTCATATGAAGTGCATTTTCCCCCACGACAAATTTTTCCCAACAGAGAACATAAAGCCCTACCTAACATGTATACATGCACGGGTATATGTAATACATAGGCCTATAAGGCACTTCAATGCTGTTGTCTGATCTATATAGGTCATTCTCGAGGTCACATTCACCTGAAACGCATTTGAATCTGAACAAAGCTGTCAAACTCTTTATTTGGCCATGTATTTAAGAAGTCTCTTTAATGAAACAGAATATCCTTTGATGCAAAAATTATTATACGTATCGAGCTGTGTCGTGAATAAAATGTCTAATAGCATTCACGTGACAGAATTTTCCGCCAATCAAACCTGGCGTTTTACCTGACCTAAAATAAGGTAGATCAACTAATGTTAAATGACATTTTGAGGTAAACTGCTTGTGACAATACGACACTGGTGGGGAAATTGTTTTCAAATGGGAAAACGAAGTGATTTTCATGCATTTTCTGGTCATATACTGGACCCTTACATGTAGATTGGATTAACAGTGATATATATAAATTGTTATAAACGGGATTTATTGATGACAAACAGAAAATAAGTTTGACAAGTGTGTTCAAGTTAAGCATACATTGGATATGGTTAAACTGACAATTTGACTGTATTTTTTCTCGGATTTAAGTGACAAAATGATGGAAATAGAACCTGTTATCCCACCCCTTAATCAGGGGAGATCTAAGGTATGTGTACATATATTTTTGATATTAAACGTGATAAAATTTAATTAAGGGTCAATTACTGTAAATACAAGTAATTTTATTTTTAAACACATTTTGACCATGACAGCAAAATATTCGTGCGCTCTGTGTTCGAAAATATCCTAATTAATGCAGGAGGCAAAATAATTTTATTGTCTTTAAGGTGTTTCGGTCTTGCTTAAACCCACACCTGGGCTTAAGGTAAATGTAGGTCACGAGCACCTGTTTGCGGAAGTAGTACCTGAGAGTTTCTCACTGCGCATGTCTTGATGACGTCAAATTCAATTTCGCTGATTCACAAAGAAGACGGACGGAAGTCACATTCGGGATACTGTTTGAGACATTTTCCCGTATTTAGTTGAGACCTCAGAAGAAGAATTAGAAAACGAAGTTACTTTAGTACCCGGGGAACTATCAGAGAAGTTTGAAACCGATTGTCACAGCGATTCATTTGATATTTCGCTTGTTTGTCGACGCGCATTGTGTTTCCATAGTGCTAAAAATAGACATTGCAAGGCGGACCACTCTGTGTTCTGTATTTTGACAGACAAGGAAGGCTTTTTTAAAGAAAATGGATTTCAGCTAGCCCTTCAATGCTTCATTTTTAACATGTGATCATCATGTCACCGACCTACATATGTCCTTTATTGCTCTGAAATAGAGAATCTTTCATTAGACAATAAGAAAAGAAGAAAAAATAGAGCGAAAAGAAAGAACAACAACAAGGTTTTGATTTGTTTTCACTTTCAGTCACAGACAGTCATGTTGAAACAATATTTTACAGATGGTCTGGTCCAAATAGCGATTGTTTTAAGTTTGTTAAGGACAGATCTGAACAGTTACCTTCGCCATAATTATGTTAACTACCCAGAAGTTCAAGAATTGATTCTTGGCCCAACTACAGCATATACGCAGACAAACTTTCGTAACAATATTTACAATTCATATTATGGATCTCATGAAATTCACAGAAAACACATTGACTTAGACACTGAATATCATTTATCAACTATTTATCGAGACTTGAGGTCACTGAGACATTTGTCAAATCTAAGAGACAGAAATGTCCCAACATATTTAATTGTTGGAGGCTCAAACAATTTTGCCATTGATACTGATACGGAAAACAATCAAAATGAAGGTGATACAAATGACAACGGTGATCAGCTAGATAGTTTAGAGGCGGAAGGGCAAAATCTACTCAACACTCTAGAACAGACTATTGAAGCAATAGGGCCTCTATATCAAAACCTGCAGGCTACTGATCCAACTGTTGAGGTATATACCTGAATCGTGAATGTCATAGTACTAGAGAGACAAAAGAAAAAGAGAAGAGTTGTAATATGCATGAGAAAAACATGTCTTCAGGGTTTATGACCGGGTCCAACACAACCTGTCAGAGCTGTATATCATTTAAATGTGGTCACGGAGTGAGACTTAATAGAAAAAGAAGGCCTAAAAATGGAGTATGTCTAATAATGGTGAAGAAGAAGAGAAAAAAATAGGTCTAATTAAGAGTATAATATATGAAAAAAATTAAAAAGAAAATTAAGTATATGTTACAAGAGTTAGCACCTTTTAACTTAAAGTAACACTTTATGTAACTACTTATTGTATATTTTAAATCATTGGATGGTTACATTGGTTAGAACATGGTTTGATGTTAATTTGGAGTTCATACATGATGTACATGTTACAGATTTTGAGATTTCATTATCAAACATTGTCTTCAGCTACTTGCAGTATCTGTCAGAATGTCCTAAGTCATAAATGTACCTGAATAAATCTGACACATTCTTTATAGATAAGGTTCTTTTACCATTTTCATGGTTTGTCATATTGTAATTGTTGTACTATAAAATTGTTTTTATTCAGTGTTTGGCATGGGGAGAATTTGGAAGTGCTAAAGTTTATGCACTAGTCATTTGTAACCACCCACCCCACATCCAAGGCCGCGGGAATTTAAAAGCTCCACACTGCTGAGACAGTGATGTGATAAAAACCCTGCAAATTCCGGAAGTCTGTTAAGTTTTCATCGCGGGAGATTTCTGATTACAGTGGAGTAACAATACTTTAAAAATTTCTGGCTGTTACCATTTTGATACTGATCTCATCGTCCATTGCACAAAATGAATTCAAACTAGGTAAAGACGGTATACATGTTAGTGTGAAAGTTAGTGTGAAAGCGGAGTGGAATGAATGCACTTTTTATTCACGCATAATACACCCTTGTAGTTTGTAAGGTGCCCAGGGGGATGGTCCTCCCCGACCCTCTGGGTACCAAAGGACAGGGAGATTAAAGGAAACACACCAGAAAAAAAAAAAAAAAAAAAAGTTTTCATTGCACTGCCAATTTTGTGTGTATAGAGCAAACCACCGGTTCTTTTTCAGCTTTGTGGGGACAATAAGAAGGTTACAAAATCCCACTCATTTCCACGGCTATCCCCACCCTCTCCTGGGCCTGTGGGGACCATCTTACAAATGTGTGACAGGGTTTTCCCCAATAATTTTGATTGAGGGGACCAATGTCCCAGTACTGTCAGCTTCTGTGGGACATTTTACAATATTTCTCAGTTGCTGAGTATTTGTGCCAAATTTTGTGGGACATTTACTTCAGGAAACAGAAATATTTGAGAATTTTGGGGGCATAATAAAGGGTCTGTCCCCTCTATGGACAGTTTTGGGGTCATTGCAGGCCAAACGGGGTCCAAGTGCACATTCTGAAACTCAGATGCATGTATCTTTTTTATATGTTTTAAGTCTCTATCTTTATACTTGTGTTTAATTCAGTCATCATTTAATATCTTTGGTTGTTACTTGTAGATATATAAATTCTTTCTTTTTACTAGTTTTTAGTATTAAAAGAGTTTAAAAGTTTTCAATTTAAACATTTAAGTGGCTCTCAGAATGTTTCAAATTGAATTTGTAATAGGTGGTTTTCCTGTTGACCCTACCCTGACCATTTATAGTTCCGACACAAGAAACTATGGTTTCACATATTTTTATTGAACTTTGAGTTTGAAAACTGGTCTTGGAAGTTAAGACACAGAGTGTGGAATATAAGAAATAACCTTGCTCCTGTACATCAAAGGTTGAAATGCTTTAATGCCAGATTGTACAGAACTGAATTTTGTGAGCTATGCTTTTGTTTACAATTGTTTACAATTTCATATACATGCTAAATCAAGTTTTCTTGAAATAGGCTTTATTCTTTAACTGGACAATAAAACAGCTGCTAATAATCCCTACTGTAAGACCCTATTAGCAAATTCCAGTTTTGACATGGGAAAAGAACTTATTGCTCCAAATTTTGAGAAAATAATATAAGAAAACTTTGTCGAAAATTAAAGTATAAATTTTGTTATTAATTATTACTTTGCCGTGATGTTTGTTGTGAATTTTTTTTTAACAGAAATGCCTAAGGCGTAGGTAATGTTTTGATGATCGTAACAAATTGAGTCACTCGTTTGCATAATAAATGGATTTTTTCGGCATTAGCGATTAGAAAGGTCGGATCTAAGGTTAAGGATGTTTTAAGACTTCTTATTTCCATCTAAGTAATTTAAATACTCCCCGAGGCCAATTTTTCATTTCGTTAGCTTGTCAAAACGTGTTTTTGTGAAAGATTGGTAATTTTACAGCTAACAATGTTCTTTTGTTCGGGTTTTCCCATAAACTTAAGCACACCCATTTCTACTGTTAGCGGGTCTTTAACATTCGTCTTGACCTCGATATATATTTTGAAACTTGATATTTGCTTGCGCAGTATGGCAGAACGATGGTTTCACTCGGCTTTTGTGTAAATCAAGGCTTTGAAATGAGCCACCTCGTGGGAAACCCAACAATGTGGTTTCCGAACAGGTCCGACACAAACCGGCCTGTACAGTCACAGATGATGGCTAGAGACTTGAAATTTCGGATTTAAGAAGAGGAATTGTACTATCCAGGTAGCAAAAACAAAGGCGCTGATCAGCTTCGCAGTTACCGCGAAGCTGATCTGCGTCTTTGTTTTCGCATGTGCAGATTGTTGGTTTTCCCATGTGGCGGCTCAAATGGTACCTGGGTTGTTATGAATCAGCCCTGTCTAGAGTTAAAGCAAATGTTGGGGCCATGCCATGTGGCAGCCTAATTTTTCTATCTGTAAAAACTTAAAAGCTGATCAGCTGCATAGTTACCCTATAGCTGATCACTGCTTTATTTTTTGACACAAGTAATGCAGTACAGTTTCTTAGCTACCTTAACCAAAATTTCGAGCCTAGCATCTTCTGTAACATTACAGCTTGCGTTGTGTCAAACCTGATTGGAAACTCAGGACTCAAGCTTTCCTGAAACATGACTTATGTGATTGAGAGTTTGGTAATGTCTCTTTTTATGTAAAAAGAAATTTTACTCCGATTTACAAGATGAATTATTGCACTGTGTCGAAGATAATCTCAACTGAAGCGCAAACACCCAATTTGAGTTTTGTGAATAGACCATCCACAAAATACAAAGTGTCTTTGTATATCTCATTTAAGACAAAGGGGTCAGTTTTCCATACCCTCATGGTAGAGTTCTTGACTTTGTCCCCTGTTGGCCTCCAATGACCCCCAAACCTGTCCAGAGAGGGGACAATGATGTACGCATAAAATCTCAAATATCCCGGTTTTCTGAAGTAAATGTCCCTCAAAGTCTCAAGATTATTGTCAGAAGTTCCCATTAGTGAGACATTGGTCTCCTAAATTAAAACTCCAAGGGAGAACAATATAACCTGGTTCAGTCAATTACAATTTGAGCCGCTGCATGGGAATACCAACAATCTTCATAGGCGAAAACAAAGGTGCAGATCAGCTTCGCAGTAACTGCGAAGCTGATCAGCGCCTTTGTTTTCGCTACTTGGATAGTACAATCCGTCTTGTACTTAAATCCAAAATTCCGAGCTTCTAGCCTTCTTTTGTTGTTTTTTTTTTTACTCATGACGCAGCTCAATTTTATTTATACTGTTTAAAGTAATATATGAGCCTGTGCATGAGAAAACCAACAATTTGCATAGGCGAAAACAAAGACGCAGATCAGCTTCGCGGTGACCGCGAAGCTGATCAGCGCCTTTGTTTTCGCTACAAGGATAGTACACTTCCTCTTCTTCTTAAATCTGAAATTTCAAGCTTCTAGCGTGCTCCTGTGACTGTACAGGCCGGTTTGTGTCGGACCTGGTCGGAACTTAAATTGTTGGTTTTCTCATGCACAGGCTCATATGTAAATTTGATTTTCAGGATTTGGACCTGATTGAGGTGCTATGGCGACAAGACATAGACCTGGGTATCGGGAAGGAGGCCTTCGATATCGATCTGCGGAGAGAGTTAGAACGAGAACGGGAGGTGGAACTACAGAAAGAAAGACAGAAGGTAGGTTGATTCTGACTTCTCAGAGATGAAAAAAAAAAATCACGAAAACTTGCCCATGCAATTCATCAGTAAAACTTGAAAATTTCATTGGAAAGTTGATATTTTCAATATTTATGCTCGAAGCTTTGTTGTATGACAGGTCATTGTGAATTGGGTTATACTTTTAATGTTTTATCACTGTCAAATGATAAAGTCCTTGTTATCTTTAACATAACTATAACAAGACCTTTCGAAAACATGCCCATGCAATTTCAGCTGAAATAAATTGAAAATTTCTTCAGAAAAAATTTGATGTTTTTTTTACAATTTTGCTCAGAACATAGATCATGGGTACACATGAGAACTGCCTCGCCGAGGTGGTTCTAACGAGTACCAACAATCCATGCTTTGGACCAAAAATAAGAAAAAGAGGTATACCCCTTCATGCCCCAGTTCTACTATATAAAAGTGGGGTTTAAGGGGATATACATTGCATGGACATGTTTTCCTGATGACTACTTTTTTTTTTGTCTCAGTCATATGACAATATTGCAGATTCTAGCTTTGTATATGGCTCCTCTTTTGAGTGCTACAGACAATATTTGAGCCACCTCGTGGGAAAACCAATAATTGTGGTTTCCGAACAGGTCAGACACAAACCGGCCTGTACAGGGACAGAAAAGAGCTAGAAGCTTGAAATTTCGGCTTTACGTAGAAGAGGTATTGTACATACGATCCGAGTAGCGAAAACAAAGGCGCTGATCAGCTTCGCGGTTACCGCGAAGCTGATCTGCGTCTTTGTTTTCGCCTATGCAGATTGTTGGTTTTCCCATGAGGCGTTTCATTTATATGATTCTACATATGAGGCTTTAACATAATGTGCCACAAAGTAGGACTGAGTTAGACTAGGAATCGGTGGTCCCAGT
This sequence comes from Rugalucina vietnamica, assembly GCA_964017185.1. Taxonomy (NCBI): domain Eukaryota; kingdom Metazoa; phylum Mollusca; class Bivalvia; order Lucinida; family Lucinidae; genus Rugalucina; species Rugalucina vietnamica. The sequence goes on along the minus strand of OZ024880.1, from coordinate 21,092,854 downwards.
AGATAGCTATAAGCGTATGTCGCTTTTTTCCGAAATAAGGATGCTCGCATGAAGTTCTGAATAAATAAATCTCTGCAGTACAACATAGACGCCAGTTAAAGGCAATGCCTTGCCATTCATCATACTTCAATGATACTTGTTTCAAATTCTTTCACATTCAATTAAAATGATGGATCATCTATGCATAAATTTCCATGTTCTTTTTAATGTTCTCTTGATTGAGTAAACAAAAACAAAAGATAGAGAAAAATTTGCAGCCACATGATTAATTTATGAACACAGATAAAGACCTTTTCCTGATACACGTAGTTGCTTATCGATGTAACAAGTTGCATATGTAACATGGCAAATCAACTGCACCAGTTTGTTCGGGCATTTGTCAGAATCATTTAAAGCTTGCCGTGACTTGTGTGGGACAGGTTAAGGTCGCCGAAACGATTCATCAATGTTTCTGTCACTTTGCTCTTCAATAAATGTCACAAATTGTTGTCAATACCAAGTTAAGGACACATTAGTGAACATTTCTTTAGCCATTAAAGCATAAAACTATGTTTTAAAACCATAACAACAGCAACCAAAATTTTTGCATGAACCAAAGTTTTTATTGATGAATATTATTTTGATAATGACGAATAAGGTTTTAAAGCAAGAAGAACAAGTATTTTTTGTCCGACTCTAATGCTTTTTGACAAGTTATCAATCTTAAATTGACAGACATTGCCTGTAAATGAAGATGTTGAATTTTTATGTTATTATTTCCAAGGCGCCCAGCTTCACGAAATAAAACATAAAAAGTTTCGGTTTTTGTTTTTGAATAATTGGTATGAATGACAATGAGTATGATTAAGCTTTCATGCTGAAAATGAATAACAGAGAGAGAGAAAAAAAGAGAAGATTTTGCTAAAATTTAATGGATTGCACTTTTTTGTATCATACATATACATTAAAATAATGAGCAATCAGGAGGGTCCGTGGTGTGAATAAAAATAGAAAAAAACATGTATTGTCCTTTATTTTGAATAAAAAAAAGCTTTTTTGACAATGAAGCATGGCATTAATTCCTTGATACTTAGAAATGTATAGATCAGTAACTGTCTAAGCCTGGCATCCTGTTTATGGGACATAGGTTTACAGTATAGCCCCAGATGTGTTGCCACAGAACATTACATTTATCCGAAAAATGAAATTATATGTAAAAAATCGCTCCTGTCAGATGTCCCTAAAAATGAAAGTGGACTCACCCAAATGTTAGTGATGGGCAAATCCGTTCATCACAATTGGGTTTATAATCTATTCAAGAGCAAGAATCTGCATATGCAAAAACAGAAGGAGCAGATCAGCTGTGCAGTAACTGCATTGTTGGTCAGCACTTTTGTTTTCGCTCCATAGATACCACTTCTTTCTTAATCTGAAATTTCAAGCCTCTATTTTCTGTGACTGTATTAGCCTAGTTTGTGTCAGACCTGCCCTTGAGGTTATAAAAGTTTTCATGTTTAACTCACCTAAGACTAAAGTTTATCCTGATCATGAATGTTAAAATACCAACAATTAATGGCATTTTAACATTGATGAGCAGGATACATTACTGGTATGATGATTTAAACATGAACTTTGAATTCATTGAGTGGGGGCTGGTTAGAGTTTAGGAGTAGTTTCAGTCTTGGCTGAGTTGAGCAAGATTAAAATTTCATAATCTCTGGCCCTGGTTGGAAGCCTAGATTGTTGTTTTTCTCATGTGAAGTTTCAACTATTTCAGCAAAAAGAGCAAGAACTACTACAGAGCAAGCATGATGAGGAGAGACGACAGCAGGAGCAGAACTGGATGGCCGACAACTTCACGCGGGACGGAGAAACTGGTCAGTATCACACTGTTCAAGATAATGATATTTGAGCTCCGCCATCATGAGAAGACCAACAATGTGTTTTTTGAACAGGTCCAACACAAACTGGGCTGTATGGCCACAGAAGATAGCTAAAAGCTTGAAATTTTGGGTTTAAGAAGAAGAGGGATTGTACTTTCCGAGTAGCGAAAACAAAGGTGATTGATGATCAGCCTCCACTACTGCACACATCCCCATCAAAAGTCACTTAAAAAGGCATTAAAAAATCCATTAAATTTAACAGCATTTTCAAAGATTCTCCCCATGAAAACCTTGTTAAAAGAGCATTAAAATACCCCATTAAAATGCTATACATTAAGAGTCATTAAAATAGCATCAAAATGCCATTAGGTTAACAGCATTGTTAAATTGCCATTACTTTTATGACCATTAAAATCTGTTAAATTCATGCCTTAAAAAATAACTCCAATTAAAGTTAAGGCACCTTTAAAATATTTAATGGTAGCCATCAGCATTAAAACTTCTTAAAAGGCTCTTAATGTATAGCATTTTAATGGGGCCGTTAATTTTTCACAGGTCATTTTAAAAGCAAATTAAAGACACTTAAACTCATATTTTAATGACAAAATAATGAGCCTTAAATATCCATTAAATATCAGCCATTAAAATTTATGCCAATTTAATTGTGCTGTTACTTTTTCAGGAGACACATTTTAAAGGTATTTTCATTACAATTAAAATGCAGTTAATTTGTTAATTAATGTAGGTTTAAAGACCATTAATTAACCCTTAATATTTTAATGGCCCCCATTAAAATGCTATACATTAAGAGGCGTTTAATGATATTTTAAAGACATTGTATTTAATGGCCACCTTAAATTAATGGTAGAACTTGATTCTGTATGCCATTAATTTGACAGCATAAGCGCCCATTAATTTGACAGCATAAGCGCCCATTAATTTTCAATGAGCAACACCATTAATACTTTAATGGTAAATGACCACCTTAAGTTAATGGTAGAACTTGATTCTGTATGCCATTAATTTGACGGCACAAAGATCCCATTAATTTTTGATGAGCAATACCATTAATACTTAAAGGGCGGGTTTGATACAGCTTTGTTCCTCTAAGATACCTGAAGAAACTGGCTATAAACCTGACATTGTTTGAATTTTATTAGCCTCTGGACACAGTCAATTACTGATAACATCTGCAGTTACATGCTCATCAGTACAATTTAGAAGTTGCTTGAACCAACTGGCATTGGAATTTGATGCATGATTTTGGAGATATTTATTGTGGCTATTTACAATTTGAAAGGAGGATAGGGCAAAATATTACACCATAAACTTATTCCAATATTCATATATATTTTTTATTTGATTCTTTTTTTTATATATGTTATTTGTGCTCAAAACATAGATTGTCGCTTCACGTTATTCACAAGCTATGTTTTGGGGGCAAACATAAAAAAGTATTTTCCCTGTGCACCCAATTTTTACTACACACATTAGATATGGACATTGTACCCTGGTCCGTAATTTCGGTTTTTATTCTAGCTCGCCTTAGACAAAGGCTCATCAACTTATAGGATGGGATTCATTGAACTGTCATCTTTTACTCCCAACTAATGTATATGATAAATAATACGTGCATCCTTTAGGTTGCACGTTATACGTTGTACTTAGGCTCCAAGAAAGTGTCTGTCAAAAGGATAAGGAAAAGAACCGAAGGACTCGGACTGATTCATTAAATGGCCGCGCCCTGTATAATTGGGTGCAACCCTGTCGCGGCATATTGAAAATATATGCGGAGTACTTTGCTTTCTTCCCCCTCATCGTATGTCTAAATTTCCATAATCCATTGCGTGCAAAGTGTGGTTTAGATCACGAGACTGCGTCGCGCACGGACCGCGGAAACACCCTCGCGCATGCTCCAAATCGTCCAATCAAAGATGATCTTTTGAATGAACTCGCCAGGAAAGCGGGCTAATCTTTCGACTGCGCAATGCGCATTGGCATGCTCCGCCCACTGACAGAGGTCGTTTGTCAGCTGTTTACCGCCGCCATTTTTGAAGCTTCAAAAGCCACAGACAGAGCACTTTTTCAGGTGTTTATTTGATAATTGAACGGACTTGTCACTCAAAACGATGACAGAGGGGGTCGCGCGTTAGCGCGACACCCGACCTGAGCATCACGACCAGCGTAATCTTTAGTCTTGCCAACAAAACCCGATTTGTGCGATCCCAAACGAGTATGCTTTTTCACGCTACACAATAATCACGCACCTTTGTTCTCGAGCCTCTCCTGCTGAGTGCCACAACAGATATACAACAACAACTACAAAAAGTGATGATATGACGCATTTATTTTTAGAAACCACGTTCTCTACTTTCGCTCAGGGTTATTATGTGGAAATTAATAAATGTTTCGATAAGTTCATGGTCAAATCATGTACCCAGTGTCATTTTTGGTATGTTTTTCTTATACCCAAAATTTTGAAACTCAAGCCAATAATATTTTTTTCAATTACCCTAAAATTTTGACAGCTGGTCTGCTGTGTTTGTTAACATCCAGGCTACCAAATCATGTCAACATTTTATGATTACTCACCCTACTTAAGAATGTATAGGCATCCACACTTACCTTATTTCTTATGTAAAATCAAATAATGATAATTTTCATTGACCACTGTCAACGAGTTCATCACAACTAATTTTTACCAAGGAACAGGCATGATCAATAAATCAGGCATGGTAAGTTTCCTGTAAAGTCCAATTTTCGATTGACGCCAAATTATTTTCTTTAAAGTCAGATAGATACTTCACGTTAATGATGGAATGAGCAGTCATTTATTTTCATGAGTCTCAGCCTTGGTTTCTCTTTGTGTAGTTACTATGTCTGTGTTGCAGTTACTTAGAAGATTTAGCAGTCGCAAACTTGCAATTTGGTTCCTGTATAGCCGAAATACTAGGTTTTAAATTGCAATACAGTTTAGACTTGTTGTATGTTTGTCTGCCCATAAATTCAATTATTTTTGAAGTGAGTGATTTTTGATGACGTACACAGCAAGCCGCCATATTTATTTGGGATTTTTCAAAGTGGGATATATCATGTAAAAAGGTGCTTTTTAGATTTGGCACCGGACATGGACATACATGTGATGACTTTCAAAGAGGAATCAGGGAGATTTTTCTTCCATTTCAGGAAGGTTTTTGAAAAATGTATAGAATATATAGGAAAATTCCTGATTCATTTCAGGGAGGTTTTGAATTTTTGTCAAAAAGTGGTACTTTTTTAAAGAATTTTTACCAATTTTATTGCTCATTTCCTGGAGTCTCCCTGATGATGAGGGAGGTATCACATGTATGCATGGAGCAAGGACTTAGATGAATGAATGTAAGAATAAAGATAATTAATTGCTTGGTCTATGCTTGTATTTTAAATGAGCCGGGAAGTGTTATGTGCGTGATTATTGCTTACACTAGGATATAATAGGCCTACTCATACAACAAGGACCTTTGGCTACAGTTTTAGATGTTGGCTACGGTCAATTAAAGCGGACACGTGTGGCGTCTTGTTTATGTAATAATCATTTTTTTTTTTTTTTTTTTTTTTTTGCTTTCCTATTACTCCCATCAATCAATTTCTGATTATTCTTGGGAGGTGTACATTGTACACTCCGGTGTGTTTTGCAGGATGAGCCTACATGCATGAGGATAGAACCTGTGTAGGGATCTTTAACATGCACAGGGGATGACTGTCCCTGCACAGGGGGCCTCCAGTTTACGTCCCGATCCGAAGGTCGGCGCACTGTATCATGTCATTCCTGCAAATGACATGAAGGGAAGCAAGTTCGGACCAACAAATTTTCCTCGCCGCCGGCGGGGATCGAACCCGGGACCTCTAGCACAAGAAACACTCTGCATGATGAAATTGCCCTCTCTTTCCTTCTTTCTATATATACTGCAGCACCCTCTCGCGAGGATTATGTTTCGTTTCATTATAGACTTGTTTCTTTCTTTTCTTTCTTCAGATACTGAGTCGATCAATTTCTGATCATCACCTCAGAATATTGAATTGCATAACATAAGACAAAACTTTCTAGCAGACAGCTAAATATTGCATTGATTTCTCTGAGTACAAGCTATTCCCATCTCATAAACTTGTGCATTGCAGTCCGATATAAAGAATGTCAATGGAATGACAGAAGAACAAAAAATAAAGTATAATCTGTTAATCACATTGTCGCCCTTGGCTCTGCGTGCGCAGATGTCAATTATAGACCGACTTCGATCGGAGACTATAGACTTTATGCTTTGATACACATCAATTTGTCTGATGTCATTTCCCTGATATCATAGTTCTGAATGGTTTCGCCGGACCATGTATGACCAGGGACTGTTAACCTGGCAGTTCCCTGGTATGACCGACAGTGTTGAAAATATTTCCTGGTCCTTTATAATAATACATTTGATTAATCGAAAAACAATGATCGGGGGGGAGGGGGGGGGATTTTGTTACTTTTTCTTGTTTCTTTGATGCATATTCTCATGTTTTTCAATCCTCTGAAATATTCTCTCTTCTTTATTTTGAAATTTAACAGATACAAGACGGTTGACCATGGGCGCCGCCATATTAGCTTCCATATATATAACAACCAAACATTCATGATTGTTCGACCTTCCAGGACTAGTCTATGGTCTGAAATCGAAGTCCCTCATTCTGTCAGCTAAATAATAATTTGAGGGGTTGAGAAGTTTTCCATACGCTATATTAACATTGGTAATCTTTAACCAATAGATCTAGCCCTACTGTTCTCTTCTAGATGTTGGCTTTGGTCAATTAAAGTGGCCCCATGCAGACTTATAAAGGGGGGCGTCTTCTCAAGTCAACGTAATAGTTGAGTATATCAATATATTCCACCTTAATTTCTGCTGTATATACCCTGCATACTCTTTCTTTCGTTTCAAAAATTTCAATACTGATTGCATAACATAAGACAAAACAATCAGATATTTAAAGCTAGTATCTCACTGGCATGCGAATTTCTGGCGACTGTTTTGCGAATTTTGTCGCGGACTTTCACACAACATTCGTACTGGTCAGTGTTGCACGAGTGTCGAGTGTCACAAGTATTTCATGTGTCGCGAACTGGTCACGAAATTTTTAAACTTGTTTGAAAATTTTATGCGAGTTTTTTCACCAAAATATTTTGCAAGACTGTCACGCTACTCGTGGGACGTTTGTGGGAGTGTCGCGAACTTGTCGCCGCAAAACTTTGGCAAATTTACAATGCAAAATTTTTGCGACGCTCGTATGAATGTCGTGCATGTGTGGTATGAAGTTCGCGCAACAGTCTTGATAAAAAAAATGCGAACACCTCGCGACTTTCTGGCGAGAAAATTAAACTAAGCAACATTCATTCCAATGTCACGCAACTGTTATACGAATGAAAATGAAAATAAGCTACATTCGTGGGAAAGTCGGGAGACACTCTCATGAATGTCTCGTGACTGTCGTGCGACAGTCGCTAGATATATTTTCAAAATTAGATTGAAACTCCCGAATTTGTTTCATAAACGTCCATTCAGCGAGGCTGCAACGTGAATGTTGTGTTTGTATCTTTAAATTTTGTCAAAAAATAGTGGCAAACTATTCACGAACTAGTCTCCAGTTGTCGCATTCCAGTGAGATAGGGGCTTAAGCAGATATATCTTTTTTTTTACCGTTTACCGAGTCGATCAATTTCTGACCATTACCTCAGGAGCTGTGGAATACCAGCTGTTTGACTGCTGAATGCTGATCACTCTTGGATCAGCTCTAGCAGTGAATTTTTGACTAATAATTTACTGTTTGGAGATCAGTAAAGAGGATCAAATCACGAGCGCATATTCTTACAACTGACCAAAAAAACTGAATAATTACTCAACAATTCACATGTACTTAAGCTGATCTATTACGATTCTAACAGTAAACACACAATAAACGGAATAAGTCACTGAAAACGTCAATATCGTTCAGCTTTCCGCAATTGCATTGTAGATATCTCCGTCAAATATTTGACTGTTAAGCAGGTATTTACACATTTATTGCGTTTTTTATGCTCTAAAACCATGTTACCCCTTCTAACGCTGCTTGATGGAATAGCTGATATCACAGAAGGCGCAAAGTAATTACGCGTATTGGCCCAGCGAAATTATTGCACAATATTATAACACGTGTAATATAGGTGAGGTGTGTTAGAATTATCATATGATGTTGTTATTTTCCAGTGTAAGATTCTCTATTTGTTTTTCTATTTTGTAGTGATTCACAGAGGTTAAAAGTACTGTAGTTAGACTGGTGAAACAGTTACAGAGTAATTTGGGTAAGTTTTGTTTGCTATCCTTTTAACCTTGGAATGAAACATACAGCTATGGTCTTTAGCCATCATTATGAAAACTTTACCATGGATACAATATACATCTCTAGATTCTTTTCAGCCGTAAAAATTGAAAATTTTATTGGAAAAATATTGATAATTTTTCTCAAAACATAGGTTGTGGGTACATGTTAGAACCGCCTTGGCTAGGCATTTCTAACACCCACAATCTATGTATCAAAAATAAGAAAAATAGGTATACCGCCTGCAAACTCCAGTTTCTCTATATATAGAAGTGGGGTTTATGGGGGCATACATATCATTGATATGTTATTTCTGATGTTATGCAAGATATTTAAGTTTTTCAGTGATAGTAATGTTACATTGATCACGAAGCATTAATCCCACCCCAGCATCTTGCATTAATTTAATAAATTTTATAGGGAGTACAATCATGACAATGGCATTACGAAAACTTGCCCATGATGCAATATACAGATTTTTTGAGCTTTAAAAATTGAACATTTTCAGCTGAAAAATTGATATATTTTTCTTATTATTGCTCAAAACTTAGATTATGGGTACACGTTAGAATCGCCTCGGCGAGGCGTTTCTAACGAGTACCCACAATCTATGATTTGAAGCAAAAATAAGAAAAATAGGTATACCCTGCATACCCCAGTTTTGCTATATGAAAGTGGGATTCAAGGGGTATACATTACACGGACATGTTTTCGTGATGGCGTAGTGGTAGAGTGTGGAACTCCGAATAGAGAGGTCCTGGTTTCAATCCCCACATGCGTCACCTTGTTGTGTCCTTGAGCAAGACACATTAACTCCCAAGAGTACTGGTTAAACCCAGGAAGAGTTGGGTCCATCCTGACATGACTGAAAAATTGTACGCCTCTATACAAAGCAACAATAAGTTTCATACGGATATATATGGAAATAACCATGAGTGTAATATTCATATTACATTGTTTTTACATACGTCATCAATTACGTCTCATATTCCCATAAAAGTGATAATACATGTCATGTGTGTTCATAACACTTTTTATGACAGGAAATTATCCACTAGCATGTGTGAGACAAGCCAAGTTCTGCTTGCGGGTGTGCCAGGTGGTTTTTCTCGGGGGGTTTTCTTGTTTCTGCCCACATAAAGTACTGATTGGTCATAGATCTAGGGTACACGCTAGAACCGCCAAATATAAGGAAAAATAGATATACGGTCCAAGATGTAACAGCGGTTTTATAAGCTGTAACAATTTAAAATTTCAGTTAACACCTTTTGATAAAACGAAAATCTTTGATATTTATATTTTTGTTTTAGCGATGCCACTGTTGTTGAAACGGGTGCTGAAACCGCCACATCCCGATTTGTACCGACAGTATCCGATTATGAGATCAGTCAGCTCATAGAGAACCATAAGAACAGAAACACAAACTGGACTGCAGGGGTCTTTTCCTCTTGGAGAAATGCTGCTGGACCTGAATTTGTGCCGGAAATACAGTTAATGACAGTGGAGCAGATGAACCATTATTTGAGCAGATTTGTGGTGGAAGCACGGAAGAAAGAAGTCAAACCCTATCGCCCATGGGAAGTATGTCGAGTTCAGTAGACAAAGCTCCAAAACATACAAAGGGGGCTAAAAGGACTTGGAACTCTCTAACAAACGGATAAGACATTACAGCCTAAATGGTATGTATCTTTTTGTTATATTTTGTCATTGAATGTCATGCCAACATGGCTCGTATTTCAGAAACTGCGTTTGTAAATTCACCCTTTTGTGGAGCACCTGAAGGAAAATTTGTCATTCTGTCACGTTCAAAAAGTTGTCACATAAGGTAAATAGAATGAAAACCTGTATTGAAATAAAAAAAAAATCCAAGAATTTCCCGTGGAGAAAATAAATTTGAGAAAATGTTAGCAAAGGAAGTAATTATTTTGAAAAAAAGATTCTGAAAGATCGTGTTTGGCATGCGCGGATCCAGAAAATTTTCCCAGGGGGGGGGGGGGGGGGTCCAAATTCCCAGAAGGGGTCTGACGGAAAATTTCAACATGGCAAAAACATATAATCTGGCAATTCCAGGTGGGGGGGGGGGGCGGGCCCCCTGTCCCCCCCCCACCCCCCCCCCCCTCTGGATCCGCCCATGTTTGGACAGTAAATATTATAGAAATAATTTGTGTAAACAAGTGGAACTGATGTCTGAATTAAATTGTACCAAATAGTCCGATTCTTAGCATTTATACGAAAAATTGAAATTGAGATCATTGCAGCTCTGTAAAAATTGAAATCTCATTAGAAAAATTATGATATGTTTATTTTATGTGCTCAAAACATTAATTGTAGGCACACGTGAGAACCGCCTCGCTGAGGCGGTTTTAACGAGTACCCACAATCTATGCTTTGGATAGGCACATCCCTGTAAACTCCTGTTTTACTGTATAAAATAGGGGTTCAAGGGGGTATTTATTTCACGGACATGTCTTCTTGATGGTGTGTTTTTTTGTTTGTTTTTTTTTTTTTCAGATGAGAAACCAATTGCAGATCTTTTAAGAAATATTTGGTGGCGTTAAATAGAGGCGCTTCCTACAGAAGACCACTAGCTGGACTCCCTATACGCTATGGCAATCAAGTCATTGGAGTAAATAAACATAAAAACATGATAAAAGTAATATGGGCACATGCTGAACTTCCTGGGAATTATACCAATCATAGCAGTAAAAGAACGTGTGTGACACAACTCTACATGGCAGGGGTGGATGAGCAAGAAATAATGCAATGGACTGGACATAGATCTGAGAAAAGTGTACAGAAGTATAAGGTTGCTTCAAGTGAAATTCAGAAGCGAGTAGCTGCTGTATTAGATCCTACAAAGGAAAATCTAGTGCCCTATGAAACCTAAGCTGGAACTAGCTGAACACAATTGCTGCACTCCGCCTGAGCAGTCTGATACAGAGTCTGGTAGGGCAGTGCTTGGTGAGAGACGGCCTTATTTCGCCAACTGTAATGTTTATTTGAGATATTAAATATTTGCTGAAGCCCACAGTTGTTGATATAGGCGATTCTTAAGTTTATGATATTTTTGATGAAAAATCAAGGCACACAAATTTGATTGGATATAAACAAAATGATCAATTTTGACCAAAAAATCGATGTTTGTTATCATAATTGTTGGTTGATTTTATTTTGGTGACTTTGTTTACCTTTAGACTTTAATGAGGGTGACAAGAGACTTTAATGAGGGTTACAAAATGTTGCCTATTTCTGAAACGTAGTCACACTTTTGATTGTATTGAGGGTTGATGAATAAATTGTTTAAATTCATAATTTTAATGAATACCCACAAAGTATGTTCTATTTGCCTTTTTTTTAGCTCACCTGAGCCGAAGGCTCACATGGTGAGCTTATAGGATAGCCATGCTCTGGCGTCCGTCCGTCACCTGTCGTTGTTGTCCGTCCACAATTTCAAAGATCTTCTCCTATGAAACCACTTGGCCAATCAAAGCCAAATTTTACATGAAGCATCTATAGGAAGGGGGAACCAATGTGTATATAAGAAATCCAGGTCACATGACAAAGATGGCCACTACGCCCATATATGGTAAAAACCCTTCAAAAATCTTCTCCAGAACCGGTGGACCGATTTCAAAGAAACTTGGCATGAAGCATTGATGGCCTTGACCTATTTTACGGCAAGGTCAACATAGGTCGCCAATGCATTTGAATGAGGAAAACTTTTAAAATGTCATTTAAAGTGAAAGTCTTGCAGGAAATGGGCAGTAGGACTGAATATTAATGATTCTGAAAAAAATTGGACCACAGAGGCTCATGTGCCCCACCCCGTGGCAATATATATACATGTATATCTCCATAATATTCAAACATCTCCTCTGAAACCGCTTGGCCAAACAAAGCCAAATGTTATGTGAAGCATCAACAGGAAGGGGTAACCAATGTGTATATAAATATAATCCAGGTCACATGACCAAGATGGCCGCCATGCCCATGTATGGTAAAAACCCTTCAAAAATCTTCTTCTCCAGAACCAGTAAAACGATTTCAATGAAACCTGGCCTAAAGTATCGATGGCTCAAGTACTACATTTAGTATATATGAATCATGACCCTGGGATGACCTTGGCCTATTTTACGGCAAGGTCAACATAGGTCCCCTATGCATTTGAATGGAGAAAACTTTTAAAAAGTCATTTAAAGTGAAAGTCTTGCAGGAAATAGGCAGTAGGACTGAATATTAATGATTCTGAAAACAAAATTGGACCCAAGGGCCTCATCTGCCCCCACCCCGGGGTATTGTATATGTATATTACCATAATATTCACACATCTTCTCCTGTGAAACTGCTTGACCAATCAAAGCCAAATTTTATGTGACGCATCTATAGAATGGGGGAATCAATGTGCATATAAATAATCTAGGTCGCATTACCAAGATGGCCGCCAAGCCCATATACGGTAAAAACTCTTCAAAAATCTTCTCCAGAACTGGTGGACAGATTTCAAAGTTTGCTTTGGTCATAGTTTGATGTCTTTTTTTTTTCTCTTTATTTATTTCTTTTAAATTTCATGACTACCCAATATAAATGAGAATTGTTACGTTACCATCTAGTTTATCACACTGTAAATGCATCATGAGCAGTACATTGTTCTTAGAAAGTATAAATGTACGAGCTGTGTTACGAGAAAATTGGTATTTGGTTGTTCTGACCAGGTCCTGGGTGTTTTGACCAGATCCGAAAGCTATTATACAACCACAGAAAATAGAGCTCTAGATTTGGAAATTTGGGTTAACAAACGTTATAGGGATTGAACAGCTATGCAAAAATCCAGTTTTTCAGATGACGCAGGTCAGTCAATACCAGGGAAGCTCTCACTCACACATACATGTACTATCAGGGCCTTTGATTTGATTTAATTATGCAATGAAAAGTAATCAGGCTGATTTGTTTTGTATGTGATTAAGCTGATCTGTGATTGTGTTTGATAGTTGGATGTTTGTATCAAATAATCGGGGTGTCAGGTGTCGTATATGAGCCTTCGCACGAGAAAACCAACAATCTGGGTTTCTTACCAGGCCTGACAAATATCTGTCTGTACAGTCCTAGATTTAAGAAGCTTGAAAATTTCATTTAACAGGAAGAGGGATTTTACTATTCCTGTACTGAAAAGAAAGGCGCTGATCAGCTGTACAGTTACTGCACACCTGACCTGTGCCTTTGGTTTCGCATACGCAGATTGTTGGTTTTCTGATGCGGCGGCTCATATATGAAAATTAATTGTTCTTTAATGTTTATCACATGATTATTTTAATAAAGAATGAAACTTTCATTTTTGTTTGACTAAATCGAAAATGCAAAAGTGGGGAATGGCAGAAACTTACCAGGGAGTAATTAGTCAAATTATCCCTTGTATAGTTTCACAATAGACAGTATTTATTTTGCATTTTCTGTTGCAAAATTCAACGATTTTAGCTGACATGAGATAGCTTATAGTATGGTACTCGAGTCGGCGTGCGTCCGTACAGTCATATTTTCAAAAATCTTCTTCTCTGAAATCCCTTGGCCAACCAAAGCCTTTTTTTTATCTACACAAGCTCTAAGGGAGTGGTTATCGTTTGTACACACGGACGAACCATATAATAAGTTGCTTATTGCACTTTTAGCACCCTGCACCTTGTGCATCTCCGGGTTTCTGACGTTGAACACTTAAAGGGTGCAATATTTTTCTACATTATTATGGTAAGGTATTTCGGTATAATACCGGGTATTTCAGATATCTAACACTCATGGTCATATCATATGAAACTTATTTAAGAATACTTTGGTGAGTTGTGAAATAAGTACATGTACTCGTGTAAGATCATTTATTGCATAGCATTTATATTATTTTATTTTAAAGTTTTCATTGTTGTGTGTTTAGGATGCACGGCAATAGGTAAAACCTATTTATTTCATATTAAGTAGCGACAATCTATGTTTTAGAGCAAACTTAAGAAACAAATGAAAATAGAATCAAATATCAATCTTTATAGCTACCCCCCTTCCCCCAATAAAAACGCTATAGGATCTGTTCAAGGACAGGTCCACTGGACAAATTCACAAGGGCCAGATTACCAGTACTCAGTGCAAGTATTTCTTCCAGCACTATCTGACGAATGCTCTTCTTTGAAAAGCAGAAGAGAAAGATTGGTCGTAAAATACTTTCGTGAACAAACCTTCATAAAAGATAAAAAAGACACTATTTAATTGGAACATAAATTACAGATACTGATTCCAAGCCACTTTCTTACAATTTTATTTTCATCAAACATCCCCCCACTTGTGACCCTATCATTGTAAACAGATGCCATTCAAAAGCCGCAACCTTACATGAAATATATGCTTTTGGATAAAACACAGAACTTAAACTCTAAATTCTTCTGTCCTACAAGACTCCAACATTTTACATGATCTTGAAGCAATTAAATTTGACCTGATGACCAACTCTGCTGAAACCATTACGAAATCATACTGTGAGCAAATGCCATTAACCTTGATTAATATCATGGATTGTGTCAGTCATTTTCAGTTCCCCTGGACTACCAAATCCGCCCTTTAAATGGTAAACATCTATTTTGTATCCATTAACTTAACAGGTAATCAAGCCTATTAACTTAATGGTTATTAAATTGATGACCCATTTTGTTAATGGTGATTTGGTCTGCCCTCGATTTGACAACAAACAGCGCCTATTAACTTAATGATGAACTATACCTTTCACAAGTTAATGGCTTCGTTCAGTTTTAATGGTGTTATTTGACTTCTTACATTAACTGAGTAACATTTTTGTTTACCATTAATTCAACAGCAAATGGTACCCATTGACTTTTGCATGAATGGCCGAGTAAGACTTATGCTTAGGTTACATTTGGTTTGTGATTAGCTTACGATGCCCGTACAGCGCCCGTAGAAATGTTACAGAATACAGAAAAAATTAATAAACAATTATATCATAAAATATTTCCAGGTATATTTTGAATGGCAGCATTTATTATAATATTATGATTCAAGAGTTTTCGCATTGTCCCAGTTACAGGTCGGAGATCTGCTGTACGAGCCCCGAGGCCAACGGCCTTTGACTTTCAAAATGGGATTTTATCGCTATATTCGTACTGAAAATTTACACGGTTATCATGGACGTTGTCTAAGATATTAAGAAATAAAGAAAACCATCTAACATGAACAGACTTTGTTCTTCTTTAAAAGAAACATTTTATAGAACATGTATCAACACAAGAAATACTTAGAAACATGACTGAAAGTGTGGATGGACACACAGACCAAGATTCACCCTAGATAAGCCCCACCACCCAACCCAAAAAGTCTTGTTTCCAGAAACATTTAAATAATCCATGGCTTTTCAACGTATGGATTTTTTAGGCATTTTCCATGTTTTCCAGAGCCAATGGAATCCCTGAAAATTGCTTTATAATCTTTCATGAATTTGCTTTGTATGATAATGTATCTTCCATTTGAAAATCTAACAGACTTTTTTTTTAAAGAAACATTTCCTTGAACATTCATCAACATAACAGAACGCATATAAAGAAATACTTAGAAACAACTTACTAGGGTACATGCACATGTACCAATGTCCTGTAAATGCTCACCTGACAAGTTTAAACTGCAAGTAAAAATAAAAGCAGAAAACATAACTGAGTTGCAAGTGCATAATGAGAAAACCAATGTCTTGCACATGCAATAAGAGCTGTCGCAGGCCTGGTTTGTCTCTAGAAGTTATAAAATTTAATCACATAAAAGGGTAACATTATAAGTAAAATGTTAATGTCCATGACCTTGACCTCAAGGTCACTGAGTTGGGTTGAGATGGTACAGCGTAACAAGAGGAATAGTGTCCGTGGCCTTGTCCTCAAGGTTACTGAGGTGGGTCGGGATGGTACAGCATAACATTTCAAAGCAAAATGTTACACATACATCGTATAGATCCATCCACAAGTTCAAGAGATAATAGACTTCTATTCTAAAAACTTTAACCAAAAACTTGAACATGAAATTTCTAAGTCTGTGACCTTGACTGCAAGGTCAGGATGGTGCAGTATAAAACTTCAGACTAATATCTAACAATAGGCAAATTATAAACTAAGTCCATCCACATGTTCGAGAGATGCAGACTTCTCAAAACTTTAACCAAAAACTTTAGCATTTGAGCAATGCGGACGCCAACGCCGGGTGAGTGCAATAACTCTTCCTGTACTTTCGTACAGCCGAGCTAAAAACAAAGGTACATATCAGCTTTGCAGATCAGCTCTTTTGTTTTCACTACAGGTATAATAAATTCTTCTATGAACTAAATCCAAAATTTCCGGTTTCTAGCCATGTTATGTCGCTGCACAGTCTGTATTGAGTCAGACCTGGTCTGAAACCACAACATTGGTTTTCACATGACGTTGATCGTATGGACATAAATTTAAGAAGTAAACAACCAAAAACTTTAAGGATTCCACTCAACATATTTACAGCATATGAAACCAGCACAGTGGTCCTTTAATGGCTTACTTGATGCACCTACATTATCATCCAGTCGTTTTTGACCACTGCCCCCAACCCCCCCCCCCCCCCCCCCCAACCCCTACGGGGCATAGCTGGGCAGACTTTTATCTATCAAAGCGCTGCTAAAAGCCCTGCCCCATGGGGAAGGCTTGGTCAAAACACAGCTCTTTGCAATGCCCTACCTACTCTCCTTACAACATCAACAAAGATTTTTACTACGCTAAGATTTTAGAGTGTTAGGCCGAACTGATAAGGGTCTAATCCCTATGGGGCCGAAACACATTTCCAAATTTTAAGAATATTTATACTGTGAGAGCAAACCTACATCTCCCTTTGAACAGTAACCATATAACGTATATCTCCAACACTTATTTGTTCAACTAAAGAACTAGCCACGGTTTCCGCATGACAAACATCACTGGCTTAATTCTGAAAAGGGTGAATCCATTTATTTACTTTATTTTAAAATTTTTGACAGTTGCACTTGATTGGTGTTTGACAGGTAATGGTTTCTTGTCATTTCGACACTTAAAAAGTTAGTTTCCGCCTGCAAAGGTGCACCCCATGAGTAGAGTATAAACAGATCGATCATAAGACAACAGCACACATTCAGCAAATGGTATAGTTGTTGACTACAATAGCAGGTAGTTGGTCCAAGTTTTTACAACAGACAAAGTCGGATGGGAATATCAATTTTGTTCACCAGAGGATAATCAAATTTGGTTTCTAAACAGTGGGAGTGGGATTATAAAAGTTATGTCCTTTGGAAGCAGTAAAAACATTCAAAAGTATGAGTGTGGGCCATATTGCGCAATTTCAGGTACTGAACCCTCATCTGTAGTGACCCTTAGTCAGTTGTACACCAAACAAGCAAAACCTGCTGTCGACAGCATACATTGACAACAGTATAGTAAATGATACTAGCAATTTGGCAGTCAACCGATACACAATACAGCAGTCAATATAATTGACAGTATATTTTACATGTATGGTATACGACTAACTTGGTTGACAGCACCGGTAGTGTAATTTAACTTAACCCAGTGATAATTTAGGGCGATTTGCGTCCGGATCAACACTGAATCCATTACAAGTTTGTAAAAGAGGTGAAACGTGAATCAATTTTGTTGTATTTAATTTCCACACTTTCCATGATTATTTCTGCTGTTTATCATGTTTATCAATTGACTGAATTAATATCTCAACAAAATTCTCATAAAAGTAAATAAAATGACAGCAATGACGAGGATCTGATCCCAATCATAAACAAACATTCATCCCTGAAACCCAAACGGGGAAATAACTAAACTAACAAATAGTGAAGGCACACTTAGAACACGTGGTGAACTGAGGGAGGAGCTATTTCTCTAAAGATACAGACTCAGCTACCTTAACCAAACCAATTGTTATGTGTACATACATAATGAAATGGCATTACTGAAACAGACATGAGAATAACTTTCTACAAGAATTAATTAGCTTTTATGGCCATGAAAGTTTGAACATAAACTGGGCCATTATTTGAAACGTCATTAATTTTTTTCACCATTAAATTAATTCCCTTTAATTTGCCTTGAAAACATCTTTCTACAATAATTAACTAGATTTTTATGGCCATGAAAGTTGAACATCAGCTGGGCCATTATTTTAAACGTCATTAATCTTTTCACCATTAAATTAATTCCCTTTAATTTGCCATGAAAACAACTTTCTACAATAATTAACTAGATTTTTATGGCCATGAAAGTTGAACGTCAGCTGGGCCATTATTTTAAACATCATTAATTTTTTTCACCATTAAATTAATTCCCTTTAATTTGCCATGAAAACAGCTTTCTACAATAATTAACTAGATTTTTATGGCCATGAAAGTTTGAACATCAACTGGGCCATTATTTTAAATGCCATTAATTTTTTCACCATTAAATTAATCCTCGTAAATTTGCCATGAAAACAACTTTCTTTAAGAATTAATTAGTTTTTCATGGCCATGAAAGTTTAAATATCGTCTGGGATAGTATTGTCCATTACTTTAATGGTACTCACCATTAAATTAACCACCTTTAATGTGCCATTAAAACAGTTCTATACAAGAATTAACTGACTTTTAATGGCCATGAAAGTTTCAACATTGCTGGGGGACAGTTTTGTTCATTAGTTTAATGGCATCTGCACATTAATGTCATGCTATTATAATGGTGTATCAAAATCCCATTAGAAATAAATAAACAAGAATTAATGGCAAACATTAATGGGTTTAGTCACTTTAATGTCATTTTAATGGTAAATTAATGCCTTTTTAATGGCTAATGAATACAGTAGTGCTCACGGTTACCGCGAAGCTGATCTGCGTCTTTGTTTTCGCCAATGCAAATTGTTGGTTTTCTCATGAGGCAGCTCATATAAATTTAGTTTATAATTTGGTATTTTCCCCTGTTATTATAGAAATAGCTGCAACATTCTCTCAAAACAGACGCCAAAAAATAATAAACCACCAAAATCATCAAAACAATAAACTACCAAAATAATCTTCATAGACATGTAGTGTTCATTACATTTGAGCCTGCTCATGAGAAAACCAACAATCTGCATATGCGAAAACAAAGACGCAGATCAGCTTCGCGGTAACCGCGAAGCTGATCAGCGCCTTTGTTTTCGCTACACGGATAGTACACTTCCTCTTCTTCCTAAATCCGAAATTTCAAGCTTCTAGCCTGCTTCTTTAGCTGTGCAGGCCGGTTTGTGTCAGACCTGTTCGGAAACCACATTGTTGGTTTTTCCACGAGGTGGCTCATTTCTTTGAGCAATTATCAGTACGAAGGGTTCATTCTGTAAGAATCTTGAAATATTTTCTTGAATAAATATATGCAAGATAGAAATCAAATCTGCAACTCTTTGATTTGAGGTCACACACACAACCAACCGCACAAGCTTATAGGCGAAAACAAAGACGCGTATCAGCTTCGCGGTAACCGCGAAGCTGATCGGCGTCTTTGTTTTCGCTACCTCGGAAAGTACAATCCCTCTTCTTCTTAAATCCGAAATTTCAAGCTTATAGCTGTCTTCAGTGGCTGTACAGCTCAGTTTGTGTTGGGCCTTGGTTTTGTGTAGTATTTGAGCCACCTCGTGGGAAAACCAACGTGGTTTCCGAACAGGTCCGACACAAACCAACCTGTACAAGCGCAGAAAAGAGCTATAAGCTTGAAATTTCGGATTTAAGTAGAAGAGGAATTGTACTATCCGAGTAGCGAAAACAAAGGCGCTGATCAGCTTCGCGGTTACTGCGAAGCTGATCTGCATCTTTGTTTTCGCATATGCAGATTGTTGGTTTTCCCATGAGGCGGCTCATTTATTTTCGGTTAATATTCATCTGGATTGAGAGGAGATGAAAAACAAAGTTGTATAAAGCTGTGAGATTAATTTGCAGTTTCATGCATGTGGCTGTTACAATGACGTCAATAAACTAGCATGTATCGGTGGCAACCATTCAAGCCAATGTGAGACAAATCCAATAATTTTGAACCAGTGTGCCAGAGATTATGTCTTAAGTCTTGCATGTCAGGCTGGAAATTGGTGACCCCAGTAGATAGGTGTTCTAATGAGAACCTTATGAGGGCTATAAGGTGATAAGATTTTAGAAAATTTGAGTCGTGGCTTGGCACAATGTTTAAATTGTTTTGTCATGTATCAGCTCAGATATGTTGTCACCTAAAAGCAATCGTTTCCTTGGCGAATGTTAGGTCTGTCTGCAATTTGATCATATGAGCGGCGACTCGAGAAAAACGGTCTTAGTAGTTTTCAGCCAGAGCATCAGCTTAACCAAACATCATGTTATACCATTGCATAATATTGCATAAAGTCACAGTCTTTCCATTATGGAAACCAATCTCATGACTAGTACTACTAGGTTCTTGGTCTTAGTACATGAATGTCATTTTGAGCCCATTTTAGTGCTGTTCTTGAATCACTTGAGAAAGACTCATTTCCGGATGGAAATAATCACTGTTCTTAGGCTATTTCAGTTTTAGACTAAATCCATCAAAATCGAAATCATAACGCGAGTTCAAAAATTACTAGAAATGCAAAAGCCAGTCACGTTCCAAGTGAAAATGGTTTCACCTTCAGAACATTTTGTAAGATATTTGAGCCGCGCCATGAGAAAACTGGAAATTTGCCTATGTGAAAACAAAGGCGCAGATCAGCTGTGCAGTAACTGCACAGCTGATCAGCGCCTTTGTTTTCACTACAGTGATAGTACAATTCCTCTTCTTCATCTTAAATCTGAAATTTCAAGCATCTAGCCATCTTCTGTAGCTGCACAGGCCGGCTTGTGTCAGACTTGGTCGGAAACCCCGAAGACCAGAGGTGATGAGTTTTTGATCTTGATGGGCTTCTCGTCTTACAGGTAAACAGAGGTCCCGTCTCCATATGGCCATAATTGTTAAGTGAGAGGTAAAACTTGAATACATCTAACAAAATCAAAACCCCAACTATCTTTCTATCTTCTGATACCGAGTCGATCAATTTCTGATCATCACCTCAACTAAATGACATTAATGGTTAAATACTATGTTCACTTAGGAAATGGAATCAAAAGTCTTTCTGTTAATATAGTGTTCAACTTAAATTGCAAGGTATGACAACCCAAGAACAGTCAGTCTGTCCCTGTAGGGTTGGGGTTTTCAGTTTGTGTGGTATCTATTTATCTATTAAGAATATGTCTGGATTAAAGTTGCTTGTGGTGCTCAGATAATGTACATAATTAGTTAAATTGTTATCAGCTTATATTTAGGTTAATTGAATATTGACTTCATTTTTAGCTCACCTGAGCCGTTAGGCTCACAAGGTGAGCTTATAGGATGGCCATGATCCGGCGTCCGTCCGTCGTCCGTCCGTCCACAATTTCAAAGATCTTCTCCTCTGAAGCCGCTTGGCCAATCAAAGCCAAATTTTATATGAAGCATCTATAGGAAGGGGGAACCAATGTGTATATAAGAAATCCAGGTCACATGACCAAGATGGCCGCCATGCCCATATATGGTAAAAACCCTTCAAAAATCTTCCTTCTCCTGAACCGGTGGACCGATTTCAACGAAACTTGGCATGAAGCATCAATGGCTAAAGCACTACAATGTGTATATAAATTATGACCCTGTGATGACCTTGACCTATTTTACAGCAAGGTCAACATAGGTCGCCAATGCATTTGAATGGGGAAAACTTTTAAAATGTCATTTAAAGTGATTGTCTTGCAGGAAATGGGCAGTAGGACTGAATATTAATGATTCTGAAAAAAAATGGACCCCAGGGGCTCATGTGCCCCCACCCCGGGGCAATATACATGTATATCTTCATAATATTCAAAAGTCTTCTCCTCTGAAACCACTTGGCCAATCAAAGCCAAATTTTATGTGAAGCGTCTATAGGATGGGATAATAAATGTGTATATAAATAATCCAGGTCACATGACCAAGATGGCCGCCATGCCCATATATGGTAAAAACCCTTCAAAAATCTTCTTCTCTGGAAACGGTGGACCGATTTCAATGAAACTTGGCATGAAGCGTCGATAGCTAAAGCACTACAATGTATATATAAATCATGACCCTGTGGTGACCTTGACCTATTTTACGGCAAGGTCAACATAGGTTGCCAATACATTTGAATGGGGAAAACTTTTAAAATAATTGGGAATAACTGTTAAAATGTCATTTGAAGGGGAAAACCAGCAAGAAATGGCGATTATTCTAAAAAAAGAACACGGGCCAAGGGCTACATCTGTCCCTGCACTGGGGTTAAAATACCATAATATTCAAACATGTTTATTGGATACGCAGCAGATCTCAGGTGAGCGTTTACAGGACCATTGGTCCTCTGGTACTTCAGTCTGTCTGTGTTTCATATTCAGGTCCAATTTTAGAAATTTTATTATTACTATAATGTTTCCCAAGGCTATAGAGCATCCGGATAAATAGATCTTAAAATGGTCTTAAAACATAGACAAATTGAGCCGTGTCGTAAGCGGAGACAGAATCTGATGAGCCGCGTCATGAGAAGACCGGATTTTTGCCTATGCGAAAACAAAGCCGCAGATCAGCTTCACAGTCACTGCGAAGCTGATCAGCGCCTTTGTTTTCGCTACACGGATAGTACAATTCCTCTTCTTCTTATATCCGAAATTTCAAACTTCTAGCCTGCTTCTGTGACTGTACAGGTCGGTTTGTGTCAGACCTGGTCGGAAACCCTGAAGACCGGTTTTCTCGCGTCACGGCTCTGATAGTAGGTTATTGGTGCAGTAACCTCACAGCTGATCAGTTGTGTTTGTCTTTGCTGCATTAATGAAACAATGCCTTTACTTTCTATCCAGTCTAAAACCACACCTGGCCGTACAACCTGCTTTATGACTAGCCTGCTTGGAATGCCCACAGACAGCGACTCAAGCATCTATTAACTTATATTTCTTGGCTTTGTTATGATGTATTGATCACCTATGTGGACATACAGATAGGTCTATAACCTTGATTCTTAGAAAACAAGTCTGTTGTCGGTAAATTAGTGAAAATTTCTACGATTTAAATGCGACACTTTAGGTGTTGGCATCAAATTGCTCTAGTGATTTAATGATTTAGAACGGAAAGCAGGGATGTTGCTTTGCTGTTACACCCCCCCCCTCCCTCTTCGAAAAAAAAGGGGAAAAAAGAAGAAATGTTGATTACGGATGTCCTAATGTGGCAATCATAATGAACATCATACTCCAACTTCTATCCGTTTCTCTGAGCACTGCAAATTCTTATTTACATACTGTATTCGTTCAAGTTGGCGCAACATGTGCTTAAATTTTTAAAATAACTTAAAAGTTAAGGTGACTTAATATCGTTCTAATAAGTGCACGCTACGAACAAAAACAACACACAGTCTGATGAAATAACCATGTCAAAAATATCAATGATCATGTCAAAAACATCAGTGATGATAAGTGTTCCATTGATTTAAAAAAAAAAAGCATTTGATCATTTAAGGTGAAGTTTTGATACAATATTCATGTGTAAAACTTGTGTAAGATACCAATATGTAAGTTTATGAGCATGTTTTTTGGAAATGTCCAGGGTATGTGCTTATTGGAGCATGTGCGCTAATAAGAACAAATAGGTATATATTTTCAAAAAAAACATTTAAAGGAATGTTTTTCATACAAGGTTAACTTGCTCCTATTGTTGACATGATAATACTATAGGTTGATTGTGAGTCTCACATCGAATCATATGCGTGTATGCATACGTCGGAAATTAAGCCTTAAAGCGAGGAAACTTGTCTTGGTCTGCTACCGAGCTACCACATAACGAGCTCTATAGCGTTGGTTAACTGTACAAACTTAATATTTTATGCATTGGTCATCAACAAACAAATGTTCTGATCATGCTTCGTTTTTGCACAGCTAATCAGCATCTCCGTTAATTGCCTGTGCCAAAAGCAGGTTCTCTTTTGATGCATGTTAATTTATGTACACATTATACACATGTCAAATTGTGGTTTCGGTAATCCCCAAATCAGCTACAAAAAAGTGTGAGTCATTTGGTCTTTATCACTGATATTTCCGCTTTGAATTGAGTTGCGAGAAGCTTTTTAGGATTTAGTGCGTAGACACAAGTAAAAAATAATGGTCCACTTACAACCGAAAGCCTACTCAAAAAATTAATGTGCAGATAACATGCGATAAAGTTGTGGTTTTTACCTTTAGTGTGTGCGGTACAATACTTCACTTTTATTGTTATGGTGATTTATATAAAAAGCAAAAAGAAAGAAAAAAAGAAAGAAAAAAGTAAAAGATATGAGGGTGTAACGTCAAGGGGAAGCTACTCATCTGTTAATTATACAATGCTGTTAGAAGTTGGCATTAGCACTGAAGTACTTTTGTGAGATATGAAAGCAAGAAACAACAACAACAAACACACACACACACACACACACAAGACTGCATAGTCACGGCACTGCTGATTAGATCCTTTTGATATCACCACTTAGCTTCTGCGCATCTACATGCACTACATTTTTTTTTTTTTATCTTCAAAAGAAAAATAATTAAATAAATAAAAAAGAAGTATTACAACATACACCGAGCCTGTTTTACGTTCAGTATGGTTAATGGCTTGTCAGAATCTTTTGTATGCGACTGTCTCCATAATGTTCTAAGCTGTTGAGTGGGACATGAGACACGAAATCTGGTGGGAAACCCAGATGAGAGAATTTCTTGTGATACCCTTTACTTTCGTACCTCGATAAACAACTTTGGCTATAGTGGAATTATTCAATACCATCTGAATACATTTACATGATTTACATACATGTCATGTCATTACGAAAACGTGCCCGTGTAATATACAGAGATTTTTAAAGTTGTAAAAAATGAAAATTTTCAGAAGAAAAAAATTGATATTTTTCTTATTCTTGCTTAAAACATAGATGGTGGGTACACGTTAGAACCGCCTCGGCGAGGCGGTTCTAACGAGTACCCACAATCTATGTTTTGGAGCAAAAATAAGAAAAATAGGTATACCCCTGCATACCCCAGTTTTGCTATATAAAAGTGGGGTTCAGGGGGGTAAGCATTACACGGTAATGTTTTCCTGATGTTATATTGTGACAGAAGTACCAAAACAATCTTGTGATGTTGAAAGCGGACAATTGTCCCAAGTTGAATCAGTTCAGTGGCTGCTCTTGGCTATTTTAGCCATGTCATGCAAAAACCTTCATATTAGTGCAGCTTTTCTTACAACTGGCTGGTCGCGTAATCATCATTTTTGAAAAAAAAGAAAAGAAAAAAAAGAAAGAAAATAGAAATAAATGTTAAAAGTGAAGTCCCTCTGCTTAACTGTAAATGTACTAGTAGAGTTCTGGGGTGTTGAAACAATCATTGGCTTTATATGAATTGCAATGCAAGAAAAACGGTTTTTTGGGTCTCGGACCACTACTGACACAAACCGGCCTCTGTAGCTACAGAAGATGGCTAGAAGCTTGAAGTTTCGGATTTAGGAAGAAGAGGAATTTTAGTAACTGTGTAGTGAAAACAAAGGCGCTGATAAGCTTCGTGAAGCTGATCTGCGCCTTTGTTTTCGCATAGCCAAAATCCGGTTTTCGTCTTTCATGGCTCATATGCGGAGCCAAGATGTTTAAAGATAACTGTGATGTACCATGTTCCAGCTCGTTGATGACCCATTGCAGGGCAGAACAATGAAAGCATGTACTGGAACAGAGAAAAATAAGCCACGCCACTACACATAAAATTTGTCTTACCTGAAATTACTGATTTGGGCATGAAAAAGCATTTGAAGTATAGTTTCATAAGCTGTTCTAAGCCTTTAACCATACTAGAAATCAGACTTTGGTTTCTCAGGGGTCTTCCAATCTTGCTCTGCTTGTTTTGTTGTACACTACCTCTTCTTACATTGAATCAGCATTAATGAGAAAACAGGTCTTCAGGGTTTCCAACCAGGTCTGATTCAAACTGGCCTGTATAGGCCTAGAAGAAGCTTGAAATTTTGTGTATAAGAAGAAAAGGAATTGTATCCCTGAAGCGAAAACAAAGGCGCTGATCAGCTGTGCAGTTACTGCACAGCTGATCTGCGTCTTTGTTTTCGCATATGCGAAAAGCCGGTTTTCACATTGAATCAGCATTACTTATTGCGGTGTCCTAATTGCATGGTCACTGTGTGGTCAAGCGTGTGAATTTGTCATTAAAGATGTACCGCCTCGGGGGAAACAGCATTTTAAATCACAAATTAGGGCTAGAAAACAGAAATTTCAACAAAATGAGATGTAATACCCAGCAAATGTATGATTAGACATTGTATCTGCTCAGTTTGTATATGCGGCGTCAGTAGAAAAACCTTGTATTGTGTCGTTTTTGCTAGGACTAAAAATGGTCAGAACCTTGGTACAATTGAAGAATATTCTAAAACTAAGAAAGCACATCATTCAAAAGGGTTTGTGGCGCCCATTGTATTGAACAGTACAGTCATGTTATTGTTGGTGATGGTTTGCACTTATTTCACTTTTCGCTTTCTTCTTAAGCATTTGAAGTCAGAAAGAAAATGGCTGTCATTTACATGTATATGTGCCCAATTGTATGTGCCCCATATCAATTTTGAGCTTTGACTGTCTGTGAATATTGTCAAACACAGAAAAGTGCATATTTTGAGATCTACAGGGGTAAAAGATAAAAAGTTCTTTTAACTGTCAATTTTGGCTGTGAATAGTGAAGCAACATCATTCACATTTCTGCATATCACAATAGAAAAAACACCAAAAACACACACGCACAGACACACTTTGAAAAAGAAATGAGTTTACCAGTCTGTATCCCCTGATCAACGAAGTGCTGTTTGCTAAATGCATAATGCTGAGTATGCTAATGTTGAATAGTGAATAATATTAGATGTATGCATATAAAATGTTTTTATGAATGTCATTTTGACAAAATTGCTAGACATGTATGACTGCACATTTTATTTACGTCCATGATTCAAAGTCTATCATATAATATTTATTAAACTCGTATCATATTAAATCAAATAGATTGTTTCATAGACCAGACAAGCTTGACGTTAATTTCAGATTTTGAAGAACTTCCACCTGCCATGCAAGTTATGCTGAATATTCAATATTAAAATAACTGTGTAAAGCTATGTATGATCCACTGAACCCAAATAGGGAGATCTGCCTTTCCAATTTGGGAGAATGATTAAACAAAGAAGGAAATTTTTGCTCTTTGAATTCTAAATACACATGTAGGCAGATGTAAAAGAATTTAGGTAGATATGTACACTGTATAGGGAAATTCTGAAATTCCAAATAGGGAGATTTGCTCAAAAATAGGGAGATCCCTCCGAAATGTGGAGATCCCTCCGAAATAAGGAGATATCACATGTACAAAGGACAGTATTGTCAACTTTTCTTGCGGCATGTTATATGTAAATGGTCCATATCAACCTAATCACAGGACAACTGACCTTGCCATCTACTGGTAATTACTGTAGACATGACTTGGCACAAATCTTTATCGTATCTGCACTGAAGTAGCCTTTTTGGCTTGTTTATAAATGACCCATTTTTATCCACTCTGGTTTTTACGCTCTCTGAATATATTGGTTTGGCAATGTTATGTTTTCAAACTTGGCTTTAATTTAGTGGAACCGTCACAATCATCCTTCTGCCTATGCGAAAACAAAGGCACAGATCAGCTTCGCAGTAACTGCGAAGCTGATCAGCGCCTTTGTTTTCGCTACACAGGTACTTTCTAAATCCAAAATTTCCAGTCTCTAGCCATCTTCTGTGCTTGTACAGCCCGGTTTGTGTCGGACCTGTTCGGAAACCACATTGTTGGTTTTCCTAGGAGGTGGCTCATATAGAGACGACCAACACTCAACCATCAGTGTTGGTCGTTCCCAATTACATGTAATTTTGCTGTCTCTGCATAACTGTTGTGTGGATAGTAAGTATCAGTATATGAGCCGCCTCGTGGGAAAACCAACAATGTGGTTTCCGAACAAGTCCGACACAAACCGAGCTGTACAAGCACAGAAGATGGCTAGAGACTGGAAATTTTGGATTTAGAAAGTAGAGGAATTGTACTATCCTTGTAGCGAAAAACAAAGGCGCTGATCAGCTTCGCGGTTACCTCGAAGCTGGTCTGCGCCTTTGTTTTCGCCAATGCAGATTGTTGGTTTTCCCATGGGGTGGCTCATATGATAGTACAAATGACTCAATTCCTTGACATGGGCAAAATGATAACTTGAAGAAATGCTACTTAGAAATAAAATTTTCATAAATTACCTTCCCCTTGTGACAAATTTCAACATCAATTTTCTTTTTGGCGCATAAGTGTTATTTTATTACTTGTGGTGGTAATACTATATTACAGTTTTATGACTGTACCCCATAGTATCCCAGCACAATTGAAATGAAATTTGCATGCTTGGGGTACTTAGAGATGTAAAATTTCCATGAAAAAGTTGACCCCATTGTAATGAAAACTCCAGGTCAATACACAGTTGGGAAGGGATGGTTTTGAACCACCATTTGATATACAGGGTAATGCAATAAGTTTGATATGTTTTTAAGCGGAAGCCTTTTTAATGAAAATGTGTGTCACAAATTGCTTGGTATTTGGAGAAGGCTATATTTGGTTGCAAAGTATCCTTCATTCAAACATAAAAATGTTTTTGGTGTATTTACAATGATTCCATCCATGTACTTGAACCATATACATACACACCTTTTGGATTAGACTTAAAAACAAAGTCGTTTGAGAAAGGGGAAACAAATAAAATTTTAATTTTGGCCTAGATTGATATCCGAGCAATGCTGCTGGATGGGAACGGATGATTTAAATGTGATACAAGACACTTGAAAAGTAGTCTTTGAGTTTCTGACCAGGTCTAACTAAAATAGGCCTGAACAGTCGCAGAAGAAAGCTAGAAGACTGAAATTTTAAATTTAAGAAAAATAGGTATTGTACTTTCTGTGAAGCTAAAACAAAGTTGCTGAACAGCTGTGCAAAAAAATACAAACTAACTAATTACAAACATTCCAATATATATTTGTCAATTCTGTTTGCAGGAGAATGGGTGCCACTGGGAGGAGCCCGGGTACAGCCCCCACCCCCACAACCAGTCCCAGAGTTACAGGCAGGGGACCAGGTAGGTAGAGCAGTCCTGCTTATCAGTTTACCACACACCTGTTAGCCAGAGACAACTAACGCAGATGTAAGAATGGCATTAAAAATTTAACCGAATAGCCAGATACAACTAACGCAGATGTAAGAATGGCATTAAAAATTTAACCGAATAGCCAGATACAACCAACGCAGATGTAAGAATGGCATTAAAAATTTAACCGAATAGCCAGATACAACCAATGCAGATGTAAGAATGGCATTAAAAATTTAACCGAATAGCCAGATACAACCAACATAGATGTAAGAATGGCCATAAAAATTTAACAAATATGCTTCATCAACATGTATGGTACCTCCAAGTGATGCACTGGATATGAGTCGAACAACAGTTACTCTGATCAGACTGCTTTAACCTCATTGATGATTTTCATCTGAGGGAAAAAAAGGCTAAACTGGCAAAGAGTCCATGCCTCTAGGGCAGAAGACATATAATAGAGATCTATGGCATTTTTATTGACACACAGAATGTTAACCCTGGGTAATATAAAAAAAAAATGTTAGAACTTTCAGGAAAGCAGCTTTTGTTTTTTGCTTTAATACAGTCTCAGTATCACATTACTTGAAAATTTATAATGTAAAGCAACACCAGTTCAGAAACCATGTCTTTATTACGCAAAATCTCTAATATACATGTTAATTAAGCAGGAAAATTTGAATTATTCTCAGCAAAATCAGTCTCTGAAAGTAATGAAAAGTTGGCAAACTGATTTTCTAAGCTGAATTAGAATCCTGTTTCCAATTATTAATATTGCCAGCTTCAGAGCTACGTATTCGTAAAAAGATGCAAAATTTAAGATGAAAGTGATGAAACATGTAATTTATAAGCAGTTATGTTTTTCTGCAGTATGTGCTTGATTACCAGCAATACAAGACTAACAACACTAGTAGCTGATCAGTGCATTTGCTTTTAAAATCATTACATACATGTAGCTAGGAAAATAGGAAATTTCAAGCATTTTTTCAGTTTTGCAGCACGTTTTCGTCAGACCAGGTTCGTCATAAATGCCTTTGGAACCTTTATTGTCAAGACCAATGTCATATCATTTTTTTAAAAATAATAATTTTCAGAGATATTTCTTAATTTCTGTGGATAGTTAACTCATTTAAGCCTTTTATACTTTTTATGGGACATAGACAAACAGTATAGCCCCAGATGTGACGCCGCAGAATGCGGCGTCCCATCTGGGGCTATTCTGTTGATCTAGAGAAATTCCATCAGAAAATTAAACAAAATTTCAGAATCACTCCAGATTTCCCTAGAAATGCAATTGGACTCATCCAAATGATTACCATGGGATGAATGGGTAAAAATATCCAAGATTTCTCCTTTCAGTAAAAATAAGATAAGCCGTGTCATGATAAAACAGGATTATTGCCTATGCCAAAACAAAGGCGCAGATCAGCCCCTTTGTTTTCGCTCCATAGATAGTGCAATTCCTGTTCTTCCTAAATCCAAAACATCAAGCTTCTAGTCTTTTTCTGAGAGTGAACAGGCCGGTTTGTGTCGGACCTGGTCGGAAACGAAAGTTGTTGATTTCCAACGCACAGGCTGTATTAATATTTTTACATTTTCAGCAGTTCATGTCAACCTACAACAACATGCCCCTCATTGGTGATGAACTACAACAGGGACAGAATGGCAACTACAATATGTCCGGCCCCCAGGTCATCCCTCCCCAGGGGCCGGGGTACCAGGGACCCCAGCCTATGCAACCCCACCCCCAGCCCCCTCCGCCGATGTACAGGTTCAACCCCCAGAACCAGGGGTTCAACAGGCAGCCACCGCCCATGTATAACATGAACAACATGAACAATAGCCAGAATTACACCAACCCACCGCAACCGGTGGGTTACAACGCCAACCAGACATATCAGCAGCAACAGGGGTTTAACAACCAGTCACAGCAGGTAATCTTATAGTTCTCATGAAAAATAAAGAATGGTGCTTATAGCGAATGTAGAGATTAAATGATCCACATCATATTAAGAAAACCTGTATTTGCAAATGCGAAAACAAAGACACTGATCGGTTGTGCAGTAACTGTAAAGCTGATCAGCGCCTTTGGTTTCACTTCATGGATAATGCAGTCTGTCTTCTTAAAATTTTTGTATACAAAGTTTCAAGCATCTAGCCTTCTTCTAGCTTCTGCAGCAGTTTGTGTTGAACCTGGTCGGAAACCCGAAGACAGGTTTGATTGGCTACAGGTTACCATGACGTCATTCAATGTCCTTAGAAACACACCTTAACAGTTCAAATGTTACACTCAGCCATTGCCCTTTCTGACTATGAAAATAATTGGAAATAATAGACTTCTAAACCTCTTCCTTTTGTGGCATCAGACGTCATTTGTCGGCAAGAATTAACACTTGTGAATATGCTTGTTGACAACAAGCATATTCACAAGTGTAAATTATGGCAGACAAATGAGCCGTATCATAAGACAACCAACAATCTCCATATGCGAAAATGAAGGCGCAGATCAGCTTCGCAGTAACCGCAAAGCTGATCAGCGCCTTTGTTCCAGCCTTTAACCATCATCTGTGCTTTTGCAGCTCAGTTTGTGTCGGACCTGTTCGAAAACCAGATTGTTGCTTTTCTCATCAGGCGGCTCAAATATAGCAGTTGATTGTATATTCACAATAACGTGTCTGTGCCATGTATAACACACTAGCGTAGATTTGATATGAAGTAGATCGGCGAGAGATATCTCTTCATCGGGCACATTTCTTTCCTGAACATTTGGTCATGCAAACATTTTATATAGGTTAGCCATTCTTTCTCTTCTGCTTATGGCGAAAAAATGTGCACCAATTACTGGTAAATGCCACTGTGAGGCTTGCCCAGGTATAGAGTGGCTAGGATAATGGACTGTCTAGACATGACTTTAGCTGTTGTCAATTTTCACATTTTGTAATCTGTCCATCATTGGTAATTATTGTGGTTGCTCAGCGCAGGGGAAAATTGGGGACTACATGTATTATGTCTTATCCAATCACTATGAGTTATAAAACACATAATTAGCAGCCATTACTTAAGACAATGACCGTGCGTTTGTACTGTGGCTGCAAATGATTAATTAGTACATAAATTGCAGGTCTTTATCTTGTGATTAGCCACTTTTCATTTTAGCTTTCACAAAACCATGACTTAAAAGGACTTGAAAGAATGAAAGCCAATAGATTACAGCCGCGACGCGAGAAAACCGGTCTTCGGGGTTTCCGACCAGGTCTGACACAAACCGACCTGTACAGTCACAGAAGCAAGCTAGAACCTTGAAATTTCGGATTTAAGAAGAAGAGAAATTGTACTATCCGTGTAGCGAAAACAAAGGCGCTGATCAGCTTCGCGGTTACCGCGAAGCTGATCTGCGTCTTTGTTTTCGCCTAGGCAAAAATCCGGTTTTCTCATGGCGCGGCTCGTTTCACTTTGAGGAAAGCTAATTTAAAGCGACATAGACTAGTTTTAAGAAGCATTTCTTTAATTGACAGAAATCCTGATGTAGCAACTGATTTGTGCAAATTAAACCAATGTAGGTCTTTGAAGATAAAGTTAGTCTTGCAAAAAATTGTAAGAAACTGCGCAAATTGCTGCGCTCGTTTTCAGTGCGATTGATTTGTATCTGTATATATGAGCACCTTCATGAGAAAAGCAAGTATCTGAGCAGGTCTAACACAAACTGAGCTGTACAAGCACAGAAGATGGCGAGAGGCTGGAAACTTTGGATGTACAAAGAAGAGGAATTGTACTATTCGTGTTGCGAAAACAAAGGCGCTGATCAGCTTCGCGGTGACCGCGAAGCTGGCCTGCATCTTGTTTTCACATATGCAGAATGTTGGTTTTCTGATAACGTGGCTCATATATCTTGTTAGAAATCTGTATATTGCTGTGTGACTTTAAATTAAGCATGCAGTACAGCAGTAATGTTATATAAATTGAAAGTTACATATATAGGTCAAATTGTCAATCAAATGAGGATGTCTTATGATCATATCTGAGCAGTGACGTGATATAATGTGTCGGCAGGGTTTCCGACCAGGTCTGACACAAACCGGTCTGTACCGTCGCATGAGAATGATAGAGGCTTGAAATTTCGGATTTAAAAAGAAGAAGAATTGTACTAACCTTGTAGTGAAAACAAAGGCGCTGATCAGGTACTGCACAGCTGAACTTTGCCTTCGTTTTCGCATAGTCAAAAATCTGGTTTTCAGGAGACGCTGCTCATATACTGAGCCAAACATATAACGCAACACGGTAATTGCATGTTTTTCGCATTTTAATGTAACGTATGACGTTCTACCCGACATATGATGGTCAGCAATTACCAATGAATTAAATGATTACAAAAGTTTTTGATTACTGGGCATGGGTCATTGAGCTCTAATCTGATTGGTCAAAACGGTTATTTTGCTGGCATGCGCCCCCTGTGAGATTCTGGAAATCAATTTGCACACAGATTGATTCTTTATTGATCGCCCAGTGAAGTACGATGAGGTAATTGCAATATGGACTCCATTTGTACCCAAAATTTCAAATCAAAGTTTGCATCATTGAAAATTGGACGTTTAATACTGCGCATTCCACTGAACACAATAGAAAGTGGAGTAAGTGAAAAATTCTAACGGCGAATGTTTTTAACGAAACCTTTGTGAAAACATGTTCATTCCTTCATTCAGCATTGTTAAAAAACACAACAGCGTCCAATTGTTGGGACAGGAAGGTCTGTAACAAATGTTAAAATGTGAGTAAACTTGAATGGTTGGGAGTAAAAATTAGTCTTCAACTCTGTTTAAAATTGAGCAAAATTGACCCTTTGACTGTAACATTATTCATTGTGTAAAATAGGGCAGGGGTAACCCTGAAAACCGACAGTTATTTCTAGGGTACGAATACACGTCACATGTCGCATTCTGGAAAATCACAATGCATTTGATTTTTTGCCAAGACCCTACATCTAAAAAATGATTCATTTCTTGAGACGCATAACACAGAATGTTAAAAACAAGATCTTATGAGATAGTTCGATTGTCTGGCAATCTTATTCAGTGGAGGAAAAATTTATTTGATACTGTTCTTGTGTATAAGAATAAAAATAAACCATTGTTGCGTTATAAGTTTGGCTCAGTATATATGAGTCACAGTTTAAGAAAACAAGTTTTTTCCATAAAATCGAGGGTGCAATCACAGTTTTTGTCTATCTGCAGAAAGGCATAAAGATTAACATGTGCTTTCTGCACTTTCTGACATTATGGCATAGAGCAAATAAATACACAATAAGCAAGACATACAAGATAATGTATAAAACCGGCCAAGAAAAAAGCATCCCTTAAATGAACTGCATCAAGAATACATCTGCATTAGGCATATCTGAACAGCAAGACAAATGTGCTTTTTCTTTCAAGAGAATCATGCATAAGCCCAATTATGACCCCTGGCACCTCTTTAATGCCTAAAACATTTGGTTAAGAGAGGCAGATGTTATTTTTCTTATATTCACTCTAAATTACAGTAAATACAGAATTTCCGTTAGTTTGAATGAATACCCCAGAACTGAAATAGTAATTTTACAGCTTTTAAAAACCTCAGCATCTTGCATAATAGAATCACAAACACCCCAAACCTCCACCCCCACTCACAGTCTGATGTGTCATCGTATTATTGTTTATCATTATTCCTTCACAGACATTCAACATGAACCAGATGAACAGACAGAGCAGTCTGGAGTTGGCTTGGCAGGACCTTGTCAACATGTTGGATGATTTACCACAAAACCAGGCACCACTGGCTAATCAAACACAGCCAGATAACAGAGGTAGGTGCTCGATTGAATCTCACTATCATAAGACGGAAAATTTACTGTGCAAAAACTTTGGAAAGTGTGGTGGCTTAGTCGTTAGCACTTTAGACTCCGAATTCTGTGTCCTGGCCTCTAGGATACAAAAACTTTTTTCATGCTCAGCTCAGCTGAGACTAAGATTTATCCTGCTCATAAATGTTAAAATGCCAACAATTGTTGGCATTTTAACATTTATGAGCAGGATAAATTACTTGTTGTTTAGTACTGAACCTGAATTTTCCACAAATTTCGACTATTTCAACATTTATGAGCAGTTGAAATTTCATGCTCAGCTGAGTTGAGCTTGAAAAAAGTTTTATAACCTAAGGGCCAGGTTGTAACCTTGAGTGAGACACAGTTACTATCCTCCCCATAGTTAATACCCAGGAAGCAAAGGGTCCATCTGAGCATGACGGAAAAATTGTTGACTGGGATGTTGATGTTAAACCACACAAAAAATATTAGTTCCCCCTCCAATAAGATATAGAAATTTATTTTGAGCCAACGCATAAAAAAAAACCAACAACATGCACAGGCGAAAACAAAGACGCATATCAGCTGTGCAGTAACCAGTAACTGCACAGCTGATAAGCGTCTTTGTTTTCGCTACACAGATAGTGCAATCCATCTTCTCAAATCTGAAATTTCAAGTTTCTAGCCTTCTTCTGTGACTGTATTGGATCTGGTGGGAAACCAAATTGTTGGTTTTCTCATAGACTGGCTCACTTAAAAGAATAAAAGGAAACCTGTTTCGTTAATGTCTCTACTATATTACTTGGGTGGTACCAAAAGTCTCAAAATCTTAATTATTTATTCAAGCAAGACCTGACAGCATAGTGTAGGAAATTAGAGATGTAACGAGATATGCGGTGCAGATTGTATCTCCATGCTTTTAACTTGCTTTTATTTGAAAATCGTAGAAATATGAATTAATAATTTATATCGTCTGTTTCTATGAGCCTTGTGTCATGCTAAGATCCTGTACCCGACTCAAACTGAGCTGTACAAGCTCTGAAGATGGCTGGAGGCTGGAAATTTTAGAATTAGAAAGTAAAGGAATTGTACTATCCGTTTAGCAAAAACAAAGGCGCTGATCAGCTTCGCGGTAACTGCGAAGCTGATCTGCGCCTTTGTTTTCACATATGCATAATGTTTGTTTTCTCGTGACATTAACCAAATATACTTTTCATCATAAATGAATATTTTATTTCTCAAATTCTCATAAATAAGCAATAAACCTTGTTTTGTATTCATTGCTGTTGGTGACATACACACGCTTTACATCGGAAAGAAATGAGGGGTTTAATAAAGACATTCAGATTTTGTGGTCATACATGTATTTCGTTCAGTAACAGTATCTTTGTTTTACATAAATATATGCTGGTGTGTTTGACATAGTGCACGAATCGTGGACTATTTTAACCCTTATTAAATGCCTACAGAGAGCGCGGCGGCTCAGTGGTAGAGCATCAATACTCCAAATCGAGAGGTCCTGGGTTCAATCCCCATTGGCGGCACAGTGTTGTGTCCTTGAGCAAGACACATTAACTCCCCATAGTACTGGTTTATACCCAGGAAGCTGAGGCTCCATCCCGACCTGACCAAAAATTGTTGACTGGGATGTTTAACCTCAATATAAATAAAAATAAATACCTAAAGCATCCTTAAATGCAGCCGATGTCGAGCAGGCTGCAAAAGCAATTTCTTGGTGATCGCTTATATTACAGAAAGATTTCCAATGTTATAAGTAGAAAGTATTGGTTTCTAGATTGTGCACTGCTTCAGGAAGATCAACAAGCCATCAAAAATAAATGAAATATAATTTGCAAAATCGAATATCTGCAACAACAACAACAACAAAACCCTCTAAACCCCAAACTTGTTGCATGCCCTATGAATGTAATATTTTCTTAGTTCTACCACCTGATGCTCATAGTTAACCTGATGCTCATAGTTAACCTGATGCTCATAGTTAAGCTGATGCTCATAGTTAACCTGATGCTCATAGCTAACCTGATGCTCATAGTTAAGACATAGTAAAAATTGCTAACATTTGTGCAGCATATACACAAGGACGATATTTTACGACTCTAGACTGACGTCAGATTTTTCTGATACTGGACAGGCCGGTTTGTGTCAGACCTGTTCGGAAACTCCCAAAACCATTTTTTTGGGTGTCACAGCTCAAATTAAAACTTTTTCTTTAGGTATGATGATGAATACCAGCATGCACAATCAGAGTATGATGTCCCCGGGGGTGGGGCTAGACAACGTCAACACCAGCTCTGTGCTGATCCAGAACGCCACCCTACCCACACCCCCACTCACCAACAGTAATCTGACAGGATTAAATGATACAGGTATGATAATAAAACACTAGTATGCACAACCAGGGTATGATGTCCCCTGGGGTGGGGCTTGACAATGTTAAAACGCCTCCCTACCCATGCCCACCAACAGTAATCTGACAGGATTAAACGATACAGGTATACCGGTAAATCAGAGCTTGAAGGCTTGAGCATAGACTTAAGTTTTTGTGGGTTTTTAGCTCACCTGAGCCGAAGGCTCACAAGGTGAGCTTATAGGATGGCCATGATCCGACGTCCGTCCGTCCGTCTGTTGTCCGTCGTCCGTCGTCCACAATTTCAAAGATCTTCTTCTCTGAAACCGCTTGGCCGATCTAGTTGAAATTTTATGTGGAGCCTCCATGGGTAGTGGCATTTCAAGTTTGATCGCGAAATCCAGGTCACATGACCAAGATGGCCGCCACGCCCATATATGGTAAAAACCCTTCAAAAATCTTCTTCTCCAGAACCGGTGGGCCGATTTCCACGAAACTTGGTATGTAGCATCGGGGACTTCAGCCCATCATAGTTTGATAAAATGATGACCCTTGGATGACCTTGACCTATTTTACGGCAAGGTCAAATTTGGAAACTTAGGCTTTTACATGGGAAAAAGTGAAAACTATGGATTTTTTGAAAATTATTGCAGCCTGAGGCCTGAAAAGTGGTAGATGCAAACAACTAATGGAGTAGATGAAGGTATGTGATTAATTAAGGTCAAGGTCATCTCTTGACCTTGGCCAGTCCATTCACACTTTTCAAAGATCTTCTTCTCTGAAACTGCTTGGCCAATCAAAGTGAAATTTTATGTTGAGCATCCATGGGTAGGGGAGATGAAAGTTTGATCGCGAAATCCAGGTCACATGACCAAGATGGCTGCCACGCCCATATATGGTAAATACCACTCAAAAATCTTCTTCTCCAGAACCGGCAGGCCGATTTTCATGAAACTTGGTATGTAGCATTTGGGACTTTAGCCCATCATAGTTTGATAAAATGATGACCCTAGGATGACCTTGACCTAATTTACGGCAAGGTCAATTTTGGAAACTTAGGCTTTTACATGGGAAAAAGTGAAAACTATGGATTTTTTGAAAACTATTGCAGCCTGATGCCTGAAAAGTGGTAGATGCAAACAACTAACGGAGTAGATGAAGGTATGTGATTAATGTAGGGGGTCATCTCTTGACCTTGGCCAGTCTGTCGTACATACAATTTTTTCAAATTTCTTCTTCTCTGAAACTGCTGGGCCAATCAAAGTGAAATTTTATGTGGAGCATCCATGGATAGGGGAGACGAAAGTTTGATTGCGAAATCCAGGTCACATGACCAAGATGGCTGCCACGCCCATATATGGTAAAAACCACTCAAAAATCTCCTTCTCCAGAACCGGCAGGCCGATTTTCATGAAACTTAGTATGTAGCATTTGGGACTCCAGCCCATCAGTGTTTGATAAAATGATGACCCTAGGATGACCTTGACATATTTTACGGCAAGGTCAATTTTGGAAACATAGGCTTTTACATGGGAAAAAGTGAAAACTATGGATTTTTGAAAACTATTGCAGCCTGATGCCTGAAAAGTGGTAGATGCAAACAACTAACGGAGTAGATGAAGGTATGTGATTAATGTAGGTCAAGGTCATCTCTTGACCTTGGCCAGTCTGTCGTACATACAATTTTTTCAAAGGTCTTCTTCTCTGAAACTGCTGGGCCAATCAAAGTGAAATTTTATGTGGAGCATCCATGGATAGGGGAGACGAAAGTTTGATTGCGAAATCCAGGTCACATGACCAAGATGGCTGCCACACCCATATATGGTAAAAACCACTCAAAAATCTCCTTCTCCAGAACCGGCAGGCCGATTTTCATGAAACTTAGTATGTAGCATTTGGGACTCCAGCCCATCATAGTTTGATAAAATGATGACCCTAGGATGACCTGGACATATTTTACGGCAAGGTCAATTTTGGAAACATAGGCTTTTACATGGGAAAAAGTGAAAACTATGGATTTTTTGAAAACTATT
Organism: Rugalucina vietnamica; assembly: GCA_964017185.1. Classification (NCBI taxonomy): domain Eukaryota; kingdom Metazoa; phylum Mollusca; class Bivalvia; order Lucinida; family Lucinidae; genus Rugalucina; species Rugalucina vietnamica. The sequence continues at coordinate 21,053,135 of OZ024880.1, read as the reverse complement.
GCAGCCTGATGCTTGAAAAGTGGTAGATGCAAACAACTAATAGAGTAGATGAAGGTATGTGATTAATTTAGGTCAAGGTCATCTCTTGACCTTGGCCAGTCTGTCGTCCATACACACTGTTCAAAGATCTTCTTCTCTGAAACTGCTGGGCCAATCAAAGTGAAATTTTATGTGGAGCATCCATGGGTAGGGGAGACGAAAGTTTGATCGCGAAATCCAGGTCACATGACCAAGATGGCCGCCACGCCCATATATGGTAAAAACCATTGAAAAATTTTCTTCTTCAGAACCGGCAGGCCAATTTTCGCGAAGCTTGGTATGTAGCATTGGGACTACAGCCCATCATAGTTTGATCAAATGATGACCATAGGATGACCTTGACCTATTTTACGGCAAGGTCAATTTTGGAAACATAGGCTTTTACATAGGAAAAGGCGAAAACAATGGATATTTTGGAAACTGTTGCAGTCTGAGACCTGGAAGTTGCTAGATGCAGACAACCAATGGATTCAATGAAGGTAAGTAATTAATGAAGGCCAAGGTCATTTCTTGACCTTGACCCAAAGTCATTTAAATATCAAAATTAAAATTATGGTTTTCTCATAAATCACTGGGTTTGGAAACTATTGCAGCCTGAGACCTGAAACGTTGCAGATGCAGACAACTTATGAATTCAATAAAGGTGTGTGAGTATTCAAGGTCAAGGTCATTTCATGATGACTTAATACTCCAAGATCAGGCTTCAGGTGAGCGTTCTCAGGACCAATGGTCCTCTGGTTTTATGTCAGACTTAATACAGATGTCCTGTCTTCAAATGATCCTAGCTGTTGGTAGGACATAAAAACCTTCTACAAGAACAAGTAATGAGGAACAAAAAATCACAGCCCCAGAGCAAAGAAAGTACACGTATCTCTGAAAGTTTTGATTTTATTGATATTTACAAGATGTTGGTTTGGATTGTTTTCTAAAATTGCTGAAGCATATTGATACCACAGCTTGCGTTTATGCTCATAAGATGATATTTTATTCCAAGCATTTTTTGTTGAAGTTTATATGAAGTTTTAGATGTATTAGTTTAAAAAGCAATGAATCAAAACCGAAGATGTCACGCTCAGAAACCTGATAGTTTTGTGAAGCTTTATGATATATGTGGAAGAGAAGGCCATAAAATAAAAACATGAACAGAAATTAATATAGGAAAAAGCTGTATGCCTTCTGTTATTAATGTTGTAAGCCTTCAGAGAGAGATGAGTGACTAAATTTGTACCTGAGTGCCTTTTGTATGTGTCTTCATACTGTTAATGTATTCCTTTTTACTTAAAATTTACAAAAGTATCTTAGAAATTCTTTAATATTGCTAAACCATATGAGCCTGGTGTTCTTTTTATGGGATATATGCGAACAGGAAAGCCACAGCGTTTCATGCCGCAGAATGGTGAACCATCCTAGCTATTCTGTTTGCTTGGAGAATTTTCATCAAAAAGTAAAATAAAGATTTAAAATCACTCCTGGCCCCGAGTTAATAAAACTTTTTCATGTTCAGCTCAGCTGAGACTAAAATTTATCCTGCTCATAAATGTTAAAATGCCAACAATTCTTGGCATTTTAATGTTTATTAGCAGGATAAATTACAGGATTTGTCAATTTACATATAAAATTTCAATTGGGCTACTTCAGTATTTATGAGCAGTTTAAATTCCATGCTCAGCTGAGTTGAGCATACAAAAGTTTTATAACCTGGAGGCCTGCTGTCCCTAAAATTAAAGTAGAGTCTCACCCATTGGCCAACTGATAATGATAATAATATAGACATGTCCATTCATCAGAAATGTGTTCAGATAATTTATAGTGTTAACAAATTCTGTGTTTCTGTCGTACCGTAACAGGTTTGCTGTCACCCGGCCACAACACCACAGATATGCTACACTCCCCCTCCCACAGCACCGCCGGGGGAATGCTGTCCCCGCCCCAGCAGAACTACAACTCCACCGGCCCCGGGGGAAGTGCCCCGGGCACGCTAGACTGGGGAGAACCTGTCAGCAGTTTCTTGTTCCCCAACATCACGACGGGTCTGAACCAGACGGAGTCGATGGAAGACGTGGAGGAATTGCTGCCCGACTTGATTACTGACGATGAACTAGAAGAGATTAATTTGATTGCCGAGAACATGGGTCTGAATGATGGTAGGTGATGATATTATTAGGAAAATCTTGCTTATTTCTTCATAAAAATCTGTGTTGTGGGTACTCAGTAGAATTGCCTCGGTGAGGCGATTCTAATGAGGACTAACAACATAGATTTTTATGGAGATTTAAGAAAAAAATATGTGTATTTCAATAATCTTCAGATAACTTCATTATCAAGTCTTCATGGTACATAGTTTGTTGTGTGGGTTGACATCCAGTCAACAATTTTTCGGTCATGTTGATTCCTAAGTTAGAGCCACTCCTCCATGGGTGTTTACCTTGGGAGTTAAAAGTGTCTGTTTTGATGACACAACTAGGTACCAGTGGGGTTTGAACTCGCAACGTCTTGATCTATCCAGACACCCTGCCATGCCCTCCCTATCATAAATAGGAAAAATAAAGGCTTGGTAATTTCGGTTACTGACACAATGAAATGAGCCGCCAAATAAGAAAACTAACAACATGCATAGGCGAAAACAAAGACGCAGAAACTGCACAGCTGATCAGCGCCTTTGTTTTCGCTACACAGATAGTTAAATTCCTCTTCGTCTTGAAACTGAAATGTCAAGTTTCTCGGTGTTTTCTGAGACTGTACAGGCCGTGGGGAACGGGGTTACAAATGACTTGTGCATTACCATGAATCTCAAAGGCAGTTTTTTTGTGCCAGGCCTACTGATGTAATTAACTCTTGCTGCTTTCTATGTATAGATTTGACCGTGTAAAGCATGTTAATTAAGATAAAGTTCCTTAGCAACAGAGTATGGATTAATGATGTCATTTGCAGCTAAATTGAGAATTTATCTAGGGAAACTGTAAATGTAAAATAAAACAGCTAATCTTGTTATGTGAAGAGTTTCATAAGAAATAGTTTTATATATTTTTTTTTTGGTTCAGTTTTACGTCCCTTTCAAGATTATTTCAGCTCATATGAGATGGGAAAAACCACCTTGCACACCCGCAAGCAGAACTTGGCTTGTCTCACATGTGGCCAGTGTGAGGCTCGAACCTAAACCAGACACAGCGGTGAAAGTTCCATATTGTAACGTGAGAAAACCTGTCTTAAAGGTTTCCGACAAGGTCTGTCAAAAACAGGCCTGTACACATACAGAAAAAGAACTAGAAATTTGAAATTTTAGATTTAAGTAGAAAAGGGATTGTTGTTTCCATGAAATGAAAGCAAAGAGGCTGAACAGCTGTTCAGTCACTTCAAAGCTGATCTTCATTTTTGTTAAAACCAGTCCTCTCAAAGAAGCGGCTATGTAAACTTTTTACAATAGTGCATGAGCCCTGTATTTGTTTGCAGCAATTACCCCAGCCCCAACGAGACGCCAGGATGATACGAGCAGCGACTCTGCAGTGTCAATGGGAAGCCAGAGTGCCGGCTCACCTGAACAGGTATCAATTGATTCTTGAAATTTTTTAACCTGTTTGGCCTAAATGATTGATGTACATGTATCAGGGGTGTGAATGTTCAGCGGATCGGCTGATTTAAGTGATTTTAATGATTTTGTTTAAAAAAAAAGCTCTGATCTTGATGCAAGCAGTTAAAATTTGGTATTTTTTTCCTTAGGGTAGGGTGGGATACAGGGCATTTTCAGTGTTTTTCATAATTTGCTGTTCTCACCCCTGATGTATATGCTAGCTATGTTTTATGATGTAAAGTAACTGAGAGAAATAAAATTTATGAAGATAGATAAAGCTTGATTTGAAATGAAATTGTGACAATTTCTTTTTTTCAAATAAACTATAATTACATATACTGCCACAGTGATTTGTTACCGATAAAAAATTGGCTTTTTGAAAAGGCACCAAGTTTGTCTGTCACTTTTCTGTGTAATCAAAACATGCTATAGCAATTTACAGTTCATGATGTTATTATGATTAAATCGTATAAGCCTGGTCCCAGTTGTTCAAAACTTTGTTAGATTAACATCTTCGATGAGACCTCAACTCATTGAGTTGATTCCGACTACTTGAGCAAATACACTGTTATTTTTTGTTGATAAAATGTGAGAAAGGATTCTCACATTTTATCAACAAAAAATAACGGTGTGTTTGTAATATGCATGTTTGAAATTTTAACGAATCGTTAATTAACAATGTTGTTTATTTTGAACAACTGGGCCCTGGGGTCTTGTTTATGGGACATAAGCTAACAGTATAGCCCCAGATGTGATGCCATCTGGGGCTATCTGTTTCTGTAGAGAAAATTCATTGTAAAATGAGATAAAATTCAAAATCACTCCTGATGTCCCTCAAATGAAAATGAAAGTGGATTTGGTCAAAGGATAACAATGGGAAAGTCCATTTTTATCATAAATGGGTTAACAAATAAATAAAACTTGTGGCCAGATCGATCTACAAATTATATTTAATGATAACAAAAATTGATTTTCAGAATGACTTCAGTGATGGAACAGTGTCGCCATTCGACGGAATGGAAGGTGCAACGGGCGGACATGACAGTTACAGTTCCAAAACCTCTAAATACGACCCTGACGACTTCAAATACGGCAATTCATGTAGCAAATACGGCAAATCGTGTAGCTATAATAGCTGTGGCGATAGCAACAGTTCTAATTTTAGCTCCTCATCCAATGACACAAATGGCGGTGATCCGAGTGGATACGGGTGCGGCCATTTTAGTCCCGGAAGTGACAGACATATTAATCACAATCACACATATCCCATGAAACCAGGCTCCGATCCAAATGACAGAAAGCATGCGTTAAGTAGTAATAAAGCCCCGCCCAAAAGCAAAGGTCCCCATTGCAGAGATTACAAGAGAATCGAAGAACTCAATATCCCGTTTACAGTAGATCAGATCGTGAACGTACCTGTCGAGGAGTTTAATGATATGCTCACACGGCACAAGTTAACGGAACCGCAGTTACAGTTAATACGAGACATAAGGCGGAGGGGTAAAAATAAAGTGGCGGCCCAAAATTGCCGGAAAAGGAAAATGGATGTGATCTGTACACTAGAGGACGAGATGGGATCGTTGGAGCGAATGCGCGACAAACTTCGCTCCGAACGCTACATGATGGACAAGCAAACACGAGAAATGAAGGAACAGTTAAGCAATCTGTATTCGGAGATATTTCATTCATTACGAGACGAGCATGGGCGGCCGTACGACCCTATGAGATTTTCACTGCAGCAGTCGAGTGACGGAGATGTGTTTCTAGTGCCTAGGAATTACACGGGAAGTGACAGTGACATAAATAAACAGAGAAAACAGGAGCGAAAGTAAGACAGACTATTCAAAACCCTTCAAACATTCATTCCTTTCATTTATTTATGAAGTGCTAAATAAGTTATATAACTTACAAACTAATGCATTTATTCCCGAAGCTGATAGACTATGAAATAGCTTGGCCGCTATTTGACATCTGAGTTACCATGATATCATCATGAATTTGTTGGCTCAAAACCAGACCCCTGTATTTTGGACTCAAAACCAGAGCCATCATACTTGGGACTCAAAACTAGAGCCTCTATGAGTACTTGGGACTCGAAACTAAACTAGAGCCCTCATGTAAAATTGGGACTCAAAACTAGAGCCTCTGTGTGTACTTAAGACTTAAAACCAGGCCTCCAACGTTGTAAAACTTTTTTCATGCTCAACTCAGCTGAGACTAAAATTTTAAATGCTCTTAGATACTGTAGTAGCCCAAATAAATTGAAATTTTAGGTTTAGATTACCTAAGCCTGTAATTTATCCTGCTCATATATGTTAAAATGCAAACAACTGTTGGCATTTTAACATTTATGAGCAGGATAAATTTTACACTCTGCTGAGTTGAGCATGAAAAAAGTTATATAACCTCAGGGCCAGAGCCTGTTGTGTACCTGCATTCTTCATGACTTGGAACCATTCCATTACGTTTTACAGTCCTGACAAAATCTTAGCATACATATATGTGAGTGTAAGAGGCAAATGCCGAACAATAGTGCTGGATGTTATTAAAAGTGCTTTTGCTGAGCTTTTTGTGCTGGAACCAAAATGTGCTATATGATGACTTGACTCGTTGAGATACTTCTGGTGATACTTATAACACTTTTTTCATGCTCAGCTCGTCTGAGGCTAAAATTTATTCTGCTCATTAATGTTAAAATGCCAACAATTGTTGGCATTTTAACATATATAAGCAGGATAAATTGTAGGCTTTGATGGTCCAAGCCTGAAATTTCAATTTATTTGGGCTATTTCATCATGTATGAGCAGTTCAAACTTTAAATTCAGCTGAGTTGAGCATGAAAAATGTTTTATAACCTTAATGCCTGGTGTTGCTACTCATTAGAATAACCTTGTGGAAGGTGATTCAAATGAGTTGCCAAAGCTTGCTATCCATTACCAATTAATTTTTTGTCAAATAACTATAACTCTTATGATTTTCTTAAATACTGAATTAAACTTGTGTAAATGTCTAAAGATAAGGGAAATTCTGAAATTCCGCTGGTCACATGGTTAAATGTGAAATGAGACAAAATCATGATTTAGATTTGAGCTGCCTCATGAGAAAACCAACAATCTGCATATGCAAAAACTTTACGGTAACCATGGTAACCGTGAAGCTAATCAGCGCCTTTGTTTTTGCTACATGGATAATATAATTCCTCTACTTTTTAAGTCCAAAATTTCAAGCTTCTAGCCATCTTCTGTGAATGTACAGACCAGTCTGTGTTGTACCTGTACAGAAACTACATTGCTGGTTTTCTCAAGAGACGGCTCATTTGTCATACTTTTTCTCATACTGTTGAATTCTATTGTTGTTACTCATTGTTATACTGTTTAGACCTTTGTTAAAGAAAACCTGTGTCGATTGTTCTTGACTGGGGTAAAGCCCAATCAGTCTTCTTTCCTACTTAGTTTCAGAGGTGTGCAGTAACTGCGCAACTGATCAGCTCCTTTGATTTCACTACATGGATAGTACAATTCCTTTACTTTCTAAAAACAAAATTTCCAGTCTCTAGCCATCTTCTGTGAATGTGCAGGCCAGTTTGTGTTGGACCTGTTTGGACACCTTATTGTTGGTTTTCTCAGACGCAGCTCGTGTGTGTATATCCTTACAATGAGAGGAAGAAGTTGATTCTATGACACTGACAATGTTTAACCCATATTTGACGAATGGATTTTCCCATTATTATCATTTGGGCGAGTCCACTTTCATTTTTAGGGGTGTCAGGAGTGATTTTAATTTTTTAAATAAATTTCGATGAAAATCCTCTTAGCAAACAGAATAGCCCCAGATGGGACGCCGCGTTCTGCGGCGTCACATCTGGGGCTATTCTGTTTGCCTATGTCCCATAAAAGGGACGCCAGGCTTAAATGAGTTAAATTTCCCAAAATGTAACATATCTGTTGAATATTTGTTAATATAGAAATGAGAACATGGATTTGTAAGGAGTGCATATGAATTGGTCAGATGTTTTACCGTAAAAGTAAATGAAACATTGCCCAAGTTCTTACGAGTAGACCTTGTAGTACTTACTACTTAGCGAGTTTGGAGTCCTCCCTCTAATATAATATATGCATCAGAAAAACAACAATATGCTTATGCCAAAACAAAGCTGCAGATCAGCTGTGCAGTAACTGCACAGCTGATCAGTGCCTTTGCTTTGGCTACACAGATAGTACAATCCCTCTTCTTCTTAAATCAGAAATTTTAAGCTTCTTGCCTGCTCCCGTGGCTGTACAGCCTGGTTTGTTGGTCTGAAATCCAGATTGTTGGTTTTCTCATGTGTAGGCTAATATAGATGGGATAGTAAAGACTGCTCATCCTAACCAGACTGCTGCCCACCTCTGCTTGTGCAGGTCTATCTGTAAGAAGGTGGAGAATTTTGACATACCATATTCATTCTATTTAGCGCACTTGCTCCAATAAGCTCACACCCCAATAAGCTCACACCCACCAGAGTCACCAGAATATATTGATAGGTTAACAATCTTAAAAGTAAACTATTTGGTAAAAGTATTTATATGTAGAATGCAACACTACGCAAGTTTTGGACTGGTTTCCTTCCATAATTTGCATCTTCTCTATGGTGTTAGTGTGCGCTTACATAAATTAGAAATAAAAATTGTTGACCTTTTTTAGGCAACAGTGAAAACTTCATCGCACAGTGCGCTAAATAGAAAAAAATATGGTATTTGCCAACAGATATGGTACTCGTACAAGATATTACTTGTGATTATCCCTAGTCCCAGTTTTACATGTACATTTGAGCCGCTGCGTGAGAAAACAAACAATTTGAGTTTACGACCAGGTCTAACACAAACCGGCCTGTACAGTCTCAGAAGCGGACTGGAGACTCAAAATTTTGGATTTAAGAAGAAGAGGGATTGTACTATCTGTGTAGCGAAAACAAAGACTCTGATCAGCTGTGCAGGAACTGCACAGCTGATCTGCATCTTTGTTTTCACATAGGCAGATTGTTGGTTTTCTCATCCGTTGGCTCATTTATGAGTTTGTGGTGTAATTTGTTTTGATCACTAACAAAAACATGTATCTTTACGTAAATTTGGTACAGTGTAAAAAATGTATAAAAGTTAACTAAATGTCATAATACACAACTATGGTTAAGAAAGAAAGAATAAGAAAAGTCAAATAACTATTGAAAATGAGTTGATACGACTGTATTTTGAAAATGGACCAAAACTAGATTTGTCTGTTTTGGATCAGGTTTTGGGTAGTTTTTATACACATATCATATTTCGATCACACATGCTTACTATGTCAGACAAGTAAATTAATCCATATGAAGCTCCTGCAATATCATCATATCATATCATGTCAAATGCTCATATCCTAAAAATTTGTTTCTACCATAAAGTTGGGTTTTCATTTTGCTATTAAATTAAAGTTTGATTATTAAAAATGCACAAAACTGTAATAAAGTGGCACACGAAACAACACACATCACCATCAGAAAAACAAACAAATGCAATATTAATGCCTCAACCATTCCATTCACTCGCCAACCTGCTACCTGCCCCCACCCCCTGTCCACTTTTGTTGGTTGAAAAAATAGTTAATTTGAAATGCAACAAAGTTTTAATACTTTGCACAGGATCTTTAATATTTCGTGTTCATCTGTCCAAATATTTAAAGGTTTTTATCCGGCCGGTTTGGCCTTGCAAGTTACCAAAATAGATTGCTGACCGACATGGTTCAGCTTTCGCGTTTTGGAACACAATACTTTGACACAGTCTGGTCACGCATTCACTGCATGACAATGCAGCATTTAAGGTCAGTTGGACATCAAAATAAAATAAAACATTTTTTTTAGCTCACCTGAGCCGAAGGCTCACAGGTGAGCTTATAGTATACCCATGCTCCGGCGTCCGTCGTCCGTCGTCGTCCGTCGTTCACAATTTCAAAGATCTTCTTCTCTGAAACCGCTTGGCCAATCAAAGCCAAACTTCATGTGGAGCATCCTTAGGAAGGGGGAACGAAAGTTTATATAAATGGTCCAGGTCACATGACCAAGATGGCCGCCATGGCTATAAATAGCAAAAACCTTTAAAAATCTTCTTCTCCAGAATCAGTGGGCCGATTTCCACGAAACTTGGTATGTAGCATCAGGGATGTGGGCCCATCATAGTTTATATAAATCATGACCTTGGGATGACCTTGACCTATTTTACAGCAAGGTCAACTTAGGTCGCCAATGCATTTGAATGGGAAAAAATGGTAAAATGCTATTTAATGGGTAAAACTTACTGGGAATAGGCAAATGGACAGAAGATTAATGTTAATGGAAAATTTTAGCCCCTGGGGGGTTGTCTGCCCCTGCCCCGGGCTATATACATGTATATGACCATAATATTCAAACATCTTCTTCTCTGAAATCGCTAGGCCAATCAAAGCCAAACTTCATGTGGAGCATCCTTGGGAAGGGGAAATGAAAGTTTATATAAATGGTCCAGGTCACATGACCAAGATGGCCGCCATGGCTATAAATAGCAAAAACCTTTAAAAATCTTCTTCTCCAGAACCAGTGGGCCGATTTCCACGAAACTTGGTATATAGCATTGGGGATGTGGGCCCATCATAGTTTATATAGATCATGACCCTAGGCTGACCTTGACCTATTTTACGGCAAGGTCAACTTAGGTCGCCAATGCATTTGAATGGGGAAAATGGTAAAATGCTATTTAATGGGTAAAACTTAATGGGAATAGGCAAATGGACAGAAGATTAATGTTAATGGAAACTTTTAGCCCCTGGGAGTTGTCTGCCCCTGCCCCGGGGCTATAGACATGTATATGACCATAATATTCAAACATCTTCTCTTAAACCGCTAGGCCAATCAAAGCCAAACATCATGTGGAGCATCCTTGGGAAGGGGGAATGAAAGTTTATAAAAATGGTCAAGGTCACATGACCAAGATGGCCGCCATGGCTATAAATAGCAAAAACATTTAAAAATCTTCTTCTTCAGAACCAGAAAGCCTATGATTTTGAAACTTGGTGTGAAGCATCTGGGAATGGAGCTCTACAAAGTTTATATAAATCATGACCCTGGGATGACCTTGACGTATTTTACGGCAAGGTCAACTTAGGTCTTCCATGCATTGGAATGGGAAAAAATAGGAAAATGTAATTTAACGGCAGAAAACTTGCTAGAAATGAGCAAATGGACAGAAGATTTATGTTAATGGAAAATATTTTGGGCCCAGGGGTTTGTCTGCCCCTGCCCCAGGGCTATATGCATGTATATGACCATAATATTGAAACATCTTCTCTGAAATAGCTAGGCCAATCAAAGCCAAACTTTTTGTGGAGCATCCTTAGGAAGAGGGAATGAAAGTTTGTATAAATGGTCAAGGTCACATGACCAAGATGGCCGCCATGGCTATAAATAGCAAAAACGTTTAAAAATCTTCTTCTTTAGAACCTGAAGGCCTATGATTTTTGAAACTTGGTATGAAACATCTGGGAATGGAGCTCTACAAAGTTTATATAAATCAAGACCCTGGGATGACCTTGACCTATTTTACGGCAAGGTCAACTTAGGTCGCCCATGCATTTGAATGGGAAAAAATAGGAAAATGTCATGTAATGGCAGAAAACTTGCTAGGAATGAGCAAATGGACAGAAGATTTATGCTTATGAAAATATTTTAGGCCCAGGGGTTGTCTGCCCCTGCCCTGGAGCTATATACATGTAGATGACCATAATATTCAAACAGCTTTTTCTCAGAAACTGCTTAGCCAATTAAAGCCAAACTTTATGTGGAGCATCCTTAGGAAGAGGAAATGAAAGTTTATATAAATGGTCAAGGTCACATGACCAAGATGGTCGCCATGGCTATAAATAGCAAAAACGTTTAAAAGTCTTCTTCTTCAGAACCAGATGGCCTATGATTTTGAAACTTAGCATGAAGCATTAAGGTACGGAGGTCTACAAAATTTATGTAAATTATGACACTGGGATGACCTTGACCTATTTCACGGCAAGGCCCATGCATTTGAATGGAGAAAATTGTTAAAATGTCATTTGAAGGGCAAAACTTGCAGTTAATTGGCAAATGGACTGAATTTTGATGATTTGAAAAAGACATTGACTCCAGGAGTTATTCTGACCCTGCCCTAGGGTTATATACATGCATTGTAACATTCTAGTCTAACAAGTTTATTGGTACTTGTATATATCTCAGGTCTCAGGTGAGCGTTTACAGGACCATTGGTCCTCTGGTTTTTTGATAGAAACATTATCATCATTGGGTCATTTTAGATTCCTCTGCATATGCATCATACCTGCTCTCTTGGCTTTAGACAATGGTTTGGTGAATCAGAGGCTAAATTTAACCAAGTTCTGCAGCTGTATGACCTTAGCAGTTTAGTGGGACATAAATCGCTATCGGCTGATTACCACCACAAAGCACATCCTCGGGTTAAATCTGCCTAGTGGGAGCTGATAAAGTTAATGATGTCATCATAATTATTATGGTCAGATTTTTATTCGTTATCTTGAACAAATATTTTGGAGTTTATCTTCAGATGTCCTCTTTGTTTGTGTGGCAACTGATAAATTTCTATCTTTTTCAAGGTTATCCACACCTTAATTATGATGTTTTGAAATGATTGCCGCTTAATATGTTTGTAGAGCCATTTAACCATAATGTTTCTGCTAGGCTATTTCGGATTACCTGGCAAAATTTATGAACATGTAGCTTAATACGCTGTAAAGTATATGCCATATATGATGTTACGATATGAGCCACTTTGTGAGAAAACCAACAATCTGCATACGCGAAACCAAAGAAGCAGATCAGCTTCACAGTGACCGCGAAGCTGATCAGCGCCTTTGTTTTCGCTACAAGGATAGTACAATTCTTCTACTTTCTAGATCCAAAATTTCCAGTTATTTCTAGTTATCTTCTGTGACTGTACAGACCGGTTTGTGTTGGACCTGTTCGGAAACCACAGTGTTGGATTTTCTTATGAGGCGGCTCATATTTTTCTGCCAATCCTTTGGTTAAATGGTTTTAGACATGTCAGTTTTATGATAAGATAATAAAATCAGTGGGCTTTTTAAAAACATTAAAACAAAAGGGTCAATTTGAGACTTCAATACAAAATTTGCAGCTGAGCCAAATTTATTAGTCATATGTCTTAATTAAATGTCTTTCTTTTTGCATGGGGTTTTTGAGTTTAGATAGAAGAATGATAAGATTTATATTTTATATGAGCCGTGTCATGAGAAAAACAAATAGGTACGACACTAACCAAGCTGTTCAAACACTGAAGAAAGCTAGAATCTTCAAATTTTGGATAGAAGTAGAGGAGGAATTGTACTATCCATGGCAAAAATAAAGATGCTGATCAGCTTCGAAGTTGCTGCGAAGGCCAAAGCTAACCTGCCCCTTTGTTTTCGCAAATGCAGAATGTTGGTTTTTCTCATGTTGCGGCACATATATCTGATTGGCATGAGTTGGTCAAATTGTCTATAAAAATTGTCTGCATTAATTCAACTATGATTTTTAAAGCAAATTAGGGTTATAATGTATTTGTTCTTTATGATCTCGAATTGCAAAATGTGCCCTAAAGTAAGCATTAATAAATTTTTGGGTAACTGCATTATTGTAGATTGTTTATTGCTATTTGGGCTGTGTTAGCTCATTTGAGAGCTGATAATTTAAATAAAACATTTTCTGTTATTTTCAAATTTGCGTTATCTGCATTTTGATCTCAATATGTTGTTTAATATGCAGTTCAGTTGCCTTTGATGATGTGCATTTCAAATGAAATTAAAATTATAATGATTCAAAGTCATCAGGTGTGAGAAAAAAAATCTTGTAGCCTGCTCACTTGGAGGTTTACCTCTGTTTAACTGCAAGTTTATTATATGAGCCGCATCGTGAGAAAACCGGATTTTTGCCTATGCGAAAACAAAGGCGCAGATCAGCTTCGCAGAAACTGCGAAGCTGATCAGCGCCTTTGTTTTCGCTACACGGATAGTACAATTTCTCTACTTCTTAAATCCGAAATTTCAAGCTTCTAGCCTGCTTCTGTGACTGTACAGGTTGATTTGTGTCGGACCTGGTCGGAAACCCCGAAGACCGGTTTTCTTTTGCGCGGCTCGTATATTCTTAGGCCTGAAATTGAGGTGTAGGGTGCTTAGAGTAACCTTGTTCTTCTTGATTGTTTTTCTTGCCTATTAAATTTTCTTTATTCTTGGATCCTTTTGGCGTGTGTTCACACGGGCCATTTCTTGACTGTCCACCCTTAAGGGCTATTTGTGTACTCAAAGATTTTATGAGGAAATGAGCATTATAAGTGCATGTATTATGCTTTCGTTCAGATCCTTTCATCTTAAATTTGTAATAGTATTTGTAACAAAAGTTGGAATAAAGATGTCTTCACCAAGATCCATTTTCCCTGGCCATGTTCAATTACAATGTATGCTTGGTTTGGTAAGAGATGCTCAAAGTGATGGATATATTGATAAATTTAAATTATGCAATTACTCTGGTTAAATTATTGTCATCAATGTCTTAGTTTAACCTTGTTTGGTTTGGAGAAAAACAAGATGTTTAAAGTATAGGTGCTGTGCTGAAAGAAAACCTGTCTTAATATGGACGTTAGACCAAGTAAAGGCTTGCTAAGGTCTGAAAATTTTGTTAACCAGAGTCATATACAAGATATAAAAAACAAAGGCACTAGTATTAAAAAACAATGGCACTAGTATTATCTTTCAAGTCTTTCACCTAATGCATGTACGTTAAGAAAATAACATGTTTTTCCTAAATGTTTATAGAACGAAACAAAATTTTGTTTTGACATACCTGATGAACCCTTGTTTTTTTTTTTTTTTGTTTTTTTTTTTTTTTTTTTTTTTTTTTTTTTTTTTTGTTTGCAAAATGCAGATTATTAGTGAAACACCATATTGAGCCCTGATTCCTGCTTTTTAAACTTTAAAACTAGAAAATCTGTGGCTTTATGGTGCTTTTAATTTATTGGGAATATAACTTAAAACTATAGTGATTAGAGGAAAGTTCAATGAAATCTGATCCCCATTAAATTTTCTTCCCTCAGAAAATGTCTATTAGCAGACTTATTAGTATGAATATTAAAGAAATACTAATTGACAGATAAACCAGGCAGTTGAGAAAGTAAATCAAACTAACCTTCAAAAATTCTCATTATTAAAAGTTTGCTTAAAGTTGGATTTAATGTTGTTTGAAAAAAAGTCATGAATGCTGTCTGTTTAGCAGCTAACAGGGAGCTTAAAAATTTATAGAAAGTAAGACCACATATGCTGCATGTAACATCTGAATATTCAAGGACACATGTTTATAAAGTTTGACATGACATTTTTGTGTAACTTCAGTAAAGTAATAATAAAAATCATTAAATCTTTGATTACAAGTAAAAATTTGTTATTTTCATTAATAAAATGAAGTCTAAAATTACAAAACAACTGTGGATTGAAGTTATTAAAGAGCTTAAGGGCAAATTAGCCTTAGCCTTCAAGCACTATTATCAGCAACCTTTTTTTCATTGCCGAGATTATCTGTACAATTTCTTTTGCTCATTTATCATATGACGTCGCTGTTTTCCAGTGGATAATGTCATGTAATAAAAGTGTTATGACCACAGGTGTATTAACACTTTTGCGTGAATACGTAACATCATTGACGACACGTAACGTCATTGACGACGTCCGTAACAACAATGTTAATTTTGAGTGGCAATATGTCCACTTTAAAGGCGATAAAATCCTATTTTAGAAGTCATATGATCAAACGAATCTTACACTTGTCATTTCAAATGATTTTTATTAAACTCGCCAAAGGCTCGTTTAATAAAAATTCATATGAAAAAGATCCTCTATGTAAGAGTGTTTATTTGGAGTTATAATCTTAGTATGAAAAGGTTTCCACCTGAAAGGCCTAGTTTGCTTGCATCAAGACTTGTATCTTAATGAGCCATATGGTGAGAAAACCGAATTTTTGCCTCTGCGAAAACAAAGGCGCAGATCAGCTTCGCAGTAACTGCGAAGCTGATCAACGCCTTTGTTTTCGCTACACGGATAGTACAATTTCTCGTCTTCTTAAATCCGAAATTTCAAGCTTCTAGCCTGCTTCTGTGACTGGACAGTTCGGTTTGTGTCAGACCTGGTCGGAAGCCCCGAAGACCGGTTTTCTCGCGCCGCGGCTCTTATTATTACCGCTGCCATTGTGCCTAATTGCAGCGTCTCTAATGCAATATGAGTAAGCAGCAGGTGAAATTAAAAGAGATGTAAAATGAGAGAGATTAAAAAAAGCCATTTCATGTGAAAAACGGTTTTTGCATATGCAAAACTGATCAACTAATCAGCTTTATTGCAACTGAACAGCCGATTAATGTCTTTTTATTCAATGCATATATAGAGTACTGCCACTGTACATTTATAGTGTTAAATTTCAAACTTCAACCCATCTTTTCTGGCCTCACAGCCGGGCTTGTGTCAGTCCGGATATGTAACCCTTAAGACCGGTCTCACCACGTCTTGAAATAAATTGACAAAAAATTCTTCATTAACCTGCAATACTACTCGGCAGCTTGTGATTTTCCGCATTTTCAATTAAACGCAGTTGTAGCATGAAAATTGTGTTCAAAAATGGAAACTGCTCAAATGCTATACAAATTGAAAATTTTCTACATGAGAAAAACAAGTTTACTACTTTGAATCTCCCAAGTTAATAGATATCTGGTTTAATAAATGAATATGATGCACCCCCACATTTTAAGGGGCTGGGTTAGAGGGTGGGGATATGGTTGAGGTTGCCTGTCTTAGGTTGCTCCATTAAATTGCATCATTTGCCATTTAAGTACTCACTTCTATGCTACTAACGTATTGATAAAAGTGAAGACATTATGTTTTATAAGCCTTTATACAACATTAACAGTTATTATTCTTGATGTTAAAAAGCAATTAATATCATGTGCCACATGCCACCAGAATTTTCACAGTTTTGCCACATCAGGAGAAAACCAGGTTTTCTTTAATATGCAAAAACAAAGACTCAGAACAGAACTGCAGTAACTGCACAGCTGATCAGCACCTTTATTTCGCTTCACAGATAGTACAATACCTCTTCTTCCTCAAATCAGAATTTTGAAGATTCTGTCTTCTGTGTCTCTGCTTGCCATGGTCGGCAACTTTCATCAAGG
Source organism: Rugalucina vietnamica (assembly GCA_964017185.1). Taxonomy (NCBI): domain Eukaryota; kingdom Metazoa; phylum Mollusca; class Bivalvia; order Lucinida; family Lucinidae; genus Rugalucina; species Rugalucina vietnamica. The sequence goes on along the minus strand of OZ024880.1, from coordinate 21,036,281 downwards.
GGCTCAATTTTAACCATTGATTTAGGGCAAGAAAATTCAATAAATTCTAATACATGTATTATGTTTTTTTTGTTGCAGTAAATTGAAGATGCAACATCCTTCATGAGTTTACAATTATTTACCGTAAAAAACTTTTAGAAGAATTATTCTTGAAAATGAAAAAAAAAAATACTCCTCGTCTTGCATAATAAAAGTTGGGTTTATTAATGGAGTAGGGGCTAAATTACATGTGCATGTTTGAGCTTAATGTACTCAAATGCCAAAGCTGGAAGAGAAACATCATTCACCCTGGAGACAACCAGCCCTGAGAACAACTAGCAACGATGAATTGAGCCACCTCGTGGAAAAACCAACAATGTGGTTTCCGAACAGGTCCGACACAAACCGGCCTGTACAGTCACAGAAAAGAGCTAGAAGCTTGAAATTTTGGAGTTAAGTAGAGGAGGAATTGTACTATCCGAGTAGCGAAAACAAAGGCGCTGATCAGCTTCGCGGTCACCGCGAAGCTGATCTGCGCCTTTGTTTTCGCATGTGCAGATTGTTGGTTTTCTCATTAGACGGCTCATTTGATGTCATTGTTAATCATATTGTTAATGTTTGTTAATTGTATTGTTATTTATGTCATGCAGAACCCTTTTTGTACGAGTTAACAGTGTGACATGTAATATAGAATGATGATGATGATGATGATACACTATGATGGTTGTATTACATATAAAAGTATTTTGTTATTAATTTGCGTTTGTCTCGTGTTTCAACCAACCCAGTTTTGTTTGCAGTGCCCTTGAAAGCAGTGGGTAAGGTCCCGTCCATGGTATGTCTTCATGTGCCTCAATGCTAAGGCCTACAAGCTGCAGTATAGTACTGAAGTGCAGTATGCTGAACTGTATCCTTGCCACATTATGTATTGGGGCTCTATGAGCCACATCATGAGAAAACCGGACTTTTGCATATGCAAAAACAAAGGCGCAGATCAGCTGTGCAGTAACTGCACAGCTGATCAGTGCCTTTGTTTTTGCTACGTGGATAGTACAATTCCTCTTCTACCTAAATTCAAAAGTTCAAGCTCCTAGCCTTCTTCTATGACTGCACATGTCGGTTTATGTCAAACATGGTCGGAAATCCCAAAGACCAGTTTTCTTGCATTGCGGCTCATATAAAGCTGCACACTGCTTGATCACACTTGTTAACTGCTTAGGCTACAGCCTGCATTGAATTTTTAAGTGGTAATTGTCAGACAACCCCTGTATAAAAACCATACAATTAGAATAAAGCAATGACCAGGGACTGATACAGTCTTTTATTATATACCTACCAAAAATAACCATTGATACTACTGAGTTTTCTTCTGACACAAAAATATGGAATCATGTATCATGGTACTAACCTGATACGATTCCGTATCACCATCCTACATTTTTTACCCAACAATATAAAGCTAGATGACAGAGTTATTTTTGTTTTATTTTGTAAAACAACAACTGTTTCAGAAGTGTCAGTGGTTCACTTGTCATCAAAGAAACAAAATTAACAAAATTCAATGACTTTTCTAGCTCTGATATAAAAATTGGCAGAATGTTACGTCATCAAAATTTTGACTCAACGTCGTATGGTACACTGTCACAACGTCGGGATTTTGCGATTTTATAGAATTCTTACGGCGTCATTGTTGATTGTAGGTATATAATAACTGCGTTATCACTTTGGTAACTTGATCTGATGGGTCGGATCACGTCTCGTACCTGCGCCAAGAAATCACACTGGATCACACTTGTCTTCAACTCGCGTGATCCGGTCTTTCCCACCGCAGTAACTCGACGTGATGCGATGAACAGAAAATAACTATAACAACAAAAAGCTATAGAAATTAAGGACATATTGGTAAACAGAGGGAGCAGCTGTTTCTTAAGAGGTGGCCCCTCACCTGTCCAGATTGTCCAACAAGCCAACAAAATCAGAACATGAATTAAACTGAATTTAACAGCTTCTTTTGATGTTTCAGAGTTAAATGATTTTTGTAAAGTTTTAGTTGGCAATTTTCAAGAATTATACATATCTCCGCCAATGTTACTATAGAAATGACAGGGAACAGCACAGTGACAGGGAACAACATGGACAGTTGTTACCTTTGACCAAGTAAACATTACATTGTATGTTTTTGAAGTAGTGCTAAATGACAAATGAGCTGCCGCACTAGAAAATCAAGAATCTGCATATGCGAAAACAAAGACACAGATCAGCTGTGCAGTATCAGTGCCTTTGTTTTCGCTATTCGGATAGTACAATTCCTCTTTTACTTAGCCTCTAGCCTGCTTCTTTGACTGTACAGGATGGTTTGTGTGGGACCTGGTCAGAACTGCTGAAGACCGGTTTTCTTGTGTCACGGCTCAAATGCTCAAGGCTGCACATAGGAAGGATCAATTTCAAAAATAAAGACAAAAGGGCATGCGAATGAGTCGCATCTTGAGAAAACCATAATTCCGCATTTGCGAAAACAAAGGCGGGGATCAGCTTCTCAGTTACTGCGAAGCTGATCACACCTTTGTTTTCGATACACAGATAGCACAATTCCTCTTCCTTCTAAAGCCATCTTCTGTGCTTGCACAGCTAGATTTTGTGTCAGACCTGTGTGGAAACCACATTGTTGGTTTTCTCATGCCAAGGCTCAGTTGTGAATGTGACAAATTGTATACAAACTATTTCTAGTTGTAACCCAATTCTTGATATAAATTTTCATAAAAATCATATTTTGGGTAGGTAGGGTTTCAATTTTAATAACTTAAGTAGTCACGTTTTATGAAATATCATATTGTTTTATACCTAAAAGACGTTTATGATACTCTTACTACCATCTGCTTAACAAGAATAATTAAGATTTGAGCCCCTGCAAGAGAGAGCCAAGAATCTGGATTTCCAACAACGTCTGACACCAGGGCTTTACAGTCACAGAATAAAGTGCTTTGGATAGAAGTAGAAGAGGAATTGTACTATTTGTTTGGCCAAAACAAAGGCGCTGATCAGCTGAGCAGTTATTGCACAGCTGATCTGCGTCTTTGTTTTCGCATATGCAAAATGTTGGTTTTGTGATGCGGCGGCTCAGTTCATGAGTGGGTGGGGTGGGGATAATTTTCAAAGAATATTTAATTGTACAAACATATAGATACTAGTAGTTTTGATTTGCAGTTTGTACTTTCAATAAATTGCATTTCAGAACATCAAATGTTTGCTTTTTAAGCACCAGTCATTTGTAACCACTGAAGCCCCCTCCTCCCAACACACACACACACACACACACACACACACACACACACACACACACACACACACACACACACACACTTACGGGGGTGGGGAATAGCTGGGTTAAAGTGCACAGGGCAATTACTTTTCGAGTGTCCTCTCAGTGCAGAGGAAATGACAGGGTTTTGACAATTGGATAGTTACCCCAGGGAGATTTTCTATTGCGAAGGGTGGGGTAAAGAGCAAAGTTTTGACCTCCAGTTTGCACCCTGGGGGTGGGGCTTGTAGCAGGGCACTGAAAGCCACTGTCCTTCCCTGTCGGTGGGGGAGCAGTGGTTACAAAAGACTGGTGCATTATGCTTTTTTAAACAGTGGGCAAACCAGAGGGAAGTCAGTCACTATTTGCCATACAAATGCTTAGGTTAGGGTTCATGAGTAAAATGTTTTGACCAAATTGTGATCTATTCATATCTTTAACATAGCCTTCTTCAAATTAGGTAATTTTATCATTAATAACTGTACCTAAATATATTTGGAATGTAATATACCAGTAACCCTATATTTTAGTTGGGCTTTAAGTTCATTGTAAGGCAGGGAAGATAATATCATTATAGTTTTAGATTACCATCAGTAAGATATTCAATTTCTAAAGTTTAAACTAATTGCATGTAGGCTTACAATTTATTAAATCCGTTACTGGCAGCCATTTCAATTTAAATTATATACATCTCAATTAAAGTCGTACTACTGCCAACCCAGTCTTTTTGGGCCTTGCCAAAATTTACACAATCACAATAAAAAGTCTTTTATGTATCATGTGTCAGCCCATAGCCTTGACTAACCCCTATGTTAAGGTTGAACATCAGGAAACAGCCAGACTCTATATGAATTGTTTTTTTATTTAAAGCAGAAAAGGGAAGAAAAAGGAACAAACGGCAGCGGGCAATAACAAAATTTCGATTTTCTTAATGTATGGTATGTAGGCATTCAACCATATTTATTCAAATCTTTTTAAATCCCATAGTTGCGGGTTCAAGTATGGTCGTACCTGCGTATATTCATTAGCCTACGTATCACAAGTGTATGTCCTCATTGACCTTAATAATTTGAGAGAGAGAGAGAGAGAGAGAGAGAGAGAGAGAGAGAGAGTTAAATAATTGTAATTTGAAGAACAATCTCAATCCATATTAAAATCTGAAACTAGCATAATTTTGTAAAATGGATTTTTTTTTTCGAAGGCAATTGTCTTGTTATCAAAGAAACTAAATTATGTGTTTCGGTGTGTCTGTATATTACCATGATTACGTAAAAAGCTTGTCAGTGGTTTGGAGACAGTATTTAACGTGATAACGATCTTTGCTGGTGAATCAATTTTCCAAAGGACCATCAATCATTATCAAATTCAAAGTGAGCCACATCATGTGGCAGCAAATATGCTGTGCACGACATAGATTTAGTCCAGTCTAATCAAAGTCTTCGTTTGCACTTATCATTACGGGATAGCTAAGAGGGATAGTTGAGAGTCGAAACAGTCTCAGTGTCCACATTATTTTCTGATCAGATATTGGGCACTTTGCGTATGCACAATGAACGCTTCGGTGTCACAATTGTTCTGTTGGTTGTACCATCACCCGTCTCAAATGTAGATGCATCTTGCCGCAGATTTTACTTAAGTTAAAAACTGAGCCATCGCATGAGAAAACCAACAATCTGCATAGGCGAAAACAAAGGCGCAGATCAGCTTCGCAGTATTTGCGAAGCTGATCTGCGCCTTTGTTTTCGCTACACCGATAGTACAATTCCTCTGCTTTCTAAATCCAAAATTTCCAGCCTCTAACCGTCTTCTATGACTGTACAGCCCGGTTTGTGTCGTACCTGGTCAGAACCCAAATTGTTGGTTTTCACACACACAGGCTCAAACTGTTGGTTTCAGCAGAGTGGGTCTTTTGTGGCACACCTGGGGAAGAAGAAATTATGCAATATTCAAACAAGGACGTCCTTGTAGGCCCAATGATGCAAACACCTTTTCTTAAGAAATAGAATAGAACGGAGTTTAAAACTCAAAATATATGGATTCACATTCACATCTTTTTGTAAAAAAAAAAAAAAAAAAAAAAAAAAAAAAAAAAAAAAAAAAAAAAAAAAAAAGAAAACTGCTGCATTTTCAAGCACTCTTAGTTTTGCTTAAAGATTGTTTTGTTTTTACCTTTTTTTAAAGACTTAATTCTCAAGTATTATAAGAAGTTAACGGCCGTGCGCCTGACCGTACGGTACCATTTTCGCCGCCCTGCTGCGCTCGTTATTTCACTACATATAGATTTATCAAGAAGTCTTGACTGTTTTCTTGGTCAATTTTAATGACGCCATTTGCGTTTTTGGTCCTGGCCCCGAGGTTATAAAACTTTTTTCAAGCTCAGCTCAGCTGAGCATGAAATTTCAACTGCTCGCAGATGTTAAAATAGTAAAAAATAGTGGAAAATTCAGTATCAAAACTCAAGATCTAGTAATTTATCCCGCTCATAAATGTTAAAATGCCAACAATTGTTGGCATTTTAACATTTATGAGCAGGATAAATTTTAGTCTCAGCTGAGCTGAGCATGAAAAAAGTTTTATAACCTCGAGGCCAGATACCAGTTCATTTTTTTTCTTTCATTTGCATTTATTTTAATTGTTAAATGGTAATCAATCAAAACATGATGCTATAACACTGTTATAAACTGGTATATATCTATTTACTTTGAGGCTTATCACAAAAAAAAAAAAAATATCCTTGTCTCCGAAGTTCGAAACCTAGTAAGACTTTTACCAGACAGTACTATTTATGCTACATGATATGAATATGATCTGGAAGTCAGCTTCTTATGGTAAAGAGGGGTTTCTCCGGACACGGACCATTTGATAATGAATATCTCTCTCTCTCTCTCTCTCTCTCTCTCTCTCTCTCTCTCTCTCTCTCTCTCTCTCTATTTTACCTTTCCGGGGTTGACCAGTACTAGGAGGTTGTATGTTGTCCGGGGAGCACCCAAAGGCTCGACCGAGTAGGAGGTTGTTTTTTGTTGAACATTGTTTTTGGAGAAGCACGGGATCGAACTTGCGACTCCTGCTTTACAAGGTGAGTGACTTATCCACTGCCCCAAGAAGGCTTCATATTTCGTGACTGTGTTTAAGGTTTTCGTCACCACAGAACAACGACTATGAAAAAGTTGCGTTAAATGTTCATGTTCACAAAACCACAAAAGCAAGCCGTTTACTTTTTACATGAAGTATTTTTAAAATATGATACGTTGGTTTTCAGTTGACGTTGATTATGGACGTCAACCTTTAAAGGACACGCCAACTGTATTTGCCTTGGATGTCTCATCTTTTTGTGGGAGGCGGATATTGAGCTTAACTTTTCTTAAAACGATATTATTATAAACATGTCCAACTGTCACGATGATATCAGGAGTTCATTCTGACGATTGATTCTGGTTTATGTGGTAAAGCCGTCCAGTACTTTCTTTACTGACTGTTCCATGGCGATTCAGCTGTACATGTATTATCTCTGTTTATGATTTTATAATAAAATTGATAAATTGTTCCTGAACTTTCCAATCTTTCCCCGCCCTGTCATCTAGAAGACATCACCTCCACTCAGAACGGTTCTGAGGGTAGCATTAACCATTCAAAACTTGTTTTTCCCCCGTCCCCATCCCTTCCTGCCTATCATAAATAGGAAACGTAACCGAAAAAAGTGGAATAATACTCATGCATTATATAGGGAATAGGAGATTTTCTTTTTAAAATCACACACAAGCTTAGACTTAACGTTTTAAACACGCAAGGAAAACTTTAAATTACATGTAGTTTGAAAGAAGGAATTTCAGTCAAATTTGAAATGAGTTATTCAAAACCATACAAAGGACCTCTGTTTTTTTCTGTGGTTGTGGTTGTTACGCCCGGTCTGTTTACAAACATTGAAAATAACTTGTAAATGATCAGGGTTCATGGCGAACATCTTTCATTTTCGTCAGGGGTTGCCAAGGCCACTATTCAAAACGTTCATTGTATCTAGCGAATTAGGATAATGGTAAGAAGAATATAGACTCCATGTAAAGAAGGCAATGCAAAGTGGACTATTCAAAGCTGCCATCGACGTATTGACAACCTAATAACAAACTGCTTTCCAAATAGGTCCCTGTTTGTTATATAACTGTCATCTGTCGTGTCCCTAGTTGTGTTATGTTTTGGTGTCGAGTTTGCTATTTTTTATCTTCATATAATATAATATTTAGCTAAGTTAGGTAACTGAGTGGCCACCTTTAAGGAAAAAGGTTCTCACTCGGTCTGCGATATGTTCTCTTCGTATCAGTACATGTTTGTATTTTCGGTTGTTACCCGCATAGGTTTTAAGGTGGGACTTCGGTTTTATAATTGCGCAAGTTCCTGGACATCGCTTTCCTATCAGTCGATGACACGATATTTGAGTCGCCTCATGAGAAAACCAACAATGTGGTTTTGAACAGGTCTGACACAAACCAGATTGAATAGCCACGGAAGACAGCTAGAAGCTTCAAATTTCCGATTTAGGAAGAGGAGGGATTGCACTTTCGGAGTAGCAAAAACAAAGGCGCTGATCAGCTTCGCGGTTACCGCGAAGCTGATCTGTGTCTTTGTTTTCGCCTATGCAAATTGTTGGTTTTCTCATGGGGCGGCTCATTTGCTGTGGGCTCCGTCCATTAGGGTCCCAAGGGAAATAGGTGGACTGCTGCTTAATTATACCACTGACTGACTATCTGATTACTGATTAACCGCTCAAAGAAGTTCTGAGCCAGCCTAGAAAAAAGTGGTTCAAGTCAAAGACAAACCATCCGTACATAAGCCTTCTTGGATTTCTTGGGTTGTAATATATATTTTCAAGCACATTTTGGGTGTCATGACATCCAAATGTTGGGTAAAAGTCCGATAAAATGGAGACAACGTCCCGAAATGGCCAAAGCTGTTGCCTGGGACGTAAAGCATCAATTCAAACAAACAAAAATTCGAAGCATTTGTTGTGATGTTCTATTGTCCTACTCAAGCAGCGTAAAATTGATTTGATTTCAAGATTTAACATGTACGATTAGAGACATGGTGGCGACCACAGTCACCACATGAGTGACATAGTTTACCCCTCTTATTGTAACGATTTCATACATGAATAATATCATAAAATGAGTTATACAGAAAATAAGAGATGGTTGGTTATTGGGGTTTAACGTCCCACCAACAGCTAAGGTCATATGGAGACGGGACCTCGGTTTATAGTCCCATCCGACGGACTGGGGAACTGCGACCCCTAAACTATATATAGAATGTCATAAATACCATAAAACTGTATATATTTGCACTGTTTGAAGGAGAGTGCAGTAAACTGAACATGAAACTGTTTCAGGTTCCAAGCGCACTCATTTCCTTTTTCTTCTCTCTATATCTCTCTCTCTCTCTCTCTTTTTTTTTTTTTTTTTTTTTTTTTTTTTTTTTTTTTTTTTTTTTTTTGTTACACGTGCAAATGAATCGACATTGACAGTTTCGTGACCCCTTTCCTATTACAATATTTGTTGCACAGCACTGAGGGTCTTTACAGAAACGAACCTAGTTGCAAGACATTGCATTGGATTGGATTAGTGTTGTATGCTATTGCCGAGCCTGAGGAAAGGGATTTTTTTACAATAAAAAGATATATAAGGGAGTCGCGTTTTCACTTTTGTTCAGTATAGAAAGGTACTGATCAGAATATGCAAGCAAATCTCCCTCCATCTGCAGATACAGATCCCGCCTTTACATGACTGAAAAATTGTTGACAGGTACGTTCAACCTCATGACAAATAAAACCATTGACAGATAAAAAAAACAAACAAACAGGTTTCAGCGTTACTAAACACTGCTGGGAATCACGTGATACGCAATGTTTATGATATGTGCAAATTGTAAACAAGAAGCCGCCATTTTCCACCAGGTCTAGGTAAGTCTATCGAGTTTTGTTTCAAATTCTGAGGGATAATGATGGATGAATATGCCCAGTCCATGCAGATACATCAGATTTATTTAACCATGTGCGAGCTAATCTTTCAAAGTGTTTTGTTTGTGTAAACACTTCATTACCATCATTGAAAATTGTTTGTTGCCATGTACACCAAATATTTATTTTGGGCCTTATTCATTCTTCCAGCAACAATGCGTCCTTTCTTAGAGGTAAAATAACATTTTTTTCAAAGGACAATTACCTCCATTTTACAGAAATATGCTAAGTGCCACATGAAAAAAGATAATCAACATCATTGACATTGCATCCCTATACACATGCAATGTGGATTGATACCCTCCACACTAAAACAATAGTCATCATGTTTCTATTCTTTCGTCGATATATTGATTGCTAATGCACCAGTCCTTTGTAACCATTGCCCCCCCCCCTCACACATACCTACGGTGAAGGGTGGGGGATAGCCGGGCTTAAGTGCAGAGCAATTACTTGTCGAGTGTATCCGCAGTGCAGGGGGTATGACGAGGTGTTTTATGCATTACTCCAGGGCAATTTTCTATTTCTAAGGTGAGGCCAAAGATCAAAGTTTTGACCCCCCAGTTTGCCCCCTGTGTGTGCGGCTTATAGCAGGGCACTGAAAGCAGAATTGCCACAATCACCGCCCTTCTTCGTAGGTGGATGAGCAGTGGTTACAAATGATTTGTGCACAATTGCAGCTGAAATATGATCAAAAAAAGAAAAAATAGCCATTCTCGGTTTTGTTCAATATTGAGAACGAATCTTTGAAAGCTTTCCTGGCTTTATTATATATCAGCAGTCACACATTAGCGTATAACTCAAACGCGCTTCTGGCGTATGAATACTCTAAACATGCTTAAGATTTTGGACGTATAAAAATAATTTGTCCCTTTAACTCGCTTTAGCAGTCACACATTAGCGCCTGACTGAGACGTGTGCCGGACGTACAAAAATCTCAAAGTGTTGAAGTACGTTTGTGGTACTTCCCAGACGCGCCAAGCATGTGCTACAGGCGCACAGCAAACGTTCAACGCGCGTCTCACAAACGCTTAGGGCACGCTACGGAAGCAATATCTCATAAAATCTGAAAACGCATGTGGCGTATACTAGCGTGCATAACACGTGCGCCAAATGCGTTCATAGCGTATTCAACGCGTCTGTCATGGAACTTATTCGAAACGTAAAAGACATTCGCACAAGACACGCCCAGCTTCTGGAAAAAATTTAAGCATGATTAAACACATACGTGCCTAGAGCGCGCACCGACCTTTAGCGACGTATATCAACGTACACCCAGCGTACACCAAAAACGCACATGTAGCGTGTTTCTAATGTGTCTCCGACGTGCTCCTGACGTAGGTTGAATCATTCAAAGTTTACATTTTTGTCAACACGCCCGGCGCGCGTTGGTTTATTCTGCTATTTTAAACAGCAGTCACACACTAGCGTATAATCCAAACGCGCGCCGGGCGTGTCATTCAAAAAACGCCAGGAGCACGTTGGAGACACGTTAGAAACGCGTTAAACGCGCGTTTTTTTAAGCTTGGTGTACGCTTGTTGCATACGTCGCTGTAATTCGCTGCGCGCTCTTGGCGCGTTTGCCCCCCGCCCCCCCCCCCCCCACACACACACAAATCAAACATGCTTAAAAACTTTCTAGAAGTTCGGTGTGTCCCGGGTGTGTGTCTTATACGTTTCGAATAAGTTCCATGCGCGTAACATGCAAATTAAGCATGACCTGAAACAGACAAGCTACTTTCAAACTAGATGCACTGCGACAGATAAAATGCAGGTTTGTCGGACACGCACATTTAACATATCGCAAATTTTACACCCATGTACACCACATTAATTATGAGAAATGTGACATTTATTTTGCATATGCCAGTTTCGATAAGTTTTTGGGTATCATGTATGCTCCAATTTAATACGTTTTTATCATTGTCGTGTGAAGAATTTGTACGTATTCATCACATCTGTGAAGAACTTTTTTTTTAATATATAGAAACGGTACCAAGATTCACGTGTGAATTTTGACATGTAAAGAATTGGTGCGTATTCTGCAAATTTTCTGTCAAGAACTGTTGAATTAAACTGTGCGTATGTTCATTTTCTGGGGCACATGGCGCTCTTGACGGTAGAAAAGTCTATGCTTTTACATGTCAAAAGTGAGTACAAAAAGGTAAGGAGAAGTTTTTGATATGTGTAAAAAGGTAACTGATACTTTTTGCATACTTTTTGCATTAATTTAGAAGCGTGTGAACTTGTCTTTGAGAGACTCTAAAAACTGGTTTAAGGCCCCCAGTATTTTTTCGTATTACTGATTGTTCCAAGGCGATACGTCTGTTGTGGTTCTATTTGTTTTATGTTTTGGAGTCGAAATTTCGTGCTGTTCGAACCTTACGTACGTTTTCATAGTTTTGGTAAAGTTCGGGTTACTGTTTGGCACTTATTGGGAAATAGCTGCTCATTCGGCTTAAAGGGAAACATAATTATTAAATTCCCGCATATAATTTTCATGAAACTTCACATGCTTCAAGATAATTGTATCCTTGGACTAAAATCGAAATAAAAGTGGGATGTCACCGGCCTCGTTTCCATGGTATCAGAACTTTTTGAATGTTTCTCGTGCATTTCATAAAAACGCGTTCGTAGCGGACATGTGTTTTAATATATGTGTTATTTTTGCATAAACAACTTAAACATACGATCAGTGATATTTTCTTAAATTTTGATACTATTTGCTTTTAAACTGAGGAGATTACAAGCAAAATTAACTTTCCCGCCATGTTTTCAAACCTGGAAAAAATATGTATTTTTGCGATATCTCCTTAACTACGCATATGATTTTATTTAAATTAAACCAATAGATATAAAACGATGTAACCATTCAAAAGTTGAAATAAAAAGTGGGGGTCATTGAATTGCGTTGGAAGATTTAGAGAAAACCCGTTCTTTTTCGTTTTAATGTCAAACGTATATTAATGCGACGTCATCAACAGCGAAATAACCGTTTTTCACATGTAATTAACCTTATACAAGAATGAGGGTATATCAATTGTCGCATAACTAATTTAAAATAAAAAATGAACAATATGTTTACCCGCTTTAGGACTTAATTATGCAGAAACAAACAAAATAAGATTCTACAGCTTGAAACGTCATTTGAAAATCAAAATAAAACGACGCTAAAAGCTACGCGTAACATAGTAAATCAATATTACAAAAAAGTGTAACAAAAATTAACAGAAAATTATTAATAAGGTTTCATTATTATCAATTATGCATATTTAAGTAGAACTTTATGACGGCATTAAGCCTAATGAATATCCAAGCTTTTCACAGAAATTAATGTATATTCAAACCAACACAACTTTCTAAATATATCCATCTGATTTTAATAAAACTTGTATTAAATTGTTAAGAGAGGCAACCACTTTCATTTAAGATGCATTGTGTTTTAACCTTGCCTTTCCCTTTAAGAGTCCATGTTAGAACAAAAGAGAATAAAAGATGCAAAGAGTGTGTGTCTGGGGTCGTTGAAGTGTACTCAAAAGATTCTAAACATCTAAAGCAAATACCAAAGTAAGGGTGAAAAAAGGTGCAATTTTAAAGTGACTTAACATATGACCCCCACCTGGTTGATGGCTAATTTTTGAAGCACAGTTTTTGCCCCTTGTTCAATAGTGTGATCGAATAGCATATCTATGCAATGGAATCCATAAAATTTTGTTAATTCTTATGAGCTTTATGGAAAATTGGTTAATGGCATCATTACGTTTCTAATTTGGTCGGGTATAGTAAATAAAGAAATGTAGAAAGAAAAAGGTATTCAACATGAAACATTTAAAATACCATTGATGGATATGAGTGGTAAAGAGTCAATCAGTTTGTATGATCTAGTACTTTCTGAACTAGCGAAAAACATGGCTTTGTCCGTTACTGTATTGGACCTAATCAATTTTAGAGAGCCAAAATTAATCTACTTAAATATTAAACTGACAGAAAATAAGAACACAATTTATTTGTGTGGAAGGAATCAATTTGGTTTGCTGTGTACATGGTATCTAGCAAAGTAATCTGCTCGTAAAATTGCAGAATTTGGTTTTATCCGTTATGACACAACTTCCCACGTTTTTGTAATACCACAGCAGTATGTAATGAATTTCAATGTCATGATTAATATTTAATATTTAAGATATTGAAGGAAATAAAGCTTATGTGTGTAGGGTAACAGCGTATTTTAAGTGAATTTTTGAAGTGTTTGAAACACTGGCCAGGTGAAATGCCACAAACTATGGCTCAAATTCTTCCAAATAGGGTTGTCCATGGAATGCACTAGGTGGCGTAAAAATCAACAAGCGTATCTTGAAGTTATTTGGAAAGAAAACAAAACTGATGACGTCATTTGTTTACATTTTGGTGTATATGGAAACACTTGCGGTCACATGATTCCCAGCAGTGTAAAGGTCTATATACTAGTGGTCTACTTTAACGGTCGCCCTTAGACGGAAGTGGCCAGTGGTATGAAGATTAATGTATGATAAGAACATATTTCATTGGACAACCTATTAGAGGTCTTGTGGTCATTTGGTTTTATGGCCATTTTGGATACTTATTTGTGCATAAATTTTTGTGCATTTGCGCGAGGTAGATACATACGAAAATAGTCCAAGGGAGGCAACCTAAAATGAGTGGACAATATTTTGTGCTTCAACTTTTATGCTTCCAACTTTGACAAGCATCAAAACTTTATTTTTGATTAATACAGGACATGCTGGTAATCTAACACCCAAAATTTTGTTATAGATATGTAGCAGAACAATCACCGTGCAAACATTCCATCTTTTTTTTTTGCATTGCCTGCGAGCGCTTCTCGCAGACTTGCAGAAACGATGGAATCCCCCTGAAATTGAAGTTATCACTGTTGCCTACTCTATCCAATTGAAAAATTCATCCCCTCTTATCAGTTTACTGCAAAACTGTTTTTGATAATCGAAATGTTGATACTTTTGTCTAAAACGAACTTTGAGAAAATTCCAGAAATCTGTGATTTTTGGTTAAGAAAAAAAATGTTTTCGCTTAAAATGTCCTTTGCACACTAAGCATTAAACTGAAGACCATTTTTGAATACCCACTCTGGTTGGCTCAAACCAGCATTTTTAAAATGTCGTCGAATGGTTTAATCACATAATGCAAATTTCCGTTAAGAAAATGTTCAGTCCAATGACAAATGTTTTAAAACGCTGTGAAATCTAAACCAATGCCCGTAGCTCAAATCGATTTCCTGTTCCAAAGATTTCCTGACAAGCAGTCTAAAGGGCAACGTTTTAAGCGAAAAATTTTTTTTTTTTTTTGGTAAAAAATCATGTTATTAACCAACAATCACAGATTTCTGATATTTTCCAAAAGTGCATTTTAGACACAAAAGTATCGACATTTTGATTACCAAAACAGTTTTGCAGTTGAATGAACCAGTAAGAGTGGATGAATGACAAAATTGGAATGAGTAGGCAACAGTGAAAACTTCAATTTCAAGGGGGTTCCATCGTACTTGGCTTTTCTCTCATGAGGGGAGGGGGGAGGAGGGGGAGGGAGCAAATCGAATCTGGGTTTAAAAACAGAAAAGGAAGTCTATTAATAATTTTATTGTTTAGATATATATAGTACAGCAAAATTCTGATATGTTTCATGATAAATTTGCATATATAAAAATATGACTATTCCCTGTCTGTATAAAAAATGAAAAACTACAGAGTAAAAATGATTTATATACAGGAATGAATTATGGCCTGCAAACTTAACAGCATAAACACCCTAAAAAGACCTCTAATTATGAAAACATGCCCATGCAATATACAAAGATTTTTTTTTCATCTGCAAAATTGAAAAATTCATTGGAAAAATTTTGATATTTTTAATATTTTTGCTAAAGATTGACACATTAGAACCGCCTTTTAGTTGTAAAAATTGAAAAGTTTCAATTGAAAAATTTCAATATCTTTTATTTTTGCTCGAAACACTGATTGTGGGTACATGTAAGAACCTCCTCGCCATGGCAGTTCGAAAGAGTACCCACAATCTATTTTTTGGAGCAAAAATAAGAAAAATAGGTATACCCCTACATACCCCAGTTTTTCTATATAAAAGTGGGGTTTAAGGGGGTATACATTACACGGACATGTTTTCCTGATGCAAGAATTTGATGTAATCATAAGAATTTTGGTTATTCATTTGTTTTGTTGATTTATATAATATGAATGTTCTTCTTGAAGCTTATCTGGAAAACACCAACTAAATTTATTATTTTTCATAGCAAAAAATGATTTCAAAAGTGGCCCTCAATGCAGTCTTTAGGTTCTCTAGCTAGAAGTACTGCATGTCTACTTTTTCTTGCAAACAGTGATAAATGGAATGATATACTTGCGGAATGTACGTGAAGGAGAAACATAAATATATGAGCCTGTGCATGACAAAACCAACAATTTGGGTTTCCGACCAGGTCCAACACAAACCAGCCTGTACAGTCACAGAAGAAACCCAGAATCTTGAAAATTTGGGAATAAGTAGAGGAGGAAATGTACTATCCGTGTAGCGAAAACAAAGACGCTGATCAGCTTCGCGGTTACCGCGAAGCTGATCTGCGTCTTTGTTTACGCCCATGCAAATTGTTGGTTTTCTCACGCACAGGCTCATATTATATGTATTTGATCACAACCAGATATGGGTTAAGTTGTTTTGTTTGCGCCTAACTTTAAAAAACATGTTTAAAACACATCTTTTTTAAATAGCTTTCAGTATGACCAAAGGAAATATTATCATATGTAAAGAGTCATGTATTAATTTTGGCAAACCCAAAAATGCATGAAAAACATAATTAATTTTTAAGATAATGATAAGTTACATCAAATGAAAAAATATTACAATTTCACAAATAAATTCAGTAGTCTTACAACCTTTGCCATACTAGGTAAAGGCGTGTAGTAAATGCCTGTTTGAGTCATATATAGAAGTTAGGCTCCACATAAACAATTGAACATAGAATGTAAGGCAAAAGAAACAGACAGTTACAACCTATCATAGGCTATGGCATATACACAGAAAGCACTTTGATTACACACTAACATACATATGAACCCCATCTGGTGAAAATGTATGGTCAGAGTTGCTGACCTGAAAAGTTACAATATTGTGCTGAGCATATTTGCTTGTACATGTACATGTTTGTTAAGCAATAAAATATGTTTAAATCAAAATTAAACATTCTGAGTGAATTTCAGCATAACAACTTGTTGCAATTGCTACCCTACCCAATCAAATGTAAAAATGGGCTCACAATTTGCACAGATATATGCCATAACGTAATTTCCTAATAAAGCTTAGCATATGCACAGACTGTCATACTGTGTGTCATTGCGGTCAATATTTAGATTGAAATATGGGAAACATATTTCACCAAGTGAGGTTAATATGTACACACAATATGACTTAAATTTGTATGTTGCAGATGATACAAATTGGTAAAGTTACTCAAGTAACCACATACTGTTACTTCTTGTGAGTGTACATTTAAAATTTCAAAGGCAAGAGTTTCTGATGTCTCTTATTTGTAGATATTTGCTTTTTTTAGATACAAGCTTAACAATCCTCACCTTTGGATAAGCAAGTTCTTTTCAAAATTTGCTTGCGAAATTGTCAAAATGCCTTACTGCCTATTCGCTCATAAATGCAATGCACAGTATCTGTTGCTTTATGATTATATCTTCAAGAGTAAATGTATAATTCTACTATTTGTACACTTATTGAATAGAAAAAACTTTAATAAACATGTAGTACACTCAAAAATATGGACCAGAAGGCTAACAATGTCTAATGATGACCAATTTACTGCAATTTCTAGCATTAATATCTATTGTCAACAAATGAGCCGCCTCGTGGGAAAACCAACAATCTGGTTTCCGAACAGGTCTGACACAAACCGACCTGTACAAGCACAGAAAAGAGCTGGAAGCTTGAAATTTCGGATTTAAGTATAAGAGGAATTGTACTATCCGAGTTGCGAAAACAAAGGCGCTGATCAGCTTCGCGGTTACCGCGAAGCTGATCTGCGCCTTTGTTTTCGCCTATGCAGATTGTTGGTTTTCCCATGAGGCGACTCAAATGTAAAATGCCACTTAGTGTCCACAACATACATTTAAAGTCACATTGTGTTGATATGAACACATTTAATGTGTCTTTATTCACAATAAAATGTAAGCCACAGTAAAATGATCAGCAAATGGCATCACACTTATGATAAAGTCTGCTGTGAGCAAAGGCAATCCTCAGCCAAAGGTCTGCAGCGTAATCAGCCTTTTGGACTGTTTTAGTGCTCAGCAGGTCAAAACACTACAGAACCAAAACAAAAATTACTAAAACTTGCCCATGCAATATATAGAGAATTTTTTTCAAAGGCAAAAATTCAAAATTTCATTAGAAAAATTTTGATATTTTTGATAATTTTGCTCAAAATATTGATTGTGGGTACATGTTAGAACCGCCTCGGCGAGGCGGTTCTAACAAGTATCCACAATCTATGTTTTTGATCAAAAATAAGAAAAATAGGTATACCCCTCCATACCCCAGTTTTGTTATATAAAAGTGGGGTTCAAGGGGGTATACTGTCTTGTCACCGACATGTTATCCTGACAAAGGTGCTAAAATTGTGATGCCAGTTTGCATTTGATGATGATCTATATACAAAATTGCTTATAAAACATGACTCTAGTCTACATTATGTACAGGCAAGAAAAATAAAATGTGTTTCCTAACATGAAAGAAAAAGAACTGTGAAGGTTGTAAATCAAGAAGTATTTTTTTCATCCCAATTAAATGTAATTGTACCAAAATCAGGTCTGAAAATTTGTTGTTTTTGTATTTAGTGTTCCAAGTCCATACAGGATAAGGACCTCCAAATAGTCTGATCTGAAAACTTGGGGTCCCTGTTAGGGAAGCCCAGTACTGAATCTACACTGTGACCCTTGCTTGTCTTGTTAGTGCAGCTTTAGCATTTTATATGAGCAGTCGTTAAAATGAGCATGTTTAGATGATACAAGTGAATGTTGTGGATGTACATTATGACCTACAAAATCATGTATATTACAACCTACAAAATCATGATTATTTGGTTATCTTGATTCCATTTAATTGATTACTAAAGTTTCTACCTTATTATGTATGGTCCAGAAAGTTGAAAAACATTACAACATGCAAGTGAGTATATACCTATGTGGGAATGTCAAAGACTGAAAATACAATTTTGTCAACAGTAACTTCAAATAAAAGAGCTAAAATCAGTTGTATCACACTTAAAATCAAAGTTCCAACATTGAATGAAGAACAAATATGCTGTAGTTAATACATTTACATGAAATAGTTTTGCTTCTGTTTTCATACAAATGACTTCCATGAGGAACAACATGAAACCCACCTTTAAGCACAGATGCAGATCTACATAATCACCTTGGCTTGCCTTTCATTACGAAAACTTACCCATTCAATACACACAGATTTTTTAAGCTTCAAAAATTGAAAAATTTCAGCTGAAAAATTTTGATAGTTTTCTTATTTTTGCTCAAAACATTGATTGTGGGTACATGTAAGAACCGCCTCTGTGAGGCGGTTCTAACAAGTACCCACAATCTATGTTTATCTATGCAAACCCCTTTATACCCCAGTTTTACTATATCGTGGGGTATAAGGGGGTATATATTTCACGGACATGTTTTCCTGATGCAATGCTCTTACTGTCTGAATTTGTTAATTTAAAGTTCTAGCAAGGTTTCTGGTGCTGTGCAATCTGGTTTGTGTCAGCCTCAGAAAATAAAAGAAGCTTTCTTTTCATTACGAAAACTTGCCCATGCAATATACAGAGATTTTTTTAGCTTTAAAATTTGAAAAATTTCAGATGAAAATTTTTGATATTTTTCTTATTTTTGCTCCAAACATAGATTAAGGGTACACGTTAGAACCGCCTCGGCGAGGCGGTTCTAACGAGTACCCACAATCTATGTTTTGGAGCAAAAATAAGAAAAATAGGTATACCCCTGCAAACCCCAGTTTTGCTATATAAAAGTGGGGTATAAGGGGGTATATATTACACGGACATGTTTTCCTGATGTTACACTGCTCAAGCTGTGCAGGTATGCTTGGTGATTAACTCGTTCCTAAATGTTTCCATTGGCATTTCACATATTTTTTTACAACTTTGCATTTGTAAATAATGACACAGTTTTGATTATTTTATCTGCACTGCCCAATGTGCTTAGAAATTAAAACTTAAGGCATTTTGTACGATTATCAAAGCTTAAAATAATTTTTTAACGAGAAGCATCTAACCTCACTTCGTACTGCATTCAGAATATATTAAAGCTTTGTCTAAAAGCTCTATTTACAAAATTAAAATCTACAGCACATTTTGAGCTCCGTTTGTGTCTTGCAACTTTAGAAATAGTTTCCACATTTTGAACTCAATAAATTAACCTATACAATTTCCATTCAATAGTATTTATCTTGATGTTTATCAAGTTATTTTTGTATTACATATGTACACAGTCACAAATGAACACTTGTAAATGAATTCATCCTATGAAGATTCAGAATTACATGTATATCATCTCATATGAGCATTCGCATGAGAAAACCAACTATTTGGGTTTCCGACCAGGTCTGTCACGAACCGGCCAGTACAGTCACAAAAGCAGCCCTGAAGAAGAGGGATTGTACTAACTGTGTAGCGAAAACAAAGGCGCTGATCAGCTTCGCGGTCACCGCGAAGCTGATCTGCGCCTTTGTTTTTGCCTATGCAAATTGTTTTTTCTGGCGCAGCGGCTCATATTGAAGCAAAACTAGACACAACGTAAAATTTGACAAACTCATGTAGCTTGTTTTGCCAATATTTTCTTGAATGTGAAATGAGAAAGAATGGCTGACCATATACTCTCAATAATATCTACCAAGTAAAATGAGCCATGTCATGAGAAAACCAACAATTTGGATTCTGACCAGGTCCGACACAAAACAGGCTGTACAGCCACAGAAGACAGCTAGAGGCTGGAAATTTCGGATTTAGAAAGCAGAAGAATTGTACTATCCCCGTCCCTGTAGCGAAAACAAAGGCGCCTTTGTTTTCGTATATGCAGATTGTTGGTTTTCTGATGCGGCAGCTCATCTACTGTCATAGAAGTAAAATAGTGGTCTATTGTCTATGTACAATTTACAAAGTCTTGTCACAATGGAACAGCTAAGATGTGTTTATGATGATAATTTGGTGATAATTATGCTGAAAGATGGGTGCTCTTTAGCTACAGGTCACATTTTTAAAACCCTAGATGTTGTAGATATAATTTACAATCAATTTTATTAGTTTGAGCTATTTTTTTAAGCTGAGACATTACATCATCCAATTCAACAACCTTTCAGTTACACCAAGATGGAGACATAACTTCATGGGTACTCCTTCAGAACTATGATCATAGCTTAAAGTGTCTTGTTGAAGACAAAAATAGGTCGACATTTGCTTTCACCCCGCCTCCCCCCATTTTGAGAATCAGATGTTCAGTCAGAGCTATAACCCTAGCTGTTCATATTATGGACATAAATTATCTTACAATTACCACCAAAAACACACCTCAGCTGTTCAACTGCATGCGTTAATAGTTAAACTTGGTGTAATAGTGAATGACTTGAGATATGATAAGAAGAAGAACAATGATCATAGATATAATTCCTCCCATCGCGGCACCTTTAGCATAGTTCCCGTACTTTGCGGCCTTTATATACTGCTTCTGGTTGAAGAATTGTCGTGACATCTCTGAAACACAGAGCAAAGAATCAATGATGATTTATACCTTTGTTTTAATTTATACATGGCTCTATATTACTAGGATTACAATAACAGGTTCTACAACTTGCTGCTTTTAAATGATACCCAACCACTTTTCTATGAGGAACCTTTTTCTTACCATTAAAGAACACATACACATGAAATAAAATGATGGCTTAACCTGTTTGCTTTATATACTGAAACTGAAATTATCATGAAAACCCATAACAGCACTTCTCAGGGCCTTGAATGTTTTCTCTTTCCTGTTTGTACATAAACTTAGTCAGTTCTGTTACAGATCAAGTCATTTTCAAGGTTCTGTATATAGAACACAAACCACTTGTTTTAAAATTTGCACAAGTATCAAGTGTAGTCTTGAACATTTGGATTTAGAAATATTATAATGAAAGTTTATTTTCCTACATGTATAAGCATTCTTGAAGAAAATGTAAAATAAAATGCTGTTAACCTGCAAGTAGTAATGCCACCACACCAAATATTGGGTTGATAAACAATGAACAGAATGCAAAACCCCAGTTATCCTGCGGCCGTCGCATCTGGTCGGGTATCTCTGAGGTGACTGGAAGAACGAAGAATGATGCCTGGGACGGTGTGTAAGCTGACATAAAACTCTTGTAACTGGGGGTTATACTGGCTTGTGACGAGTAGTGGGCCGGCCAGGGCCGCATCTCGAATGCCGACTGTGTCTCTGTGATGTCGGAGACGCTACCAATCCCCACACTGCCATCTTGGCTCTGTTGGTCGCTATAGTAGTACATAATAGGTTACCTGTAAAAGAAGATAGGCATAAAATGGTCACATAACTCTCCATACACAGAGGATATTACGCGAGTTTAATGAAATACCACTAGTGTAAGATTTTTTTTTTATATATATTCAGTTTTACGTCCATTTCTAGATTAATTCAGCTCATATGAGACTGGCCAATCAAAAGGTGCGGCGAAAACGGGAGAACCCTGAGAAAAAACACCTGGTACACCCACAAGCAGAACTTGGCTTATCTCACATGTGCCCCTTGCGGGGCTCGAACCCACACCAGATATAGCGGTGAGACGATCAAATAATTAAGCGCGGTAATGAAACATCAGCGCTCTTAACCACTAGGCCATGGGGGCTGCCAAGATTCTTTTTTATCATGTGACTTTTAAAATAGGATTTTATTGCCTTCAAAGTAGACGCAATTTTAAGGAAAATTTATACATCTCACACGCATCCCCGCACATAATACATGTACTCAGAAATGAGGGTGTCACAGTATCTATAGTCTAGATAGATATTGTTGTTACAGACATGTAATACAGAAGTGATCATAACACATTTTAAATTTGATTACATGATGTTATCCATTGGAAAAAAGCGATATTTCAGCACCGACAACCACAATTTTCAAATGTTTTTTTAATCAGGCTTGACAATCGAAGCTTGGATTGGCATGGGGTTTCATAACTGGTCCACCCTAATTCAATTACGTGGTAATACATGTGTGATGCCAGATTTACCTGGTTAGATATTTACAGGTGTAAGGTATATATGTCGATGTGTATGTCTTGAAAATAAACAAGGTTCTGTTTACAGTAACATTTGCAGAAAGTTGTTATTCCACTCCCCACCCACCAATGTAAACAGGTAAATATAGCGGAAGTGAGTTCCAGATTCGAAAGTAGTGACATGATTTTCACACCTGTATAAACAAAACACGTGCCCAGGTATCCTTACCTAAGCCCTTCAAAGGGCCCTCCAAGTTTCAACTTTTCTTTACAATCAGACTTCAAAACACTTGCAAACAATCATGATATTCTGTGTTTATGGCGGGTTAGTCAAGTTTGTCAACATGTTCGCCATTTACAACCATATCGAATACGCATGCGCATCAGGTGTAAATATTCAGTGACACTTTGATGTCCTCGGCTTTCTTCGCTAAATCTCATTGCTCAGGTGTGCTGAATGAGTCACAATGGAATGTCATCCCAAGAGGACATTCAAGAGGGCAGCCAACTCTGAAAATAAAAATAAAAGATCTGAAATTTGTTTTTCGGATAAAATTGAATCCAAGTTTTGCAAATTTATTTTACTTTTTCATGATAAATAAATAAACAAATCAGAGACAAATAAAATTAAAGGTAAAATAATTTATTTAAATTAATCAATTATCTAATTAATGGGCGTGTTAATGAATTTAATTGCTCAATTAATGAGCGAATTGATTATTAATGTAATTAATCAATTAATGACGAATTAATTAATACATTTAATTGATTAATGATATTACTTATATAATACATAAAAAAGATAAATAGAATAATAAATCAATAAATAAATAAATAAATAAATAAATAAATAAATATCATAGAATGCAAAGTTGAAAGAAGAGATAAACTTTAAAAGGATAGAAGGGACCCCGAATTTCTAAGAAGTTCGTTAAGCGACTGGGTTTACGCCCATTTCAAGACTATTTCACTCGAAGTAGATGGACCAATCATTAAAGATCATTAAAAGTGGAGTGACGGTCAATTTATGTTGTTGAAATTGTTTATGTATGTAATCGTTCTGTATTTGATTGAAAGAATAAATAAATAAATAAATAAATAAATAAATAAATAAATAAATAAATAAATTTTTAATAAATTAATAAATAAATAAAAACAAAATTGACACCCGCACGTCTCAGATGTTTGCGACCGCGCGGCTCGAACGGCCACACTGGACACAGC
This sequence comes from Rugalucina vietnamica, assembly GCA_964017185.1. Taxonomy (NCBI): domain Eukaryota; kingdom Metazoa; phylum Mollusca; class Bivalvia; order Lucinida; family Lucinidae; genus Rugalucina; species Rugalucina vietnamica. The sequence continues at coordinate 21,012,423 of OZ024880.1, read as the reverse complement.
GGTGAGGTGAACAAGGTCAGTAAGTTGTCAACTTGTGTAGCTGATCTGCGCCTTTGTTTTCACATAGGCAAAATGTTGGTTTTCTTATGTGGCTCATTTAGTAAACAGCCTCTGCTATGCCATTACCTACATGCCATTTCCACAGATTTTTAAAGTTGTTAAAAATGAAAATTTTAAGCAGAACAAATCATGATATTTTTCTTATTTTTACTCAAAACATGGATTGTGAGTACACGTTAGAGAGGAGTTCTTTTTTTCGAGTAGTGAGTTTCGAGTAACAAAAGCGAGTTTCGAGTTAGAAAAGTGAGTTTCGAGTCAAAAAAGTGAGTTTCGAGTTAAAAAAGTGAGTTTCGAGTTTCGAGTTAAAAAAGCGAGTTTCGAGTTAAAAAAGCGAGTTTCGAGTTAAAAAAGTGAGTTTCGAGTTAAAAAGGTGAGTTTCGAGTTAAAAAAGCGAGTTTCGAGTTAAAAAGTGAGTTTCGAGTTAAAAAAAAAAGTGAGTTTCGAGTTAAAAAGTGGCTTATTTAAAAAAAAAAATCCAAAAACTGGTTTAAGTAATATTTATTCTCAAATTTCATTACGTAGCATTGAAAAAAGTTCCACTCCTCGCAACCATACACATGCACACATCTGGGGCTTTTCTGTTTGCTGAAACAAAATGTCATTGAAAAATTAGATAAAACATAAAAATCAAAACCGATTCCCCTCAAAATGACAATGGACTTACCCAAATGATAACGATGGGAAAGTCCATTCACCATAAACTGGTTAATGGATTTCGCTTAATATAAGTAGCCCTTCTGTTTTGAGTAAATAATCCTTAATAAACTATCATCCTTGACCGACATCAATGTACATAATAAAGCCAATTTGAAGTATGAAAGTTTCCAAATATGCGTGAAGATTTGCATTGATTAGTTGCTATCCATCAACTTATAATATCCATAATTGTATTTATAGATACCCATAAATCAAACTGATTTAATGATATGAATAAGTCAAATTATGGATATTCATAAATCGTATTATGGATGTCCATAAGTCAAATTTTGGATTTCCAAAATTCAGGCTGATTGTTGGATATCCAAAATTCGATTTATGGATATCCTAAATTTCCGTAATTCAGCTTGATTAAGTGATTTTGAATTATGGATATCCTAAAATGATGAATAAATAGTAAAACGGCACCCTATAGAAACTGAATTTTTTAACTCGAAACTCGAAAATTTTAACTCGAAACTCGAAAATTTTAACTCGAAACTCGAAAATAGTAACTCGAAACTCGAAAATTTTAACTCGAAACTCGAAAATGTTGACTCGAAACTCGAAATTTGTAACTCGAAACTCGAAAATTTTGACTCGAAACTCGAAAATTTTGACTCGAAACTCGAAAATTTTAACTCGAAACTCGAAAATTTTGACTCGAAACTCGAAAATTGTAACTCGAAACTCGAAAATTTTGACTCGAAACTCGAAATTTTTGACTCGAAACTCGAAAAATTTAACTTGAAACTCGAAAATTTTGACTCGAAACTCGAAAATTGTAACTCGAAACTCGAAAATTTTGACTCGAAACTCGAAAATTTTAACTTGAAAAATAGAAAAATGGCAATAGATGATCTCTTGCAGAGGAGTTTGATGATCTCTTAGCTAACCAATCGAAGAAATACTATTTAATTCGGATGACTTTCGCGGAAAACAATCATCGTGGGTTTATTGATTGACTTACATCCGGTTTTTTGATGTTGGTACGTGACAGATATCATGTTTCTGACATGATTTGAATTCGACCTTGGGGACATAAAACTGATGTAATATTTATGCAAATCGCATGTAACCTTGAAATTTTTATGTGTGTCATTGATGTGCTGACGCAATGTTTAAAAACGTCCTTTTCAGCTGAGCCGAAGTTACAGTATACACATGCTCCGGCGTCCGTCTCAAACACATCAGGCAAACATGTCCATGCAATTTATGCCCCCTTAAACCCCACTTTTATTATAATGCAAAACTGGCGTATGCATGGGTACATCAGGAAAACAAGTAAAGTATACCCCCTCAAACCCCACTTTTACATAGTAAAACTGGGGTATGCAGGGGTATACCTATTTTTCTTATTTTTGCTCCAAAACATAGATTGTGGGTACTCATTAGAACCGCCTCGCCGAGGCGGTTCTAACGTGTACCCACAATCTACGTTTTGAGCAAAAATATCAAGATTTTTCTGAAGAAATTTTCATTTTTTACAACTGAAAAAAATCTCTGTGTATTGCATGGGCAAAGTTTCGTAATGTACCTATTTTTCTTATTTTTGCTCCAAAGCATAGATTGCGGGTACTCGTTAGAACCGACTCAGCGAGGCGGTTCTATAGTGTATCCACATTCTATGTTTTGAGCAAAATTAGAAAAATATGAAATTTATTCAGCTGAAAATTTTCAATTTTTAAAGCCTATTGCATGAACACGTTTTCGTAATGATCTTCTTCTCTAAAACCGCTTGGCCAATCAAAGCCAAACTTTATTTGAAGCATCGTTAGGAAGGAGGAATGAAAGTTTGCATAAATGGTCAAGGTCGCATGGCCAAGATGACCCATCATGGCTATAAATAGCAAATTCCTTTAAAAAATATTCTAAGGCCTATGATTTTGAAACTTGCATTGAAGCATCAGTGAATTGAGCTCTACAATTTTTTTTATGAATTATGACCCTGTGGTGACCTTGACCTTTCACGGCAAGGTCAACTTAGGATGCCTATGCATTTGAATGGGTAAAAGTGGGAAAATGTCATTTAATGGCAGGAAACTTGCTTGAAATGAGCAAATGGACAGAAGATTTATGCTTATGTAAAAAATATCCCACGGTGGTTGTCTGCCAAGTTTATTGGTATATATCCCAGATCTCAGGTGAGCGTTTACAGGACCATTGGTCCTCTGGTTGGTATAATCCGGGCTTGCATTGTTTGTTGTCACCTCCCCATGACCGACTGAACCCCGTTTTAACTTTTTTTTAGTTAACGGAACCAATCTGACATTTGCCACGACATCAGAATCAGAATATAGTATATTGGTGAAACGTCAACCTGACGATACCACACCAGGGGGATGGGGCTTGACCGGAGGGGATGAGTCCCGAGCTCTCAGGGTATCAGTTTAGTTTACCCCGCCATTTTGTCCACCAGACCTGTTATCGATTACTTTCAAAGTTAATCACTAACGATTACAATTAATTTCAATCTTACGATTAACGATTACGATTAAAAATATTTTTTCCTGAATTTAATCGATTACAATAACAATTGATTTGCAAATGTAATCGAATAATCAATCGATTAGTTTTGCATTTATAATCTAGCCAGTCTTGAATTAAGCAGTTATGATTTAACTGTATATGGTATTATATTGGCATATAAGAATCATCTAGGTGTATTGGGCACTTTATCTTAAGATTGATTGATCAAAATTACTGCAACACTCTAATCAATTGGCATTTTTTTTTATCTAATTTGGAGTTGTTACCCAAATTATAAACACACACACACACAGCATCGTGAGATCTAAAATTATGTTTTGACATCACTGAATTTGGTAATATCACTCTCTGTGATGGCCTCTCTACAGATAGGGGGAGATCGATTCCCTTAATCTTTTGTTTATTGTCACCAACTTGTTCCAGGGTGTTTTGACAACACAACCCATATGACACCTGTTTATTAGTTTATCTGTAAAGGTGTGACCAGGTAAGAATAGGTTTGAACTTTTGCAATACGAGGGTGATCCAATAATGAATGGGACTTTTCTCCTATTTCATGAACCCTATTGACTGACTCAAGTTTACTACTTTCATTTACTAGATACACATCTGATCTCTCTATAGAGCACATTTGATCTATTTTGCCCAACAACTTTGGTTGCTATGGTTATTTGAGAACTACTCGTGCAGTATCCATGGCCACGATTTGTCCTTTGAACTAATATAGTATATTAAAATAGAGATATGCCACAAAGTTTAAAAGAGATAACTGATCATAGTTGAGTATTGTCTGTATAGAACATTTTCTCTGAAAGATTTTCCTACAGTTAATTTGGATCTAGTGTTAGTGATCAAGATGTGGTTGCCTAGCAACCGTTCTACTCTACGAATTCTGACTTTAAGCATTTTCTGAGTTATGTTGTTGCTAAGCAACATAAATCTAAATGGTCAATTGTCTCTTTTGTAATTCATTTGCAATATTTGCATTATAACCTATAATTCCAAGGTTAAGAACCATTTATCATGTCATTTATATTCAGGCTATGACACATTTCACACCCCTACCCCCAATTTCTGTGTATTTTTTCGCAAACAAAACCCAGCTTTTCTCATAAAAATGCTCACCCTGTGTAAAGTTTCAGCTGTATATATGTGATATTTGCAGCGCATAAAGCCAACAATGCACTTTATAAACTACAATGTGTCTTTTGTGGATCCTTTGCCACCAGTTACCATGGCAACCAAATTTATGTACATATTACCTACGTGGCCATGGGCTGTTGACTAGCATTCTCTCGTTGCTAGGCAACGGTAGGTTGTTTTCTAGATGTCAAATTTTAGCATTGATTTGAGGTTGCATTATATTGAGCAACAATAATTATTTACTCTCAACAAGCAAATTTTATTTACATAGAAATAATTCAAAAAGTCCCATTCTTTATTGGATCACCCCCGTAGGTTTCAAAGCCTATTTAGAATGAGGTCAATTCTATGTTTATAAGCATGGTCACTGAGGTCAAAGAAGTGTTTGAAGATTTTTCTTTTCAGTTCAGAAAAATCATAACACGTTACAGACGTATAGGTTATAACTTGAATGTTATGCGACAGTCTGCATGCTTAGTTTTTAACCCAATCATGGTTGATAACTATGCTGCCTTCTTTAATTGCACGCCGGTGGGTCGGGCGTCAGACTCTATGATGGACCCGACTTAAAGCTATTCATTTTAGTTGGTTGGGGCCGGAGCTTCTTGTCTGTTGCTTGGCCCACCGGGGTCGAACTGGTGTTTTTTCTTTTGCTCCGGAATTAGTAGGTTATTCGGCGCCCAGGGATCTCCATCGTTGGGCAGCTTACTCAATCTGTGAGTCCTTGTTTTTGATTCATCAGGATGTTTGTCATAATTTATTTGTTTGTTCTTGATGATTCATTGACTAGTTAGAGATTCACCACGAGGACCGAAGAACTTATTAAATGTTATGAACCACTGCAGAAGCTGAGGGTGAGGTTAGGATCCTGTAAAACCGGTTTAAGCCCGCCAGTAACTTTGTGTTACTGATCGTTCCAAGGCGATACTTATGTGGTGGTTCTTTTTGTTTTATGTCTTGGTGTTTAAAATTTTTTTGTGCTGTTGGCGCCTTATGTATGTTTTCAATTAAGTTAAGGTAACTGAGTGGCCACCTATTGGGAAAATAGCTGCTCATTTGGCTTACGATATGTTTCATGGTATGAGTGCCTGATTGTTAGTTTGGTTTTTTTCCCACCTCGGTTTTTGGAGTGGGAATCTCTTTCTGATTGCGCCTTTTCCTGATCTTTGCCTACTTGTACCTCTTTGTAAGAAGGGTCCTGAAATGATTTGAAAAATGTCAGAGAGAATTTCGATAAAAATAAGAGCTGTCGCAGGACATCGTGCTCGACTGCTTCTGACCTTTGTCAAACATAAGGTCAAACCCGACCAGTAACCCAAAGCATTATGCTCATACATCTTTTTGCCTTGATGCAATAAGGCAAAATCACTGAACTATGAAAGTTAACTATAACTACCTAAGATTTAGAGGTCTCACTCATATTGTTCATATACCAACTGAGTGCCAAGACACAATGCAAAATCACTGAACCGAGAAATAAGGTCACAATAAGGTCTAGTGATACTTACTCATAATGTGAAAGAAATATGATCATATACCCATTCAGTGTTGAGATATAAAGCAAAATCACTGAACCATGAAATTAGGTCATAGTGACCTATAAGTATGTTTGGGTTAAAGGTCTAGTCATACTCATTCATAATCAGAAAGAAGTATGAAAAAATACCAACTGAGTGTCGAGAAATAAGGCAAAATCACTGAACCATGAAATTAGGTCACAGTGACCCAGGAATACTTTACGGTCAAAGGTCTTGTCATACTCATACATATCGTGCAAGAAGTATGTCCATATAGCAATTGAGTGCCGAGATATAAAGGAAAATCACTGAACTGTGAAATTAGGTCACAGTGACCTAGGACTACTTTAGGGTCAAAGGTCTTGTCATACGCAAACATAGTGTGAAAGAAGTATGTTTATAAACCACTTGAGTGCTGAGATATAAGGCAAAGTCACTGAACCGTGAAATTAGGTCACAGTGACCTATAAGTATATTGGGGTCAAAGGTCTGGTCATACTCACTCATAATCTGAAAAAAGTAAGAAAATATACTAATTGAGTGTCAAGATATAAGGCAAAATCACTGAACCGTGAAATTAGGTCACAGTGACCTAGGACTACTTCAGGGTCAAAGGTCTTGTCATACGCAAACATACTTTGAAAGAAGTTTATTCATAAACCATTTGAGTATCGAGATATAAGGCAAAAGCACTGAACCGTGAAATTAGGTCACAGTGACCTGTGAGTATATTGGGGTCAAGGGTCTGGTCATACTCACTCATAATCTGAAAGAAGTAAGAAAATATACTAATTGAGTGTCAAGATATAAGGCAAAATCACTGAACCATGGAAAGTAATTCAAACGACCCTTACCGTCATGACACACAAGTCAGTGTCACAAAGTCAAAAGATGAATGACCAACCATCTTCCTAAGTTGTTTCTATTAAGAAATAAAAAGAAAAAAAAATTCGGGGAGTTCTAGATTTTGACCTCTAGCCACGCCCCCCTCACTCCGACCCAGAGGTCCGATGTCATGGAACCTAAAGTGTATGAAGTATGAATGCTTTATGATAAGTTGTTGTCAAGATATGGACTCCTTGTAAAAGATACACAGCAGTACATCTATTTTTACAGTGTTCTAGTTTTTAACCTCCAGCCCCACCCCCCAGGCATGGACCCAGAGATCCGATGCCATGGAATGAAACTCAACCCTACAGGGTACCTATGGTCCGAGTATGAAAGCCCTCTGATAAAAAGTTTTCAAGATATAGACTTCTAGAATACTTTATCACAGAAAAGCCATTATTATTAATGGTGTTCTAGATTTTAACCTCTAGCCCCACCCCCTGGCATGGACCCAGGGATCTGATGCCATGGAATGAAAGCCGACCCTACAGGGTGTCAATAGCCCAAGTATCAATGCTTTCTGATGAGTGGTTGTCAAGATATGGACTTCTAGAAAACTTTAACACAAGAATTGCAATTTTTGAAGGTGTTCTAGATTTTAACCTCCAGCCCCACCCCCTGGCCTGGACCCAGGGGCCAGATGCCATGGAATGAAAGCTAACCCTACAGGGTATCTATGGTCCAAGTATGAATGCTTTCTGATGAGTGGTTGTCAAGATATGGACTTCTAGAAAACTTTTAGTGTGACGCGCACGGGAATGGGAACGCACACGGGAACGGGAACGTGGACGACCGGGGTGACTGCAATAGCTCTATGCACTTCGTGCAGTCGAGCTAAAAACCCAAATTGTTGACCAGTATGCATGAATAACTTTATTATGTGCCCATGTCATTGAAACCATAATCTGTTCCATATAACTGACGAATTTATTACATCAATAAAGAAAATGCTTTTTTGACATTTAGAGTTAGAAGCCAAAAATAATGACAAAAAATAATGACAAATGTACACAGTCTGATCTGTTACTGTATCAGAATTCCCATTTGATATATCAACAATTCTTGAAAGTCAAATAATTCCTGTTGAGAACATAATATTAGATATAAATTTATTTTGCTTTTTTCTTTTACTCTTTTTTTTTTTCAGAAAAAGAATTTTCAGCACATCTTGAAATATAATCAGAATTTATTCATAAAATCAATCACGATTACAGGCATTTTTGAAAAGTATTCGAATAAGATTAATTTCAATCGTAAAATCTACGATTACAGAATAATGTTTGATTGAAAAAAAAATTCAATCGAATAAAAGTAATCATGATTAATGATTAAGATTAACCCAGGTCTGTTGTCCACCCTGTCATCGTTGTTACGGACATTGTCAATGACGCTACGGTTTCCTTCAAAAGTGTTAATATACACAAGAACTGTATTGTCTTAAGAGATGATAACCCTCTTGGGTGTGATTTTGAATATGAGAGTTACCTCAGGATGGCATGTATTGGATTAGTGAGCTGTAATCATTTGTCTACACTGCTGATAAATAAAAAGTGTGTAAAAAGACTAAAATTTGATCAAAATTTTCATTTTTATTTAGTTTTAGCAGCCATCTTGGATTCCATATTTTATATTTCACAATGATATAAATCTCATTTTATATGTGTGCAACGTTTACACAATATGATACAAATATGACATAACTGGACTATATTGGGTCAGAAAACACAAGAATTTGCACTACAGGCGTTTAGTACTGTGTGGTTGAAATAGATGACAGCCATCTTGAACTAATTTTATTGCCAAAGGGTGACAATGTGATGTCAGTTGTGTTCATTTGTTGCATATTCATCCTCTACACCACTTATAATGTTCAAAAACATGAAAAAGAATGAAAGTTGGTTGAAAATTCAACTTTTTTTAAATTTAGGCGGCCATCTTGGATGCCATTTTTGTTTTACACTCACAAAAGACCATTGAGAGTATGACTCTTTCACAAAATGATACATCTGTAACAATTATTGATAAAATATGCTCAGAAAAGTTTGGATTTTGCACTATACAGGTATTGTACTTTGAAGTTTTAACAGATGATAACCCTATTGGACGCCATCTTGAATTATGAGAGTTGCCCAAGGATGACAAAGTGGCATCAAGTGGATTCTTGTTTCTGAAGGTGTTGGCTGTCCTAATCAGTCAAAACATTTTCTATACACCGCAAATCCAGGTCCACCCCCGAATCAGCCAGACTATAATGGATTTTGCTTAATATAAGTAGCCCTTCTGTTTTCGTTAAAAAATCGTTAATCCTTGACCGACATCAATACATAATAAAGCCAATTTGAAGTATGAAAGTGTCCAACGATGCGTGAAGATTTGCATTGATTAGTTGCTATCCATAATTCAATTTATATCCATAACTGTATTTATAGATACTCATTAATCAAGCTGATTTAATGATATGAATAAGTCAAATTATGGATAATTCATAAATCGTATTCTGGATGTCCATAAGTCCAAAATTGAGGCTGATTGTTGGATATCCAAAAATGGATTTATGGATATCCATAAATTTCCTTAATTCAGCTTGATTAAGTGATATTGAATTATGGATATCCTAAATTGGTGAATAAATAGTAAAACGGGCCCATAGAATCTGACTTTTTAACTCGAAAATTTTAACTCGAAATTTGTAACTCGAAAATTTTGACTCGAAAATTTTGACTCGAAAATTTTGACTCGAAAATTTTAACTCGAAAATTGTAACTCGAAACTCGAAAATTTTAACTCGAAACTAGAAAATTTTGACTCGAAACTCGAAAATTTTAACTCGAAACTAGAAAATTTTGACTCGAAACTCGAAAATTGTAACTCGAAACTCGAAAATTTTAACTCGAAAAATATACTGAGCCAAACTTATAACGCAACATCGGTTTATTTTTATTGTTATACACAAGAACAGTATCAAATAAACTTTTCCTCCACTGAATAAGATTGCCAGACGATCGAACCATCTCATAAGATCTTGTTTTTAACATTCTGCGTTATGCGTCTCAAGAAATTAGTCATTTTTCAGAGGTAGGGTCTTGGCAAAAAATCAAACGCATTGTGATTTTCCAGAATGCGACATGTGACGTGTATTCGTACCCTAGAAATTACTATCGATTTTCAGGGTTACCCCTGCCCTATTTTAGACAATGAATAAATTTACAGTCAAAGGGTCAATTTTGCTCAATTTTAAACAGAGTTGAAGACTCATTTTTACTCCCAACCATTCAAGTTTACTCACATTTTAACATTTGTTACAGACGTTCTTGTCCCAACAATTGGAGGCTGTTGTGTTTTCTAACAATGCTGAATGAAGGAATGAACATGTTTTCACAAAGGTTTCGTTAAAAACATTCGCCGTTAGAAATTTTCACTAACTCCATTTTCTATTGTGTTCAATGGAATGCGCAGTATTAAACGTCAAATTTTCAATGATGCAAACTTTGATTTGAAATTTTGGGTACAAATGGAGTGCATACTGCAATTGCCTCATCGAACCTCACAGGGCGATCCATAAAGAAGCAATTTGTGTGCAAATTGATTTCCAGAATCTCTCAGGGTACGCATGCCAGCAAAATAACCGTTTTGACCAATCAGATTCGAGCTCAGTGACCCATGCCCAGAAATCTAAACTTTTTGTAACCAATTTATTCATTGGTAATTGCTGACCATTATGTCGGGTAGAACGTCATACGTTACATTAAAATGCGAAAAACATGCAATAACCGTGTTGCGTTATATGTTTGGCTCAGTATAGAAAAATGGCGATAGATGATCTCGTTAAGAGGAGTTAGATGATCTCTATGCTAACCAATCGAAGAAATACTCTTTAATTCGAATGACATGTACTTTCGGTTGACAATCATCGAAGATTGGGTTTATTGATTGACTAACATCCGGTTTTTTGATGTTGGTACGTGACATATATCATGTTTCTGACATGATTTGAATTCGACCTTGGGGACATAAAACTGATGTAATATTTATGCAAATCACATGTAACCTTGATATTTTTATGTGTGTCATTGATGTGCTGACGCAATGTTAAAAAACGCGCTTTTTACAATCAATTTCTGTGCACCACGACGATTCATATTGCGTCAATCCAAAATATTTTGAACCAAGGTCAGTGAGCGTGTTTTCCGAAAATGATACACTTTTAAAAAGGAAAGGTCATTAGTACAGAGCTGTGTCATGCGAAAAGACGTTGATTTTCCAATAATCGTTTTTGACTGGACAGTTTATCTCATTCAGTCACAATGTTCTATAATAAATCTACCCTATAACTGATCTGTATCTAATTGATTGCATCTAAGTTTATGATAATGATGTAAATCAAGAAAAAACATTGATAAATTCATTGATATAATTTCCTTTTCTCTGGACATGACCATTTACTGCACTTGTGTTCGGATGTTAAGAACAAACTTCAATCAGAAAGAATTTGTTTGATGAGGCCCTCCCAGGGGTTTTGGGGATTCAGGGAGAAGGGCTATTTGTTTTCAGGGATTTGGGGAGAAGGGTCATTTATTTTCAGGGATTTGGGGAGAAAGCATGGTTTTAGGGAGCAGGGAGCAGGGGGCTGAGGAAAAACATTTTAGGGAGCTGGGGAGAAAGGTCATTTTTCTTTCAGGGAGCAGGGAGCAAAGACCCCCCCTGGGGGAGCCTCTTTGATGTGTATTTTTGACTTCCGCATTAGTACAATTTGATCTGGTGACCTAAAATATTTCATTGACAGGTCTAGTTTTCTCATGTTTGCGTCACCGCTTTCGTCGTGCCTTTGTGAAATCGATTGTAGCTCACCTGAGCCAAAGTTACAGTATACCCATGCTCCGGCGTCCGTCCGTCGTCCACAATTTCAAACATCTTCTCTGAAACCGCTTGGCCAATCAAAGTCAAACTTTATTTGAAGCATCGTTAGGAAGGAGGAATGAAAGTTTGTATGAATGGTCAAGGTCGTATGACCAAGATGACCCATCATGGCTATAAATAGCAAATTCCTTTAAAAATCTTCTAAGACCTATGATTTTGAAACTTGCCTTGAAGCATCAGTGAATAGAGCTCTACAATTTTTTTTTTTTTATAAATTATGACCCTGTGGTGACCTTGACCTTTCACGGCAAGGTCAACTTAGGATGCCTACGCATTTGAATGGGTAAAACTGGAAAAATGTCATTTAATGGCAGGAAACTTGCTTGAAGTGAGCAAATGGACAGAAGATTTATGTTTATGTAAAAAAATTACCCCACGGTGGTTGTCTGCCAAGTTTATTGGTATATATCCCAGATCTCAGGTGAGCATTTACAGGACCATTGGTCCTCTGGTTGGTATAATCCTTGCATTGTTTGTTGTCGCCTCCTCGTGACCGACTGAAATCCGTTTTAACTTTTTTTTAGTTAACGGAACCAATCTGACATTTGTCACGACATCAGAATTAGAATAGTTTATTGGCGAAACGTCAACCTGACAATACCACACCAGGAGGATGAGGTTTGACCGGAGGGGATTAGTCCCGAGCTCTCACAAGAGACGTAAATTTAGACACACAATCATCCAAAATTTCAGCAGAGGAGATCAGAGAATCAGGGAGTTCATTCCAATCTTTAATACATTACGTAAACTTGCCCATGCAAGCATCAAAAATTGAAAGTTTCATTGGAAAACTTGATATTTTTAGTATTTTTGCTCAAAACATTGATTGTGGGTACACGTTAAAACAGCCTCGCCGAGGCGGTTCTAACAAGTACCCACAATCTATGTTTTGGATCAAAAACTAAAGAAAAATAGGTATACCCCTGCATACCCCAGTTTTGCTATATAAAAGTGGGGTGTAAGGGGGTATATATTGTATGGACATGTTTTCCCGATGAGTCTGGAGGAAAAAGCTATGCAAATAGGCATTTGTACTTGCTGAGGGTATATGAAATGCCAAGGAGTGCTGATTCCTACACAGCCTGTTTTTTGGGGATAAGGTCATCCGTGGGTACGGACTTAGAATTTTGTGTTTAAGTTTTTGGTTAAAGTTTTTATAAGTCTATATATCTCTTGGTCCTGTTGATGGATAAAGTAGATACTTTGCATGTTGGTAGAATTGGTCCGAAGTTTTATGCAGTACCGTCATGACCAACCTTTGGTGACCTTGAGGTCAAGGTCATGGACTTAGAAATTTTGTGTTAAAGTTTTTGTTTTTTTATTCCGATAGTCCGAGGGCCCAATAGTCATAGGGCCCGTTAATCCGAGGGCCCGACAGTCCGAGGATTGTGAAGCCAAATGATTTTCAATTAAATGTATCCCACCCTTTTCATTTTCTGTCTTACAGCTGCAATTTGGTATGTTTTATCGTCTGATTTTTTCAATGTGCAGGGCGGAGCCTGTCAATTTTTGATTGACAATGACAAAGTTGACCATTACATTTAAAAATAGGTAGTTCTCACTTGGACTGTTACTTTGTCCCACTTGTTATTGTTGAACCAATCAGTGTCAAAATTAAACCTCATGCACTGAAAATGATGGGTAAACACATACTGTCATAGAAAAAAATATTCTGTACTACATGACTGTATTTAGTTATGACCATATTGAAAATTCCCTTAGTAAATGCCTGGTAAACATTCTTGTTGTATGACTCTCTGTTTTTCGTTTCAAGTTTAAAACTTTAATTCTGATACAATTATAAATATCAAATGATGCAGGCTTACTTTTAATTACTAATTTACTAATGAAGGCGGCAGAAAAAAGTGCAATAACTACAGTACGGATCTGTAAAGTGCTACTGACAGCTCAGTAAAGTTAGCAGCGAATCTGTTGCAGCAGCAGCAGCACCAAAAAAAAAAAAAAAAAAAAAAAAAAAAAAAAAAAAAAAAAAAAAAAAAAAAACGGTCAAGTTAGCTGCAACGAAACTTTTTGCCACCTATTGAATATGGTTCATACAGACAAGGCTCCAGAGTAGTATCTTCTATCTTGAAGCTTACACTGATGAGCAAATCACTAAGGTGAGCTACGGCACAATTCGGTCTCTCGTTTTCGTTTAAGTCTGTCTATGAGCGCTATAAGATGATGAATGTCATCACAAACAGACGTTTTTTATCCCACCTATTACCCAGTCTATGGACACTTTTACTGTTGGCAGGGAACTTTTGTCCTTAAGCTATGTTATGGGTGGGATAGAAAATTCTTGTTTGCAGCATAAGTATTCGCGTCCTATAGCACTCACAGCCAGACGAAACTGTAAAAAATCAGCAACATTTTCCGTAAAAAAAGTACAAGTAGGCAAAGATCAGGAAAAGGCGCAATCAGAAAAAGACTCCCACTCCAAAAACCAAGATGGGAAAAAACCAAACTAACAATCAGGCACTTATACCATGAAAACACTTCGTAAGCCGAATGAGCAGCTATTTTCCCAATAGGTGGCCACTCAGTTACCTTAACTTAACCAAAAACATGCAAACATACATAAGGCGCCAACAGCACAAAAATATTTTAAACACCAAGACATAAAACAAAAAGAACCACCACGAAGGTATCGACTTGGAACGATCAGTAACACAAAGTTACTGGCGGGTTTAAATCGATTTTACACGGCCGTAACCTCACCCTCAGCTTCTGCAGTGGTTCATAACATTTAGTTAGTTCTTCGGTCCTCGTGGTGAATCTCTAACTAGTAAATGAATCATCAAGAACAAACAAATAAATCATAATAAACATCCTGATGAATCAAAAACCAGGACTCACAGATTCAGTAAGCTGCCCGACGATGGAGATCCCTGGGCGCCAAATAACTTACTAACTCCGGAGCTAAAGAAAAACATCAGTTGGACCCCGGTGGGCCAACTGATATTAAAGTTGGTAATATGAGGAATAGAAAAGTTATGTTGCAGCATTCATCATCATTTTCTACATAGCGATCACAGCCAGACGAAAAAGAAAAAAAAATAATAAGAATAAAATAATAAAAAAATGGTGACAAACATTTCCACTTACATGGAACTTTTTTCGTAGGTGATGTCGAAAAGATGTGATTGTGGCAAAAAAAATGTCATTTTCTTATGTGTTATCACCTAGATTAAAGCCAAAACATTCTGCGACAAAAATGTTTGCTGCAAGCGAAATTGCTGCTTACTTGACTGTTTTTCGCTGTAGCAAAATAGCTGCTTACTTGACCAATTTCGCTGCAGCAAAATTTCCGCTAACTTGACTGTATTTTGCTGCTGCAAATTTATTTCTAACGCTGCAAGCAAAATTGCCGTTAACTTGACTGCTTTTGCTGCAGCAAAATTGCTGCTACATGTAACATGACCGATTTTGCTGCAGTAAAATTGCTGCTAACTTGACCGTTTTTGATGCAGCAAATTTGCTGCTAAAGTGACCGAGCTGACCTTGTAGGAAAAATAAGTCAGATCAGCTGGTTCTCCGAATTGTTTCATTTTTTCGAATGGTACTTTATTGACCTTCTACTGCGGTCATGTACCATCAGTAAAGCAAAGAGTTGTTTACAAAAATAGAGACATTGGCTAACTTGATAGAAATACATGTATTTGAGTGTAGCAGTATGGTTATATTTTAGAAACAAAATGTTTATGTTCTTGTGTGTCTACCATACACTTCACCTATTTTGAAATCATTCAGGTGAAACACAGGTATAGCACAAAGACAACAAGCATAGTCATCTTTACCTCAATTATACATTGTCAGCTCTGGGACCCTATCTCAACAATGAAATCATCCAAGGCTGGGCTTAGCTAAGCCCTGCCCTGCACATTGAAAAAAATCCAAGTATACAGCACGTGACCTGGCGTGGCTTCATATAAAGTATTTGATATACGTTGCAAATTTATAATCGTTTGCCTCAGATTTAAGTAACCCCAATCGCAGCAGACTTGTAAATGACCAAAATGACCTAAAATAAAAAAACAACACCATGGTATGTCCCACAAACTTGCATACATACTACCCATCTTGAAAAATCATTGTTTATGTTTAAACACGGTACACCGATAGCCAGGACCAGAAGAGCCGTAATATATAAGGCAAAAATGTATACATATATATCTGGCTCTTTGTTGTATTCCTTTAGGGAAACGCCCAAAAATAAACAGAAGTCAATTGCAGTCCTGTATTCAAAATCTTGGAACACAGTAAATCAGAAATGTCTAAATTGGCAGTTGTCTGTTTCTATTTGATACGATCAAAAATGACTACTTGGAGACTCAGCATCACAGAAACATTGTAACCAATTAATCACTCATATAGGGACACTTAATTAGAAACAAATTTGGAGAATAACAACAATTAAAACTTTCAACAGTTACTAAACCTGCAAGAGCTGTCAAAACTAGCTGCCAACACTTAATTTCTTTCACGATAATATCTGATTCCACCATGTAAAAGCTGTTTTCGTGCACAAAAACAAAAATAAGCTGACTTTTGATAAAAAATAATTTGAGAATGTGATCAAGAACTTCGTCACTGTATGGGAGACATCCTGCATGTCTGGGGTCAGATCGAGGCTGCAATAAAACCAGATCTTACTTTCTTCTTAGGGCCTCAGTTTCCGTATCAGAAGGTTTATGTTTAATATTCTAAAGAATTCTGTTATTTATGAAAATGGACCTATAAAATGGTGACCATTTGACTATTTCAATTTAATAATTAGTCAAGTCAAAGAAGATGTGGCTAAATTCTTACTAAAAAGAAACAATATTAATAATAATAATAGCAGCTCTGTCATACATTCACGTATCAGCGGCTCAGCTCTGTCATACATTCATGTATCAGCGGCGCATCACTCGCGTATCTGTGAGAATTTCGAAAAGCCGAGGTCTGAAGCGTATTTTGTTCGAAGTATATACCACGTACGTGTGACGTTCCTGCTACTCGCTTTGTTAACTCTAAACGCGCTTTTTAACACGAAACTCATTTTTTTATATATTAACTAGAAACTCTCTCTTTTAACTCGAAACTCACTTTTTTAACTCGAAACTCACTTTTCTAACTCGAAACTCATTTTTGTAACTCGAAACTCACTTTTCTAACTCGAAACTCGCTATTTTAACTCGAAACTTACTTTTTTAACTCGAAACTCGATTTTTTTAACTCGAAACTCACTTTTTTAACTCGAAACTCACTTTTTTTTAACTCGAAACTCACTTTTTTAACTCGAAACTCACTTTTCTAACTCAAAACTCACTTTTTTAACTCGAAACTCACTTTTTTAACTCGAAACTCGCTTTTCTAACTCGAAACTCACTTTTTTAACTCGAAACTCGCTTTTTTAACTCGAAACTCACTTTTTTAACTCGAAACTCACTTTTCTTACCAGAAACTCGCTTTTCTTACTCGAAACTCACTCCCTACCAATAGTGACACACCACGTTAGAACCGCCTCAGCGACGAGCACCCACAATCTATGTTTTGGAGCAAAAATAAGTATACCTCTTTACATCCCAGTTTTACAATGATACGAAAGTGAGGTTTAAGGAGATGTACCATTATGAAAACTTGCCCATACAATATACAGAGATTTTTAAAATTGTAAAAAATGAAAATTTCTGTAGAAAAAATTTGATATTTTTCTTATTTTTGCTCAAAACATAGATTGTGGGTACATGTTAGAGCCGCCTCGCCGACGCGGTTCTAACGAGTACCCACAATCTATGTTTTAGAGCAAAAATAAGAAAAATAGGTATACCCCTGCGTACCCCAGTTTTGCTATATAAAAGTGGGGTATAAGAGGGTATACAACACACGGACATGTTTTCCTGATGATTATACGGATACTGTTATCATGGTGCTTGTCCAAGAACTCTTTGGTTAATCTGACCCTCTCGAAGAAAAAGTTGGAGACAATAAATGAAGACGGACAGAAGAACACCTAGGCAGATTAAGCAAGTTACATTTACATGTACTCCCAATAGTACTGGTCAGTATTGGAATTGCTGACTCCGTGTCTACGTCAAGTAACTGAAAGAATGTTGATTGGGACGTAACGAATCAAAAGCAATTGACAAACAATATTGCTTTAAAAGCCCTCGTAAATCCTTCGACGTAGAAGCGTTTAATTACGAAAATGAGTTCTTGTTTGTTTACTGTTTTTGTCCCAATCAACGTCGTTGTTCATGTCAGGACGGTAGCTGATGACACGGACATGAAGCAAGAATAAAACAAAATAAAAGATAACGCAAGTCTACGAAGAGAGACTTTCTTGATAAGGTGTGACGAAGCCTTATAGACTTATAGACACGGCTACCAAACAGTTAAATGCGTAACCGCGGTTAAGAAAAGAAATCCGATTCACGTCCTTCCGGTTTTGCGTGTGAGGTGCAGTAAAAGGTAAACAAACTTTCGCAGCTCGCGTTTCCAAGTAATTTATTTTCACCTAGAGAAAGTTATTAAAATTTTCTCAATGCAATTTTGTTAGTTATAAATTGATCTTATCGTATCTCAAAGGATTTCCAGATTTCCTTATAATCGTGATTTTTATTCCCTCCTCCAAAATGCATGTTGAGATTGCATTGTACATGAAGAAAATATGGGTCAGTCATAGGGATATTTTTAGATCCCCGCTAACTGCGTCATTATAAACAGACGGCAAGGCAGCGAACAGATGATTTTAACATTGTATAAGTTCTGTGAACACTTTCCTTGCCAGTGACCGCTGCATTCTATGTATATGTGGCTCAAAGCTGTGTCAAAATTTCGGTCACGCATTTAATCATTAGAATGATAGCAAAATAATCGACATTAAAAGCACCTGTATTTTAGTTTCTCTCTCGAGTTCTACGTTTAACAATTTAATTATCACAGTGTCTCGTCATCTTTGTATAGTTTTTACCTCTACAAATCAAGTTTTATTGGAGGGTTTTTGACTTACAGTGGTGTGCAAGAAAACACAAACAAACGAGAATCTGCATATACAAAAGCCTTAAATATACCTTTGTTTTCCTTTTGTTCATGGTTTTAGTGAGTGATAATGCTAAATATTATTAACCCAGTTAATGCTTATAGACAACCCCTCTCAAGGAAAATGAAGAAAAAAAATCCAAAATTGGTTTATTTGTGATGTTTGCAGTGAGAATACTTGGTATGTATCAAAATACAAACATTTTTGCAACAAACATGCAATACAAAACACTGTTATTCACATGTATGGTATTCCTGTTTATGATAAAACTTAGACTTTAAAACATTGTGAATACTGTAATTTGCTTTTTTTTTCGTTTGCTTTCATCTAAAACGCTGTACAGGGAATGTTAAATATCATAAAACAGGCAGAGGTTTTCAAACATATCTTGAAATAAATCCCTCTTATTTTAATAATTAAATGCTTAACCATTTTTTTCTTCCCTTCGAAAAATAAATGTTGAGCCCTAAGAAAAGTGAATACTGTGACAGTATTTAATATACAACTACAAATTTGTTGCGGAACAATCACAAAAACATGATATTTAACAGCAAATTGCCCAATTTTTAGTTGTATTTTGCCGTTCTTGACCGTGTTGAAACACATGTTTCGAAGGAGGGAACAAATAACCCCCAAAAACATCAAGTAATGTTGCAAACTGTTTTGGTGCTGTCTAACAATGATAAATAAGTCACAAAATAACATTCTTAGATTTTTGATACCGTTCTGTACTACAAAATAATTATCGATGGATCCGAGTAGTGTATGTTTTGTTTACATTTTGTTGCACCTCACACGCAAAACCGGAAGGACGTGAATCGGATGTCTATTCTTAACCGGCGGTTACGCATTTAACTGTTTGATAGCCGTGAGACTGTGGCAACAAAATACCCCAGCGGGCACATGACGTCATAATGACGTCATATCAACGTCGATGCGACGTCATGACGTCACATCGACGTCGATCTGACGTCATTATGACGTCATGTGCCTACTGGGACATATCCCCTTCCAGACAGTAAGGCTCAAGTAGGTAATGATCAGGAAATGGCACAAATTCCCACACCAAAAAAAAATAAATAAAATAAAATAAAATAAAAAAAATCCCAAACAAATTCCCACACCAAAAACCGAGGGTGGGAAAAAAACTAAATTGATACTTGGGTACTTATACCAAGATAACATATCGTAAGCCGAGTGAGCAGCTATTTCCCAATACGCGGCCGTTCAGTTACCCGAACTTAAATGTGAAAACGTACATAAGGCTCAAACATCACAAAAATTCGACTCCAAAACACAGTTAGTGCAATTAGAACCACAACAGAAGTATCGCCTTGGAACGATCAGCAATATAAAATTGCTGGACAGGTGTGTGTGTGTGTGTGTGTGTGTGTGTGTGTGTGTGTGTGTGTGTGTGTGTGTGTGTGCTTAAACCGGTTTTACAAGGCCCTAACCTCACCCTGATCTTCTGCAGTGGTTAAAAAAATAAATTAGTTGTTCGGTCCTCGTGGTGAATCTTTAACTAGTCAATGAATCATCAAGGACAAACAAATAAATTATGATAACCACCATGATGAATCAAAAACGAGGACTCAAAGATTCATAAGCTGCCCGACGATGGAGATCCATGGGCGCCCAATAACTTACTGAAATCCGGAGCAAAAGAAAAAAAAACACCAGTTGACACGAAGCTCCGGCCCCAACCAACTAAAATGAATAGCTTTAAGTCGGGGCCATTATATCTAGTCTGACGTCCGAACGACAGAAGGCAGCGTAGCTTGCCGTAGGCTTCTTGTATTTTTGGGTTAAAAACTAAGCATGCAGACTGTCGCATAACATTTAAGTTATGCCCTATACGTCTGTAACGTGTAATGATGTTTCTGAACTGAAAAGAAAAAAAATAATTCCTTCCTATAAGTTTCTTAAATTTGTGTAGCGAACAGCCGAGCCGAGCCACAGCAAACCCCGTCGGTGGAAAAGCATGCTCACCCACCAAGGGTGGTTTACTGCGCTATATACCCAACACTTACTCGTTTCACAAAGTCTCGAGTTTGAAATTTGCATATTTCCAAGGGAGGCTATCCCGTCACATTACTTCTCCCTCCGAGAAGACTCGCCCCGAGTCTTGGCCTGGGGATTACATGGGTTAGGCAACTCCGTTCTGGCAGTTGTCATCATCCCACCGCTGCCACCAAATGTAGCGAACAGCCGAGCCGAGCCACAGCAAACCCCGTCGGTGGAAAATCATGCTCACCCACCAAGGGTGGTTTACTGCGCTATATACCCAACACTTACTCGTTTCACAAAGTCTCAGTTTGAAATTTGCATATTTCCAAGGGAGGCTATCCCGTCAAATTTGTAAATAAAGTCACCATACAATTCTGGTTCCAAAAGGCCCTCACGTAAAAGCGTCTTTAGCCCAACATTAAAGTTGGAAATCCATTCAAAGTGTCGGTGTCTGCGATAATATTTAGAAAATGCTTTTCGAAGTTTATGATACCGATAGCCCTGCTGTAGAAGTTTGGTGCGTTGAAGTCTGCAACATGATTGCAGACTAGTAAACCTAATAAGTTGCGAAATATATACCATAAGAAGCACGGCGAGGAACAATATCAAAATCAAAGTCATCGCGTTTATCATAAATTTTAGAAAAAAAGCAAACCCTATAGGGTACCTATGGTCCAAATATTAACTAGAAATTGGCTGCAAGCAAGGCTTTCAGTATACCCCCCCGCAAAATTATCTGAAGCTGGGCAATAACTTCCTAAGTCAAACATGCAGAAAATTTGTCAAAGATATCTTTTCAGCATTATAATCCTTCATGTACATCCTCAGTAGGCCAGTCACATCTTTAAGATATTAAAAGACTATACTGAAAGCTTGAGGTTGATTTCACTGTATGCACTATGATCATTGTTTATCATGAGAAATGGTAAAAAATTGGCTAAGATGAATAAAAGCTGTAAATTTGTCAAAAATTAACTTTTCAGCATGAGAATTATTCATGCACATCTAAAATATATCTGGAACAAATCTACAAAGAATCTAATCTAAAAGAAACACTGAAAGCCCTAGGAGTAGCTGATTTCACAAAGTATGCACTACCAACCATTAATGTATATAAGCAATGGTCAAGAAATGGCTATGTTGAAAAATGATGTTAATTTGTCAAAATCAGTTTTTCAGTATTATAATTATTCATGCACATCTTCAATATGTGTGGAACATGTCTACAAATTATTGAAAAGAAATATTGAAAGCCATAGGAGGAGTTGATTTCACAAACTATGCACTACCAACCATTATTGAATATGGCAATTATCGAAAATTGGCTAAGTTCAAAATGCTGTAAAAATTCATTTTTTTCACCATAATACTTCTTCATGCACATCTTCAATATGTGTGGAACATGTCTGCAAAGTATCAAGAGAGAATATTGAAAGCTGTAGGAGAAGTTTATTTCACAAAGTATGCACTATTAGCACTATGGCACACATTCTATGTATAGGTTTAAAATGTCCCGTAACTCTTGCAAAACTGACCCTTTGGCCCCTAAATTCATATCACACGTGTGTTGTCTAATGGTGCAGGTGTGTTGAAAATTTGAAGAACATCTGGCAAAAACTACTTAAGTTATTCAGCAAAGATGTCAAAATGTTGACGGAATGACGGAATGACGGAATGACGGAATTACGGACAGGCTGAAAACAGTATACCCCCCCCCCCACTAAAACTTCGTTTTGCGGGGGGTATAAAGGGGTATAAAAAGCCCTTGGAGGAGTTGATTTCACAAAGTATGCACTACCAACCATTATTGTATATAAGCAATGGTCAAAAATAACTATCTTAAAAAATGCTGTAAATTTGTCAAAAATTACTTTTTTATGTGGAACATGTCTGCAAAGTATTGAAAAGAAATACTGAAAGCCCTAGGAGGAGTTGATTTCACAAAATATGCACTACCAACCATTATTTTATAAGCAATGGTAAAAAATGGCTATGTTAAAAATTGCTGTAAATTTGTCTAAAATTATATTTTCAGCATCATAATTCTTCATGCACATCTTCAATATGTGTGGAACATGTCTGCAAAGTATTGAAAAGAAATACTGAAAGCCCTAGGAGGAGTTGATTTCACAACTTATGAACTACCAACCATTATTGTATATAAGCAATGGTCAAAAAATGGCTATGTTGAAATATGCTGTAAATTTGTCAAAAAATATTTTTTCGGCATTATAATTCTTCATGCACATTTTCAATATGTGTGGAACATGTCTGCAAAGTATTGAAAAGAAATACTGAAAGCCCTAGGAGGAGTTGATTTCACAAACTATGCACTACCAACCATTATTGAATATGGCAATTATCGAAAATTGGCTAAGTTCAAAATGCAGTAAATTTGTCAAAATTCATTTTTTCAGCATAATACTTCTTCATGCACATCTTCAATATGTGTGGAACATGTCTGCAAAGTATTAAAAGAGAATATTGAAAGCTGTAGGAGGAGTTGATGTCACAAAGTATGCACTATTAGCACTATGGCAAACACCGGGGGCAAATTCTATGTATATCACCAATGGTAAAAAATGGCTATGTTGAAAAATGCTGTAAATTTGTCAAAAATTATTTTTTCATCATTATAATTCTTCATGCACATCTTCAATATGTGTGGAATATGTCTTCTGCAAAGTATTGAAAAGAAATACTGAAAGCCCTAGGAGGAGTTGATTTCACAAACTATGCACTACCAACCATTATTGAATATGACAATTATCGAAAATTGGCTAAGTTCAAAATGCTGTAAATTTGACAAAATTCATTTTTTCACCATAATACTTCTTCATGCACATCTTCAATATGTGTGGAACATGTCTGCAAAGTATCAAAAGAGAATATTGAAAGCTGTAGGAGAAGTTGATTTCACAAAGTATGCACTATTAGCACTATGGCAAACATTCTATGTATAGGTTTAAAAAGTCCCGTAACTCTTGTGAAACTGACCCTTTGGCCCCTAAATTCATATCATACGTGTGTTGTCACATGGTGCAGTTTGAAGAACATCAAAAACAACTTAAGTTATTCAGCAAAGATGTCAAAATGTTGACGGAATGACGGAATGACGGAATCACGGAATTACGGACAGGCTGAAAACAGTATACCCCCCCCCCCCCTAAAACTTCGTTTTGCGGGGGTATAATGATTTCTAATCATTGGTTCAAGAGATATACACCACTAGAGAAACTTTAACCAAAACTTTGACGTAAATTCTACGAACGAACGAACGAAAGAACTAACTAACTAATGAACATACGAACGGACGATTGGACGAACGGAAAAGCGAAAACTATATACCCGTCGGCATAAATGCCGGGGGTATAATAAAGTGAACCATAGTTTTTCAATGCTCTTTTGGAGGTCCACTCTATCAAATCCAGAAGTTTTTCTTTAATTAGATTATGTGGCAATGTTGTATACTGTATAATACAGAGTAGAAAAATCGTATGTGGACAAGCTTGTCGCACGGAACTCTCTACACTTCAATTTACTGAGCACCCCGCCAGAATTTTTTATCGACCAAAACCAATTTTTATTTGAAGTTTCATACACCGTCTCACAGTATCTTAGGACATGAGATTGCATTGCAAGCAATATTCACTGGTATTTTAAATGATGACATTTTAAATTGCACATAAATCCCATGGTAAGTGAATAACCGGCTAAAAGTTTGCAACTCGTAATATTGCATGAAGCATGTTTGTTTAAAGGTACTAACTAAATTTGACTGAATTTGGTGCTCCGAACAACAATAGGTGAGAGTCGACAACTCGCGCTGTTCTAATATGTATGTGACTTTTTACTGAGAAAGAGGCTACTTATAGTCACACTTGAGAAGGGAGCTTTGTCACACTTGAGTAGGGAGCTTTGTCACACTTGAGTAGGGAGCTTTGTCACACTTGAGCAGGGAGCTTTGCGTCATAATCTGGCATGGTACTGGAAAACCAGAATGTAGATTTTCTTTTGACAAAGTTTATACTAATTTTATTTTGGCACATTGACACTCGGCTTATCAGCCGCCACCATTGAGAGTGAAAAGGATAAAGATTAGGGATTTCACTTTATCACTTGAGCTTGGTCCAAAGAAAACCTGTCTTTGCGCATTTCTGATTAAGTTAGATTCAAACCGACATACTATTTCTCAAGAAGGGATTGGCCTTCGAATATAGTTCTAAACGGTACGGGTGTTATTCTTTCTGCGCTTAAGTTTGAATATTTTCGATGCTAAGTGCATTCGTTGTTCGCATCGCAAAACCAGGGCTTTATTCATGGCGAGGCACATGATTAAGGCATCACACTCATTCTAAAATAAGCAGCGCACCCCCTGTCTCAGGGTGTTAAATAAAAATTGGAGTGACATTGTTCAATATATCACCAAGGTTGGCTGTATTTTCAAAATTTGGTACTATCTCCATGTAAACCGAATAAAGTATGATACCCAGTTATGTTTTTTAAGATCTCTGGTGGTAGTGAATAATGCATGACCCCACTAAAAACGGCATGTCACAAACTGAAATGCAAAAATTCAAAAGGCGATAGAATGAACAAATTCTATTTTATCACGAAACAACATCGTTCGATTTACTTCATTTGACATTATCTTTTGGTAAAAGAAATGGTTATTTTATATCTTGTAAACAAACAAAAATATCAAACATAAAAAATCGAAAAAAGCATGTCACAGAGTTTCTGTAATTTACGTGACGCTATAGAAGATTGTCCAAATCTTAATACTGCTTTCTCTTATTGCAGACCAAACTGTGTCAATTAAATAGTTGAATATGTCCTTTATATGGATAACATATGGATTTTTCATTTTGCTTTACTGTTTTGGTCAAATATATCTGATCCCCCTGCTTAACCATTGCGTCCCTTTTAAGATGTAATCATACGTGACACCATTTTTCTACAAATCCAACATGGTATTTGAAACAACTTTATCTGAATATGAAAGTATGGAGGATGAATACATCTCACAAAAAATATAGTTAATATCAAACGACCCTAAGGTGGTTTTTTTGGATGCTAAAGTTGAAAATGTAATAAACGTGACAGTAATTTACGTGACGGTACTTACTTTCAAAATGCCAATATGACATATTATATAGCTAAGATTGTGCTTTGAATCAGCGTCAATAAATGTTTTAATGTCCATTATGTACTTTTGAGTAGTTAAGTTTACGGAATATGATGTTTTTTCAAGCAGTGTCACGTAAATTACGCATTTGTCACGTAAAATACAAAGGTAGTTTAAGTCTATTTATCAGTTATAGTTGAAAACAGTTGAATCTAAAAGGATCACACCTCCTTCAATCAAAGACATAGCAATACTACATTTGTTATTCGCATTTGTCCATTCCAAAATACTGACCAACAGAAAAATATCAGCCCTGAGATTAATATACATTTTTATCAATATAAAACAATTTTGTTTTACTGAATAATTACGTGGTTAATTAATCGGAGGATTTACTTCTTGTGCAGACTGGTTCAACTTCCATGCTTCATTTTAAGTTAGCAAAAACTCAAACATATCTAAGTTTTAAAATAATGTAGGTGACTTAAATATTATCGTCACGTAAATTACAGTATTCCGTCACGTATATTGCATTTTTATAGAATGTTGTGCAAAAAGTAAAACAATATTAAAAAATGAAATAGGATCATACCAGATTGTCTGTTTGGAGTCAACGTATCCAGATAAAGTCTTTCAGATAATATTTAATGTCATTGTGTATCTGTAATGCAAAAATAATTTATGTTGCGGTTTGCAAGTAATTTACGTGACGCTGAATAAAACAAGACCTGCCATATAACAAGATGTGTTTAGAAAAGTAATTATAAGCTCCGCCACTCATGTAGGACAAATTTAATTATCATTACATGTTTTGATATAATTCTGATGTACAGGTCAGATGTTATTATAGTTGCAAGTTAACAACACTGAAAATTCTGAATCAAGAAGCCTGCATCATACACATATTATCTAACATTTTTCGATAGTAGATATGAAAGGACGTTTATTGTTTGATTTAATCTACTTAATATTGCTCTTTATTTGAGAAACTGAAGTCTGCTAGTCAGAGATATACGTTGAGTTTGTGTTATGGTTACATTTAGTTCATATGTAGTGCGTCACGTTGATTACCAAATTGGAATATACCCATCAAGTTTCAAAATGATGTAGAAATTGCAAGAATATCGGGAAGGTGGTGAAATTTTACAGGATGAAGCCTGAATGATCCACAATAGTGATGGTATGTCGAAAAAGTGTAATTTTTAAAGTTTATTTTTCTTCATTTTTTTCTCCAGGATTTGCACCTTATTTTAGAATGAGTGATCAACCAATTTCATTTAAGCCGAAAGTCGTTCAAAAGAAGGGTCGTTAAATGTTCGCCATCTAAAAGCAACCTTTACCATGTTTCTAGAGCTTTACCAAAATAATTGATAAATTTAGCGGTGTTTTTTTTAATAGGTTGGAGGAGGGAGTGTTTTTGCTGCGTTCGATTTTATTTGATTTGCAGACCCTCTTCAAATGTTCTGCATTGCCAAAATGAGAGTCGATATACATAGGAGGAAAAAGACAGCGTGGAGAGTCGACGATGTACTCAATTTCAACCCAACTCAGCTTTATTAGATCTCAAAGTATGATAAGTGTGAGTATGAACATGTGTTTAAAACTTGTTGCTTTAAGAAGATATGCTTCTAATCCAGCAGAGCTGATTGTTGAGTCCTTAACGTCCCTCAAATCTTATTTGTTTTCAAACGCACGTCTCTGCTCATGCATATTTTCAGACCCATATTAGCCATTGAAGATAAAAGTTTGTTTATACATTTTATCTCCAGACAAACTAATATACCTAAAAATCACTAATTTGACGCAAGATTTCGCAATTTCAGATCCAATATGGCTTGATCTTGCACGTAGTTGGTGGACACTCCAAGACTTTAATAATTATACATTTAATAAAATGAAGCACCTCTTTGAGAACATTCAGAATTATTAAAATCTGAAAGCAAAGTTGAAAAATACATATTACAAATACTTTTTAAGGTTTGTTTACAAATCTGTTACCATACATTTGACATTATTTGTAAGTTTAAATATGGACCCGGAAATTAAAGATGAACGTCGAATAAATGGGTAAGTTTATTTATTTATTAATTTATTTATTTATTTTGCTCATTTATTAGGTCAATTCCATTTATTGATTTATTTTAATTGTTATTTTGATTGACTCTTGCGCCAGCCGGAGTCAGTACTCTTCCATTTATACTGGAGTCTTTCTCAAAATATGAACGATGCCCGCGACTTTGCAAATAGTCCTCCATATTTGCAAAAAATACCACATTGACGTTGCGCAGACATTCCGTTTCTGCACAAAGGCTTGATTGCTCAAAGAAACAAAAAAGAGAGGAAAGAAAGAAATTAAGAACGAAAAAGACGCGTACTGTACCCGGTCATGCGTTTGCATGCTATTATAACAGGACTTAATTTTAGTAATGCACAACGTAAACCATCTTGTTTAAAATATGAGCCTGTGCATGAGAAAACCAACGGTTGGGGTTTCCGACCAGGTCCTACACAAACGAGGCTGTACACTCACAGAAGAAAGCTAGAAGCTTGAAACTTTGAATATACGTAGAAGAAGAATTGTACTATCTTTGTGGCGAAAACAAAGGCGCTGATCAGCTGTGTAATTACTGCACAGCTGATCTGCGTCTTTGTTTTAGCATTTGCAAATTGTTGGTTTTCTCATGCGAAGGCTCATATGAGAGGTACATGTATGTTGATGGCGCCATTTTGCTATAAAATCTGTTAGTAAAGTCAGGTGGGTCACGTTAACCTGAAACGAATTGCGTTTTGAAACCATGTTTACGAACATTTTAAATTATTTCTTTAAAGTGACTTGAAAATCATGTTTTTGAAATTTGAAAAGATAATGGACCGTAATGTAAACACTTAACTTGCAGTAAAAATCCTCACAAAACGCAAGAAGCATAAGAGGAGCATATAAACCGCTCTGTATATCTTATCTGAAGGACTCGAGAAAGCAGTCCACAATCACCTCGCCGAATTTTATAGTACTTAACGTTCGCCTATATTCACTACTGGACGGTTTCATGTGTAACTGAGCATATTTCCAGATATTCTGAATTTTATCAAGGGAGTTAAGCATTTCATTAATACTATGATTTAATCACAGTACAACCCGCAGTTACTTCCCCCAATGAAATAATCATAAATATGCAACTTAGAACTCACCGACACCAGGCCCAGAGCTTATAAAACTTTTTTCATGCTCAGCTCAGCTGAGACTAAAATTTATCCTGCTCATAAATGTTAAAATGTCAACAATTGTTGTCATTTTAACATTTATTAGCAGGATAAATTACAGGCTTTGGTGATAAAACCTGAATTTTCAATATATTTGGGGTATTTCGTCATTAATGAGCAGTTGAAATTTCATGCTCAGCTGAGTTGAGACTGGAAAAAGTTTTATAACATCGAGGCCAGCTTTTATTTGACAACTCTTTACTCGAAATACATAATTAAGCAGTGATTTTTTTTTTCAGTCGAGTAGAAAATGGTGGATTGAATGGCAAAGTTCGAATCCCGAACCCACATATTTTAAGCCTTGAAGAGGATCACCTTTATCACATTGGGCTCAGCAACAGACAACATAACCTACGACAGCTGTTTGGGGATGTTAAGGTGAGAAGACCGTATTATTTAAAGTCTACCCCTTCGATTCGCATGCACTAAATATACTTGTGAGCAAATTTGCTTTGTTGTGCAAAGATACTCCGGTGTGCATTACTCTGTGAGGAAACTTAAACCGCGTTCTCATGTGTTTTATGATTTTATCAAAAGGAGTATTTTATGTTGAAACAAAGATGAGATCCTATTCAGTAAAGATGTTGAGGAATGATTTTTATGCGTTTACAAACAAGAAGTGACTGCTTAAAGACTTAACAAATGAGATTAGAGTATTAACTGATTGCACTACACATAATCTGAAATCTGTTGAATGGCAGTAAACCCTAAATTTATCAAAATGGCAACAGTTTCAGCAACTACCAACGGTTATCACTAACAATTAAAAGATATACTGAATATTCATATTCTAATCTTCATGATAACATGTCCGTGAAATGGGCACCCCCTATTACTTTACTGTTATGTAGTAACTCTGGGGTGTGCAGGGGTATACACATTTTTCGTATTTATGCTTCAAAACATAGATTGTGGGTACTCGTTAGATCTATGTTTTGAGCAAAAATATCAAGAATTTTCTACTGATTTTTATTTTACAAGTTAAGAAAAATCTGCATATTACGTATATTACATGGGCGTGTTTTCGTAATGTCCAATTTAAAGATATTAAGCAAACACATAACCTAAAGTAGATTTTCGATTGGGGTTCTTATCATCTTTTTTCTCGATTAGTTTGTGTGTTTTGGAGGTACGCCATCACGTATGGAAAGTTTTGCCAAGTTTGTCGCCAAAGAACTCGACCTTGACTCGAGTGATATAAAGAACTACGCCGAGAGCACTGATAGATACGCCGTGTTCAAGGCCGGACCAGTACTCTCCGTCAGTGTAAGCAACCCAAAAAATATTATTCAATTTTTGAAATTTTTGGCACTAGTCATCATCATCATCATCATCATCATCATCATCATCATCATCATCATCATCATCATCATGAAGAAGAAGAAGAAGAAGGAGAACAATGAGCAGTTTTGTTTCCTCTATTTCTCATTTCTTTCGATATCATCATCATCATCATCATCATCATCATCATCATCATCATCATCATCATCATCATCATCATCATCATCATCATCATCATCATCATCATCATCAACAGCAACAACGACAACAACAACCACACGACAACAACGGTATCAAAAGTAATACTGATTAAAATAACGATAATAAAGTTGCTTAATATAGTCCATTCGTTCTTTCTTTCTTTTCACACCCATATTTTTGACAATTATAGCATAATAATTATATTTTCTGGACGCATCACAAGAAAATCAACGTTTTGCATATGCAAAAATAATGACGCAGATCAGCTTCGCCGTAACTGCGAAGCTCATCAGCACCTATGTTTTCGCCTATATATGCAATGGATAATACTATTCCGCTACTTTCTAAATCCAAAATTTCTAACCTCTAGCCATCTTCTGTGCTTGTACAGCTCGGTTTGTGTCGGACCTGTTCGGAAACCACATTGTTTGTTTTCTCATGACGCGACATATTTACCCCGCAGCATGGTATTGGCATCCCGTCACTGTCCATTGTATTCCAAGAAGTTGTGAAGCTCCTCTACTACTCCCAATGTGATGACGTCATATTCTTCAGAATAGGGACCTCGGGAGGAATTGGTAAGGCTTTTACCGTAATCACGCTTAGGAATGTCTGTTACTACAGAAGGTGGCGTTGGGCGACAGTCTGTTACAGGTGATGGACGAAATATTAAAAAATCAAGGATTTCAGTGTGAGCAGATTGTGTCAAATTCTTCAGAATAGGGACCTCGAGAGGATTTTGTAATGCTGCTCTCCCATATCCGAATATCCCTTGCGAATGCTAAAATTTGAAATTCGCGCTGAAATAACCGAATATGATGCGAATGTACGGACGGGGCTTGTACAAAACGATGTCTTTGCGAAAGCGTTAAGAATGCTTGCGGATCCTTACAAATGTCTTAAGAATGTTGCGATTGATTGCCATCCACACTACCGAATTCTTGAAAATGCCTTACGAATGTTCCGAACGCTTACAAATGCCGTTACAAATAATACGAACGTCTTGCAAACATCTTACAAATGAAGCGAATGTGTACCGAATGCTTACCGAATTCTTTTCATTTTTTACTCATTCGCAAACATTGTAACCAATAATATACGAAATCACCCACAATGCCAAGGGGCATAGAAAAAACATGTCATTATTGATCCAAGTCTTCTCTTGAAACACACAACACTTCGTTGTTTCTCTCCAATTGCGATTTACACAATAAAAAAGACAATTTTATTGGCAAACAAAAATTTCACGGGACTTAAGTGTGTCTTTCATACATTAATGGATAGCTTAAAGCTAAACACCATAAATAATAGCCTTTACTTGAAGGATAGGGCCAGAATAGATAAACTATGCTAAAAACTGAGTCTTGAATGTGAAAATTTTGCGATTCACTAGCGATTCTTTACGGACACCAAAACTCAATAGAATTTAATGCTACCGAATCCTTGCAAATGGCTTGCGAGTGTTACAAATGTCTTGCAATCAATCCGAATTGTTTACGAATTCTTTACGAATATGTTAAACATATTATTTCCTTGCGAATTTTAGGAGCATGCTCCTAATTTTCGCAACATCTCGAAATTTTCACCGAATGCTTCCGAATGCTTGCAAATGCTACCGAATGCTTCCGAATTTCTAGCGATTAATGCGAATTTGCTCAAAATTGCATTCGGAAGGGCATTCGCAAGGGAAATTCGGTATATGGGAGAGCAGTATAAGCTTTGTACCATAATCGGTGTTTGTGGTCAATTTTCATTTTGTATTTTTCGTTCTTATCAAGTAAAATACTTTTTTATGTTTATTTCTACTGCTAACCTATTGCCCGGGGTGTAAAGTACAGCAAGCACATCAAACATGATCAAAATAAAAATAATAATAATAAAAAGTAATGATCATCTGATCTTCTCCATTTCTACTTGCATTACTTCCTAGCGGGACAACCTCTTCTTTATCACACCCCGAGTAGGTACCGTCGCATATACGCGTAGTTTTGTGAACACAG
Organism: Rugalucina vietnamica; assembly: GCA_964017185.1. NCBI lineage: Eukaryota > Metazoa > Mollusca > Bivalvia > Lucinida > Lucinidae > Rugalucina > Rugalucina vietnamica. The sequence continues at coordinate 20,979,807 of OZ024880.1, read as the reverse complement.
TTTTTCCTATATTTTCCTGGGGCCAGTTGTTCAAAATTAATGATGTTGTTAGTTAACGATTCGTTAAAATTTCAAATGGCAACATTACAAATACACTGTTATTTTTTGTTGAAAAAAAAAATGTGAGAATCCTTTGCATTCTCACACATTTTTTTTCAACAAAAAATAACAGTGTATTTGCTTTTGAAGTCGATATATAGCTAACAAAATGTGGGCTTAACGACAGCGTTAAGCTAACAAAGTTTTGAACAACTGGGCCCTGATTTTTTTCTGCAGGTCATGAAGGCGGTACTGTAATCGTCAGCGACAGAGTTGTAAATGGTGCACTACGATCAGAATACCCTGCCGTGAGTAGTGGCTCGGGAGGGGGAGGGGATGGGCAGAAGAAGGGGTCTGTGGTCACAAATCGCGAACATAAAAAAAATAAGTTTTACCAAAAAGAAAAGTTCACAAGCCATAAGAAATCGTTCGTGTGAATAATTGGTACGTTTTTTTCTAATTTGTGAAAAACTGGTACCAAAGTTTCATGTGAGAATTTTTGACGTGTGAAGAATTGCTTCGTGTCATTGACATCTGTGAAGAACTGGGATGAATATATATTAGATGTGAAGAAATGGTACTTAAGTTTCACATAATATGATGTGAAGAATTGGAATCGAAGCAAAGACATTTTAGATGGGTGCTTTTTATCAATATGAAGAATCCGCATAAATGCTACGCGAATTTCGATCGCATGCGCATTTCTCACAGGCGTTTGAAATATTGATATGCTAAACGTGACACATTGGTACCAATTCTTCACGTGCTGTAAAAATTTGATACCAATAATTCACAATGTGAAATTTGCGAAATGTGATATTTGCGGCTCACTGACTTTTAATCGTTTTGATCATTCATTTATCGATTAAACAGCTAAGGAAATTGTTTTATAGACTCATTAAAACCCGACACAAAATGGTTGTCTTATGAAGTTGGTTTGTTTCTTTGCAGATAGTTTTGGGTAAGTGTATAGCTAGAGAAGCCAAAGTGGACCAGGAGTTGGCCCAGGAACTGTACGCATGCGCGAAAGAAGCGGATGAATTCAAAACTGTCCTAGGAACTACTTTGTGCGCAGACGACTTTTATGAGGGTAATGAAAGGTTTCTACAGCAAGTATATTGTTTTGAAAAAGAAAATGATGTTATGAATAATATCATAGTAATGTTATGCTTCGAAACTCCTCATCAAAGAAATTCTGACAGTGATGATATGGCGAAATTACCGTTATTGCCCATTGTCTACAGCTGAGTAAAAAAATCTAAAACCAATAAACAGGGTGCTGTCAAAATATCCTCGTACTGTAACATGATTGATAATTCCATAATATATGATATTAATCTATAGATCGACGTACTCTTTTCTTTTGCTTTGAACTGTCTTCTCTTTTTATATATGGTATTTTGAATATTCAGCTTTTTCAAATTTTCAAGGCCAAGGTCGTATTGATGGCGCCTTCTGTGAACACGATGACGGCGATAAAATGTCATGGTTACGGAGTGTGAAAGAAAAGGGTGTTGCTAACATTGAAATGGAATCTCTGGGATTTATTGCTCTCTGTCAGAGAGCGGGAGTGAGAGGTAACGCATTATGTGATATATGTTTCAAATATTCATGAAATCTACATCATGTCGAATCGCCCATTATTACATGTTAGAACATAAATATTTTAAATATTCATGAAATCTACATCATGCTGAATCGCCCATTATTACATGTTGTGAACATGTTATAAGTTTTCTTTTAGTTAATATCATGACGGTGAGTTGTTACATTGCAGGCATCTTACGTGCAGCTTGTCATCTGACTCTTGAAACACTTTTTTAACGAAAAATATGCCGAATCAATCTCAGGTCCACTGCAGTCGGACTAGCTGGGATCGATCAGAGTTTTCAGATGATTATTGGAACAATATAATAATTATAGCGCTTATTGTCGTGGCCGTCTCGTTTGCCTCGTAAGTTAATGAATGGAGCACGGTAGTAGTAGTAAAGTGCAGGCTTTTAACGTCAAACGTGACCTTTTATACGACAGGTTCACTAAAATCGAATAATACTTTTTGCAATCTATTTTACAGGAGCTGTGTGCTGCGTTTCATTGCTAAACAGACTCCACGGTGATGGGATCACCACTGATAGAGATCTGTTGAAAGCGTGGCAAGGATATCCTCAAATATTGGTAGCCAGATATATCAAAAACAGACTACAGAAACCATGAACTGAGACTATAATATTATCATTATTATCACTGGTTGCCATATTATCATAAATGAGCATGTGCGTGAGAAAATCAACAATTTTGGGTTATGACCAGGTCCAACCCAAACCGGACTGTACAGTCACAGAAGATGGTTAGAGGTTGGAAATTTTGGATTTAGAAAGTAGGGGAACTGTACTATCCGTGTAGCGAAAACAAAGGCGCTGATAAGATTCGCAGTTACTGCGAAGCTGAACTGCGCCTTTGTTTTCGTCTATGCAGATTGTTGGTTGCCCATGCGGCGGCTCATATTCGATTGGACATCGAAGTTATAAAATTGTTTTCTTGCTCAACTCAGCTTAGCGTGAAATTTATAAAGTCCTCATAAATACGGACATGTGGAAAAAGTCTCCTCAGCGCGTCTTATCGTATTATCAGCTTAGGGGATTAGTGGTACAGGTAAATCATATTCGGTTCTTTCCGGCGATTTACGATTTACTTGGCGCCGCTGTCCGTAAAATTACCTGTGTAACTTTAGCCCGAGGGCAACCATAAAACTTGATCATAAATTGTCTTAAAAATTTATGAACTCAAAACTTCGACTATGAAATAATATGAAAATATAAGAAATACAAAATGTGTGGCTTTGATGACGGTAAAAAAAAAAAAAAAAAAAAAAAAAAAAAAAAAAACACGATTTCGAATGAAAGAAAACTCGTGTTTTTCCCATTCAAATGCACATTGTGGGTACCCGTGACAATCGCATCGTCGCGGTTAAACTCATGGACCAGTTTGTACTGTAAGCATTCAGTTGTATTATTTTTATTTAATTATTTATTCATGTATTTATTTATTTATTTATTTATTTATTTATTTATTTATTTATTGCTTCCTCAAAATAAGTGCTATGAGTATACTGAATAATCAAAAGTGGAATGTCCCCAGTTTCACAAACGGTTCTTGTTCCTGCAAAACTATGTCGTATATTAACAAGAAAATTATACCATGTTATTTGTAACATGATGTAAGGGGCGGTTCATAGAAGTTTGAGAGCTCAAATAAGATAACATTGTGATTGAATCATTTTTCATTTCAGTTCATGAACATGTGTGGCAAGATAATTTGAATATTCAAACTAACACATCATTGGCTGGTAGGCACATGTGTATGCAAGCTTTGAGTTAAAATAAAAGCAGAACGCAATACACCCTGTATGACCAGGACGCAACCAAATTTCTTACTTTTTTTTAACTAAGATCTAATCTTGCTAAAATTCATATTCGAAGTACTCAAATATCTGTTCTTTACACATTGAAAACATTAAATCATCTTTACATACGGCGAACATGCTTTGGTGTGATCATTCAATGGTACCATAAACACAAGATTCGAATACATATATGTGTTTGAAATTTAAGCTGGGATTACAATATTCTTTGCATTATTTTAGAAGCTTGTGAAGTTAAACCAGTGCTGTTCGTCTTTAGACACTCATATTTAATTGGTCATGACCGTTACAATTCATTAAAATTATGCTTAAAATGTTTTACGGTTTATAAGATTTACTCACTATACACAATCGATTTTCAAACTGGTGCTAAAGGGTAGAACATATGTTCGAAAAAAATGCAGATATAATATGGAAGGAATAAGTGTCTGAGTACATGCAATGGCATTCAAAAGGTTCTAAACACAAGCATTAATCATTGTAGAGACATTTTAAGCCACTTTTTTACCCCCCATCTGGTTAATGACAATTTTTCTAGAGCAGAGTATCGACCCCAGAATTTAAAAGATATGCAATGTATCACCGAAGAACATGTCTTTGAGATGATGTAAATGAAATCATGTATTGTACCCGACAACAATGAAGGTACTCAGACACATATTCTCTGTTTTATATTTGTTTGCTTTTTTATCTGTATGTTGTTCAAAGACGGGGTCTAAAGGCTTGGCAGCTTATGTCATTTGACACCCTTGTCAACAACAATTCCACACCGGAGATAAACCTTATAAACGCAAAACGTTCAAGCATAATTTTAATGATCTAATACGGTCATGGTTGATCAAATTGGAGCATTGGTTCAACTTCACAATCTTCGAAAAATTGCAAGAGTACACTTAGGGGCACTTCTAACGCAACACTTACATTTTCCATCATATCTAAAAAATTAAACCACCAAATTTATTTAAATTTTCCGCAAATATAAATCAATTATGCTTGCGTGTTGTCTGTATTTTTCATTGAAATTGATTGTCCACAACTTATAAAATATTTAGTTTATCTAACAAGACTCGAAAATGAAAAGTCGCAAAAAGCCACTCCATTGAAGAATTTAATAGTATCACGGCGGCGTCTCAGAAAAGTATCATATCCAGCTCATATCCCGTATCCCCAACACCACGAGCTTGAAAATAAGTTTCCAAGCAATAAAAAATATGACGTGTTTATTCCAAGAAATTTAGCGTTATTGGTCATCTCTGGGATGCGTTTAAAAAACAGGCGTATGCGGAAACACCGTGTTGTATCAAGAAATTCGCAGTAACTGAAGTAGATCCTTGTGGAGGAGTGGAGAAACATCCCACAGGGGTTTGGTATGGAATTGATAAATATGTTTTGTCCATGAGGAGGAGGTGTCCCTGTGTCGTCCAGTTCCATTCGGGACACACGGGATATTAACTGACTATGATACACTTCACTGCTGTGATATCCGAATTACTTGCATTTAGTTATCAGTTCAACCGGAATTTTGCGACTTCTTGTTTTTCAGTCATATTATATAAACATAAAATTTATTGCATTATAGACCACCGATTAATGTGAAAATTACAGACAGTAAACAAAAGTAGATGAACTTAATTTCTTGAAAATTTCATGAAGATCAGTTGAACGATTTTTGAGTTATGTTCAAAAATGTAAGTGTTGCGTTAGAAGTGCCCCTAAGTGTATGTTTATTACAGCCTGAATATTGAAAAACTGCACGAAACTTTAATTAATGGTACGGCTGAATAATCACATGTTTGCGGGTTGCATTGATGTCTTTCCTCTATAAACGTGTAAAGAAAAGATATTCCAGTACTATGTACGTGAATTTTATCAAGATTTGATAAGAAATAAGAACATTAAGATTTGATTAGAAATAAGAAATAAGAAAATTACAACATTTTGAATTTGAGCTGTTAATGAAGAAAAATCTCATCATTGCGTTTCTTTTCTTTTCTTTTCTTTTTCTTTCGTTCTTTTTTTTCTTTTTATTTTCCGTGTACACTTATGATCTTTAGGGAGAAAATGATGAACGATACCTATGCGTTTCTTACGTATTTTGTCGGGTATATTACTTAAATATGATGAAGATAAAACTGATTATTTTTTACTTGATTTAATTTTTCAGACTACTGGCAAACCATATTTCGGCACTATCTTCCTGCGTTATACAACCAAATAGCGTAGATTGATCCAACATTGCACGACTCGTTGAAAAAGGGATTGCACTGATTGGAAGCCTGATAGACTGGACAACAATGCACAGTGAGACATTATCGATTCGTCAACACTCTACAACGAAGAATTCATTGCATCGCTGTAGGTTGTTACCAAATCGAGTTTGCTTCCAAACAACTCCATTTTATAATTAAATTTCGTCAGGTGTCTTGTGATAATGTATCAATCTGCGCTGTAAGATTTTTTTTGGCATCACGGGTATACAGCGTGCAAACATTTCTTCAAATTACGACCAAACAAAGTTCGGGTACGTTTTGTGTTCAAAGTAAATGACATTAAAGAGCGTCACACATTAGCGTATAAACCAAACGCGCGCAGGTCGTATGAAAAATCTCAACACGTTATAAAGAAATTGGACGTATAAAGATTAATTTGTTTCTTAAACTCGTTTTAGCAGTCACATATAAGCGTGTGACTGAGGCGTGTGCCTGACGTATAAAATATAAAAAAAAACTGAAAATTTTGGAGTACGTTTGTGTTACGTGCCAGTCAGGCTAAGCACACGCTATCATGCGCCGCATCAAACGTTAAACGCGCATCTCATACACGCTTGTGGCACGTTACTGGAGCAATACTCTCGTAAAATCGGAATGCGCATGTAGAGCACACTGGCGTGCCTAAAACGCGTGCTAAACGCGTTCAAAGTGTATTCAAAGCACATGTAACGCGCGTGGAACTTATTCGAAACGTATACGATACATGTCCGAGACACGTCGTCCTTTTAGAATTGTTTTTGTTTGAATTGATGCTTTACGTCTCAGTCAAGAACAAAGGTCATGTCGGGACGTTGCCACCATTTTATGGGACTTTTACCCAACATTAGGATGTCATGACACTAAAAATGTGCTTCATAAATATAACCACCCAAGCAAACCAATACGATTTATATGTATGGACGGTTTGACTAAACCACTTTTCCTGGGTAGGCTCAGACTTGAGCGGTTTACCAGTATTCAGATGGTCGGTCAGTAGTTTAGAAGCTTTGCCTGGAGGCACAAGCAGCCCATCTATTTCTCCTAGGCCCCCAATGGGCGGGACCCATATTCCCACCCGACCACCCGTAAGCACGCTTAAAAATTCTTTTGAGCCCAAACGCACCGGAGAATGCGCACCAACCTACAGCGACGTATATCAACGTAATCCAAGCGTACAAAACGCGCATGTTATTGTAACATGTTTCTAACGTGTCTTCGACGTGCTCTTTGACACCACGCCCGGCGCGCGTTTGTTTTATACGCTAATGTGTGACTGCTATTTAAGTATTGTCATGCACATGGAATCGTATATGGTAACCCATGATTAGACATAAATTCAATTATATTCTGTTCTATTTAATATTCTAAAATCAGAACTACGCTATTTTAGCATATATCGTATACTTCTGTGGTGGTTCTTACTGTTTTATGTCTTGGTGTTTAAATTTTTGTGCTGTTGGCGCCTTATGTATGTTATCATATTTTTAGTTAAGTTTAGGTAACTGAGTGGCCACCTATTGGGAAAATAGCTGCTCATTCGGCTTACGAAATGTATTCATGGTATAAGTACCTTATTGTTAGTTTGTTTTTTTTTTTCCGCCTCGGTTTTTGGAGTGGGAATCTTTTTCTGATTGCGCCTTTTCCTGATCGTTGCCTACTTGTACCTTTTCCTAGCCTGGGTCCAGTCGTCAATATATATATTTTTTCCGTTGAAGACCCCTACCTCATACATATTGACATAAACAAGAACAAACAAATAAGTAGGCCACCGTACTATTGTAGCAATAATTGACCTACCTGAGGCAATGAAAAAAAGAGTCAATAAGCAATGCTTATTAAATACCCCCTGCAGGGTGACTCTTTACCACAAATATTATTTTGGCAATATAATCTCTTCATGCAAATGTCCAATGCGTGTACATCATGTAGGTATGATATCAAATTGTTCCATCAAAAACTGAGGTAAGAGTTGAACGGCTCGCGAAAGCCCTTACCTGTAAGAAAAACTAATAAAAATTGTCTAAGTTCTCATAGCTGTCATTTTGTCAAAAATTATTTTTTCGCAATAAAATTTCTTCATGCAAATGTCCAAGGAATGTACATCATGTAGGCATGATATCAAATTGTTCCATCAAAAACTGTGGTAGGAGTTGATCGGCCCGTGAAAGCCCTTACCTGTAAAAAACTAAGAAAAATTGTCTTAGTTCTCATAGCTGTAATTTCGTAAAAAAATTATTATTTCACAATAACATTTCTTCATGCAAATGCCCAATGGGTGTACATCATGTAGACATGATATCAAATTGTTCCATCAAAAACTGTGGTACGAGTTGATCGGCCCATGAAAGCCCTTACCTGTAAAAAAAACTAAGACAAATTGCCTAAGTTCAAATAGATGTCATTCAGTTGTCAAAAATTATTTTTTCGCAATAAAATGTCTTCATGCAAATGTCCAATGGGTGTACATCATTTAGGCATGATATCAAATTGTTCCATCAAAAACTGTGGTAGGAGTTGATCGGCCCGTAAAAGCGGTTACCTGTAAAAAAAAAAGAAAATTGCCTAAGTTCTCATAGCTGTCATTTTGTCCAAAATTATTTTTTCGCAATAACATTTCTTCATGCAAATGTCCAATGGGTCTACATCATTAAGGCATTATATCAAAAAGTTCCAACAAAAAGTGTGGTAGGAGTTGATCGGCCCGTAAAAGCACTATCTTCACTGTCTACAAAAGCCATCAAGAAATATAAAGGGAAGTAACTCAAAAGGGACTGGCCCCTAGCCCTTAATTTTTGCATGTACATATTTGCTCCATAGATACGCAGATGCCTGCAAAGTTTCATTAATTTCCATCAATGGGTCTTCAAGATATTAAAGAAACAAAACGTTACGGGCGGACGGACGGACGCACGCACGGACGGACGCACGGACGGACGGACACCGTGAAAACAGTATACCCCCCTTAAAACTTCGTTTTGGCGGGGGGTATAAAAATAAGCAGAATTCTTCGCTTCGAAAACACATATTACATAAAAGAAATAAGGTTGACAAATATAGCATCCCACTGTTCCAAAAACTGGTTTAGGTGCTGTTGGCGCCTTATGTATGTGTCAAGAACTGGCTATACACAGCGCATATAGCCAGTTGACGGTATAGCATAACAATTAAGGTATACCAACTATCAATGGCCAAGGGTGGTTATTATAGCTTGCTACCTACGGGTTTCAGTAATTACTAATTTCAGTTTTCATTTTAATTAATGGAATTTATTTACAATGACATGAAATGAGAAAAAGAAAAAAACACACACACAAAAACAACATAACTTTCGGTTGCTCCATAAAGTCCTGGCCTCTTCGTTGTAGGAATCACAGATATTGTTTTCATCAAGTCCACTGAGAACATCCTCATGCCGTATTCCAAATGTCCCTGGCTTAGATGGATTTTATATCACCATTCAACGACCCAGAAACCAAACATTCGTCTTTTACAACTCGATGCTCGATTCATCAACATTTTAGAACCAATGGAAGAGCCAATTTAAGAACCAATTTAAGAACCTGATAAATAGTAACTGTGTCAAAACAGCCTAATATACTGATTAAATTGTACTTTATCAAATGAAATCTCCAGTAGCGAAAACGCTTCCACATCATTGAAAATGCAAATCATCACCCATAACTCTACAGCCCATTTGCTCTAGAGTTATGCATCATATTTGCCTGTTTGATTGCCCAAAATAATCACAGTAACTTCTTTGAAGATAGTTACAATTCTCAACAAATATACATACCGCTGCAAGCTACCCCTTAGTTTGCATTCCAAGCGGTACCAACCAAACAGCCACAGCGCTTCGTACTATTCTGAGCCCCTAATTCCCAGAACTTCATTTCAATGTGCGTCCCAACACATAAATGATAAACCACAAGATATCATGTATTACATACAATACTTTGCACTTGTAGTTTCTGACCAAAATTTATACAGACTGCTCCTGTTAAAGTAATTACTTAACATAAAATTTTGCATCAGAAAATTATCGTTCGCCATTCCCAACGTAAATATAACGTAAATGATGTAATAACAAAGCATTACGTTACGTGATATGCTACTGACTGAATTCATTTCTACGCTTTATGCATTTGCATATCAAAATGACATTACAGCAGTTATTTATTCACTTTTAAGCAATGCACGTCAATGTCAAAATTACGTTGTACTTACGTCAACGTAATATAGTTACTCCCTTTAATGCCATTTTCACATTTGCGTTATGTTTCCAATTAGTGGTAGATTTTATAAGACGGGAATGACATGTTAACTCTTTCATTACAAAAGAGTAGATTTTTCAATATTGCTGATGTGTCACCGAAAAACTTTATGTGACTATTGAAGAAAACATACCAATCTACAATATTGACTGTTTAAAATCACTCCAGTGTGACTAGATCGCTGAGTACTCCATTGTCACCATTTTTTAAACAATATTTTCATATTTCAGTCAGCCATTGTTCTCAGTTAACACATGTGCAAACTGACCTTCTGTGTAAGTTCAGTGAAGTACAGTGTATGCCCATTGATGATTCCAAAAATAAAAAAAAAAAGAAATTGATAATCCAATAGCAACATATGACAGACACTTTAAGCAGGACCCTTTTATTTTGCTTGCTTTGGCTTATTGAAACTTAAATACCGTATTCGTACTAATTAGCGCACAGTGCGCTTAACTTTTCAAAATTACTAAAAGCTGAGGTAAGAAACACACACTAAGAACGAAAACAACACATCAAAGTGCTGAAATAACCATGTCATATCTTTCAATGGTGAATTTGGGTGATGTCAATAAGTGTTCAAATTGTTGCAAAGTAGTTGATGATCATTTACTGTTCAGTTTTAATGCGTCATATACGTTAACATTGTGCAGAATTGGTGTAAAATAACAATTTACTACTGGCGTAGTGTGTGCTTATGCACGTGTTTTTCGGAAACAACCAGGGTGTGTGCCTATTGGAGCATGTGCCCTAATTAGAACCAATATGGTATTTCTGAAGTTATTTTTCAACGGACAAGACATATGCTGATTCCTTTTTGAATGGCCTATATGCTAGGGCCTTTAAGTTTCATGGAATAAGAATGCCATGTGAAAAGATTGTTGACATGTATATTTTTCTGTCAGTAAATATAACTCTTTGCTGAATTATGCCTCTTTGATTATTATAATCTTGTGTGCAAGATATCTATAAACATAAAAAAGAAGAAAAAAAAATTGTTTGTTTCTTTGAATTGATGCTGAACGTCCCAGTCAACAGTTTTGGACATGTTGAGATGTTGCCTCCATTTTAATCAACTTTTACTCCCCAAAAAAAGGTAATGACATCCAAAAAATGATTCAAATATAATGACCCTAAAGCAATAACAATGCTTACATGTATAGCAGTATTTGTGTATTGAGAATATGTTGGTCAGGATGGTAGATATATAGGGGTGCTTGCACCTCCGCCATTAGCAACTGCGATATGGTCATAGAGCTGCAGACCAGCATATCCTATAATGGCTTTTAATAAGGCTTTTTCAGGGGTGCGTTTCTTTACCAGAATGGACCGGAATGAGCACTTTTAAGGGAATGGACAACTGGAATTGACATTATGCTATGGATTTTGGTGCTTTAAATATATGTTATTTGCAGAAAAAAAAACACACTTCTGTAGTCATACAGATAGTTTGCCCAAGATATAATCCCACCAAGTATAGCAAAATTGACTTCCCAGGGTGATAAAGTTAGCTCATTGGCGGCGACTGTGTTGTGGCAACTGTTCAGAGGTTTATTTGATTAAAATACAATGTATAGAGAGATCACCAGTGTTTGTTATACAGCAAGACAGAGGTGATCATGAACAGAAATAGAAATTAGTAAAATGTGCTGGTACTGTAGCAGTGACCTAGCACCTGACATAGGCTACCACATCGAACAAACTGTACTTAAACCACACGATTCTCGAACTAATGACTGTCTTTCCCCAAAAACCAAATAAAAAGTACTCCAGGACACATATAAATGTCCATTCCGGTAATCCATTCCCGTAATCAGGCCCCTTCTGGTACCGGAAGGCAACACTTGTTCAGGAAGACTGGGAACTGACACCCCAAACACCAACATTTTACTGCAACAGCCATTACCTAATGTTTATTTGAAGGCTAACACCCTTGCTAGAGGCAAACAGTGTTTATCTGGGTACAGTGGCAGATTAAGAGGGGGTTTGCTAGAACGAACCCTCCTCTGGGACCAACTTATTAAATTTTCATGGGTCAGTTAACATGGTTAAGGGCAAAGCAGATAAAAAGGAGACCCCCCCCCCCCCATTGGAGACTTTGAACCCCCCTTCCAGAAATCTTTTTCCTTCTTTATTTTTCTTCAGATACTGAGTTGATCAATTTCTGACATAAATCACCTTCATCCGCCCTAAGGTGGGATTGCACCGTTAGGTAAATTAAAATGTATGTTCTGTTCAAATACCAAAGCAGAGTCGTTGGGGCGACTTGACTTGCCCAAGATATAAATTAAGCAAAATATACTCTGCAAGTAAACAAGTCAGTTTATCTGTGTATACAACACACAATAAAAATGTATTGATTGGAATGCCGTGTTATTTATTGTTACATGTATGTTGTGGTGAACACTTATTGTATACCAAATAAAATATTCTATTCTATTCTATGCTACCAGTTTTTGTGGTGCAAAATTTTGGTGATGTACTGTATACCAAAATGTCACATGACATCATGCACATGGATTTGCTGATTTCTGTTGGATGAACAAGTAAACAACTGGAAATTTTACTAATTATCACTGTTTTTGGTGGAATACTGTGTAATTTGATAGTACCATGAATGGAATAATATGAATATACAGTGACATCAAGTGATCATGCTGTTTTGACATCCAAATGTAGAGATTTTGTAATTGACTTTTATAGCCATGGCTTCAACTAGAACCGATAGCATGTAGTGAATACGAAATTGATCGGTTCTTTTTCTAGAACTAGTTTCCAATAACACCATGTAAATACTGAAAAATTCATATTTACAGACAACATTGACATAACAATTACGTTACTAGCATTGATATATGTATGTGCTCTTAACGTCAACGCGTACAACTGTGTTATTAAATTATAACGCGCATCTATGAACGTCAAAAATAAATTATCTGCATTCAGACAATTTCTGTTCTGAAAATTTTCATATTTCACAGCACTCAAATACAAGTTACGAATGAAATATTTACAAATGAAAATATTAAACTCGCCTACCAGTGGTTCGTCAGATGAGATGCAACCGCCCACAGGTCTGCACAGGGACCGCCATGGCACACGTCAGTAGTTACCTCTCTGCCAATTGACAAAATTTCGTCCCCAGAACTTCCCAGTTCAACATTGCCTGACTTCTAGCACATAAAACATACCTCTGTGCATTTTTACTATGAATCAACGAATAACTACAAGTTGCTTAATTTATATGAATTTGAAACTGAGCCCAAACAATGCCAAACGCATCTTAAAACCTGTTGATCCTCAAAGATACGCTGCCAAACTGTCACAAAGACACACCAAGTTATCGAACCATGATACTTCCGCAACATGACATTTCAAAATATACTCAGTTCAGCCTGCCCACAACAGTTCTGTATCCTCGAATTCAACACATGTTGCAAATACTCGATTTCGCTATGTAGTGGCTCAAAAGATTCACAATTATCTTGCGTGTCAAAAATACTTTCAAGCATAAACCTACTTATGGTAATTTTTGGAAAACCTCCGTTAAGTCACGAGCTACAACCCAGACCACAATGCTGACAAGCCAGCCGATCTCACCTGGAACCGCTGTAGAGTCCCACATCAACAAAATGAAGGAATCCTTAATGTAACGTCCAAACCCCCTTCATTACATGAAAAATTTCTCATGACATTATTAATGCTCTAAGGTTCAAAAAATATATACATAAATACTATTATACTGGTTAACAAAAGAAACGTAGCATACCACTCAACTTGTATATTTGTATCAAAATGGTGTACGGGACATATATATGGCTCCGTGACAGTATGTTTTCATATTTTTAGTTAAGTTTAGGTAACTGAGTGGCCACCTACTGGGAAAATAGCTACTCATTCGGCTTACGATATGTTTTCATGGTATAAGTACCTGATTGTTAATTTAGTTTTTTCCCCACCTCGGTTTTTGGAGTGGGAATCTTTTTCTGGTTGCGCCTTTTCCTGATCTTTGCCTACTTGTATTTTTTTATACAACTAAGCAAACAATATTTTCAATCGATGCATGCAAAATGGCTGTCAGACTCAGTCACTAGGACGCAAATTAATATGTACATGCCCACTTATTAACATATTAACAATAAAATCGTCACAAAACGGTAAAATACTGAGAGTTAAAGAAAATAAGCATACAAAATGAAGTTGGCATAACTTTTGAACTATATCACTGGACTTGCAGCATTTCCAAATAAACTATAATCTACAAAAAAGTGTTAAATCTAACCGTTCTGAGTGACGTCACAAAATGATTGACAGAATACTGAAAACATATGGGCTTTTTAGAAAAGGTTACATTTAAAAGCAAATACGATAAACGCTAAGATACTTTCCAAATACCTGAATTGCACACAGTTAAATACTTTCGCCCCAGAAAAGGGATTGGCTTGAACATGTCAACAATTCAATATCCTTTCATATGCAAGTACGTTTTTTATACTAATGTAAGGGCCCCATGCACCCCCAGTTACGCAAACCTGTCCCCAGTTCCTTAAACTCAATCATATCAGTGAATTTCACATGAAGAAAACTCTTTTTTTGTGTATGAAATGGTTGTAGAGAACTATGATAAGGTGCGTCTAAAGTCCAATTCGCATGCGCCAAAAATACACACGTGTAAATATACTCCGGTGTGCAAATTTTACTCGGGGTAAGTAAATGGCGCATGCGAACGCAAATACACACCGGAGTATATTTACATATGGGTAAATTTACTCCTGGGTCTGACCAGATGCAAATTTTATTTTTACAAATACACACGTGTAAATTTACTATTATGTCCCATGCGAACGCAAAGTAAAATTTACCCATGAGTATTTTTATTTCAAGTCAATATTCTGCTTTTAGAAAACGAATTTTCACATTTTTTGTTCCTACCTGATTATATGACAGTTGCTGAAACTGTGGACATTGTTGCTAAATAAGAGTTTATTGCCATTCATAACATTTTAGATCATATGGAGTGCAAACAGCCACACTATTTCTTCATCATTCTTGGTTAGGATTCTTGGGGGCATTTTAACAGTAATTCCTTGTAAAAGGATGAAAAAAGGGAACTGTATAACTGCTAAGGTTATGCCTGACCATTACATGATTCCCCTCTGCTGCCAAAGTCTACATGAACACATTGAAGCAGCCTCTTCTTGTTTTGCAAATACAGAAAACTTAAATGAACAGGTTTTAATCCAGAAATGATAAATTTACCTACAAAAATACTCCTGGCGATAAAACCCATGCGAACGCAATTTAAATTTACTCTCAGGTTGATTTGCACACCGGAGTATAAATACACACCGGAGTATATTTACACGCGTGTATTTTTTGCGCATGCGAATTGGACTTTAGTATAATACACTTTCGTTCTGCCCAAGACCTATAAACAAATTAATGGATAATGGTCGACGAACAACGTTAGTATGTAACGTACTAGAAATGTTGTCGCCCCCCCCCCCCCCCAAAAAAAAAAAAAAAAAAAAAAAAAAAAGAAAAAGAAAAAAGAAAAGAAATAAATAAAGAAAGAAATCGAAAATGGTTTACATTGGGTGACCAACTAAATTGAAAGAATGGGGGCGGGCTGTAACTAATGTTGTCAGAACTTGGATCCCAACCCCTTTGTCTTTGAGATGACAATAAACTACGTTTAAACTAATTGAAAGAATATAATCTATTTGTTAAACTGTTACCTCCTGGTTGCAGCTTTTACAAAAGATGAGCCGCCTCGTGGGAAAACCAACAATGTTGTTTCCGAACAGGTCTGACACAAACCGGCCTATACAGCTACAGAAGCAGGCTAGAAGCTTGAAATTTTGGAGTTACGT
This sequence comes from Rugalucina vietnamica, assembly GCA_964017185.1. NCBI lineage: Eukaryota > Metazoa > Mollusca > Bivalvia > Lucinida > Lucinidae > Rugalucina > Rugalucina vietnamica. Next base: position 20,963,954 of record OZ024880.1, on the reverse strand, counting down.
AGAGGAGGAATTGTACTATCAGAGTAGCGAAAACAAAGGCGCTGATCAGCTTCGCGGTTACCGCGAAGCTGATCTGCGTCTTTGTTTTCGCCTATGCAGATTGTTGGTTTTCCCATATGGTGGCTCAGATGTAGATTATTGACGATTTGACTTTTGCACAAGCCCTGGGCACACATACTTATTACATACATTTCAAGCATTAAAAGTGTGCAGTGAAGAATTTCTTCCAACGGGCGTCCAAGACACAATGTCTTTTTCTTTTCTTGCACCTGGTTGGCATCAAGCGTTCGCACGGTTGCGAGAAGGCCTTGGTAAGAATCCCGGTCAAACCACTCAGGCCAAGGCTTGTTGTTTTCTGCCCATTACGAAAACTTGCCCATGCAATATACAGAGATTTTTAAAGTTGTAAAAAATGGAAATTTTTAGTAGAAATTTTTTGATATTTTTCTTATTTTTGCTCAAAACATAGATTGTGGGTACACGTTAGAACCGCCTCGCCAATCTATGTTTTGGAGCAAAAATAAGAAAAATAGGTATACACCTGCATACCCCAGTTTTTCTATATAAAAGTGGGGTATAAGGGGGTATATTACACGGACATGTTTTCTGCCAAAACCTTTGTTCTGCTAACAGGTATGTCAGATATATTTAACCGACCTGGGTATTTTTTATTTGTTTATTTCTTTTATTTATTTATACATTATTTCAAGAAGATTGCACATTTAGCTACCATGTGATCCTCCATGCTCTAGTTACCCTCGTTTAATCGGCCCAGCTGTACGCTGATTAATCCACAATCCGCAATGAGTGAAATAGCCTTGAAAGGGGCGCAAAACTGAATCAAAAGAAAATATTTACTATTCGGTTTTATGTCCATTTCAATGTTATTTCAGCCCATTTGAGATGCGTCAATTCATAGGTGGGACGAAAACGGGTATACCCTGGGGAAAATACCTGGTACGAGGGTGGGTCAAAAAGTTCTGTCATAGGTGTTGTAACTTTGATAATAGATGTATTATACCTTGATTGAAAGGGCTACATTTCTCCTTTATAATGATGCCAAAAGAATTCACGAAAGAAATAAATTCTTCGAAATAGACGCATTGAAAGACACCTGGGGTAAATCCAATGACACTTTTTCTTGAATTTGTGAATATTTTTAAAGAAAAACGACTTCGAAAAAATATAATCCATGCAATATATTTTTCAAACATAGATGAATATATCCTGCAAAATTCAAAATAATTCAATTGAATTTAATTGAGTTATTGCAAATTGAAGTATTGAAATTGGCTAGTTGTACATACATTAAAATTACAATTTAAATTCATCTACACGTGGACCAGGGACCTTAAAATGCATTTAACCATTTTTTGGTTCATCCTGTGTGCCCTGTAGTAAACTCATAAAAATGCAAGCAAATATTATGGTTCAGCAATGCCAGAAATGCTAAAGGGGTACATATTTTAATGACGTCATATATATCGCTTTATTATAAAGTCAGCATAGCATGGATAACGGTAATTTTTGTCACATTGCTTTTCTAAATATACTATTATTTATCACTGTAAAGTTAAAGAAAATTTGATCAGTAGTTATGAATATATGACGCATGAAATGCACAATATAATATTCACAAATTCTAGAAAACGTGCCATTGGTTTTACCCCAGGTTTCTTTCAAGGCGTCTATTTCTAAGTATTTATTTCTTTCGTGCATTATTTTGGCATCATTATAAAGGAGAAATGTAGCCCTTTCAATCAAGGGATAATACTACAATCTATCATGTCTATTAACAAAGTTATACCACCTATGACAGAACTTTCTGACCCACCCTCGTACATCCGCAAGAAGATCTGACTTGTCTCATGTGTCCTTTGCAGATCACGTTCCCGAACCGGACACATGAACAAACAATTAACTCATATAAGCCTGGCGTCCCTTTTGCGGGTTATAGGCAAACAGAAAAGCCCCAGATGTGACGCCACAGAACGCAGCGCCTCATCTGGGGCTATTCTGTTTGCTTAAAGAATTTTCATCGAAAAAAAAAAAATCAAAAATCACTCCTGACGCCCCTAAAAATGAAAGTGGACTCAACCAAATGATAATAATGGGAAAATCCATTCGTCATATACATGTATGGGTTAAGAGAGGTTAAGAAAAGACATTGTTAAGGATAGAAACGACTTACGTATCATTTCGTAAAGGTGTGAAAAATGAATGGCATTAAATTTGGATCAGTTTTTTGTACAGGGAGAGGTGCTCCCCACCCACCTCCACTGGCTCATACCATCACTTATCAATATCCCATCGGCACCTGCTTATGGAGTATATGTCTCTCAGCTAGTTCGCTATGCTCAGATGCTAGAGCCTGCTATAACTACAAAGACTTTGTTGATAAGGGGAAGTTACTCACCAGCAAATTGTTGTCACAGTGATATCGCAGGGCGAAGCTTGTGTCAACTCTTAAAAAAATCTATGGGAGACATCATGATCTTGTTGATCCCAACAATGTGGCCGCGTCTAAACTTGTGACTGACCTGATGCCAATTGCCAATAAATAATATGGCTTTCAATTACCGGACATTCGTTTCTTACCAGATATTCGTTTTCTCAGCTTTGTAATCAGTCATATGGACATGGCGGGTGCATTATAATGGGCAGGTGATGCTCACACTTCGCGAACACCTGATCACACCTCCTGTTTTTTTTTTTTTTTTTTTTTTTTTTTTTTTTTTTTTTGGGGGGGGGGGGGGGGGGGTCCATGCCTGTATGATGACTACATATCTCATATTCGTTAATGTTATTACGGATTTTTATGAGCTACGATATACGATTTCGGTACCTTAACCCCTTTACTTTATCTAAAAGACACAGATAAAACTGTGTTTTTGTTTAGTCGAGCGCTCTTGTTAGGAATGATTCTTATAAATTAATGTAAATACGACTGCTCGAAAACAAACGCCCTACGAAAAATACCTTACCTGGTTGGAAGATGGGGGCTTAGTTCCCTGCTCCTTGAAAGAAAATTGCAGATTCCAAAACCCCTGATAGCCCCCCCCGCCCCACCCCCCTGGATTTAAGGTTTCTTTTTCGCATGTATATCTAGATTGTAAGGTTTCTCATCAGTAAGCCGCGCATCAGTTTAAGGTTTATTTCCGGCATGTCACATTCTTAACTTGTAATGCGTTGCGCATCTAGAAGCGGAACGTGATTAGGACCGTAACGTTAGTAACCAAGGAGTCGCCATATTGTAACGTTCGGGCGACATTTATTGTGATCATTTTATAATACAGAAACTTACAGTCGAAGTTTTTTTGGTCTTATTTCGTTGCCAATCCACAGTCGGGAAATACGAAGCATCATTTGGTAGCAGAGCGAGGTTTTCACTTCGGAAAACAAAGACACATAGATCAACGTCGAAACCACAATCGCAAATATGGATGGCCAAAGTGGCTGTAACGATTTTGCCAGAGTCGAGGCAGAATTTAAAAAGGACAAATGCCGGGCAAAGACAAATTTTAGTCGTTCTAGAACTAAATTACTCCAATTACTACAGAAAGAAGAGCTGCCCAGTCGACGGGATGTGTTTGAAGCTTGCAATAAATTGGACAGTACTTTGGAGCTAGAGCTGGACATTTTCTCCAATTTCTCGGACATGTATATAAAAGCTAACGAGATGCAGAGAAGCATGCGGGTGTCAGGTGAAATGGAAAAGCTAGAAGATGAGTATCATTCGGCGAACGAAGCGGCAAATGAATATCTCCAATCGCGCCAGGATGACAGAGCAAGTACTGTTTCTGAAATACTGTCAATAGATTTGCTGGGTAGAATGAACATTTCCGAATCTTCAGAAACTAGTAAAAAGGAGGAAATTACAACGAAGAAAAATACGGAGGTAGGAACGTTATTTCCGAGCACCAATGTTTCTAACACTAGCTTAGTTTCGTGCACTTCAACAGCATGTCAAACCCAAACTGTCGCGGAAAAATCGCAGATGAACAGAACTATTCGAGCTGTTAATATTGATGAACAACGAGAGCACGAGCCTTCTATGGACCAAAACCCCCAGTTTTCAGTTGAAAATTCAAGTGTTGACAATAGCCACACGCGTAATTCCGACCTAAATGTGCGCGCAAAGACATTTGAACCATCATCGAACCGCCCAAGTCCAACTATCGGGCATGACCTATGGCACCAGCTCAAGCGCGTAGAAATTCCAATATTCACCGGGAACAAACGAAAATATCAAGGCTGGAGAGCGGCATTCAACGCTTGTGTCGACCGCGCCCCTGCTACTGCCGAATACAAGCTTTTACAATTGCGGCAGTATTTAGCAGGCGAAGCTCTTCAAGTCATCGAGAATTTAGGTCACTCGGAAACAGCATACGAGGCGGCAAAGGAAAGACTTGAACGGAAATATGGGGGTAGAAGACGACAGATAGCAGTTTACTTGGAAGATCTGGACAATTTTAGGCAAGTGAGAACTGGAAATGCTAGAGATCTTGAGCAATTAGCGGACTTGCTAGATATCGCAATTATAAATCTAAAAGAAGCTGGACATACTCACGAACTTGGGGACGGGTCCCTATATAACAAGCTACAGAGAAAGTTGTCTGAATCAATGCTGGCGCGTTACCATCGATGGGTGTTTGAGACAAATGAAACTGAAGGCGTGACTTCCTTGAGAAAGTGGGTTATACAAGAAGCAGAATTCCAAACTATTGCGGCGGAAACAATGCACGGACTAGCAGGCAAATCCACGAACAGTCAGAATCAAGAACATTCACTACCTAGATATAAGAATCAAAGAACATTCTTCGGAGAATCACAAAGAGGACACAATGCTGATAAAGCGTGTTTTGCGTGTAAAGGGTCGCATGCTATCTGGAAATGCCGAACATATGAACAGAAAAGTCCAACTGAGCGATGGAGAATAGCAAGGCGGGCGCAGTTATGCTATCGGTGTTTATCTACCGGACATTTTGGAAATAAATGCCCTAAAAGTCGGCCATGCGGAACTGATGGTTGTGAAGAACATCATCATAGGCTACTTCACCAAACCGCTACCACACCAACGACAGATGCCGATGAGCAAACCGAACCGGAGCGTGAACATGGATCTCCATCGGCGGATCTAGCTTCTCATGTCACGGAGGGGAATGTACAGGAACCACCGCAACAGACTACAATGATCACACAGAACTACTCCAAGGTAGATTACATTGCTTTACGCACAGTTCCTATCGTTTTGAAAAATGGTGACAGATCGCTGCGGGTAAATGCGCTGCTAGATGAAGCCAGCACTAAGAGCTATGTGATGTCGCTGCAGAACTCGGGCTAGAAGGAAAGACTGAAAAGGTAACAGTTAATATCCTTAATGGTCAAATTGAAACCTTTGAAACCAAACCGGTCAGTTTTGAACTGCAGAACGTCGATGGGACTGTGAGCGTTAATGTCAATGCCTACACAACAAATAGGGTAACAGGAGATATGAACGTGATTGACTGGAATGAATATCGGAAAAAGTGGCCATATCTGAGAGACATCAAATTCCCACTAAATGCAAAGAGACCAATAGTTGATGTGCTGATAGGTTTAGACTGTCTTGATCTGCACTGTGCTATCGAAGAAGTCAAAGGTCAACCAGGTGAGCCAATAGCAAGGCGCGTCAGCGCTGGACGTGCGTCGGTAATCCATATGCAGTAAAAACGACAAAACTAGTAACGCATTTTGCATGTACGTATTTCGCCAGAGACCAACTCGACAATGATGAGTTAAGTTCAAGTTTAAAAAGGTTCTGGGAAATTGAAGAAGTATCACCAAGCAAACCAGCGCCAATTGTACAGATACATGATCAGATAGCGATGAAAAAGGCAGAATGTTCTCTGCAACACGAACAGAACATGTATCGTGTCAGTATCCCATGGAAAGACGATAAACCGAAGTTACAAGAGAATTATAATATGGCATTACAACGGCTCGAGAATACCGAAAAGAGACTACGCAAGGCAAAAAACGTTGGCCAGTCGTACAGTGAGATTATAAAGCAGTATGTCGAAAAAGGTTATGTCAGAAAGGTTCCAGAAAATGAACATTCTAAGTCCAAGTGGTTCTTGCCGCATTTCCCAGTCATGAGATTTGACAAAGACACCACGAAGATCAGAATCGTGTTTGATGCTTCCGCAAAGTGTCAGGGGACGTCACTCAACGACGCCATACACCAAGGGCCTAAACTCCGACGAGATCTCTTCGATGTATTGTTGAGATTTAGTCGTTTTCCAGTTGCCATCGTGTGCGACATAGCGGAGATGTATCTTCGAATTGGCATTTCACACGAGGATCAACCGTATCACAGGTTCCTATGGAGGGGAATCGACCAAAGCCGTGTACCAGATGTGTACGAGTTTAACCGGGTTGTATTCGGAATGAATTCGCCACCTTTTCTTGCCCAATTCGTGCTGCAACACCATGCCAAGAACCACAGATCGGACTTCCCATTAGCTTCAGAAACCATTGACAAGTCTACTTATATGGATGATTCCATGGACTCCGTACACTCCGAAATACAAGGAATCCAACTATATCACCAACTGTCTGTGCTGTTGTCAAAAGCAGGGATGCATGCCAGAAAATGGCTTTCGAATTCATCAACAGTATTAGGTGAAATACCGCTAGAAGATCGGAAGGCTGAAGTCGACTTAGATCGCAGTCAGTTACCGTGCGCAAAGACTCTTGGAGTATGGTGGCGTGCCGACGAAGACGTCTTCACATTCAAAGAGAACGTACCAGAAGAGGAGATGGCGCTGACAAAAAGGAATTTTTTGAAGAAAATTGCAACCCTCTTCGATCCAATAGGTTTTTTGTCGCCATACACAGTTCGTGCAAAAATGTTGCTCCAGGATATGTGGACCGCTGGTATAGACTGGGATGACGAGCTAAGCGAACCGTTGGACGTTTCTGCACGTGAGTGGTTCGCCGAACTCCCACAGCTACAGAAGATACAGGTTCCGAGGTGTCTGTGGAATGCAAGTACTGTTGCTGATAGCATGTCTTTGCACACCTTCGTAGATGCATCGGAAAACGCTTACGGGGCTGTTGTCTACGCAAGATGTCAAAATGATGACGGCACTCATTCCACAAACATTGTTGCAGCGAAGACACGAGTTTCACCGAACATTGCCCTTTTGAACGATGTAAATTACAGTCATAATCTTTGGTTCCATGTTGCCAAATCTATAGGGTCACTGAAGAGGCTTAAGTAGCCGAAACCATGGTATGGCCCATCCCCTTTCTCATTCATACGTTCACTGCTCTTAAAGGATCTCAGTTTAATTTTTATTTCCCAGACTTGAATTGATGGGTGCGATCATTGGTGTACGACTTACCACCAGAATTTCGGACGTACTAGGACTGAAAATGGAAACAGCTACTTTCTGGTGTGACAGCGTCAAAGTTCTTTGGTGGGTTAGAGGGCGAAGCCGTGATTTCAAGCCTTTTGTTGCCAACAGAGTCGGGGAAATTCAAACCAATACACAACCACTACAGTGGCGGTATGTGCCTTCCAGACTTAATCCGGCAGACATGTTAAGTAGAGGAATGCACGCGACTGACCTTGCAGACTGTGATGCATGGTGGCGAGGACCTATATTCCTGCGAGGACCGGACGATGCATGGCCCCAGAACAAAGCTTTTGAAAGCCCAGAAAGAGACGCTGAATTCAAACGTTCTAGATACAACACGAGCAAACAAACCGAGTAGTCATGAACGCGAGGACGGCCACAATATCATCGGTACATTAGTTGCCCTGGCAGATACGGAAAATTGGAAACTCGACCCAACTCGGCATTCCAGCTGGTTGAAACTACGGCGAATGGTGGCTTGGGTCAGAAGATTTATTGATAACTGCAGGAGAAACTCGGATGGTCGGGTCACTGGTGAGTTGAGCGCTGATGAATTGAAGAAATCAGAAATGCTGCTGATAGGACAGGCACAACGATCGGAATTCCATGACGAGTGGGAAGCTTTGACTCACGGACGTCCTTTACAAACACAGAGCAAAATTTTGTCTCTGAAACCTACACTGGATCATGATGGGATAATACGATCAGACGGACGTCTAAAACATGCAAAGTTCCTTTCCTATGACGTACGGCATCCAGTGATTTTGCCAAGAAAAAGCTGGGTCACAAAACTCATTGTGAAAGACGCACACGAGAAAGGAAAACACGCATTCGGCACCAACCAGACTTTGGCGGCATTATCGGCTCGGTATTGGATTATTTCGGCGCGTGAAGTGATACGAGAATGGGAGCGAGAATGTGCCGAATGTCGCCGCCGGAAAGCAAAAGCCTGTGAACAAATTATGGCACCATTACCTTTGGCGAGGGTACAGACTTCATTAAGAGCATTTACAAGGACATCAGTGGATTTTGGAGGTCCATTTATTACCATCCAGGGAAGAGGAAAACGTCGCGAGAAGCGATACTTATGTCTGTTTACCTGTCTTGCAACTAGAGCTGTGCATTTGGAGATAGCCTATGGTCTGACCACTGACTCATTTCTAAATGCTTTCTACAGAATGGCAAGTCGCCGTGGTCTTCCAGATGAAGTATATTCCGACAACGGTACAAACTTTGTAGGCGCTGACAGAGAACTGCGGGAACTGCTATCGCATGTGGAGAGTCACAGGATTCAAGATTCAACCGCAAACAAGGGGGTGAAGTGGAATTTCAATCCACCGATGGCACCGCATTTCGGTGGAGTACATGAAACAATGATTAAATCAGCAAAAAGGGCTATCAAGGCGATACTTGGCAATGCAGATGTAATAGACGAAGAACTCATGACAGCAATCGTTGGAGCCGAGGGTCTCATAAATTCTCGGCCACTCACGTACCAATCAGCTGATCCTTCGGATGAGGTACCACTAACGCCAAACCACTTTCTCCATGGACAGATTGGGGGCCAGTTTGCTTCTACGTCCGTGGACAAAACACAGTTTAGTCCGCGGAAACGATGGCGACGGGTGCAAGAACTAGTCCGCCATTTCTGGCATAGATGGCTTAGGGAATGGCTACCAGGCTTGAGTACAAGAAAGAAGTGGCATCGCGATCGACGGAACCTAGAGATCGGAGAGGTGGTCTTAATCATTTCGCCAGATACACCACGGGGAAGCTGGCCTCTGGGCAGGGTTCTGGAGGTTTATCCGGGAGAAGACGATCGTGTCCGCGTTGTGAAGGTCCAGGTCGGACAGGGCACGATGATACGACCAATATCTAAGTTGTGTCATTTGGAAGGAGAGATGTGAACGGGAACTTTCCATGCTATTTAACTAACTTTATACATATCGGAGATGAACATATTTATTTGACTTAAGAAATTTCCAATAATAAGCATTTCAAGTGAACAGATTTAGAATAATTGATAATTTAACTTTTAAAGTGCAAAATGTATAACATTTCGGGAGGGGAAAATGGATTTAAGGTTTCTTTTTCGCATGTATATCTAGATTGTAAGGTTTCTCATAAGTAAGCCGCGCATCAGTTTAAGGTTTATTTCCGGCATGTCACATTCTTAACTTGTAATGCGTTGCGCATCTAGAAGCGGAACGTGATTAGGACCGTAACGTTAGTAACCAAGGAGTTGCCATATTGTAACGTTCGGGCGACATTTATTGTGATCATTTTATAATACAGAAACTTACAGTCGAAGTTTTTTGGTCTTATTTCGTTGCCAATCCACAGTCGGGAAATACGAGGCATCACCCCCCCCACACACACACACAAAGACTAGAGGATGGACATGCACTTCTGTACGTGCACTTTTATTCTGTAGTAACGTTAACAAAATCATGTTGATCAATGTAGTTTCATTTATATTGTCATTAAAACATTAAGACCAAGTAATCTTATTATTGAGCAACATAATTCCAGGCATCATACACATTGTTGTACATGTATGCCCCAGTCAACATTTTTACAATCAGGGAAGTTAATGCGTCTTGCTGGAGGACACAACACGGCGCCTTTGAGTATCGAGCACTACTGGGCATCTCAGTTCTGAGTCCGATGCTCTACCACCGAGCCGCCGCGCTCCTCCCATGTCATTATATTGGCGAGAAATGAACGAAGAGATCTACATTATTTATCTTATTCTCTTCCTGGAACAATTATTTGGACACTGGAATCGCATCATCTATGGATATTCCTTTCAAGGTCATTCAAATTGCCATCCTAGCAATGTGAAAAAAAAGTTTGTGAAACTGGAGACGCATCCTGCCCATGTTTGACATGGAGTAAAATTTTACAGCATTTACAAATTATCAATTTACAGCCCCTTTCACTCGAGTTTGCCGTTTGAGCATTTGCATCACACAAGAAGACCATGTGTTCCAAAGATCTGAGTTTCTTTTCATGTTGTCCTCTGGATTGATTGACCTGCTGATTTGAGTGACAGCTTCAAACTAAATGACGTCTAAAAACGGCAAACTCGAGTGAAATTTTTAACTTCCTATGTGGATTTTTTACCATGTAGATACCGATCAAGTAACTGCTTAAATTGATAAAATTCTGCTTTTGTCTCTATCCTGTTACAAATGTGTGTTCTTAATATGCATTGTATATGTTGTGCAAAGAATTTTGAAATAAAAAGCAATTACAATGTTTTTATCAGAAGAGGTGACATTACCTACAGATAAATGCTGAATAGATTTTTTAGAACACCTGGCACCTGGGACAGTGTTTTAGTTCTAAAATAGAATAAAAAGTTACCTGATTTACAAACAAACGGCAAACTCGAGTGAACAAATTTGATTGACCTAAATGCTCAAACGGCAAACTCGAGTGAAAGGGGCTGTATTTTCATGAGTACATAGCTAATAAATTTGTCTTGCCTCTGTGATTTCACCTGTTGCCTAGAATCGCAGCGTGTAGAAGTAATAACGTCATTGATTGGATGTGAAAAAGTTGATGTAACTGCCAAAATTGTCGAACAGTCTGCGAACAGGGCCCTTGGATTACCATTACGAAAACTTGCCCATGCAATATACATAGATTTTTAAAGCTGTAAAAAATGAAAAATTTCAGTAGAAAATTTTTGATATTTTTCTTATTAATCTATGTTTTGGAGCAAAAATAAGAAAAATAGACATACCACTGCATATACCAGTTTTACTATTCAAAAGTGGGGTTTAAGGGGGTATTCATTGCACGGACATGTTTTTCTGATGTAATTGCGAGAGCGAAAGCTTTTGGTGGTATTCAGTACAATGCATTTACTATGTTATACGAATCAATGGTTTTCCCGGTTATCTCGTACGGTGATGCCATTTGGGCCACTCAGTTTTTTTTAAATGCATTCATGCCGTTCAGAACAGAGCAGCGAGATACTTTCTTAATGTTGGAAGATATACCCAAAACACAGCAGTATCTGGGGATATTGGTTGGACGCCAGTTACAACAAAATGTTGGAAATCAGTTCTAAGATTTCGGTGCCGGAATGTAAAAATGGAAAATAAAAGACTAAACAAAAAGGTTTTCTGTTGGTCCAATCATAAGTCTGGAAATAGATGCAAAAACTGGAATTTCAGAGTATGTAAATTGCTATCAGATTTTGAATCAGGTGAGTTTTGTGATGTAGCTGCAGATATTAATGTAAAATATATGTTAGATACCATTTTATCAAGAATTACAAAACAGTTTATCGACCAATGGCAAATTGATGGAAATAGAGATGAATCGCGTACAGCAAATGGCGGGAATAAACTTAGAAACTACAAAACTTTTAAACAAACCTTTTCAAGTCGAGACTTATTGCAAAACTGTCTTCAAAGAGTAGCAGGATACTTCAAAACGTCTAACTTAAAACGTCTAACCCTAACCCTAACCTCGGTTTTTGGAGTGGGAATCTTTTTCTGATTGCGCCTTTTCCTGATCTTTGCCTACTTGTACCTTTTTCAATCGTAGTCATCGTAGCGTCCTTGCAAAATTCAGAAGTGGTACGGCCCCCATTGCTTTAGAAACAGGTCGTTTCAATGGTTCGTCTTTAAGCGAAAGGAAATGATTTCATTGCTGCAATACCGTTGAAGATGAAATGAATGTTATTTTGAAATGCCCAATATACGAGCCCTTAAGAAATAATCTAATTGATGAAATTAGGAATTTGTCTATTGATTTTGATGGGTTCTCAGACACATATAAACTTTCCTTCATTCTATCGAATCCTTATATAGCAAAGGCGAGTGCCAAAAAGCCTGTCACTTAATTTTAGAAAGAAGACGCACACTTCTGTATCATTGATTTGTATATATATGTTACAGCCAATCTGTGAAATCAGCCTTTTCATGAAATAGCTAAAATTTTAGCCTTTTCGTGAAATGACTAATTAACTCAGCCATTTCATGAAAAGGCTAAATATTTCAGCCTTTTCATGAAATGACTAAAATCTCAATGTCATTGTTACACAGATTGACTGCTACAGTTTCAGCCAATCTATGTAATAACGCCTTGAGTTTTATTTATGCCTTTGATATCATCACAGGAATAATTCATTTGATTAAACCACAAAAATGAATATGATAATACATAAACTTCCATTTTCACTTCTAAAAGAATATTATTGTAGGCATAAATAATAATACATGTAATAATAATAATGATAATAATAATAATAAAAAAGTTAAAGATAAGTATAATTGCTATGATCATGAATTTAAGTTAAACACAATAAGAAAACAAAGAAGTTTAAACCATTACGTCGATCATAGTCAAATAAAAGCTAATTAAAGCAAAGTTTGCAAGCTAATTAAAATGTGTGATAAATCCCACTCGACTACCCTTTGATTTTAAGAGGGAGACAATGTTGCTATTTTTCCTATACCTATAGTTGACAGAGGTAGAGGTGACCCATGAAACATTCTTAGAGGACCGAAGAACTAACTAAATGTTATGAACCACTGCAAAAGCTGAGGGTGAGGTTAGGTACCTGTAAAAACCGGTTTAAGCCCGCCAGTAACTTTGTGTTACTGATCGTTCCAAGTCGATACTTCTGTAGTGGTTCTTTTTGTTTTATGTCTTGGTGTTTAAATTTTTTTTGTGCTGTTGGCGCCTTATGTATGTTTTCATATTTTTAGTTAAGGTAACTGTGTGGCCACCTATTGGGAAAATAGCTGCTCATTCGGCTTACGATGTGTTTCATGGTATAAGTACCTGATTGTTAGTTTGTTTTTTTCCCACCTCGGTTTTTGGAGTGGGAATCTTTTTCTGATTGCGCCTTTTCCTGATCTTTGCCTACTTGTACCTTTTTTTGGAGTAATCCTGGTTTGTGATGAATAAAATATGTACACTATTGCCGTCAAGGAACCACTTTGATCTATGTCCATAAAAGCTCCTAACTAATCGTGATGTTAACACACGGTTTGTACAGTGACACTTCACCAAGCTGTGAAAGCAACAACTTCAGGAGGTCAAGGTTTGTTTCGATGTAATTGTGGAAATGGTAAAAACAATGTCAAACAACAGATGTAAGTGTTTTAAGGCCGGTAAAATGTGCAATAGCAGATGCCATAACAGTCTCCCATGTAAGAATAAGTAGACAATGTATGTGAATTAAACTGAACATTATGTGTAGAATTGAAAATGTACACTATTGATACGTGTTTCTAATGGCATGTTGCTGATATTTAACTATTTTATAAGCGAATCCTTAGTATCTCATATTGTGTGATTCAATAACTTTGAATTTTCCCTAGACAATAGGAAAAATGAAACGAAATTATTGTACCAGTAAGAAATTGAAAATCTCAATATATTAACTGGATTACTCATGACACATACAATTATCATTTGATGTGCTTACATTTTGTGCTCTACTATGTTTTAACCAATGTTCAGAGCTTTAATAAAAATAAACTTCAGTCTTTGTATTGTTTTAAAGGTTCCCTTGTTAGTTTAGCCATTTCATGAAATGACAAGAGCAAATTTTTAGTCATTTCATGAAAAGGCTGAAATATTTAGCCGTTTCATGAAATGGCTGAGTGAATTAGTCATTTCACGAAAAGGCTAAAAGTTTTAGCCATTTCATGAAAAGGCTGATTTCACAGATTGGCTATAACATATATATATATATATATATATATATATATATATATATATATATATATATATATATATATATATATATATATATATATATATATATATATATATATATATAATATGAGATTTAGGTAATATACATCAAACAATCAAACCCTGTCGGTAGCACTGGATCCAATTTGGATGCTAAAATGATATGCGGTAAGTATATATGGAGATTTTATCATCAACAGTGCAAAATCCTATTTGTGCCTGAGCGCGCTTTCGCCTTTCGGCTTCTTCAGAGGCTTACTAAATACTACATAATAAGAGTGTGATATCTACATCTGCCTGTCATAGGCAGTCCAAAACTAGGAGACAAAATGTAATCTAAAAATTCTACATACTACTCATAACATTGTAAAACCTTATATAACTACATAAGAAATAAACACACCGCTACAAACTTGAAAAATGTAAATACAGCAAAATGGCTACGGAATTTTGAAAATGAAGAAATTTGGAAAATTAAACAGAAATTTAACAAAATTATGATTTTTGTGGGCTAATACATCTTGGAGAGGTTGGAAACAGTGTTAGAACTGTCAAAGTTGAAAAAAAAAAGTACTTAATGGCGTAAAATCGTATAACTGAAATTGAGAGAATTTCGTGACCGTTCACCTGTAGGATTATCGGAAATCTGAAGCGTCACCTGTAAGATTATCGGATTTCTATAGCGTCAGTCGTTAACACACCGCTACAAATGTAAATTATAAGAACAGCTCATAAGTAAGGTACAGGTGAAGGCGGAGTCTCTATGTGCAAAATGAAGGAGTAAAGCCTATCAGGATATGGATAGACAATGTGTAAAGGGGGATGAAGTCCAAAACGGGACATCAAATCGGATCAAATATCCATGTTAGGCTAACTATACATGCTGGCCTATTGCACTATGCTGTAACACTACTGTGTTTAATCACCTTTATTGATACCATGTGGCTGGAGTGTGTTCAGGCGTCTGATCCAATACGTTTCACGAGCTTTTCTTGCCGAATCAGACCAGTTGATGTCATGGTCAAGACAGCATAGGGCAACGTGGCTGTTAAAGTCATGTCCAGGTAAAGTGAAGTGTTCCGCTACCGGTGCCCTTTGAAACCTCCGGTGTTTCCAATCAGAGCGGTGACCATTGATACGCTTATGGAGGGGTTGTCCAGTCTCACCTATATACTGCTTGTTGCACTTTGTGCAGGTGATCAGATAAACCACATTCTTGGATTTGCAGTTTGTCTGATGTTTGAGTTTCACTGGCGCGCCGTTGGACGACTTGGCAACCTGAGTAGGTGTCATGACCTTGCAACAAGAACATGCCCTCCCCCCACAAGGCTTCGACTCCCCAGGTGGGGTGTTGTCCATAGGGTCTTGTGGTAGTCTAGCTTTGACTAGAAGGTCCCTGAGACTCTTAGGGCGTCTATATGCCATCACGGGCTTCTTAGGAAATACCTTCTTCAGGCGTTCTGAGGAATCAATGATAGACCAGTGTTTGTTGACGATTTCCTTAACTTTGGGTAGTTCAGGATGATATGTCATAACAAAAGGGGTGGCCGTATCTGTCGACTCCTCTTTGGGTCTGTAAGATAGTAGATCCCCTCGTTTGTGTGATCTGGCTTTGGCGATAGCAGTACTTATTTCCTGTAAGCTGTAACCCCGTCTTTTCAGATGGCTGGTCAATTCCTTGACCCTGTTCTCAAATGCATCCGTTGTAGAGCATATGCGTCTGATGCGCAAGGCAAGGCTGTACGGAATGTTACGGCATATGTGTTTGGGATGACAACTGGTGGGAAGGAGGTATTGGTGAGTGTCAGTGGGCTTGGTATACAAGTCCACCTGGATGCTATCACCTACCAGGGTAGAGTTGGTGTCTAGGAACACATGGTTGTCATTGGAGGTTTCGGCCGTGAACTTTATGGTTGGGTGAAAGTTGTTGGCCTCCTCCAAGAAGGTCTGGAGATTGTCCTGACCATGACCCCATTTCATGTCGATGTCGTCGATGAACCGGAGCCATGAAAAGGGTTTTAGTTGTACTGTCCGGAGAAGCTGGCCTTCTAACTTTCCCATGAATATATTTGCATAGGCTGGTGCCATTTTTGTTCCCATTGCAGTCCCTTGTACTTGAAGGTAATGCCTACCATTGAATTTGAAGTTATTACACTTCAAGATTATTGTGAGAAGCTCTACCAGTGTTTTAGTTGGAGGGTCTTTGACATGTCTCCTATCCCATGCCTCCTCACAGGCTTGAATGCCGTCTTGGTGAGGTATGTTCGTATACAGGGCTGTAACGTCAAGGGATACTAGGAGAGTTTCTTGGGAGACCGGGCCCGCTTCGTCCAATTTTCTTAAATAATCTGTGGTATCTTTCAGGTGAGACGGTAGATCTAGGACATGGGGCTGCAAGTGGAGATCTACAAATTCAGAGATCTTCTCTGTAGGATGCCCATTAGCAGAGACTATAGGGCGTCCAGGGTTGCCAGCTTTGTGTATTTTAGGGAGTAGATAGAATCGTCCGGCTCTTGGTCGATCAACAATGAGAAAGTCCATATTCTTCTCAGAGATATGACCATCTTCATACATGGAATGAACAGCCAAAGAGACTTTCTTGGCGAATTCATCTGTTGGGTCATGATCAAGGGGCTTGTAGTGCCTGGAGTCCGACAATTGCCTCTCTGCCTCGGAGATATAGTGCTCTCTATCCATAACAACAACAGCCGAGCCTTTGTCAGCCGGTTTAATGACAATGTCATTGTTTCTTTGTAGAGAAAAGAGAGCTTGGCGTTCGGCCTTGGTAAGGTTGTCATGTCTTGGATTATTTGGCTTGTGTGAAGTAATATCTGACTCGACACTTGAAATGAAGGTCTCAAGATCTCGACCCTGCTTGGGAGGTTGCCATGAACTTTTGAGGACAAACTTAGGGTATTTCTCCTTTGGGCGATCCGGCATGTTCATAAATGTAGTAAGCTGTGTGGCTATGCTTGCATTAGAATCATCTGGATCGTCATCAGAGACAGAGCTCATGTCATTTTCTGTGGTTTGTACCTTTGTAAAGTGTGACTTGAGCCTCATTCTGCGGCTAAATGCCACTGTGTCCTCAACCAGTTTTCCGCGATCGTAACTTTTTGGGCGCGGGCAGAAACCCAAACCCTTAGATAGAAGTGCTTCTTCAGGTTTCGATAGCTCTCTACTAGACAAATTTAGGACAAAGTTTGAGGACTTGTTGTCTTGCTTGTCCTGAACCTTGTTGATTCGTCTGAATCGCCTACTTCTAGGCTTACGTGCATCTGGTGGCTTCTCCGGAGGTATGGAGTTTGATGTGGGTGGCACGCCTAAGACTCTCAACTTTTTCTCGCGTTTGTTTGTGAGAAGTCTTTCTTGTCTTTTAGACTCTATATTGAGTCTGGAGAGCACTCTGTTCAGAGATGATTCGCCCGCAGTTTGCTTCAACTCTTGTTTGAGGTATTCAAGGGTTGTGTTTAAGTTCCGTAAGAGTGCGGAAAATTGGCCCAGCAACAATGTCATAATATCGATAGAAGTTTTCGTGAAAATGCCTTCGACACGTTTGTGAAACCGTTATGATGGTTTTCCTGGTCCGTTGATGTGGGCATTGAACTTCAGCCCGTTCGGGATGACTTTGTGTTGTAAGCATTTGGTCAGGAATTGACACTGATGGCTGTATTTAGCTTGTTTCAGTGTATTGGAGAGCATAGTTTGCTCAAGAAGTGTGTGGTTGACCCTGTCAGGGGACTTGGTCATTGTAACGAAATTGCTGAGGTATAACACAGAAGATTGAAGCGACTTAAAAAGGTGCTGGTGAAACTAAGGAAAAAAATGAAAATAGGTAAATAAACAAAATAAATAAAAAACAATGCAAAAATACACAAATACACAAAAATCACACGAAATGTGACAAAGTTGACACCACTGTATGTTCGGCAGTGGGTAAACGACTTAAAATTAATTCATGAACGCCCTTTGAAAGGGCCCAGTATCTGCTAAAAATGGCGGCAAAAATTGCGCGTCACTTTACTACATAAAGTCAGTTTGTAGCGGTGTGTTTAATTTACTCGGTAATTGTGTATTAGCTATGTAAGTTAAACATTGGGGAACCAGGGCTGGATGCAACCAGATAAAAATCAAGGTAATAAGCACAAAATAGAGTCAAACAGAGTACTTTCCATGAATGCAAATCATCCCAGAACTGCTCATGGACGGTGCTTGGAAGGAGAGACGGCGAAAATGGCCATCCTCGATTTTTGAAATATAGAAATTTAGATAAAAATTGCCTTTGTGCTCAATTGGCGAACATTTGATTTATTGAAGTTTGAAGAATTTAGATGAAAATCACATTTATGTGGTCAGAAGAGGAGGCGAACACACCGCTACAAGCAAGAAAAGGGGGATGCGAAAACCATGTCTTATGCAGACAGACGAGACAGATATACGTATGTAGCTGAAATGGCCCATAGGTTGACACACTGCTACAGAATGCATAACTGGTAAGCCGTGGGGACCCAGGAAAACTGGGGAACCCAGAAAAACGAGTAGGATAAAGCAATTACTGCTACAAAACGAGAACAGATGCCAGTCTGCATATCACTGAAATGTGTGTGAAACTGTAACTTGTGGAGGGAGCCCAGGAGAAATGGTAAGCTGTAGGAACCCAGGAAAACTGGTATATTGGGTGAACCCAGGAATGCCGGTAGTGAAAGAATCATTGCTACAAACCGAGAATAGATGACTGTCTGCATGTCAACTTGTCTGGGGAACCCCGGGAGAACTGGTAAATTGGGGAAAAAAAACTGGAAACCCAGGAAAACTGGTTGTATGAAGGAAACTAAAATGTGTGTGGAACTGCAACTTGTCGGGGGAACCAAGAAGCACTGGTGAGCTGGGGGTGCCCAGGAGAACCGGTAAACTTGGGGAACCCAGGAAAACTAGTAAACTTTGAGAACCCAGGAAAACTGGTTAGGTGAAGGAATTACTGCTATAAAAGGAGAACAGATGACGGCCTGCATGTCATTGGAATGTGTGTGTAATTCCAGCTTGTTGGGGAAACAAACAGGGGGGACTGGCAAACTGAGAGAACCCAGTGAAACTGGCCAGATGAAGGAAACCATAATGGCTGGTCAACTGAAGAGATTTTGGACTAATCTCCTTTGTTGATGCCGCTTGGATTCAGTGTGTTGAGACGGCATTGTTTTTTATTTATTTTGTTTATTTACCTATTTTCATTTTTTTTCCAGTTTTTACCTGTAAATACATATTGACTCTGAAGAAGGCGAAAGCCGAAAGCGCGCTTAGTTTGATTTATTCTTGCACTGTTAATGGTTTAATCCCCATATATATATATATATATATATATATATATATATATATATATATATATATATATATATATATATATATATATATATATATATATATATATATATATATATATATATATATATATATATATATAATACACTGCATATATATATATTACTGATAATACCATAAGTTTTAGAATTGTAATTAAGTGTAAATACACCAATGGATTGTGTGTCATGCATCGCACGCGCTCGTGTGTCCGAATCTCCGCACCGTCTTCTTGTCATTTCTTAAACTACAGACGGGTGTGTGTTGGGAACGACCTTTGTAGGACCACTCCCTATAAGACTGCTTCTCGACGCACTCCTTTTGTTCTGTGGTTTTATAGCTTCTTATACAAGAATTGCTAGGGGTTCGGACCCCGTGTGTGGGCGGTGTGGGGTTCACACAGGCTATTGTCGGAACATTTTCGAGTCAGAGGGCTTGATGTCTGGACATCGGTTTCCGCCACAGGCGCTCTGCTTCTTGTACATTCTGATGTATAGGCTATGTAAATACTCTTAAGTTAGACGTTTTGAAGTATCCTGGTACTCTTTGAAAGAAATAGTTTTTATTCGTTTTACTAGTATATGTATGTACAATGTTTAGATATTTGCCAACGATAGTCTCTTGTAATTCTATATAGAATGGGTTCATATAGTTTTATCATATAGCCATATGTTTTATGTTTATAATTGTATACTTGTATACCAACATGAGACTCAAATAAACTATTGGATTGAATTGAATTGAATTGTAATTATTTGAAAATCGACTTCGCTAAAAATGGATTATAAAAAACTTATTTTCTTTCTGCAAGGTAAGGCATGCTAAATTGCGATCGAAAATGGGCGTTTGCGCTTCTGGGAACAGTGTGAAACTGGGGACTCCATTGTAGGAAATGCGAATTTAGATCAGGGAAGTCAGTAATTTATCCTGCTGATAAATTTTAAAATGCTAACAATAGCCAACAATTGTTGGAATTTAACATTTATCAGCAGGATGTATTTTAGTCTCAGCTTCTGGGAACAGTGTGAAACTGAGGACTCTGTTGTAGGAAATGCGAATTTAGATCAGGAAAGTCAGTAATTTATCCGGCTGATAAATTTTAAAATGCCAACAATAGCCAACAATTGTTGGAATTTAACATTTATCAGCAGGATAAAAGAAAACCTTGACAGGAGACTTGAAAATCTGGTGGCCTGACAATGACTAAACTAAATCAATATTATATCTTGAAGAAAATCCTGTAGGGATTTATCAAATCATATATTGAATACAGTTGGAGACCGTTTTACTCCACATTTAGACAGGGACTATAATAAAACCAATAAACAGTGGTGCAACATGACGTGTATTCTCTTTTATGTGCCTCTTTATTAGTTTTATTACCACATGCAAAGATGACATATGACAGTCCTTTGACCTCTGGAAATTGAATAAAAAGTGGCACCACTTGAGCTATGTTGTAAATATGCGAGGTTCTGTTTTAATAAAAAGGTAGTACAAGTAGGCAACGATCAGGAAAAACCAGTTGTAAACCTGAATTATCTGCAAATATAAATTAAAATAAGCATGTTTATATACGAGGGCCATTTATTAAGTCTTGAAAGTGGGCGCCTTAATATGATTGTGTAAAGGCAAGCCATTAAATGTAAGTGTATTTTGAAAGAGTAATGTTTTGTCTTTCAAAAAATGGTAATTTGTGAAGACTTGCGATTTAAAAAGCAAAAATAGCACATACTTGAATAAGCTGGGGGTTATGTAATTGGACAAAAAATAGAGATATTTTTCAACTTTGTTATATGAAAGTATCTGGAAAGGCATTTCTATTACGGCTCCTGCCTTGCTTATGGTAGTTAAACGGGTGTTTAAATTTTTGTTAGAATGGCATGTCTTAATAGAGTTGTACTGACTCTTTGAATCTAATTTGTTAAAAGGAATTAGCTTTTCAAAGCTTGTTAAGATATGGTCAAACTCTATGACAGTTTTACTTGTATAATGCCATATATCCTTGATACCATTGTTAAGTTTAAGCATAACAAATGGGTACCATTTGCCAGAAAAATGGATGACTTTTTATTCGGGGACAAAAGGAGAATAAGCGTATTCTTAGAGGACAATGACAGAAATCGAAGTCGACCCCCAAATTTTCATAAGTGGGTGGGGTAATTTGATCCCTTATAAAAGTGCAAAATATGATATAATTATGTATATTCGGTATAAAATTGACACCTAAAGAATTATTTCTTTGCTCAAAATACGTGTTTGCCTTCAAAAAAAAAAAAAAGATACAAGTAGGCAAAGATCAGGAAAAGGCGCAATCAGAAAAAGATTCCCACTCCAAAAACCGAGGTGGGAAAAAACCAAACTAACAATCAGGTACTTATACCATGAAACATATCGTAAGCCGAATAAGCAGCTATTTTCCCAATAGGTGGCCACTCAGTTACCTTAACTTAACTAAGACTATGAAAACACACATAAGGCGCCAACAGCACAAAATTTTTTAAACACCAAGACATAAAACAAAAACAACCACCACAGAAGTATCGCCTTGGAACGATCAGTAACACAAAGCAGGCATTTTTCGGGGTTCCATATGTAGATTCCCACCCCTGTCATAGATACTTGATTATTGAAATTTAACTTCGGTCATATCCATATTATCAGTTAAACTCAAGGCTGATATGTCGTAAAAGAAAAATCGAAACGTCAATATTAGGCGTTAGATTTTTGGCATAAAACATGTATTTGTGTGCATTTTGCTAGGCCAACTATTCTAAAATGTAATTCTAGCTGCTTTAAACAAAGCACTGTTGTTGTGTAACTGTTTGGCCTATTGATTTGGAATTAAGCATGTTGAAAGCCTACATATAGCTTTTAATGTTAGCATAAAAAGAAATATTTTAAGGATCAATGTATGATTTTGGCTAGCATGTAATTTTCTTATTTATATGGCTATTTCGTGCATTTTCAATAGCCGAACAGTGGGTACTTCTAAGGAGATAATTCTGATACATAATATATTGCGCCGTATTTGCGCTTGTGTTCGCTTAGGCGAAGGTTGGTACTTCACAAATATGTATACATATGTACACTTTAATTCACAAATAAAGTCAGAAATCATATAGTTTCAGGACTAATGAATGCCCCTCGTATGTGCTTGATAAAACACTTAAAACGCAATAAAACTTAACCACATAAGTTACTCTGGGATCACAAACAAAACAAACACAACTAAATTGCCAAATGTATGGGCTTACAAGATAATCACATATAGCCTAATTAACATGCTCTAGTATATTAAAAATGAATATAAAAGTAATATGCAAATTGTTTTCTTAATGATCCACAAAACTAATAGTCATAGGTCTTATTTTACCCCGCAATTGCTACAATCACTTTTGTTTTCAATATATCGCAAGTGTCTTTACAGTAGACATGTCAGGTTTGATTTATTGAATGATTACGCTCTTATCTTATGTTTAAAAATGAAAGACAAAACTTCATAGCGCTGGGAATTGTTGACGTGAATCAGGGTGCATAATAACATGTAAAGTATTTTGTTATATAAACCGATCACTTTACATTTTAACTAATTTGTCGCTCGTACCATGGCGTCGGAAGGTAAAGACGAGTAAGTATGAAAATAATAATAATAATAATAATGATAATACTCGAATAATAATAATAATAATAATAATAATAATGATAGTTACAGTAATAACAAGAACAACAATGATAAATATAGATAATAAGAATTAAAAATGATTCAATAATAAATAAATAAATAAATAAATAAATAAATAAATAAATAAATAAATAAATAAATAAATGAAATATAATTAAAAAAAAGTCCCCGATATTCCCATAAAACTACCATTTAAGAAAATGGCTCATTTCGTAAACTTGGGAAATATAACATTTGCACTCAATTTAATTTTGATATTTGTGGTTTTAATTTATACCCAAGCTTCACTCTTCGGCGGTTTGACGTGTGAGAAATTGGCACCGTATTTACGAACTGATATGAAGTTTTCGTAGATGTGAAAAAAAAATGGTTCTCAATTTTCACTTATGTAAATTGTGAAGAATAAGTATCCCATCTGTGATGAACTGTGGAAAGCCAAACAACATCACTGAAAATCAAGAGCAAAAGAAAAAAACACTAGTCGATCCCGGATGAAATGTTCCGGCCCCAACCAACTAAAATGAATAGTTTTGAGTCGGCACCATCGGCGTGTAATTAAAGAGGGAAGCATAGTAGTCAACAATGATTGGGTTAAACACTAAGCGTGCAGACTGTCGCACACTGTAACCTAGACGAACCACTGTAACAGCTAAACCCCGTCAGTGGAAAAGCATGCTCATCCACAAAGGGTGGTTTACTACGCTATACAGTCAACTCTTTCTAATTTAAACAAGAACTGAATTGTAAATTTGCATATCTATTGAAGCACACCGTTACATTACTACCCCCTCCAAGAAGACCTCCTTCCAAGTCTTGGTCTGAGAACTACATGGGTAAGGCAATTACCCCGTTCTTGCAGTTGTCATAGCTGCCACCATTTGTAACGCGGGCCGACTCCAGCAACAGCTAAACGCCGTCGGTGGAAAAGCATGCTTATCAACCGATGTTGGTTTACTGCGCTATATAGTCAATTCTTTCTAATTTCAGCAAGTACCGACTTGTAAATTTGCATATTTATTTATAGCACACCGTTACATTACATACGATTGTAACGTATAATGATTTGTTCTAAACTGATGAGAAAACTCACTCCTTCCTATAAGTTTGTAAACTAAGTCACCATAAAATTCTAGTTCCGAAAGGCCCTCACGCAAACGCGTCTTTAATCCAGCATCAAATTTAAAGTTCATGATACCGATGGCCCTGGGAGGTAAACAGTTGATTAGTATCTAACATGAATGCAGGCTCTAGCTAACACTATTTAGCTGCGAAAGTATCGGCTCCACACTGGCAGAGTGCTTACATATGAGCCGCGTCGTGAGAAAGCCGGATTACTGCCTATGCGTAAAAAACAAAGACGCAAATCAACTGATTCACAGATTCCCTTTTCTTCATAGAGAGCTACTCCTTTGCTCATTCTTATCCATATTACCTGCATAGAGGATCTTATCTAGCACATCAGTCTGCACCTTTGGGTCATACCGCGGTTTCGGCTACTCGAGCCTCATCAGTGACTCTTTAGATTTGGCATATAAGGTTGAATATATTGTCATCAAAACAGTACTTGATTGGAAAACAAGTGTCACTGTCCTGAAAAGCGTCCATGAGCATGAAGGGTTCAGAGAACTCTCCATCATTTGCACACGTGCCTGCATGCCATGATGAAATTGCCGCAATTTTGCTATGAATCTGGGTGGAAAGCCAAACTTGTCCATCACGACTAACTGTGCCAAAAGCTTTGGTGAGGTCGACAAACGGCGCGTATACGAGCCAGATCTACATTCTGTTCTTGGCATTTCTTTTGAAGCTGTCTTGCTGTGAAGATCATGTCTATCGTCCCTCTGTCTTTTCTGAATTAACATTGACTTTCTGGGATAAGTCCCGCCTAATCAGGATAAATATTCAGGCGATTCAACAGAATTTTGAATGCCAGTATCTTCCAAGCAAGATGCCTCTGTAATTGTCGCAGACTTGGGGATTTCCATTCCATATGTATAAGTGGATTATGGATGCATCCTTAAATTCTTGTGGGATAGCTTCCTTCCTCCACATACAGTGAAATAAGACTGTTAGATTCTCTGCCATGGAAAGCCCCACCACCACCCACCCCCCGACATCCTTATAAACATCGGCAGGAATTGCATCTGCACCTAGAGCTTTGCCAGATGACAGTTGTTGAACTTCATCTAACAGAACATTGCACTCTATCTGTTGAAAGGTACAAGTAGGCAAAGATCAGGAAAGGCGCCAACAGCACAAAAAATTTTAAACACCAAGACATAAAACAAAAAGAACCACTACAGAAGTATCGACTTGGAACGATCAGTAACACAAAGTTACTGGCGGGCTTAAACCGGTTTTACAGGTACCTAACCTCACCCTCAGCTTCCGCAGTGGTTCACAACATTTAGTTAGTTCTTCGGTCCTCGTGGTGAATCTCTAACTAGTCAATGAATCATCAAGAACAAACAAATAAATCATGATAAACATCCTGATGAATCAAAAACCAGGACTCACAGATTGAGTAAGCTGCCCGACGATGGAGATCCCTGGGCGCCGAATAACCTACTAACTCCGGAGCAAAAGAAAAACACCAGTTGGACCCCGGTGGGCCAAGCAACAGACAAGAAGCTCCGGCCCCAACCAACTAAAATGAATAGCTTTAAGTCGGGGCCATCATAGAGTCTGACGCCCGACCCACCGGCGTGCAATTAAAGAAGGCAGCATAGTTATCAACCATGAAGCCTGTTGATTGCATCCTCATTGATTGCATCCTCATGGCTTGCATCCTCATTGATTGCATCCTCATTGATGCTTGATGGTCGTTTGAGTACAATATTGAAGTGTTCTGTCCACCACTCCAAGATAACCTCTTTAACTTAAAAGAGTGCTTCCGTCTGCACTGAGCAATGTGGTGGCTTCTAAGCAATGTTTAAATTGTTTGACCCCGTTTAGGAATGTGTCTTTGATTTAGACTCCCCGTGTGAATTTTGAAAATTACAGTACAATAGTCTGGCTTTCGTTGCCGGTTTAAACAGGGCTACTGATGAGGGTTCATTACCCGAAATTGCGCAATATAGTCCATATTATCTCCCTTTGAATATTTTTACTGCTTTCAAAGGATCAAACCTTTATATTTTATTCAGAACTCTTTGGGCCAAAATGGTTTTCAGTGCCTCATGAAACTTCTTTATGTCCTCTCTGTCCTCTATTTCCTTATCAGCCAGGAATCTTGCATGTCCATAAGCTTGGTTTGGACTGTCTAACAAAAACAAAATTAATGTTGCTGTATTCTTTGATACTGAGCTAGTATCATCTGGGTGTGCCTTATGCAATCGGTGCTTTTCTTTAAAAAAAAAAAGCCTCTGAATTTCGTCATCATTCTCATTAAACCAGTCTTGGATGCCCTAAAGTAGTTGCAGCTGAAGAACGAAACGTTTTATGGAAAACCGTCCAGTTTTTCTTTGGGGTCCTCTGAACTGAGACTGGTTGCATCCAGCCCGTTAAGAAAGCTTGTCTCATGTTGTCTTGATTTAGCTTTGAAACATCCAGTCTCTTAGGAGCTTTCTTGTCTTGAGGTCGCCTCGCAGGATGGATTCTTAGGTTGACTTTGCTGACAACCAGTCTATGATCTGTCCAGTAGTCTGCACCACACATAGCCCTTGTCACTCCGACACCATGTCTGTCTGTTCTCTTACTATGATATAGTCTCATGAGTCTATCCCAGAGGGCACATGACGTCAGAATGACGTCAGATCGACGTCGATCTGACGTCATTCTGACGTAATGTGCCTGCTGGGATGAGATGCCAGTGATTGGAATGGGGATGAGTTGCCTTCCAAGGCTAACGAGCCCCATGCGCACCGCATGACAACAGGTAGTACTGATTGCATGTTACAGTAGCAGTTAATCTGACCTGACTGACTTAATAATAATAAAACTTAGACACACAAGTTACCCAGACATCATAAATTAAAACAAACAGAACAAAATTGCCAGTGTATGGGCTTTCGAGTTAATTACATAAAAAAAAATAACAAAAATGAGTTATAAGAAAGACACTGCGAATTTTTTTTTTTTTATTGATCCGCAAGTTATAGGGCTTATTTTACCTCCAAAATACTATTACTTATGTTTGTTTTCAATACACGCATATCGCACCTCTGATTTATTAAGTTAACGATTACGTCTTTTTTTATAATACTTTAAATGAAAGTAAACACATAACTTCCTAGACCCCAGATTTATTTGGAATCCTTAACAGGAATCAGGGCGCATATTAACATGTAAAAATCTGTTAGGAGTAATGAGAGCTACACCAAATGATTTTGTTTATGCTGAATTGGGTGGGGTTAGTTTACAGGTAAGTACACCTACCTATAATAAAGAATTAGTTAAAGATTTGAGAATGTGAAAATATTTTGAAAAAAAAAAAAAAATATTAGATATGCTTATGAGTTTATGCTATCAGATTTCGAAAGAAAGCCAAATACTGTTAATTGAGCTTCTAAATGTCTAAAAGAGCAGTCACACATCAGCGTATAAGTGAAACGCGCGCCGGGCGTGTTGAAAAAATAGCAAAATTCCTCACACGCCAGACGCACGTCGGAAACACGTTCAAACCTCGCTACAAGCGCGTTGGGTACGCTTGGTGTACGTCCGGCGCGCGTCGCTGTACGTCGCTAAAAGTCTCTGCGCGTTTCGCGCGCGTTTGGGCTAAAAAAAAATTTAAACATGCTTAAAAATTTTCTAAAAGCTCGGCGTGTCCCGGGCGTGTGACTTATACGTCCCGAATAAGTTCCACGCGCGCTACGGGCGCGTTGAATACACTCTGAACGCGCTTGGCGCGCGTTTGAAGCACGCCAGTGTACGTTCCATGCGCGTTCCGATTTTATTAGATGTTGCTTCAGTAGCGTGCCCCAAGCGTGTGTGAAACGCGCGTTGAACGTTCGATGCGCGCATCTAGCGCGTGCTTAGCGTGTCTGGGACGTATCGCAACCGTTCTCCAAAACTTTGAGATTTTTTATACGTCCGGCACACGCCCCAGTTGCGCGCTAATGTGTGACTGCTAAAGCGTGTTAAAGGAACAAATTAATTTTTATACGCCCAAAGTCTTCAGCGTGTTGATATTTTTCATACGCCCGGCGCGCGTTTGGGTTATACGCTACAGTGTGACTGCTGTTTTAAGTAAAGTTTTTATTGTTATCTATGAAGTTATTTATGAAGTATTGATTGCTCAAGGGGTTGGAAATAAAAATGCATGTTTTATCTTAGATGAAATCAAGATGTTGAAAATTGGAATAGCAGGATAGATGATTAGAGTACAGCAAGATTTTATTGTCTGTTTCAGAATTTTAACCATCAAATGTATTTAGATCATTTAAAAGTGAATAAATTTCGTGTAGCAGGTTTTATAGTTTATTAAAGTCTCATGTTGACATACTATATATCAACCCATTCTTTACAGAGTTAAAGGAGACTATTGTATAAATAAAATATCTATCTAAACTATATACAGAGTATATCATTAGCCGATCATAAGATATAAACAGAACCAAGCTCTGTAGCTAAAACTTAGTTTTATAGCAACATATTCAACATTTACATAAAAAGGGTTCCACAATGCTGACGAATAAATTTTCATAAACACCATGACATTCAGTATAAAATCAAAGTTTTGGAATCACAGTCATTAATGCAAATACTATACCTGTATACAAAACATACAGACAAAAGGAACAAAGAGGCATTTAAAATACAGACGGGCAAACCTGTAAGACATATACCAGAAATGTGGAAACGAATGCGAAAACCACGCACACAAAGACCCAAAGGACCCAGGGAGGGCCGCTCCTGCAAGTCATTAGGTACTGGCTAACCGTGGAACTGGCTCCGGAGTGTCACATGTAGACGTTGAGGAGCCAATAGACCCTGGTGCACCATGCCGGGGATTTTTGTAGGGTATAATTTTCTGAAAGCCCATCCAATTCCCTTCAAAATGACACTTGTTAGCACTCTGACCGTTGGGGCGTTTGGACGTAGCGGCCTTTTGAATGCGTTACGTACGTGACATGTTGCCAATTTCATGAGAATCGCCATAAAATCAACATTTGGTATATTTTTATGAAGTTTTGTGTTAAAAACACACAAAAATTAGCAAACAGGAAAAATATGCAAAAACAGATGCTTTGCTATGAACATAATTCGTTGTACCACGTATGGTAACGTATGTAACAAAATTTGCAGTAGACGTTCCATATGAAAAAAAATAGTACATCGAATTCCTAACGCATATAAACAAACAGATTGTGTGGAAAATATTTTTGAATAAAGTCTGTTATCCGAATTAGTTTACTCAGAAGTTTGTACTTTGTTTGCAGCTGCATGTCATATATTGAAATTTGTGTCGTCCCCATTTGCCAGTATACATATATTTACGTGTAAAACTAAATTATACTTAGTCATTCTCAAAGGGACACTGGGGAATAGTACAATTCAGCGATACATTCTAGTTTAAACTTGACATTGCCTAAACGGTAAACTTATCATAAACCAATGACATCTATTGATTGTTACCGAGTGGTTTGTCATTGGTAACGTAGATAACGGCAAGATACCGTAAGAACATTCCCCGCATACAGAGGGCTGAGGTGAAATAAGTTGTGAGGATTTGCTTCGAAATAATAAATTTAGTGTTTGCAAGTAAGTCTGCTGTCCAAATTATTTAACCAACAATGTTTGGACTTTGTTTGCAACTGAAAGCCGTTGAGTGAAACGTGTATCGTTCTTGTTTGACTACATACATGTATTTGACATATACATATTTGAAAATACATAATATACTTTCTTGAAGGGTCATTGGGGGAAAAACTCAATTCAATGGCGCATTTTCAGTTTAAATTCGCCATTGTTTTAATGGTTACAAGCTTAATACTAACACAGCACCACCTTGATGCATGTCGCCTAGTGTCTTGTTATATGGTAACGTAGATAACGGTAAGTGTCGTAAAGTCATTTCCACTTATACAAAAAGGCTGAGATTCCTAAACGCTTATGAATCTGAACAAAAATAAATTACATCTTAGATTTCAGAATTTGACTCTAAAATGGTTTCAGTGTTTTGGTCAACATTATATATTCCAATCAGTCTTTCAATCAATCAATCAATCAATCAATCAAGAAATTCACTAGATATTACATATTTATACACGCAAATTGTGAAGATGGATTGATTAACTTTAGCTATGTGACATAGCCTTACAGCTAGTGTGTAACAAGGCACTATAGGGCTAAACTTGTTGAAGCTACATAAAAATGAGCCTTGCAGATATGTCTGTTGACGTCAAGATTGGTGTCATCAAGGCTTTTGGGTGAGTGTGCTATAGCTAATTCAAACGTCATACCATAATCCAAGGGATCGACAAAATGGTTGATTTTGTGGGGTTGGCAAGATATTTTTATTTACTTCTATTATGTTAAAACTATTGCATTCTAAATTGGTATTTTCTGCAGGAAACAACACATGATGTTCTAATGTTAGATCATCATGTGTTTTGTATTACACAGAACATAAACTCTCATATATGTTTGCTTAAATGTGACCGCTGAAAAAAATGTTGGCAAAATGTACTTTGTTAGTGAAATTATAAATGATTATACATGTAATTATACCGGTCCGATGTGGTAAGACAGAGAGTGTCTGTGCTAAACGAGCGTTCTTCTCCATTGAGAGCAACATTAAGCGCGACTCCTTGAGGCTGTGTTTCTTGAATGGTTAGTGAAAGATGGATACTTGCATGAAATATGCAAAACCCAACATAATTAGGTTGCTAATGATGATAATGTAGTCACTAATGTAGTCACTACTTAATTCTGAACCAAGATACACAGTGGGGAGCGTGGTGGCCTAGTTGTACAGTGTCGAGCACAGGAGTCGGAACTTGGTTGTTGGAAACTTTCTTTACCGTGAATTTTCTACAAGTATACGGCCAAAAACAAAAACGTCAACAAAGGAACAATATTATATCTCCATCTAACATCAAGTAAGAATCACTTTAAATTAATCAGAAGCAAGCAACAATGGTGGGTATGGGACATAAAACACTTAATAGCTGCCCTCTTTATCACGAAAATTTGTCATTTTGGGCATTTACTGTCTGCGATAATGCAAGCTACATGTATTTTATTTAAACGGATACGGTTCTGTAGTTTAAATGCATAAGAAAGAACCAGATCAGAACAGAACTTCCGTTTAATATTAATGGGTGAAAGTACTATGGTCACTCTAGCGGTTATATCTTTGATAGCATCTCCTTTGAACTACGGCATAAGCTGCCCTTGAGAACAAGACAAAACATGTTACATGTAAAATGGTGAATTTGCAAGTGTGGCCATTCTCTAGCACCTTCAATATCTTATTTAAACTTCTGTAAGAAGTACATGTCAGGGATGAAAATTCACATTACTGGCGTGTCTGGAAATATTGTTTAAGTAGGCTGGTCTGGGGCCAGACCCTTCGTATGTCTTACTCAGTCCACTGAGGTTCATATGGCATTTTTTTTGCTCCAAAGTTTCTTTGTTTGTTTGAATTGAGTCAACAGCTATGGTCATGTCGGGACGTTGCCTCTATTTTATGGGACTTATACCCAAAATTAAGACGTCATGACATCCAAAAATCGCTTCAAATATAACCACCCAACTAAACCATTGGGACTTATATGAATGAATGGCTTGACTAACCACTTTTCCTGGACAGGCTCAGACCTGAGCGGTTAACCTGTAATCAGATGGTCAGTCAGTAGTTTCAGTTGTATTACCTGTGATCCTAAAAAAGTACACGTAGGCAATGGCCAGGAAAAGGCGCAATCAGAAAGAAATTCACACTCCAAAAACCGAGGTAGGGAAAAAAACTAAATTGACAATTACATAGGCTCTAATACTTAGAAAACATATAGCAGGCTGTATCTGTGGTGTAGTTTTAGTTTTATTGTGAAAGCATGGATGCATCTTATGAGCAAATCCACATGAATACACAATTTTACATTGCTTCACAGACGTCCCAATGTTGTATTTCTTTTGTGTCCTACATGTATTTGTTTTAGGTTTTGGTGTCGATTTTTGAAGTCACACGGAAGTAGTATGGCCACCTTTAGTAAAATGGCTGCTCACTCAGCTAATATAATGTTCTTTAGAGCCTTCACTTTATGGTCCATTTGATATTATGATATATTATACCGATCGTAGTAGACTGACGTCACAGCTTTACACCCCATTAACATTATGAAGGAAGTGAATGTATTTGACAAATCACAACAGGTGAGTCATTCAGTTTTATAACGGTAAATCTGTGACATGAGTCTACGATCATAATAGAACTATACAATTGTGTGAATACGCAAATTCATAGAATAGCAGAATAGAACCGCAATAAATAAATTTTATTCCATTCCTGTTACTGGTTTAATCCTTTTCAGACTTAATTGTTATCAGGTGAGCGATTGTTGCCCTTTTGGCTCTCATTTCTATCATTTATAGGACAGATATTCAGTAAATTTAATTTACAAATTGAAATAATTATGGGGGAAGAATGATAATCTGCTATAAATTATAAATATTTAATCCTTTAGATAAAATGCAAAATTGTAACGTACGTTACCATGCCATTACGTAAAATATGTTACCGATATCATGAAGCATGGTCTGTAGTTGATTTTTGTGTGCTTTTAATATCTTTAAGGACAGATATTCAATCAACTTAATTTCCTAATTGAAATAACTGTGAGAGAAAAATGATAATCTGCAATTAATCATTGAAGTATATGATTCTATAGTGAAAATACAAAATTGTTACATACGTTACCATGACATTACGTAAAATATGTTACCATTATCATGAAGCATAGTCTGTAGTTGATTTTTTAAGTTCTTTTAATTCCTATGGAAGTTTTATTTCGAAAACTGGGATGTTGTTCAGGAAAGGAAGTGTCTTTGTTCTGTTTCTGTTGGGACATGGTTATTAATGGGCATACTATTTAAATGGGGGGTAGGGAAAGACAATCAGCATCTGTGGAGTGATGGAAGGTCACAGAGAGCTCTACTATATGTCATTTTAAAAGGCAAGGACTGTAGATAATTATTATAGAAATTGTATTTTGGTATTTGGTCTAAGCTATATTCTATAAGAAACGAAACACGGTATATATGCCAAATTACACGGGTTATTTACGTTACTTCTGTTGTACCAGTAGTCATGAAATCTTAATATTATTGAATTTGGTCCTGTTAGGTTAGGTTACATCTCTGCTACATATTTAAAGGTAAAGTTCTTGTCAAATATTTGCTTTTTGTCATAAATTTTGGTGATCCCCTTAGCAGCTTGAATTTAAAAACCATACATCGGTAACGTACGTAACACGCTCTGGCACGATAAAGCCCCAGCAGTCAGAGTGCTAACAAGCGGCATTTAGTAGCTTAGGGTACTGGCTTTCAGAAAATATATGTCTACAAAAATCCCCGGCATGGTGCACCTCTGACATATACTATGTGATAGCCTAATGAAGCTTCTCCGCGTTACCACCCGTATCTTGAGGAACGTGTGTGCCAAGAGCAAACGGGGGGGGGGGGGGGGGGGGGGAGTGTACGTAGATTTTGCACTCAGGTAATATAATGCGTCTCTTTTCAAAATATATAAAATACCGAGGTACGAAACCTATTTAAAAACGATATAAAATATCTAATGCGCTTTAACATTTACTCAAATAGCTAGTCATTCTTTGTAAAATGGTGAAAACATAATGCTTTGCTATAATCATAAAATAAAAACTAGAAATGTGTGTTTGTAAAACACAATGCCCCCAACGGTATTCTTGCCCCTAACCTAGCATAGCGTATTTGTTAAACAGAATGCAGGCTCTTTGCAGACAAATTAAAAATGGAGTAAGAAGTTCAAAATTTCGTAATTCTGTCAAAATTCGACGAGAAATTCTAGAAAGTTAATCAGGTCATCTACTCTTCAGCATCAATCAGCACTCCAAATATGAAGACTCTAGCTGAAATATATTTTGAGACATCTTGCACACAAGATTTTTAAATTTTGTTTTCAAAGGGTCATAACTCCGAAAAGGGGCATAACTCGTACATGAAAAGAAATATGTGTCAACTATTTTGTATATGAAATTTCAAAACCCTAGCATTCACCATTTACAAGTTTCAAATTTCACTGAAAAAGGAAAAAAAATAAAATTTCAAAATTCCATAATTTTGTCAAAATCTAAGGTAAAGTTCTCAAAAATTAATCAGATCATCTACTCCTCAGCCTCAATCAGTATACCAAATATGAAGGCTCTAGCTCAAATACTTTTTAAGATATATTGCACACAAGATTTTCAAATTTCGTGATCAAAGAGGAATAATCTAGAAAAGGGGCATAACTCTGACAATAAAAAATACGAGTTAATTATTTTTTCATGAGGAATACATATATAAAATTTCAAATCCCTAGCAGGAATCATTTAAAAGTTTTAAAATTGTGTAACAGACGCACAAAAATACAGACAGACAAACAAACAAACAAACAAACAAACAAACAAACAAACAAACAAACAAACAGACAAGCCGAAAGCAATATGCCCTTCCAACTTTTCTAAAGTTGTGGGCATAATTAGTAATAAGGTAATAATCATCTACTTATATTTAGTGTTTTTATTTTCTAGTTTGTAAAATTTGAAAGCAGGTTTTGGCACATGGTTTAATCATTTCAACATTTGTAAATAAGAATACTAATTTATCAGTGTCATTTAAAACTGTAAAATTTGCATTAACGGTTGCTGCCTTCAATGTTAAAAAGCTGTTGTCGAATGGGCATTGAAGAATAGATGTTTTTCATCCTCAATACCATTTTTGCATAGCGGACACGTTCTACTATTTACGTCTAGCCCCTCATAACGCCCAGTTTCAATGCGAATAGGAGCCACCCCACAGCGAAATTTGGAGAATGCGGATCTGTGCTTTAACGGCAGCGTAGCAAACAGCATGTTTCGGTCTTATATTCGCGTTTCACCAGCCTGTAAGTTCTTAACTTATTTTGCCCCCTCCCAGATACTCACTGTTGCTTATCAATAGTACTTAGCCATATATTTACATCCTGTTCCAGCAGTGCTGTGGATATTTCATGCACATATCTTTTTTACAAAGGCGTTCCTGGTTGCTGGAGAACCCGTTCAAATGCAGGGTCTAACGTTATAATAACAATTCTTGCAACCAGCATTTCCTTTAGTATTACACCAATCAAAAATGGTCTTATTTAGTCTAATATTATCCATCTCTAGAAATCTAAACCATTGCTGACTAATTACTTTCCATTGTCTAACGATTGGAGGTTGCCAACCCATATCACCGGACACAGCTGCATTTGACATGAATTTTCCAGTTCCCAGAAGGAATATTGCACTGCGTTTATAGTACAAGCAAACGACTTATCGCCCCATATCGCTGCACCGTACGCAATTACTGTCCACACCAGTTTCGAAAATACATGAAAGGGCAAACCACCATGACACTTTGATTGTCAAGAGACCAAGCGCTCTGCTCGCACTCTGCGCTACAACCTTTGCCGTTACATTGTAGTAGAGAAACTCTGTAAGCACACCGTACATACGGCTCGTCAAATTCCAACTGGTACGTCAAATTCCAGATGTTTATGTCAGCGCGTGCGTTTTGGCGGGTAAGTTAATTTGCTGTATTTTACAAAGAATACCTAAACTTTTCATGGTATAATCTTATTGAGGCTTATATTTTTTCAATCTCCAGCTGAAGGATCATTGATAATCAACTTTTACAGTGTATTTATCGTTTTATTCTGTCGCTTGGCGACAAAAACAATACGCCAAAGTACAGACGGGCGAATGTCATATGATAAGTGAAATTACAGACGGCCGATACGGAATGACCCAGACGGTAGATCAACGTTTTATGATACGGGTCTACTAAAACACTTCTTTGTTATGCAATAGTCAGTATATGGTTTAATTTGCATCGCTACAAACCATAAATTGCATAATGAAAACATTACTTGGGAAGGAAACAAAGTGACTGAACTCTGCGGTCTGTGACTGGGCATACCAGGGTTCAAACTGATTGTTGGTTTCGCTCGGTTGAGTCTTCGCCCTAGAAACACCATGGCATAACCTGTGCTTTATTTGTTTGCCAATGTGCTTCTTTGATGGAATTTAATTTTTATACCAACGGAACAAAAACATGTGCTTTTGATTGTTTGATTTGATGCTTTACGTCCCAGTCAACAGATAAGGTCATGTCGGGACGTTGCCTCTATTTTATGGGACTTTTACGCAAAATGAGGATGTCATGACATCCTACAAGTGCTTGAAATATAACCGTCCAACTAAGCCAAAAATGCTTATACGTATGGATGGTATGACTTGAACCACGTTTTGGGCAAGCTCAGACCAGAGGGGTTAACCAGTAATCAGATGGTCGGTCAGTAGTGTATAAGCTTTGCCTGGATGTACAAGCAGCCCATCTATTTCTTTAGCCCCCAATGGGTGAGTGCCCATATCGCAACCCGACCACCTTCAAATACAAATACTGATGTATACATTGTGCATCCTGCATACTGTCACAGACTCCGGGGGCTCAAAAGTCATCAACATGACACGCATATGTGTAGGTCGGGGTTCGAGACCACAACCTCTGGAGGATGATGGGAACTAACTACCCACTAGATCACACGACCGCACAACCGGCCGTGGTTAAGGTCGTTGACTATCAACGCCTTTACAATAAGATTAACCAAGGATCAAGAACTGAGACAATCAGGTGGAAATCTTTTTCTGATTATGCCTTTTCCTGATCTTTGTCTGCTTGTACCTTTTCAAACCCCGACCACTACCGGTATATCACTCTCATAAAGTTATACTGTGTTTGAGTGGAAACAAAACAGCAGACACACAAAGTTGAAACAATTTCGAACCAATGTTGATTCATTCAACTTTGAAACAATGTTGTAGAATCAATGTTGATTCAGTGAATCGAATTGATTCAACAATGTTTAAAGGTTGACCGAAACAACATTATTTTAACTATATTTCAACAATGTGTGTCTTAATGTTGATTCTACGGTTTCAACATTTTGTGCAAATGTTGATATAGTGAATCAATGTCGTGTGTCTTTAAGGTGGCCATTTTCTCTTTACCCATCTATAAACTGTATGACATCCATAACATTTCCAATTCAAGAAATACAATTTATTTTTTGAACGTATACTTCCAAGTTGACCGCTTAAGAAGGCCAAACAATGCCAGGGTGCCATGGGTATTTGAAATAATCGCACTCAACACGTCTGATGCTACACGTATCCAAAGTCGTTTCTACGTCTGTTATTTGACGTATCAAAAGCTATTGTCCGTCTGGTCTTTCAAGTATAAAGCGACTGTCGTGGTTCGTATCATGTAAAATCACACATGGTGCAATAGAATGAGCTGCGCTATCAATAGTAGTAATTAATTTGAATTAAAGCTTAAATCAGGCTTTTAAATAGATACTAAGCTATTTATATTCGAGCATGCGATTTTCAATTATTTCTAGTTATGGAGATATTTGGCAAAAAGTATGGATGTTTTCTGAAAACGTGCCATTTTAAGACTTTCGTGCAATGTTTTCGCCAATCCACGGATAAGCTGACCATGACACCTGTATGTACAGATGCTTGGAGGTCCACACACGACTGCCGATTATTATTTTCTTTTGAAACCATTAGCTAAAGTATTCTAAACAAGACAAAACAACAAAAATAATTTAGCCACCAAAACGCACGCGCTGACATAAACATCTGGAATTTGACGTACCAGTTGGAATTTGACGAGCCGTATGTACGGTGTGGTAAGTATTAAGTCTAAATAAGTGTACTTTTCGACTACAGTCAGTTGTGCGTCACCACAATGAAATTCGTATTGTGTACGATCTATACTCGGTGGACGGAAATGCACAATGTTAGTTTTGTTTGTATTAACAGCCATTGCATTGTCTTGACACCAATCAAACATCGTGTTAAGCATGTTTTGTAGGCCATTTTCACTATCACTTAGTAATACCATATCATCAGCATAGACCAGTAAGCACACTTTCTCCCCGCCTGTATCAATACCTTCACCCAGTTTTAATTTTATTTGCTATTACTGAAGCTGGTGTTGTGCCGTGTGGCGGCCCTAAAAGTCTCCCCGTACATCATCCATAGTGCAGGTTATATTTTCCCGGCTTTTGGTCCTTTGAGATCAGCGAGGATATTCTGAGAAATCAGAAATTTATGATCGGTTAAGTTCATTTTTAACCAATGTTTAATATATTTGGTCTCATTTAGATAATTCTAGTCTTTGTATCGACTACCCTGTTGAAAGTTCACGTCATTTCTATGTGTATATGTATGTTAAACTATTGAACTGTAGAGTATTTTTGTATGTATCTTGTTAAACGTGCGTCTTGTATGTACACGTACACGTGTGTGTATATCTAACGCGCATTATTGCTCAATGTTAAATAAACTTACTACATGTACATGTAAAATATTTTGTTACAAACCGGGCACTTTTACATTTGAATTTATTTGTCGCTCTTACCATGTCGTTGAAATGTTAAGACAAGTCAAGTAAATATAATTAATAATGATAACAACAGCAACAATAACAACAACAACATTAAACATCGATATTAGAAATTTAAAATCATTAAATAAATAAATAAAATAAAAAAAAAATCCCCGATATTCCCATAAAACTCTTAAGAGAATGGCGCAATTTCACATTTCGTAAATTTCGCACACGTGTCAAATTGGCACTAATAATTAACGTTAGTGCAGTTTCATACTGTCACCGTTTGGGAAACAGATAACAAAATTCTTAAATGACTTACTTCCGAATCCTGTCTTCTATATTATTGTCATAATGTTTATTGTCGTTGTTTTACGTTTTAATATACATGTAAACTAAAGTTTAAACCAATGGGCATCAATATGTCACATTTGGGAAATGTGACATTTGCGTTCATTTATTTCCGAAAAATGGTGTGTAATTTATACCAAAACTTCACCAAAGTCACCACGAGGTGAGAGACGCAACAACTAACCAAATATTGTGAAACTCTGCAGAAGATAAGGAAATGTTAGGGCCCTGTAAAATCGATTTAGGCCCAACAGTAATTTTATATAACTGATCGTTCCAAGGCGATACTTCTGTTGTAGTTATGTTTGTTTTATGTTTTGGGGTCGAATTTTGTGTTGCTTGAACCTTATGTACGTTTTCATAGTTTTAGTTTAGTTCGGGTAACTGAGTGGTCGCCTATTGGGAAATAGCTGCTCCATCGGCTTACAATATGTTTTCTAAGTATAAGTACATAGATGACTGTCAATTTAGCTTTTCCCCACCTCGGTTTTTGGAGTGGGAATTTCTTTCTGATTGCGCCTTTTCCTGATAATTGCCTACTTGTACCTTTTATATTAGAGCTCTTGTGGTTGTGCCGTGTGGCGGCCCTAAAAGTTTCCCCGTAAATCCATTTAATGCTCTTATTTTTCCAATCCGCACGGATTGATTGCAATCAGTATGCATATTCCTATCTCTTTATACCTTACCTCTTCGATACTGTATTGAAGGTTATTAGTTGAACATTTCTATCTACTTGTATTAGACATGGATCTGAGATGTGAGCTTCTGTTATACCTTTCTCTTTCATTTGAAAGATTTAACATTACGATAAGTGCATCATTATTTCTACACTGAAAAAAAGTTATAAGAGGCCACTTTTCAAACTCATTTTTTGTAACTAAGCCAAGTTCAAAATTGCACGATTTTTAGTCTAAAGACGTGTCTTTCAAGTAAGTAAAGTTCCAAAGTGTTCAGAAATAATTTTCTTTCACTAAATGCGATTTTGGAGTAAAAATGCAAAAATCAATGTTTTTGAATAAAAAATTTGATAAAGCACAACATTAATTGAAATTATGAGCGGGTGTCATCAAAGGGACCCTTCCGGCTTGGGAAAACATCAAACATTCGAATTTTCTCTACTGGTAGACTTTCTGCGCATTTTTAAAAATCGCTAATTTTGAGATTTTTTCAAAAATTCATCAATGTGCCTCTTAAACGTATTAATCGCTATTAAATTCACTTGATGAAGCCTGGAAATGAGAGATATAACCCGAGTGAGCTATTTTAGACTATTTTCGAGGACAAACAGGTCACGGCTGACGCACACTTCCGGTTTCGATGCCAATTTTTAACGAACAAAATAAAGAAATTTATGGACGATTTTTTTACATTTTCAAGGTTTATCAGAGTCTAGTATTATACCTTAATACTCGCTGAAAATTTCAATTCCATACTGCTGATAATAATGCAACCAGAGATGAACAAAGTTTGTATGCAAATTGCATACAAACAGCTGATTTCATGTTATTCATGTTGTTGTCTTCTTGCATGTACAAAACAGAAACGAAGATTCTTATTGCAGCAACACATCTGACTTAATTTTATCTCGCATCATGGTAGTCAGTAGCACTTTCAAATAAATTAAAATGTAAAACACAACGTCATAATATGACATTTAATTTGATGATAATAAAGTGTGATTTTCGAAAAGAGGGTACCTTTACTCGTGCTTCGACTGCGTGAGACATATCACGCATTTTGGAATGCAGACACTCTCAGAGCCACTGTTAGACATTGGTTTATTAATTTGATCATGAATTTTAATTGATCGTAAGTTACTTTCTGAACTAGAAGAAAAATATGAGGTGGCCTCTTATAACTTTTTTTTTTCAGTGTATAACTGGTATGAGTGTCGCGCTTCTCACGACAGTATCAACACAGAACTCACAACTATGACTATCACAAAAAGATTAGGAATTACATTAACTCCCCTTACGTTGCATGCCGCGTCTTCTGTACGGACTCCTCATTCTACTAACAATTTAGGGTGACACCTCTAAATTTATTTTGGCATCCACTGTTAATCTACACGGAGCTTCTGAACCCTGGAAAGCCAAAGAGCATCATTGAAAATCTAGAGCAAAAGAAAAACACCAGTCAATCCCGGGTGAAATGCCCCGTGGCCGAGAGGTTAAGGGCGTCGAAATTTCATTATCGCCTTTTTATTATTTTATTATTTCATTATTCGAACAGAAAAAGAAGCATAATGAAAATTTTCTCATGGAATTTCATTTTCGCAGCAGAAAAAATATATTTCTGTATTTTGCATGGGCAAGTTTTCGCAATGGTCAATAATTGATGGTTGTATCAAAGGAGGGGACAAAGTGTGACGCATGCTTTGGCGAAAGAATTGCATATCATCAGGAAAACACGCACGTGCTATGAATACCCCTTAAACCCCACTGTTATATAGCAAAACTGGGGTGTGCAGGGGTATACCTATTTTTTTATTCTTAACTAAAACTATCGAAAATTTTCTGACGATTTTTTTTTATTTATTTTTGTTTTACAGCTGAAAATAAAAATCTCTGTTTATTGCTATAGGCAAGTTTTCATAATGTATGACAGAGCCAAAACTGAATCTAGAGGAAGAGTACAAATCCCGAACCCAAACATTGCCCTCTTGAAAGATGACTTCCTTTATCATATTGGTCTCAGCAAAACTGATGATCTGCCGAAGAAGTTTGGGGACGTCAAGGTGAGATAAAACTGCTTAGATAACTACATATATATGTTTTGAATAACGCGGCTCTATGATGGTAAACAATATGTGACCAGGTGCTTCATATGGCACTGGACCATGTGTGAGACTAATACATGTCAATTTTCTAGCGCTTACAGAATTTCGTCACGTGAGGTCGACCTGCACTGTCAATGTATTTGCACTATACACCCACTAAGGAACCCATCTCACTGGAATGCGACAACTGGAGACTAGTTCCGAATTGTTCGCGACTATTTCACGACAAAGATTAACGATATAAACACAACCTTCACATTACAGTCTCATTGAATGGACATTTATGCTTTTCTACCACAAAGTCTTTGATTTTGGTTGATACACAGAAACGTTTATATAGGGAATTTTCACCATTTTCACCGGCAACTACTTTAAAATTCAGCGGAGAAATGAGAAAAGCCGTTGCCGTGACAAAGAAATGGGTGGATAACGGCCTGATGTTCTGCGGGGCGAACAAATTTAGGGGCTCTAGTGAAAGTATAGACATATTTACAAGGAACGCAGTTGTCTGATTTGCCGAAAATTCGTTTGTAGTTGTAAAAAAATCAAAATAACAATGCAACCAATAAGAGCCGCCTCATGAGAAAACCAACAATCTGCATATACGAAAACATAGGCGCAGATCAGCTTCGCAGTAACTGCGAAGCTGATTTCGCTACTCGGATAGTACAATTCTTCTTCTTTTCAAATATAAAAATTCCAACCTTCTACTTCGTCTGTGACTGTACAGCCTGACTGTGTCAGTCCTGGTCGGAACCCAAATTGTTGGTTTTCTCGCACAGGCTCATAAATCATATCATGTCCTGTTATGTTATGCTAGTTTGTGTGCTTTGGTGGTGCGCCATCTCGTATGGAAAAGTTCGCCACGTATGTCGCTGAAGAGCTTGGCTATGGTTCTACCGAAATGAAGAACCTCTCCCGCAACCCCGACAGATATGTTATGTACAAGGCAGGCCCTGTTCTTTCAGTCAGTGTAAGTTTGTCATGTACTTACAAAAATCAAATTTGATTCCTATATATATATAGTAATTATTGATTACAAGCCACTATTATGACAATCTCCCATCATCATCATCATCATCATCATCATCATCATCATCGTCATCGTCATCGTCATCATCATCATCATCATCATCATCATCATCATCATCATCATCATCATCCTTCTCTTCCTCCTCCTCCTCATCATCATCACCATCATAATCGTCATCAT
Organism: Rugalucina vietnamica; assembly: GCA_964017185.1. Taxonomy (NCBI): domain Eukaryota; kingdom Metazoa; phylum Mollusca; class Bivalvia; order Lucinida; family Lucinidae; genus Rugalucina; species Rugalucina vietnamica. Next base: position 20,920,842 of record OZ024880.1, on the reverse strand, counting down.
CATCATCATCATCATCATCATCATCATCATCATCATCATCATCATCATCATCATCATCATTCTCCCCCTCCTCCTCCTCATTATCATCATCATCATCATCATCAGCATCATCCTTCTCCTCCTCCTCCCCATCATCATCATCATCATCATCATGACCATGATCATCATCATCATCATTATCATCATCATTCTCCTCCTCCTCCCCCTCCTCCTCCCCCTCCTCCTTCTCATCATCATCATCATCGTCGTCGTCGACGACGTCGATCTGCCCTTTACCTTGCAGTTTATGCCGCATATCAACATTGATAAACATTGTATTGTAGACAAGGAATTGCCAGCATTTCTTTATACATCACTCCAGTTCAATTTCTTTTTGTTCACATGTTTTAAGCAATTCATCTCCTTATAGGAAACAACTTTTTTATTTAATAAAATAAGAATAAGAGAAAAGTCAAGTAAACTTAATTTGTTTTCAGAACGCTAATATTTAACTTCACAACTTTTCACAACATTTATTTTTCGTTCCTGAGTCCCCAAACCAGTCCTCTAGGGTTTAGTTTTCGGTAACCGTTACTGAGCTATATAGGGAGTTGACCATAATCTAGAAGACCTATCTGGTGCACTCGTTTCTTTATAGACTTTATAGAATTAAAAAAAAATCCCATATTCTAGATAGGTCGACTAATTATCTGTATTTACGTCCCTCCTAACCCAGCGGGCGAATACGTCAGAATGGCGTCATATCGACGTCGATGCGACGTCATGACGTCGCATCGACGTCGATCTGACGTCATTCTGATGTCATGTGCCTGCTGGGAAGATTTGACACTTACATTGACTTACATGTTTTAAATTTTTGTCTGGAATACATATTCCAAAAAATTCCCATATTCTAGATAGGCCGACTTTACGTTCCTCCTAAGATTTGGCACTTACTTTTTGTCTGGAGTATGTGTTTATTATTTTAGCATGGTATTGGTGTCCCGTCCGTGTCCATTATATTTGAAGAAGTGTTGAAACTTCTTCATTACGCAAAATGCGATGAGGACGTCAAATTCTTCCGAATAGGGACCTGTGGTGGAATTGGTAAGTAAATTACAAGTCACTTTGAAATCATGCCTCTGGAATATACAGGGGTTTTAAAGCTGAAAAATTATAATTTTAGTCGAATATCTTCTTTAGATTCTTTATATATTTTTCTTATAAATACCAATGCTATCTTGACCTTCGCCCATAGTCATAACCATAAACATACTATAATTATTATTATCATACCTCATATAAGTTTCCCATGTAAAACTCCCATAGGCCGGCGGATGAAAATAAATAAAAATATTCTGGCTATCACCCTGCGATAATTTCGATTATATCAGGATAACATGTCCGCGAAAAGTATGCCCCCTAGACCCCCACTTTTATATAGAAAAACTGATGTACATGTATATAAGGGTATGCCTATATTTCTAAGAAAAGAATATCTTAAACGGCTTAGGTGTTCTTAAAACCTATGTGTACTGTGTGCGAAATAGAGAAAATATGGTAATTTAGCATTGTTTTCATGCTGGATATTTTCTAGGGGTTAAAGGTGGCACTGTCATCGTGAGCAACAAGGCCGTAGATGGTGCCTTACGAGAAGAATTTAGGCATGTAAGTAGTCAGATTTAATTTTTGAAATACTGTACTCCTGCTATCTCCCTTCTAACGTTTTCACTGCTTCTGAAGGATCTTAGATCTAGCTTTTGTATTTTATTTCTTAATATTTATATCACTGTTTTTCTATAAGGCATGTGAAAATTTGGTCTTTATACGGCCAGGTTATATGATAACGTAGAACAAAAACGTGTCACCATCTCTGTTTGTGAGGCATAAAACATCAAAACAGTTTTCAAGCATACCCATATATCTTTCTGGCACATAGACAAAACAACCATAGCCCCAGTTGTGACGCCGTCAAAAAATTTACTATTCGCTGAGTGGAGATTCATAAAAATGCAATTTACAAATACATTGTAAATCACTTTAGATCACCAGTTTCAAGATCAGTTTATTAATTTATTGTCTTATCTTCGTGCACAAAATATTCCATCCAATGAAGTTATTTTAAGCTTGCCTGTTTGATTTTAGATAGTTCTTGGTAAAGATGTAACTAGAAAGGTTGAAGTTGATCAGGAGTTCGCCGAGGAACTCTATGGTTGCAAGGAAAAGGCGGACGAATTTGAAACTGTCAAAGGGACTACTTTGTATGCTGACGACTTTTATGAGGGTAATTAGGATTTCCTTCCGCTGCAAAGTTTTCTTCCAAGACGCATACAAAATGTGTAGCAATAGTAAAACATATCTGAGTAGACAGTTGCATTGAAGCTAAATTTAGGTTATACTTATTATTATTATTATTATTATTATTATTATTATTATTATTATTATTATTATTATTATTATTATAGTAGTAGTAGTAGTAGTAGTAGTAGTAGTAGTAGTAGTAGTAGTAATAGTTGTAGTTTAGATAGTAGTAGGAGATATAGCAGCAACAGCAGCAGCAGGAGCAGCAGCAGTAGTAGTAGTAGTAGTAGTAGTAGTAGTAACATACCTTTATAAATGAAGACTATCAACTTTTCATATGATATTTTTTAAATTATATCCTTTTGAATCTTAAAGGTCAAGGCCGTATTGATGGAGCCTTCTGTGATCATACAGAGGACGACAAAATGGTCTGGCTACGGAGTTTAGCGAAAAGTGGCGTAAAGAACATTGAAATGGAATGTGGGCCATTTTTCGCATACTGCCAGAGAGCGGGAATGAAAGGTAACTTTGATATTGAACTCATCACGAAAACATTTCCGTGAAATATATACCCTCTTAAACCCCTTTTTTATTTAGAGAAACTGGGGTTTGAAGGAGTATACCTGATTTTCTTATTTTTGATTCAAAACATAGATTGTGGGCACTCGTTAGACCCGCCTCGGCGAGGCGGTTCTAACGTGTACCCACAATCAATGTTTTGAGCAAAAATATTAAAACATCCTTTTTTTCTGATAAAATTCTCAATTTTTACAGCTGAAAACTGTCTATTGCATGGGCAAGTTTTCGTAATGTGATTTTATCTTAAATCGGGTAGAGGCATCTTCATGCGCACGCCTGTTCTTTTAAATTGTTTATTTGTATTAACTTTCGTCGTCCACCCCACAAGTGTTTGAGCGCTGCAAGGTAACATGAAAATTGGTTTCCAAAGTCAGTTCATATAATATTATAGTATACTCATTTGACATTGGGGCCAAATCTATGATACAGACACATGTACTCACTTTATAACATACTGGCATTCACCAGTACCAGTTTGACTGTCCATCACTGAATAATTTGAGCACAAGCAAGATAATGTTCTGAAAATGCCTTAAGGACTTACGTGTGGTCACTGTATATACATGTTTGAAGATTTACCTGCATAAAAAACATTGTTTATTTTTGTCAACAATGCTTCATTCTTTAGCATGCTTCATCATGGGGCTGTTGAATATGTTGGAAATACATGGTTTTGTGTATACATGATTGTGAAATGAGTGGTCAGATCAGAGCAAGTGAGTCATTTTTAGTTACTTCCGGGTTGAAATCGTCGGACCCATTTTTCTTAGCTTTTTGAAAAAAATAAGCCAGATTTTTCGATGTAGTCATTGACTTCAATCATATAAGAACCTGAAACAAAAGGCATGGTATCTTTCAGCAAACAATAAGCGAACAAGAGCCGCCCTAAGTTACCCACTTTAAGAATTTTCCAGAAACAAATGTTTACACTAACTTTTCTTAGAGAAATACATTTCCATGACCCCAAAATAATCCTTAACTTGTCAGATTATGTATCCTAGACATGTAGGCTTTGTGTAATTTTTATTCAAATGCATTCCATTTTCCAGGAAATGGCTCCCACGAAAACCAGTTACATTTCCAATTCTAAGCCAAGCTATTTATTGTTTTAAAAGAATAACTATATTGAGTCATTCCTAGTATATGTGATATCTATTAGCAATAAATGCACATCATCATTTAATTGACAGATTTAAAAAAAAAAAAAAAAAAAAAAAAAAAAAAAAAAAAAAAAAACAGTAGATATCTGTTTAACATACCGCACCCACTCATGTCAATATTGATAAATTCTTAACCAAACCTAAGTTTAGAGCCATTCTCTGTCCAGAATGGCAAGAAAAAAAAAGTGATTTTAAAAATGTTCGTCTTATTTTATTCCTATTTTATGCCTGGTATATGGAGTGAGAAATGGGGGAAACATGCAGACTAAAGTATGACTCCTAAAAAATAATTATACATTTTATTGATAAATTCCGCTCAATCGGACCGCCCTGTATCACATATTATAACATGTTATATTTTTTTGCTATTTTTCTATCTTGTAAATGTGTACCCTCCTTTTAAGGTAGTGGTAGGTTTTTAGAGCGTCTGGCTCTGAATAGAGATATCCTGGGTTCAATTTGGGCGCTGGTTTGTGTTCTTGAGTAATATACACATTAACTCCCAATAGTCTGGTGCCCGGAAGCTGACTGTGACATGACTAAAAATTGATGACTGGAACGTTAAACTAGATACAAAACAAACAAATCCTTCTTTCAGGTGCAGTTGTCAATGTGGCCCTATTAAACAGACTCGAAGGTGACGGAGTTTTCACAAAGAAAGAGATTTTGAAAGCCTGGGAGGATCATCCTCAAATCTTGGTCGCCAGATATATCAAAAAATGTCTGCAGGAATCGTAAATTCCAAATTCAATAACTTTATCGTTGGACCAACGTATCTATTTATGCTTTGCCAGACCGTATTCGGGTTTTTTTTCTCTTATTTCACTTTTTAATACATGCATTAATGCATTAACAAGTGAAATAAGTATGTGTGGCGTAACTCGCAAATGAACGTGACGTATGTGCTACGTACGAGCTTCGTACGTTTCGCTGTTGTGGAGTATGTGTGACGTATAAGAAGTATTTTGTGGCGTCCCAAGAGTATCTGAAATGCCTCTATGTAGGTAAATGTGTATGAGCCTCCGCATGGGAAAACCAACAATCTGCATAGGCGAAAACAAAGGCGCAGATCAGCTGTGCAGTAATTGCACAGCTGATCAGCGCCTTTGTTTTCGCTACTCGGATAGTACAATTCCTCCTCTACTTATACCCAAAATTTCAAGCTTCTAGCCTGCTTTTGTGACTGTACAGCCCGGTTTGTGTCTGACCTTGTCGGAAACCAAATTTGTTGTTTTTCCCACGCACAGGCTCATTTTTGTTTTCGTTTTTCCAAAGCCAGCAGATGTTTTACACGGTCCCGGTGCCGTGTGGGGTTCTTTCAGGGTTACGTTCACGGTAACATCTGTATTTGTTGATGGCGTCTCACGACCAGGATGGGGAACTATAATTGGAGATGTTTTCTCCATCCCCTATCGATCTTTGTTTCTTCGGAGTTAATCTAGATGGTCTAGATTTCTTCGGTGGCATCTTCGACGGTAGTAAAACGCACAGAACAGATACACCACAGATAAGAATGGAGCGTAGTTCATACGCTGTGGATACGTCACGGGTACGCTTCATACGCCACACATACGTCACACGTAAGTAGCACATACTCGCATGCTTTGATACGCTGTACATACGAAAGTGAAATTCTATACGGAAACAGATACGCCAGGTACGTCACACATACATCGTACATACGCCGCTGGAACTAAATACATCTAATATCTCTGCGTATAGAAATTCTCAAGATACGCGAGCGATACGCCGCTGATAAGTGAAGGTGTGACAGTAAACATTTAACTTATTTTCTCGACAACAAAACCGTAATCGAGATCCGACCAGCTTAAAAATATGCTTAACAAGTCTTTATCATCGCTATCCCTCATCATTGATCGGTTGTTTTATCATTCGTCAAAAGACGAAACAATTAAATATAATCAGGTACATTGTCGTCCCCAATTCCGCTCTGTCCCCAATTGCGCTAACGCCCACTTTCAATCGTAATTTAACATGCCTTACCTTCCAAAAAGAAAATACGTTTATGTATTTTATAATCCATTTTTATTCCTCTTTCGATTAGCGAAGTCGATTTTCAAAAATATTACGTCATCTAATCTTTATCTGCAACACAATAGGTTGATGTCAAATCTATAAATCTATTTTTAGTCGTTCATGTTTCCATTTTTTGACATCCAAAATGGCGTCAGACCTAGCCGATTTTGACACACGATGGCCACACGTATATGAAATTTTGAATTTCGCGCGATTTTTGTCACGAATTTGGTAAAAAGCCAATGTTGAGCCGAAGCATGTACGAAGCGATGGACACACGATGGACACACGATTATAACCGATGCAGTCACGAACGATACACGAAGTGGTAGTTTTGCATACGATGTTGATGCGAATGGTATGCGAAGGCTTGACGATGTCCTGAAGCCATCGTGAGGCCATCGTGAGGTGTAAAATGTATTCCCGAAAGTGTCCCGAAGGCATATCGACACTTCCCGATGTTATGTAAAAATCAATTAATGAGAATTGTTGAGAAAACATCAGCTTTGTCAGTTTCTTTCTTAACAAAATAGAATTGGAAATGCCACCGAAACCAGGAAGAGGGCGTGGGAAGAAGATTGCGCCTGTCAGCTCCACTCCGAAACTTCCCTCCAAGGTTCCACTCCAATACTCCAGTCCATGACTCCACTCAAAAACTCCAATCCATAAAATGCACGGTATCTATATTGTAGGCGGGAGTTTGAACGAGACCCAATTTCATTCGCGTGAAAACATGGTCTCTTTTGAGAAGGTATTTCATTTGTATGATTTCGATGTTGACGTCCACGGTAAAAATTACTACCATGACTGTATTGTCAGTTACTTTACAACACTGTTCAAACTTCTTGGTGACAGTTTGGTTGTATTTCAATCCATCTTTCGCATGAAACTGACACAAAACTGTTCTTGAGTTTGTAGTAGATGTAGATAAAAGACTCGTTTGTCGAAAACTGCAATGGGTACTGCTCTACTAGAAAGAAAACAGAGTGCTGTTTGAAAGACAACATAATAATAAACAAACCAAATACCTGTAAGAGATGGTGTTGCTCCTGCAAGATGAATTTATCATGTTCCAGTTGCGTGTAAAGAAGAAGTGCTGCAGTATTCTTCTTCTTCCTGTTTGTCTTGTCTTCGAAATACACCATGATTTTTGTCAGAATAGAATCAACAGTACTGAACTTTAGATTTTCTGAGAAAAAGGCCGCGTGTGTGTGGATGCTGATTTTTGTATGTCCACGTTACCTTGGTATATATTGGAAACGCAGAAAATGCAGTTTTGGTTAATATCGTGTTTCCATCGGGATGGCATCGTGTTTTAATTTTTGTTAGGTACGATGCTTATACGATGGCGTTGCGAGGGCTATACGATGTCGTGTTGCCTTCGTAACACAATCGGGCAGCATCGCGTCTCCATCGTATTGCTTTCGTGTAGCAAAACTTAGCCGATGGTGCCGATGATCACACGACAGAAGTACGATGTAGTCCCGATGTCATATGATGGCCTCACGATGGCTTTGCGAAGGCCACGATGCACTCGCGAATTCGACACGAAATTGAACCGTCGTGTGTCCTTCCTGTGTTTTTCAAAGATTTTGGTGCCGCTCGCGATGGTGATGCCGATGGCTTAAAAATCTCCCGATAGACATACGATGGGTAACGATGCACTCACGAATGGCCCGACGTCTTCACGATCCCCGCCGAAATTGAAACTTTTCATTATCGTGTGTCCATCGCGTGTTAAAATCGGCTAGGTATGACGCCTGCATAAATGACGTACTACACTGGGATTTTAGGCCACATGTGAATTCACGGAAGAAAGACAAATTTATAAGGTATATATTCATGAAAATAAATTGATAATTTATAAATGCTGTCAAATTTATTCCAAGTCAAACAAGGGCATGTAGCGTCCCCAGTTTCACAAACTTGTCTTTCCCGATGCTAGGATGGCACTTTGCATGACCTTGAAGCGAATATCCATATTTCAGCGTCCAAATATTTTTTTTTAGGAAGAGAATTAGATTTATAATATAGATCTTATACTCACCGACTCTTCATTCATTTTTCACCAATAATATACATGGGAGGAGCGCGGTGGCTCGGTGGTAGAGCATTGGACTCAGAATCGAGATGCCCGTGTAGCTCGATTATCAAAGGCGCTGTGGTGTGTTCTCGAGCAAGACGCATACACTTCCCACAGGCACTGGGTTATGCACTAGTCATTTGTAACCACGGTCCCCATCCCTGGGGCAGGGCCGGGGGGGGTAGCTGTGGAAATGAGCAGGGCTTTGATCAAAGTTATGCCACGGTAGTGCGGGAAAAAAAGCGGGGGTTGCTTTATATAGGCAAACAGTGTCGTGAAAATGTGAAATGAAAAAGGTAGCAGGCTGCGGGGGGGAACAGCAGTGGTTTTACCAACGAGCAGTCCCCGCAGGGTGGGGCTTTTAGCGGGGATTGTTCCCCCTATTTCCCGGGGTTGGGGGGGGGGCGTGGTTACAAATGATTAGTGCATAGGCTGGTTGCTCCGGTCCGACTGTAATAATGTTGACTGGGGCATACCTCATTACCGACAATACATGTACAAGATGTTTTAAGGTGCCTGGAATTATGTTGCTCAATATTAGTTTACAGATTACTCGGTCTTAATGTATCAATGGCAATACGATTGAAAATGCATTGATCAACATGGTTTTGTTACTACAGAATATATGTGCATTTACAGCAGTGCACATCCTTACTCCAGGCTTTGTGTGGGCCCTATCAGGGGTTTGTGTGAAAATTTACGTCAAGTTGCGTCAAACATAGAACGTTGACGAAAACCATCACTGCATACTTTAAAAATAAATACAGAAATAACTTTTAGGTCATTGTTACTAATGATTGGGTTGAACAATCTATTTCTGGTGGCTATTTTGGATACCATCTTGAAAAGTTTGATGTTCACAGCTCTCTTAAAACGAGCGAAGTTTCACCTTTAATCATTCTCTATGATTTGATGACAAAATAAGGACAAAACTACTTTAAAATCATATAACTAATAATATAGTTGAAAATCTTATGTTTGGCAGACCTATTGGACGCCATCTTCAATTTATCGAAACCCTCAATGATGAAAAAGTGTCATCGGTCAGATTCTTTTAAGACAATGCCTATAGTACAGGAATCCATCACGAAAAAAAGAAAGAAAAACTTTATACCCGATTACCAGGTCCAGTGAAAATATTCCATAATCCTTCTGGAATATACGTTGTAATAACGTTGTTCGTCGAACATGGTCCATTGATTTGGTTAGGTCTTAGGTAGAACGGAAGTGTATTATTACGACGCTCCTTATCATAGTTCTCTACATTCATTTTATACACAAAGAAGAGTCTGCTTCACTTCTAAGTATGTAAATGTTACTGATCTGATTGCGTTTGTGGAATTGGGGACAGGTGTGCGTAACTGGGGACGCACGGGACCCTTACATTTGGGCTTCCAGGGTGCAGACGGAAAGTGTGAGTATCAAAATCTTACTTGTATATGAAAGGATATTAAATTGTTGACAAGTTCATGCCAAGCCCTTTTTGATATATGAAAATAGTATTGCGAGGAACAGCCTTTGACTAGAACCGTTTGCGAAAATGGGGACTATTCTGTATAATCAGATCTTTATTTTTGAAGAATATTTCAACTTAATTAAATGTATATATTTTATTATGAAATCTTTATTTATTACTTTTCAATATTTTTAATTAGTATTTATTTATAACATGCAAATGGTGATAGTTATATTTTCTTAGATTTCTTACGTATATATCTTTGACAAATGACCATGTCATGCCTAGTAGCTTGTTTCAAAATCATTTAGGTAAATAACAAAAAATTAGAGGTTTCTATGAAAAGCTGACACAGAGTACAAGCAAATACAGAAAAAAGTTATTTTGTACATCTTGTAAACGCATCTTTCGCAACCTTTAACCATTAAATCTTGAACAAAATGGCGTTTATTTCTATTTTAATCCACAGAAACGGCCATTTCTGTGGAGTCCATATAAACTGTATCAAATATAAACATTGTGTTAATCTATCTTATAAGAACACATTTAATACATGCTGTGCAGCAAGTGTCTTTTATTCTAATGGGTGGGGCAAAAACCGGCCGTTAAATGCACATACGTAGTACTCAAGTTTTCAGTAGTTTCTTTAAACTACTACATGTAAACATAGAATATTTCATATCGTATCAAAATATGGGTTAAGTCATTTTAGCAGTTTGAAAAATTGTGATAAGTTATGTATCTGTGATCAACTTTGTGTGCCATTATATTAAGGACTCTATTTTACAAATCAAAATGATAAAAATATAATATTTTATAAGTTTTCTTAAGTATTTTGTGAAATAAATAAAACATTTTCAAAAATCTAAATTGAAAATTCTGTTATTCTTCACTGCCAAATCATACTGAAATGTTCTTGCGGAGTTCCGCATACCAGAAATCCCTTTCAACAATGGCCCAAGACCGAGGGTTCTTAGTCGGTCCGCACTGGAATCGGGTTCTAAAGTCGTGTATCCAATTTTATATGACAATAAAGGTCTTTTTGCATCGGCACGCTTTTCCACATACGCTACACTATTTGGCTCATGTGGGGCCATTTTTCTCGATCCTGAGCGCTTTCCTTGAAAGAGATACACACAGCAGTTACAGCGTTGTTTTGTGTTTACTATCGAAAGACACGGTCCACACTGGCACTCTCGCGATAGGCAAGCTGGTAGAATATGGATCGCTGAAATATCATCAAACAATATAGAGATTTTTGAAGTTGTAAAAAATGAAAATTTTCAGTAGAATATTTTTACCATTTTTTTATTTTTGCTCAAAACATAGATTGTGGGCGAGACGGTTCTAACGAGTACCCACAATCTATGTTTTGGAGCAAAAAGAAGAAAATAGATGTCCCTCCGCATACCCCAGTTTTGCTATATATAAAAGTGGGGTTCGAGGGGGTATACCTGTCACGGACATGTTTTCCTGATGAATACAAATGAGCCGTGACATAAGAAAAACTATAATGTTGTTTTCGAACAGGTCCGACACAAACCGAGCTGTTCAAGCACCGGAGATAATAGAGGCTGGATATTTTAGATTTAGAAAGTGGAGGAATTGTATTATCCATGTAGCAAAAACAAAGGCGCTAATCAACTACCGCGAAGCTAATCTGCGCCTTTGTTTTCGCATATGCAAAATGACGCGGCTTAAATGTGGAATTTATGAAACACGCCGCCCATTGTCACATGTGCTAACGTGTTATATCTTTTTAGTTTGACCCTTTTAGAGCTATTATCACGCTTTGTACACGACGAGGCAATACTAGTAGATTGTCTGTGAATGTTTCTCCTCGAAAGATTGTCGTATTAAATAAACTCTTTTTTTTTTTTTCAACTGAACATCATTTTAATATAGGATACTTTATGTCTTAGTATCTTGAATCTTGTAAAAATGTATGACAATTAAACAATATCTTGAAACGCAAATGAACATTTTATACATAAAAAAAATCTACTGAAAATTATCAATTTTTACAACTAACGAAAACTCGGTATATTACATGGACGTGTTTTCATAATAATATAATTTAAATAATATACATACCAATGACGGCTGCAACACTATATCTAACACCATATAAGTTTAAAGTCATAATTAAAAGCTGTGGTATCTTATTATCAAAACATCGAATCTAGGTACGGTCATTCTGCATCATCATCTAGTCTGACAAATTCGTCTTTCTTCCTTTATTCTTATACGATTGGCTTCGGAAGCCGCGTCCACACTAACAAATATTCGTCATCAGCATTGTGAGAAACCTGGTTTAACGAAACACGTGACATATTTACCTGGATGAACGATCCGACCAATGGAATACCGAGAAAAATACTTGTGATATGAAAACACGTGACCTGGGAGAAAAACCTATGCTCGGGATAGGTTTATGGAAACCTATCCTCCGCACAGGTTTAGGGAAGGAAACCTATCCGGAGGACAGGTTTAACGGAATTAGTGTGCATTTGGCTTGCAGCCTAAATAGAGATTTTACGAAAGGGTTGTTAAACCAGGTTTATCACTTTTAACCTGTGATATCGCAAGTTTTAAGTAAAACCTATGATAACAGTCCATAAACCAGGTTTCACGCACATATACCAGGTTTAACACACATAAACCAGGTTTATCGCACATAAACCAGGTTTAACGGACATATACTAGGTTTCTCGATCGTTATCCTAAGTTTCATTACATAAACCAGGTTTAACGGACATAAACCAGGTTTAACGGGCATATACTAGGTTTCTCGATCGTTATCCTAAGTTTCATTACATAAACCAGGTTTAACGGACATATACGAGGTTTCACAAGGAGAAACCTGGTATAACGATCGAAAACATAGGTTTAGGAAAGAAAACCTAGGTAACGATCGATAAACCTAGTATATGTCCGTTAAACCTGGTATATGTCCGTGAAACCTGGTTTATGTAATGAAACCTAGGATAACGATCGAGAAACCTAGTATATGTCCGTTAAACCTGGTTTATGTCCGTTAAACCTGGTTTATGTAATACATAAACCAGGTTTAACGGACATATCCTAGGTTTCTCGAGTTAGTGTGCCTTTGGCTTGCTATATCAGCAAATGATCCATGTGAACGGGTGTGGACAGCTATATCATGAGAAAATTGTTTTATATATGCAGATACAAAGACTCAGATTATATGTGCAGTTACTGCACAGCTGATCGAGGTCTATGTTTTCGCTTCATGGTTGGCACGAGTTCTGTTCTTGTTAAATAAAAATCATAGTCTCATGTTGTTGTTTTTACCTTCTTTGACTGTACAGGTCGGCTTGTGTCAGACCTAGTCATAAAACCCGAATGCATAGCTTCCTGTGGCACATCTTATATTCTATCTAGTAAGGGTCTCTACTGATAAGGCGAAAAAAAGTCCTTAAAGGCCTACACTCGAGGGGTCAATTTTTAAAACACGTAATTTAAGCACAATTTGTTTTAAAATGGGTGATTGGGTATATACAGTATGTAAAAAAAGTTGCAGTCAAATAAATAGGAATTTATTTTTGGTTCATGAACATTTGAAGTATAAAGAATTGTTTAAACATTTGGGACTTGGTAGGTACAAAACACAAGAGTTATCTGAACCTGTTCGCATTTGGGAACGTTGTCAAATGCACTTTTATACAATTTGACTACATACACAACAATACAGTTTTAAAGTTAGCTTAAATTACGTGTTTTAAAAACTGACCCGCGGTTTTAGGCTTTTAGACAATTTACTCTTCTTATCAGTAGACATCCTTTTCCGTAGCAAAGATGGATACATATAGCAGTTGTCCTGCCAATATGCATTCTTCGAACCAGTTTTATTATTCCGATTTTTTCTTAACATCTTTTGCATTATTTTGTGTGTAATTGTTTCGTGAGATAAAATTGCCATCTGAAAACCGCCATTTAGACAGGTTTAACGTCTCAGTAGTTGTTTATACTACGGCAAAAACATTACGAAAACATGATCATGAAATATACAGTAATTTTTAAAGTTGTAAAAAATGAAAATTCAGTTGAAAATTTTGGATATTTTTCTAATTTTCGCTCAAAACATAGATTGTGGGTACACGTTTGAACCGCCTCGGCGAGGCGGTTCTAACAAGCACCCACAATCTATATTTTGAACCCCAAATAAGAAAATTAGGTATACCCCTGCATACCCCAGTTTTGCTATATAAAAGTGGGGTTATACATTACACGACTACGGCAAAAAACGCACAAATCCTTGGTATCAAAGATTAGATGCGTAAATATCGTAGTACACATGAATGAAAATGAGCGAAGGGAGTCGGATGTCTAAACTCATTTTGATAAATTAGTCCATGTGAACGCGGCTTTTTTATGAGAAACTATTCCCAGCCACAAGTGCGTGGTTGCGTGGAAGTTGTGGAACAAAACAAGACAAAGGCAACGTGTCCTCTTACATGCGTTAGCACAAACGACGTGGACCATGCTGCATACCATCGCATGGTGGTAATGATAAAGCGATTTTAGTTTGATCTCTCAATTACTCACAATTCATTTTAGCTAAAATTTCAAGGTAATTAAGTTTTGGAAGGTGAGCACCATACAAGGGTCATATCGTGTCGTCGAGTCATGCAGATCCATTGAATTATGTAGATGCCACTATGCTTTCAACTGAGTACACGAGGGTTATTCAACAAGTAGTATTAGACATACGGGACTTATATGGACAACAAATGTTCCTTCGTAAAAAAATCTCTAATGACTAGAAATTCATTGGAGTGGTCCAATGTGCTAGAATATAAACTATAGAAATAAAATTTACATTCGCACGCTGAACGTAATTATACATTTGTGATCAAAACTCAAGCATTCTGGTTTCCTCAAATTTTGCAATTATGAGTGAGTCAAAGACAATTATATAAAATCTTATTTATACTTGTTCAAACCGTCGCCTTTAATAAACCTCCGTGAGATAGATCTACATGAACAAGAATGTTATTCAGCAATAAACATATATTTATGTAAGCCAAATCTCTTTTATTTGACTACAGGTGGATTTCTGCACTGAGGAGCCCTCTTCTGTTTAATGACCCTCGTAAATTACGTTTTCAAATGAATCCTCCGGGTGCAGGTGTTTTGTTTTTCTGAATGAACTTCATTATTAGATTTATGATCATTTGTTATTAAAGTTGCGTAATTTATTGTACAAGTTAAAATATGAGCCGCCTCGTGGAAAAACCAACAATCTGCATAGGCGAAAACAAAGACGCAGATCAGCTTCGCGGTAACCGCGAAGCTGATCAGCGCCTTTGTTTTCGCTACTCGGATAGTACAATTCCTCCTTTAATTAACTCCAAAATTTCAAGCCTCTAGCCTGCTTCTGTGACTGTACAGGCTGGTTTGTGTCAGACCTTTTCGGAAACCACATTGTTGGTTTTCCCACGAGGCGGCTCATATAATAAAAAGTGATCTTTCGTTAATATACCGAGTCTGTCTTTTATTCCAGCCGCAATAAATCGTAAGTCATTGAAACCAAGAAGACGTATCACAAGGTATGCTAAAACGCGATGCATCTCCCTCACCCGGATGGCACATAGTGCAAAATACACCCCCCACAAACCCCACTTTAACATTTGCTTTTGCAATTTTCATTTTAACGAACATTGATTGTTGGTAAATAGTCAAACAGTATACCCACAGATGGGACGCTGGAGAAAGCGGCGTCCCATCTGAGGTGATTCCGTTTGCTTACAGAAATTTCATCGAAAAACGAGATAGATTCATTCAAAAACACACCTGATGTCCCTAAAATGAAAGTGGACACGCCTAAATGATAATGATGGGCATGTCTATTTGTCATAAATGAGGAAAGCCTTCCACTTACGATCAGGTCAACCATTGTTCATGATGATCGTCGGTGACCACTCAGACGCCAACGCAGCCATTCGCTCTCCATTTGGCTTTTCTGTCATTGCTAAAATCGGATTTAACAGTTTCATGTCTTTACCAAAGAGCTATAAGGTCATGCGGAGGCGGGGCATAGTTTTAAGTTTCATTAAACCTACCAAAGTATAATAATGTCACGTTATGGATTTTCAATATAAGAAAGGTGTATATACCGGTGATCTCTTTGTGGTGTGTGACATAGGCTGACCTGCGGCTTTGATTTTGCATATGCAAAATTTTGGTTTTATAATGACGCGGCTCATGTTATAATAAGCCTCTTGCTTCAGTACTACTGGAGAAACCCTGCGTATAATTTTAAAAATTGTCCAGATTTTTTTTCGTTCCTTATTTCTTTCTTTCTTTCTTTCTTTCTTTCTTTCTTTCTTTCTTTCTATCAAAGGAAGCCATCAATTCATTTACCCACACCAATATAACAGCCAGTAGCTTTAAAGAACTATCATTATTTTTAATGAAGAAAATTATTAAATTTCACCAGATAAATAAAACTCTGCATTAAATTCGAAGCCTTTGGCTAACATCTAATTGATACCTCATTTTCAATTCTTTCCTTACATTTTTAACTGAATGTTCAAAAACAGATTTTAAGTACTAGTATGTGACCATGACCATTTATACAAACCTACTCTTCCCCTTCCCAACTATTCCCCAAATAAAGTTTGGCTTTGATTGGCCAAGGGGTTTCAGAGAAGAAGATGTTTCAATATTATGGTCATATACATGTATATAGCCTCGGGGCAGGGGCAGACAACCCCCTGGGGACAATGTTTTGTTCATAAACATAAATCTTCTGTCCATTAGCATACTCCCAGCAAGTTTTCCTCTATTTAAATACATTTTACTATTTTTTTCCCATTCAAATGCATTGGCGACCTAAGTTGACATTGCCGTAAAATAGGTTAAGGTCATCCCAGGGTCATGATTTATACAAATTTGTAGAGCTCTGTTGCCTAATCCTTCATGTCACGTTTCAATATCATAGGCCTTCTGGTTCTGGAGAAGAAGATTTTTAAAGGTTTTTGCTATTTATAGCTATGGTGGTCATCTTGGTCATGTGACCATGACCATTTATACAAACTTGCATTCCCCTTTCCTAATGATGCTCCTCATGAAGGTTGGCCTTGATTGGCCAAGCGATTTCAGAGAAGAATGTGTTTGAATATTACGGTCATATGCATGGTATATAGCCTCGGGACAGGGGCAGACAACCCCCTGGAGACAACTTTTTTTTTCATAAATATAAATATTCCGTCCATTAGCATACTCGAAGCAAGTTTTCCTCCATTTAAGTAAATTTTACTAATTTTCCCAATTCAAATGCATTGGCGACCTAAGTTGACCTTGCCGTAAAATAGGTCAAGGACACCTCAGGGTCATGATTTATATACATTTTGTAGAGATCCATTGCCTTAAAGCTTCAATCATAGGCCTTCTGAAGGTTTTGGAGAAGAAGATTTTTAAAGGATTTTGCTATTTATAGCCATGGCGGCCATCTTGGCCATGTGACCTTGACCATCTATATGAACTTCCATTCTCTCCTCCAAACGATGCTCCACATAAAGTTTGGCTTTGATTGGCCAAACATTTTCAGAGAAGAAGATATTTGAATATTATGGTCATATACATGTATATAGCCTCATGACATGGGCAGACGACCCCCTGGGAATGATTTTTTTTTTTTTCAAAAACATAAATCTTCCGTCCATTTGCATACTCCCAGCAAGTCCCTCCCCCCACCCACGCACATTTGATTACATTTTTACTAACTTATCATTTGCTATGGAATTTTTAGATTTTTTGAAAAGAATCCAGAACTCTTTAGGGTTATTTTTACGCATATCTTCAATTTTATTGCATCTATCTCTATTGAACTTTTGTTTTGTTTTTCGGCATTGATATTTATAGTCTTTCTTACTCCTATAAAATTCTCTATTAACCTTTGATTTATTTTCATTAAATGCTTTAAGAGATTCTTCTACAATAATTTTCTTGTTTTTGCATTCGTGATATTACCATTTTGCATGATCTTTTTGAGTTCGTCTACTACTATCAAACATAACATAACTTCTTTCTTAAAATATTTATGTCCTTGTGAGACAATATAATTAGTGAAATAATCAACCATGTTATCAATTGTTTCCTGATTATTAATACCTGTCGATAAGTTTTGTACATAATCTCTAAAGTTATTTATATCTCTATTTATATCACTTCTGAAGTCTTCTTTCGAATTTACATTTCATTTATGACGTGTATTTTTACAATGTTTGTTGTTTGTCTAATAAAAGCTTTAAGTGAAAATGTAACTGGTATATGATTGGAAAATTCAACAAAATCATATATAGTAAAGCTAGTAAAATTTTCAAAATATTCATGTTTTGCTAACACTAAGTCAATTGCTCTACAGCCCATTTGGGTCATATGCATGTACGCTCCTTTACCACTGTCATTAAACATGCGCCAATTAATCATTCGGAGCTCTGCCGCTTTGCGTAAGTCTATAAATTCTGTCCAAATTTGTTAGTCTTTTTATCTTCGGAATATCGTGTTAATGGAACATCAAGATCCGTGCCATTATCCTCATTAAATAAGGGCAAATCATTTTCTATATAATCAGGCTTGTTCCCAGTCCTAGAATTAAAGTCACCCGCGACTATGCTTTGGCCTTTATTCGAATATTCCGTTATATCCATTTCAAGTGATTTGATAATGTCTATATCGTACAGTTGATGATATCTTTAATTTTCCGGCGGTATATATATTGCACAGTAATACAGGTCGTCCCTCATTGTGAAAAACGTTTTATCTATAGGTCCGTTGATGTCTAGTGACACTATTATCATTTTTAAAGTTTGTAGATAGAGAATGGTAAACATAAACACCGGTTATTTTTAGGTACAATAAAGAATGAGATTTATAATTTTAAATAAACAGGTGGGTTATCTGGATAGCTCTGTGGTCTAGCATGCTGACTCTCGTTCCGTAGGTTGTGAGTTCGAAACCTAATTCTGAATTTTTTACGCTTGTGCATTCAATGTTTTTGTTTGTTTGTTTTGTATGCGTGTGTGTGTGTTTTTGTTCCTTTTTTGCGTGTTTGGTTTATTTCAATTTTGTTTGTTTTTGTTGTTCTTTTTTTCTTTAAATAAGTTCAATAAACAACAACCATGCACTTTTGCACAGTAGGCAGCGTTTTCTTGGCACCAACAAATCGTTTATCGTTCGCCGAATAACGCATCTGTCAAAGTCGTCCACCGTAATCTTGTCAGCACCTTTTCTGCAAGGGACTGTGTCTTGAATCCCTAAAGGGAATGTATGGAAACGCCAGTCAGCATTGATGCCCTCACCACTGCTTGTGTCAGTGGACTGAATAGTTCCCCGTAACGCTTCTCGGATTTGCAGATTTCCAGAACATTCTGAGTGATTTGCTTTTTTCTTGCCATGAAGCTGTCTTGCCATGAAAGGAGAAAGGAGCGGGCTGCCCAAGATAGTGGGTGCATGAGTAAATCGTTTTATAAAAATCACGCTCAGAACAGGAAAAATTAAAAAAAAAAAATCATGTTTCGTTCAAATTGGCGCCGATCTAGTTTTTGGAAGAAAAAAAGAGACTATACGGATTCGAACCTAGGACCGACGGACTCATAGCACATCACCGTAACCACTGCTCTATTAGCATATGGATAAAGGTAGTACGTTTTCCAATAGTGTTATACTTTCCCAATTACTAACTTACTTGTTGGTGTTCTATTAAAAACCCGTCCTCAAAATAGATTATTTTTATTGGAAAATATTAATGTAAACCAAAAGTATCAACACGTCAGTATACAGCGGCTGACCTGTAGTTTCAACCATATCAAAATGTCAAATTTATTCTTAATTAGATGCACACCGTTTCTAATACTATCTTTAATAAAAACAATCAGACCTCCACTATTTCGTTTTGCTTTCCATTGTACAGGTTTACGAAAACAGTGTATCGGATCAGAATATCCTGTAAGCCCAGTTGATGACGTCTAACTTGTCCAGGTTTCTGGTAGACATATAACATCATACTGTGTTAAAATTTAACAAAACTTTCAGTGCTTTTCTTTTCTTCGCTCAAACCTTCAATATTCTAAGACAAAAATGATAGTTCACCCTCGGCGAATCCCTAGACATCTTTCAAATTCTGTGTGTCATGTTCTATATCGTTTTGCTAATTGTCTATTTCCTTTTCACGTGGTGCTTCGATTGGCCCATAGTAGAGGCCATCACTGTTCACGGCCTCCGGCATTTTTAATTATACCGTTTTAGGTTCAGACGCCGTCACACTTTCATTTATAGGATTATCATTGTTTATTGTGGCCAGTCATGTCCTCTGCATCGTCCTCGTTTCCATGTTTATTATCATGTTTTACCATATCAATGACACTGTATGTATCGGGATCACTATCGTCATCATCACCTCGTTGTTTTTTCGTTGTTGAGTCTATCGGCGACGTGGCTTTCTTTTTCCCGTGATACGCTGGTCTTGTCCCTAGTGATGTTTCTGCTCTTAGGTTCATAAGAGGGTGAAAGGGATTAAACATTGGCATTTACGTGATGAGCCATTTAAAATGTCGGTACCACCTGACCTGAACTAATCTCCCCGCACTTTTTTGATAGTTTGGGCATGTATAGAAGTAGATAAAATCGGGGGTCTTTTCTAGGTGGTAGCTTTATGGTAAAAATCTTCGAGTTTATTCTAGTATACCCCTTTCATTTGTCTGTGTTTTTTCTCTTATATCTTAAGTTTTCTTAAATTTTTGCAACAAGGTAGTGAGCTTGTTCATATATCTTCTTATATAACATAGCTATCAATTATTGTCATATTAATCAATTGATAACAGTTTTAGCTCTCTAGTACTTTTGGCTGCTGATATTTAAATGTTTCTTTTGGTATACCCCCTCTATTTTTCTGTTATTTTTTTATCTAATATTTTAAGTTCTCATCAATATTCAACACTAAGAAAGTCTAATTTTTCATAAATCTTATCTTATGATTATACAACAATACCATAGCAATCATTTCATACCGAAATCAGGTCTCTATAACTCTTGGTTGCCGAGTTATAAAGTTTTTTGGTGGTATACCCCCTCCATTTTTCTGTGATTTTTCTCTAATATTTATAGTTTTTAACAATATTTGAAAAAAGTAAGTCCGGTTTTTGTGTATCTTACCACGTGGTTTAAGTATATTATCTTAGCAATCATTTGCTACCTAGTTCAGCTTTTTAGAGCTTTTTGTCATTGAGATAGTAGCAGTTTTATTGGTATACCCCTTTCGTTTGCCAGTGATTTTTCTCTTATATCTTAAGTTCTCTTAAGTATTTGAGCAACAAGAAAGTCAGCTTGTTTATATTCTTGTTACATGGTTATAGAATATTGTCATAGCAATCAATTGATAGCAATTTTAGCTCTGTAGATTGTTTGGTCACTGAGATATCAGCAGTTTTATTGATATATACCTCCTTCTTTGCCAGTGATTTTCTGTTATATTTTAAGTTCTCTTAAATATTTGAGCAGCAAAAAAGTCAGCTTGTTAATATACCCTTTACATGGATATAGAATATTGTCATATCAATTATTTGATACCAATTTCAGCTCTCTAGGACTTTGGGTTGTTGAGATATATATATTTCCTTTGGTATACCCCCTCTATTTATCTGTGATTTTTATTTATTATTTTAAGTTCTCATCAATATTCAAACACTAAGAAAGTCTAATTTTTCATAAATCTTATCTTATGATTATAGACCATTACCATAGCAATCATTTGATGCCAATTTAAGCTCTCTGTATCTTTTGGTTGCTGAGTTATGAAGTTTTTGGTGGTATACCCCCTCCACTTTTCTGCGATTTTTCACTAATATTAAAAGTTTTTATCAATATTCAAAATAAAGTAAGTCAGTTTGTTTAAGTGTCTTACCACATGGTTTTAGAGCATTAATTTTAGCAAACATTTGATACCAATTTCAGCTTTCTAGCGCTTTTTGTCAATGAGATATCATCAGTTTTATTGGTATACCCCCTTCGTTTGCCAGTGATTTTTCTCTTATATCTTAAGTTCTCGTAAATATTTGAGCAACAAGAAAATCAGCGTGTTTATATACCCTTTATATGGTTATAGAATATTGTCAGAGCAATCACTTGATAGCAATTTTAGCGTTCTAGAACTTTTTTGATGAGGTATATACAACTGCATGTTTCCGTTGGTATAACCCCTATATTTTTCTGAGATTTTTTATCTTTATCTAATATTAAAAGTTCTCATCAATATTCCACCAATAAGAAAGTCAAATTATTAATGTGTCTTATCACATGATCAAGGAAAATTATTCTAGCAATTATTTGATATCAATTTCAGCTCTCTGGAGCTTTTGGTCACTGAGATATCAACAGTTTTATTGGTATACCCACTTCGTTTGATTTTTCTCTAATAGCTTAAGTTCTCTTAAATATTTGAGCAACAAGATAGATATCTTGTTTGTATAACCTTTACATGGTTTAAGAATATTGTCATAGCAATCATTTGATACCAATTTCAGCTCTATAGGACTTTTTGTTGTTGAGATATGTACATTTCCGTTGGTATACCCCTATACTTTTCTGAGATTTTTGTCGCATATTTAAAATTCTCATCTATATTCTGACAACGAGAAATTCATTTTTTATGTTTCTTACTTGATGATTATAGAACATTATTCTAGCAATCATTTGATACCAATTTTAGCTCTCTAGAGCTTATGGTCACTGAGTTATCAGCAGTTTTACTTGTATACCCCCTTCGTTAACCAGTGATTTTTCTCCTTCATCTGAAGTTCTCTTAAGTTCTTGAGCTACAAGAAAGACATCTTGTGTAAACACATTTTACATTATTATAGAATATTGTCAAAGCATTCATTTGATACCAATTTCAGCTATCTAGGACTTTTGGTTGTTGAGATATACATAATTCCGTTGGTATACCCCTATATTTTTTTAGATTTGTATCTAATATTTAAAGTTCTCATCTAATTTCCACCAATGAGAAAATCCAATTAATTGTTTCTTATTTTATGATTCTAGAATGTAATTCTAGCAATCGTTTGATACCAATTTTAGCTCTTTAGAGCCTTTGGACACTGAGATATTAGCAGTTTTTTTTTGTATACCCCCTTCGTTAGCCAGTGATTTTTTCTCCTATATCTGAAGTTCTCTTCAAGTATTTGCGCTTCAAAAAAGTCAGTTTATTGCTAGTCTTTAATAGTCTTTATACATGAATCCGTCGCATTTGAAAAATGGAATTTTTTCAGGAGAAAATGCAAGTTTTTCTTCCACTACGAAAATATAACTATTTCTGACTAGGAAGACTCCCCTAAGTTGAACCTACAAAATTATAACTTGATTTGCCTTAGTTTATGTTTCTTATACTATGAGGCTGTGCATGAGAAAACCAACAATTTGTGTTTCCAACCTGGTCCGACACAAATCAGGCTGTACAGTTACATAAGATGGTTAGAGGTTGGAAATTTTGGATGAAGGAAGAAGAGAGATTGTACTATCCATGTAGCGAAAACAAAGGCGCTGATCAACTTCGGGGTTACCGCGAAGCTGATCTGCGTCTTTGCTTTTGCATATGCAGATTGTTGGTTTTCTTATGCAGCGGCTCATATATGCAGTTCTACATTTCTTTGGGAAGGCAGACGAGCACACAAACCGAACTAAACTCTTAGCAAGTGTACTTCCATGTTATATGCCTAGCTGGGGTTATACTATCTCGCCATGTTTCACGAGTATTATATGCTCTTTATTTTTTTTCTCATGCTGTTAACTTTTGTAAACCTGAGATGTGGAAAAAATAAACTTGTGTCATAAACTTGTGATATATCTAATTACATAATTATAGAATATTTTAATAGCAATCATTTGATACCAATTTCTGTTCTTTATGCCTTTTGGTTTCTTAGAAATACACATTTTCGTAGGTATACCCCCTCAGCACGAAAGTCTGATTATTAAAGTATCTTATTTTGTGGTTTTAGAATGTGATCATAGCAATCATTTGATACAAACATAAGCTTTCTATGGCTTTTGGCTGCTGAGCTATAAACGTTTCTGTAGGTATACCCCCTACATTGGTCTATGATTTGTCTCTAATATTGAAAGTTATCATCAATATTTCAACACAAAGAAGGTCAAAATGTTTCTATATCTTTTCACATCGTTATAGAACATTATCATAACAATAATTTGATACAAATTTCAGGTCTTTCCGGGAGGAGTTTTTGGTTGCTGAGGAATCAGGATTTTGTTGATATACCCCGTTCATTTATCTGTTATTTTTCTCTTATATCTGAAGTTCTTTTTAATATTTGAGCATTAGGTTAGCCAGCTTTTTTATATTTATAGAGCATTGTCATAGCAATCATTTGTTACCAAGTTAAGCTCTTTAGAGCTTTTGGTTGCTGAGGTATCAACAACTGTGCTGGTATACTCCATTTT
The DNA here is from genome assembly GCA_964017185.1 of Rugalucina vietnamica. Lineage (NCBI taxonomy): Eukaryota > Metazoa > Mollusca > Bivalvia > Lucinida > Lucinidae > Rugalucina > Rugalucina vietnamica. Next base: position 20,896,763 of record OZ024880.1, on the reverse strand, counting down.
CTGTGATTTTTGTCTAATACATAAAGTTTTCATTAGTATTTGAATACCAGGAAGTCAGTTTGATAATTATATCTTATAACATATTTATATAGCATTGCCAAAGTAATCATTTGATATCTATTTCTGCTTTCTAGGTCTATCAGTAGCCAAGATACATGTTGTAATATGCACATATAGGTGTACCACCTTACTTCCTGCGCTTATTAGGAGTGGTGTTGAACAGTCTGCAATTTTAGGTGACACAAATGGGCATTAAAGTGATCCTCTTACCAAACTGGCACTCTTGAGCATTTGTTCTAAGGGTTCAAGTTAAATCGTATGACCCAAACCAAACCCTTCAAATGGCTTTATAATTATTTTCCCTTGTAAATCCTGATTTTCGTCATTTTCATTAATATTCATGAAAATTCAAATGTGATGATTTTCATTTAGGCCCATTACAACAAACAAATTTGTCAAATAGAATTATTGATACAATAGCAATGAGCCACAATGATAGTTTAGGCCTGAAATTAGTTTAATGGGATAATTGATTTTAACTGCTTTTTTTTTTTTTCATTTTAATGTTTCAATTAAAATTCATGAATATGCAAATAAGATAATTTCCATTACTAATCATAGGATAAAAGAGCTATGTATAAGCTTTAAAATGAGACCAGGTTCATAGGTCTTGGATAAAAAAAAATTGAGACGTTTTCAATTTTCTATGTGTACCCCCATTATTCACGCAAAAAATGAATATTTTGAGTAATTTAATAAAACATGGCGTTAAACGCAAACACATCGACTTTCAGATTGCAGAAAAGAGGATTTGATTGCTTTTTGAATGTACTTTTAGAGAATCATAGTGTAGAAATTTGCCTCGAGGAGGAAAGGGGTATATGGATAGCTAGAAGACTATCCCCTACCATTTTTGTGTTAAAATGACATTTTTTAAATTATGGGGTATCGTAAAATAACGTGTAGTTTCACCATTAAAGCCACCAGCAATGAAAGTCCCCCCGATTTTTTACAAGTCTACAAACATAGTCCTACATGAAAATCATAAGGGGGCTTATTCAGGCAAGATGGTACCGACCCCTATATTTAGGGTATTGGCTCATAGACCAATTCCAGTTGTGCTAGGGGTATTATTTGACGATCGTTTTGACACAAAAGTTCTACTTTCGAACCATGTCTTCGGGTCGTTTGAGCGTTTGTCAGCTCTATTATTCAAAATTGTCCTTGTTGTGATGGTTCATGTGTTTTTTTTTTCATTTTAATGTTTCAATTAAAATTCATGAATATGCAAATAAGATAATTTCCATTACTAATCATAGGATAAAAGAGCTATGTATAAGCTTTAAAATGAGACCGGGTTCATAGGTCTTGGATAAAAAAAAAATGAGACGTTTTCAATTTTCTATGTGTACCCCCATTATTCACGCAAAAATTGAATATTTAGAGTAATTTAATAAAACATGGCGTTAAACGCAAACACATCGACTTTCAGATTGCAGAAAAGAGGATTTGATTGCTTTTTGAATGTACTTTTAGAGAATCATAGTGTAGAAATTTGCCTCGAGGAGGAAAGGGGTATATGGATAGCTAGAAGACTATCCCCTACCATTTTTGTGTTAAAATGACATTTTTTAAATTATGGGGTATCGTAAAAAAACGTGTAGTTTCACCATTAAAGCCACCAGCAATGAAAGTCCCCCCGATTTTTTACAAGTCTACAAACATAGTCCTACATGAAAATCATAAGGGGGCTTGTTCAGGCAAGATGGTACCGACCCCTATATTTAGGGTATTGGCTCATAGACCAATTCCAGTTGTGCTAGGGGTATTATTTGACGATCGTTTTGACACAAAAGTTCTACTTTCGAACCATGTCTTCGGGTCGTTTGAGCGTTTGTCAGCTCTATTATTCAAAATTGTCCTTGTTGTGATGGTTCATGTGTCTGTTGTATTTGTTTTGGGTATGTTTGTCTTTTCGGTATTTGCTGCCAATGTCTGTTCGTTTTATTGTTTTGTCTATATTGCTTTCGTCTCATTGCACTGTATGTTTAATGTTTTTTGTCTTGATTGATTCGTGTCAGTGCGTTTTAATTGCGTTGTTTCCTTATCACTGATTCGGAACATGACGTTTCTTTGTCCCCCTGTTCTATTTTCATCGTCATTTAATTAATCTCATTCGTCGTCAGGGTGCATACTAACATGTAAAAATCTGTTAGGAGTTAAGAGAGCTTCACAAAATGATTTTGTTTTTGATGAATTGGGTTGGGTTAGTTTGCAGGTAAGTACATCTACCTATAATAAGGTATTGGTTAAAGATTGGACCGAAGGACCGAAGGACTAGCTAAATGTCATGAACCACTGCAGAAGCTGAGGGTGAGGTTATGGCCATGTAAAATCGATTTAAGCCCGCCAGTAACTGTTTGTTACTGATCGTTCGAAGTCGATACTTCTGTGGAGGTTCTTTTTGTTTTATGTCTTTGTGTTTAAATTGTTGTGCTGTTGACACCTTATGTGTGATTTCATATTTTTAGTTAAGTTCACTGAGTGGCAAGCTATTGGGAAAATAGCTGCTCATTCGGCTTACGAAATGTTTTCTTGGTATCAGTACCTTATTGTTGGTTTGGTTTTTTCCCACCTCGGTTTTTGGAGTGGGAATCTTTTTCTGATTGCACCTTTTCCTGATCTTTGCCTACTTGTACCTTCTTAAATGTGTAAACCAAGTCACCATGAAATTCAGGTTCCTGAAGGCCCTCACTTAAAACATCTTTGACCCAACATTATATTTGGAAATCAATTCATAGTGTCTACGATAAAATTTAAAAAAGGTTTTTCGAAGTTTATGGTACCGATAGCCCTGTTGGAGAAATTTGGCCGTTAAACATTTATTTCGTGCGTTGAAGTCTGTAACATGATTGCAGACTCTAGCAAACCTAATAAGTTGCGAAATGTATACACCATAAGAAGCACGACGAGGAACGTCACCATCCAAAAACGGAAAATTTACTATATCAAAATCAAAGTCATCGCGCTTATCATAAATTTTAGAAGAAACAAATCCATTTGAAACAAAAAAATGTAGATCTACACAGACAACAGCAACAATAAACATCGATATTAGAAATTTAAAACCATTAAATAAATCGTAAGAAATCCCCGATATTCCTATAAAACTCTTTAAAGGGGCACCTGGACTATAAAAGGCTGAATTAGGGGTCTTATCTTAGTTTTTGTTTAGACACCAACCTGTCAACATCTCTCTGAGCTCTCCAATATACAGCACTAGCAATAATCAATTCTGATTGGATATTGCTTCATGGAGAAAAGTTACCTGTGAATCATTGACAGCTCTTATCAGCAGATTAAATATTACAGGTATTACAGGTATTACAATTGGCTTATAATTCCTGGGCCAGTAGTTAAGCCACACCCATTAAAATCTCAACAGGTAAATCCCAGGTAATGGAACGCTCGCCGGGTGGCATCAAATGTGCATCAAATGGCGCAATTTCACATTTCGAAAATTTCGTACACATGTGACAAATTGGCTTTAATAATTAACGTAAGTGCAGTTACATACTGACACCGTTTGGGAAACAGATAACAAAATTCTTAAATGACTTACTTCCGAATCCTGCCTTGTATGAAAAGGTACAAGTAGGCAAAGATCAGGAAAAGGCGCAATCAGAAAAAGATTCCCACTCCAAAAACCGAGGTGGGAAAAAACCAAACTAACAATCAGGTACTTATACCATGAAACATATCGTAAGCCGAATGAGCAGCTATTTTCCCAATAGGTGGCCACTCAGTTACCTTAACTTAACTAAAAATATGAAAACATACATAAGGCGCCAACAGCACAAAAAATTTTAAACACCAAGACATAAAACAAAAAGAACCACTACAGAAGAATCTATATTATTGTCATTATGTTTATCTCGTTGTCAATACATGTTAATCAAAGTTTAAACCAATGGGCACCAATATGTCACATTTGCGAAATGTGACATTTGCGTTCGTTTATTTCCGAAAAATGTTTGTGTGTAATTATACACAAATTTCACCAAAGTCATCACGAGGTGAGAGACGCAACAACTAACTAAATGTTGTAAACCTCTGCAAAAGAGAATTTCTTTCTGATTGCAACTTTTCTTGATAATTGCCTACTTGTACCTTTTATATCAGAGTTCATGTGGTTGTGCTGTGTGGCGGCCCTAAAACGTCTCCTCGTAAATCCATTTATTTTTCAAATCCGCAGGGATTGATTGCAATCAGTATGCATTTTCCTATCTCTTTATACCTTACCTTTTCGATACTGTATTGAAGGTTATTAGTTTGACATTTCTATCCGTGGACTTGTATTAGACATGGATCAAAGATGTGAGCTACTGTTATACCTTTCTCTTTCATTTGAAAGATTTAACATTACGATAAGTGCATCATTAATTCTATAACCGGCCAGTAGACATTTTTCACTTTTGAACGTAAATGCTGCTGGCGCTTGCGGTTATGACTTTCCGTGTGATGGGGGACGACTCGTGAGGGCATATTTGAGACGAAGACGAGGGACAATATGAAGAATTACTTAGTCAAAACTACCAATAGCCCGACGAAGACGAATTAAATAAGAGAGTCAAGAAATGTAATAGTCTATGACGTGTGGCTGTGTGGCTCAGTAGGTAGCGTGCTTGGAATTGAAAGCGAAAGGTCTAGGGTTCAAGTCCCGGTCGGATCACTTTTTTCTTTTTTTTATTTGTCTCTCTTGTGACAAAAAAGCTTTGGAAATAAAACATAATATTATCAGCTGATTATATTTTTTGGCAAATGCAAGAATCATGAAATGTCCTACTACTTTAAATTCTTAAATCGTAAACGTGCGCGATGCAGAAATTTCCATGAGAGGGGGTCCAACGAAAATGGTAATTTTTGGTCACAGACGAGGGGGGGGGGGGGGGCAAAAAAATCCTGAAATTACCTTTTTTTTAGGTTCAATTTTCTAATTCCAGGGGGGGGTCCGGACCCCCGGTCCCCCCCCCTCTGGATCCGCGCATGGTAAAGGAATTGAAGTTTGAGACGGCAGCCCATATGTATGTTTTCTCTTGTATTGGGAGCTCAATCGTATTTTTGGTATAAGAGCTGATCTATCCTCACGTCAATATTTCAGACATGAAAATATGAATATACTGAAGGCTTGTAGAGGCATAATGTGGCTAGGATAAGTTAGCCACCCTGAACGACTTAAAAATGTTTTCCGCGGACGTAGGCACTAACTCAAATAGTACACTGTATAGTGTACATGTAAAGATATATTTTATTGTACATGTATATTTATTACGTGTAAGACCTACAGTTCCACGTGCTGTCTCGTGAGAGAACATAATTTATTTTGGCATGTTTATACATGTATTTCAAACAGATACTCGAAATCTTGATGTTGTTTATTTGGTTGATATTTCGTTTTGAGTCCATTAGACAATCATCTGCAAGTCATAAGTGCGATATCCTAGCTACATTTTGCATAGCCATACAAATAAGTTGAGGTTTTGTAGACCTTCCACAGTATTTCAGCATTTTGAATGCGATAATTACGATTTTTGGGATGGTTTTTTTTTTTTTTTTTTTTTTTTTTTGTTTGTTTTTTTGTTTTTTTTTGTTTTGTTTTTTTCCAAGTCAAAGGCTTTCTTTCTGATCCTCATTTATTCTCTTGAATTATGCGTGATGTTTATCTGGTTGAATTCAAATAAATATAATTAAACTTCAAACTAAAACAATATTATTTTCAAGAAAATGAATGTTTATAGACTGAGAAACATACAGTTAGTTTTTTCATAACGTGCCGCGTACCTTGCTTAACCCTAAAACAGGATGACAATATTCTTTACGCGAACACACACACACACACACACACACACACACACACACACACACACACACAGGCAAGTTCCGTAGATGACTTCATGTCGCAGTGGTTCAGTCAGTCGCTTCGTAATATATTATGTCGAGAATAAATACGTACATGTAGTTGATATAAGACTGGTACAATGGGACAAAATTATTTTTAGGGAGCGCGGTGGCGTAGTGGTAGGGCGTCTGACTCCGAATCGACAGGTCCTGGGTTCGATCCCCACAGGCGCCACCGTGTTGTGTCCTTGAGCAAGACACATTAACTCCTTACTAACTGGTTAAACCCAGGAAGCGTTGGCTCCGTCCCAACATGACTGAAAAAATTGTTGACTGGGACATGAAGCCTTAATAAAAAATGATTTTGATAAGAGCATCTGACTCGTTAGCTCAGGAGGTTGAGCGCGAGTAGGAAACGCCTATTTTTTATTGGAATAATTATTTTTTTTTTTTTCGCATCTTTTTTTGCGTAGAAAATAAACCAAAAAAACTTAAAACCTATATGCATTGGTAAAATGCAAATATAAAGAAATCCAGACAGCAATTAAACATATAAATCGTACACAATGTTATCATATGCAATGGTAACAATGATTATTGTTGTCTTCACGTTTAACTGTCTGATTCTAATGGAACAGTAAATCAGAAGTTGCCTTTGACACGACATGTTTACAAAATCGCATCATCAACCGTCATGTTTGCCATTAAAGATACATTACGCTCGGCCTTACAAATGCTTGGCGCGAATAAAACAGCCTCCAGTGCAGAATATTATTTTTTAGACACTCGTGTGTATAACTAGGGAACGCTAGTTCAATTCTGAGCTGCCCATGGCTTTATGGTGACACTATAAACCGAAATCCCGTCTGCATATGACGATAACTGTTGGTTGAAAAACAACTATCAACTATTTGTTATCGCCCTGTGACTTTTAACATACTGGTGCATGTACATTTGTTCTGTTAAGCTACATTTCACGTGTTTTTCGTGAACACACAGAAATTTTTTTACATGGCAAGATTTACGATTTGAAACATTTCGTTGATCTTTAATTTTATTTGCAGTTTTGTTATTCTACGCCTTACAACGTTTTGACACATTTCAAGTAATATCGAGCATGGTCTGTTATCCTCATCAGGATAACATGTCCGTGACATGTTTACCCCATTGAACAACGCTTTTTTAAAGCAAAACTTGAGTATGCAGGGGTATACCTAGTTTTAGCTCACATGAGCCCTTCGGCTCAAAAGGTGAGCTTATAGGATGGCCATGCCCCGTCGTCCGTCCGTCGTCGTCTGTCAACAATTTCCATGATCTTCTTCTCTGAAACAGCTTGGCCAATCAAACGCATGCCCTTAACACGAACTGCGTTCGGCTAAAGCGGCAATGTGGTTTGATAACTGATCCGGCTTGATATGATCTTTGTTTTGTCGATGGGCCCTAGGACAAAATTTCAATCAATTCAATTTTCCCTGTTACATGTATATATGGGTCATTATCAAAAAATGGAGCAATCCTTGTCCTTGATGGTTTTCTCGCAAGCGCGATGTCCGAGGTTTGCTTTTTCCATGTATAATATTAGTTTCCGCGGTGCTTTACTAGAACCACACGCGATTTCACGTTTCCGAGTACGTTATTTGCGAAAAAGAGATGCTAGAAGTGCTATTTTATCGATTTTTACCGTGTCCCTGGGTCAGGGTAAGTAGTTTTATTTGTTTCCATTGCAAAAGAAGCTTGACAGAAATCACATTTTCTGTGACCATCTATTGCATAGAATGTTATTGAAGTCAAATTCAAAAATCTTATGATATATAAAGTGCTATTTAAGGGTGGGGGCACATATATAGTGTTGTCCCTGGAAAACGTATCAGTGCTGTCACAGTTATTGAAAATCGATTTTTGACCAGAGTTACAAATCATTTTCCCGGATCAAAACAATCGCGTTTTGTAGACGACACCAAGCTGAAGAAGTTACGGTAAAAAACTTTTGAACAAATCGCATTACTACGTTGCTATACCATAAAGACATGTCAGAATTGGAGTGGGAATTTTACAAGCATCAGTCCTATCACGCGCATTTTGCCGCTTATTGTAAATATCACATACATTTTAAAACCATGACTGAATTTCAACTTAGGAGCAGTAAGAATAGACATGCAAACTTTTCATCCTGCATTCTGTTGTTAGTCACTAGAATTAAATTTCTGTGTGAAACTCAGTACTGTCACGGATCAGTGCTGTCACGGTCGTGACAGTAATGATGTGACAGCACTGAGTTGACTTCTGTCAGCAGGTGTGGATTCAGGTAATTTCCTAGGCTGACAAGAGTTAGGTCGCCTTTCACCAGAGGGTCTCAGCTACTAACGCCAGCAGCAGCCAGAAGTGGCCAATTTCATATCGCTTTGAAAATCGTGTTTGAGGTGTGTGACTGTGTGTGGGTGATACAAGACTACAAATTCAAAATGCTTCGTCGACCACGGTAAACAAATAGCCCAGGGGGGTGGTACTCCCATAATGATATTTAGACAGTTTGTGTATGTCGCGCGATAAATGCCCTTTTTGGCGGTCCATTCCAAATTAGATTACCCCTTTTCAGTAAAAAAAAAAAAAAAGACATTTTAAGCCCCAACTTTATACGGAAAAATCGCCTTTTTTGTTTAAAACGCCAAGGGGTGGGAGGGGCAACTCGGGGTAATGCAAGTACGGGTGTGCCGTAAAACCTACCAAATGCATACACCTCGAAAAAAGGGACCCGGTAATATACACACTAGGGGTAGGGGTCTATGGTACATGAAAATACGAAACTTTTAACCTTTTCTGACGCATGTGTCTTTCAGTGTGTTTGTATGTTGCATACCATTACGAAAATGTGTTACCCATGCAATATACAGAGATTTTTTAGCTTTAAAAATTGAAGAAAAAAATATATCTGATTGTCAAATTTTAGAAACAAAAAGCAGTTACATTGTATACCTCGTTTTACCCTGTATACGTCACTACATAAAAGTGGAATTTAATGGGATATATGTGAAAGCAAATGTGCAGCTCAGCTGCAAGTTAACCTAAAGTTGAGGCCCATCCAAGGAGGTATTAGATCCAAGCTCACTAAAAGAAAAATGACCTTTCTCCCTAGCTCCCTAAAAATCTTTTCCTTGCTCCCAGATTCCTTAAACCAAGAGTGTTCTCTTCTAGTAATCCTCAATTTCCTTCCATTGTTTTCCAGTTTTCCCAAGCTCCCTGAAAACAATATGGCCGTGGGGAGCGCGGTGGCGTAGTGGTATAGCGTCGGACTCCGAATCGAGAGGTCCTGGGTACGATCACCACAGGCGTCACCGTGATGTGTCCTTGGGCAAGACACATTAATTTCCTACAGTAATGGTTAAACTCAGGAAGCGTTGGCTCCGTCCCGACATGATTAAAAAATTGTTGACTGGGACGTTAAGCCCCAACAGAAACACAAACAAACAAAATGGCCCTGCTACCCAGCTCCCTAAAATCCGTGATAGGGTCCTAAATTTAATGCGGTCTTTTGTCGTGAGCTATCCTGGTTGTCTCAGACCTGGTCAAAAGCCCCAAAGACACATTTTCTCATGCTGCTGCTTAAGATGAACAGCGATTCTACTGCGCTTTACGTGTTACATCGCGTTTGGTTTGCGTGAAGCGAACATGTTTTTTTTAGCATTGGATCTACGCAAAAGGTGTCCCTGGTTAGAGCAACAGCAAAGGCTTCGTTGGTTGCTACCTTAAGTGAGTCACTGCCCCTAAGCTCATCGGTAAATGGTCAGAAATTAATCATTTCCATACACATTGGAATGAAAAAGGCGAGATCGGATAATTATCAGTTCTGTCACGACAACATCAGTGTTGTCACGATATCAGTGCTGTCACGGTCATAATTATTTAAAATACTTAAAACGCATCATATAAAAGTAATTGCTTTTGGTATGTTATGATACTATACTGAAATAGTAAACGTTTAGCAGAACTTATTTTTGGTTTAATCCCACAAGATAATGTCTACAAAAATAAAGCGTTTCAGAAACAGAACAAATCACAGTATGTGCATTTTCATTGAAGATCTCTTCCCCGTTAATTCATTGAAAGTATTTAAGGTTTGTGTGAACTATTGTTCGTGACAAGTTATGTATGCCCCCACTTACAGATTGGGGAAGTCTTATCAAATGAGCGTTTTACGCAAGAAAGTTTGTTCGTGACAGCACTGATATTTTTTCAAGGGTACCATACAATTAATTAATGCTGGTGCACTATTTGTTCAGTTAAACTCGGCATATTTTATTTCCATATTTTATATGCTCCTGTTAATAAAACTATCCCATTAAAAAAAGAAAAAAATATTGACAACTAATTTTTTTCGTTTTGCCTTTCTGGATTGCTCCATTTTTTGATAATGACCCATATTAGAATCATGAATGGCGGTTCGTTTGTTTACATATAAAAGGTAAGGTCGGTAAATGGACACGTGAAATGTCTGCGTGGAAAACTGTACATGAATATGTGCATTCGGGTATTGTCTATCAGTGTCAGCACCATCGTATATGCTTGCGATATAATCAAAGTCCTTACAACAGATTGATGCAACATCACACAACATGTGATAAAATGGATTAAAACAACATTCAGCGCAGCAATATCGCTTTGGCAACTACCAACACCAAGACACCAAGACAATGAACTCTTCGCCGTAGGTTGCTGCCCAATTGATCAGTCTTACAATCACGGGTGACACAAACCAAGTTCTGCTTGTGGGTGTGCAAGTTCGTTTTCTCAGGGTTCTCCCCTTTTCCCCCTGTTACTGATTTACCCGTCTCATATGAACTAAAATAATCTTTAACGGGCCGAAAATTGTATAAAAAACACATCATTATGATCAGAAATGAGCACAATCAGACCCTTATCTGTAATCAAGTAACAATAGAATGACCAAGAATCTATACAATTAAATTTCCCATCCTAACATAGACACCAGGCGGGAGAGATATGGCGATGCAACACATCACAAGTAATTTAACAACACGCATAAAAAACAAAATTACTAGCTCTTTCCAAACATCTGTTAAAAGGGACAATACACGAGGCAATAATCTTAAGAAAACACATGTGTCAATGTGAAGACTGTATACACCATTATTTGTGAAACAAATGAATAATTTGTGCACTTTGACAGAATATGTAGTGTCCAAAATTGCATCTACGTGTATGTGAAAATGGCGAACATCAAAAGTAAACTGCGGCGAAGTGACGCGCGACCCGCTTAACGGGGCGACTGAAACACTATGCGTCCTCTACGGAAACACTTTACAGCTTTAGAAACTCATGAAAATAATATAATTGTGTTAGTTTGATTTTAATTTATTTATTTGAATTCAACCAGGTGAAACAGCACGCATACTATCACACAGAATAAATGAGGATCAGAACGAAAGCTTATGTCTTGCCAAATTAATTTTCTACATCGTAACCATCGCACTCGATATGGCAGAAATACTGTTGAAAGTCTACAATAAACAAAAACAGTTGTATGGCTAGGCATATTGTAGCTACATAAACGATTTTAGTATTAAATGCAGCAGTTGATTTTATGATTCTTGCATTTGCCAATAGATAAAATATTATTTTCTTTTTTTTTTTTTTTTTTTTTTTTTTTTTTTTTTTTTTTTTTTCATTTCTTTTTAATTTTCTAAGCGTTGTTGTCACAGGTGCGAAAAAAGGGAGAAACAAAGAAAAGTAAAAATAATTTTTGTACTACCCGGACTCGAAGCCAGGACCTTTCGATTCTATGTCTTACACTCTACCTATAGTCAATGTCGAATGGGCACAAAAAATCGTCCCGTGGGAATTTCATGACGATTTGTGACGACCTACCTTAAATCAAACTTTGGGGCATATGCAACAATTTAAACCAGTTCGTCGCTCTGAGACCCGCGTCTGGGCTGAAATATGACGTCATCAAAATGGCGACCAGCGCATTCATAATATGCATTTTAAACAATCATTTTCATACTATGCTTGTCAGATAAAAATGATTTCCAGCTTCTCGCTGTTTTTAAATGGGTGGATTTTACCAATTGTATGTATAAAAGCTATTTTAGCACAAAAGTGTCTCTCACAAGGAGCATAGCACGAAAGATATGAGCCACGTCACGACAAAATCTGCATACAAAGTGCCAAATTATACATAGTACACCGGGAGCTAATTTTACCTACCTTGCATTCCCAAGACATTTTTATGGGTGCCAATAATTTACTGGCATCGCAGAAATGCCAAAACAAAAAAATGTCCCCAAAGATAAAATCAAATGCACTATGAAAAAATGCACGGTTTCCATGGTAACCGTTAACGTGATTCTTGAGGATGGGGGTATACATACAAAATTGATCATATCTCCATTGTCACTTATATAAGATTATTGAAAATGGTCTCATTTTAAAGCTTAGACATAGTCCTTTCTTTTTATGGTAAGTAATGCAAAATTTCTAATTAGCATATTCATTAATTTTCATGAAAACATGCAAAATGGCTGAACAATCTTAAAAAAAAAAAAACATAAATGAAGTAATTTCAGGCCCAAGCTGTCGTTGTGACACTTGGTTATTCAACCAGTAATATCATATGACGAATTTATTGATGACCTGGTCCTATATGAAAATTATTTCATTTGTATATTCATGAATATTAGTAAAATTGCCAAAAAGTAAGGAAAAACAAGAAAAAAATTATATCCATTGCAAGGTATACTTCATAGGTTATAAGATCTATCTTGCATCCCTGTGACAAATTCTCAAGACTGTCAGTGTTTTCAGAGGGACAACCTTAATGCCATCAAATTTTGTCAGCAACAATGAAACAACGTCTGCATAATGTAAAATTACATAGTTTCCACACCACTCTTCATGCGATTCTAAAGAATATGATGTTCTTCCAAAAATACTTATATCCCACCAATAGAATGCTCTAGAGTACTATAATTGGTTTGATAAAGATACATTAACCAAACAATTTAGCCTACAAAATGACTTGTATCTCGGCAGTCAAAAGTCATATGGTGCTGAAAAATGACATCAAATCATGGTGTCTAGGGCATTATTATACCATCCTGCACTATAAAGTATGGGTCATTTGTGTTTAGTTTTAAGAATATTAACAAAACGTTTTGAATTTAGAGAAAATATACAGAACAATTAAGGGTATGCGTAGAAAAACGCACGTAACCGGGTTACTGAAAGACCTAGGGAGCTATAATTTGTAATAAATGATTGCTAGGACAATGTTCTGTAACCATATAATCCGATATATAAAGTAAGAAAAAGAGTAGAACTGAGATCCTTGAAGAGCAGTTAACATATAAATGAGAAATATGGGTCATACCGCGGTTTCCTTCTATTTTTCTTGTAGATATATTGATATTAATGAGATCTTAATAAATAATAGCACCATCAATGAAACATGAAGGGGTACACCAAAATATTGCTTATATCTCAGCTGCCAGTAGCCGTGGAGAAGTCAAAATGGCATCAATCTATTGCTAGGACAATGTTTTATTATCATGTGCTCAGATGTAAAAATCATGCTTTCTGGCAAGCAAGATTTTATAAATTTTGGTGAAGCACAGCCTTCCATTTTCATATTTTTCGAAACTTTATGTAACTTTCAGAAAATTTAATAACGTGGTAAAGCTATCGTACTGCATGGCATTAGTGCATTCTCCCATCATTATAATGGAGCCATTTATCAGCATTCTAATGATATTGTCAGCTGAGATATGAGCGATTTTCTTTGATGTACCCGTTTTTCTCTTATTTATGAAGATCTCAGTAATATCCATACAACAAAAAATAGCTGATTATATCGTTACAGAACATTGTCCTAGCAATCATTTGATGCCAATTATAGCTCTTCTACGTATACACCCTTAATTGTTCCGTATTCCCAACCCACTAAATTCAAAAGGTTTTGTTGATATTCTTAAAACTCATGTAACTAACACCAAATGACTCGTAAATTGTAGTTCCGGATGTAATAATATTGCCCTAGACACCATTTGATGCCATTTTCAGCACAATAGGACTTTTGATTGCCTTCATACAAGTCATTTTGTGGGTCAAACCATTTTCTTTTTCATTGTCTTTTCTCTAAAATTTCTATAGTTTTCATTAAAATTCATGATATTGAAAATCAGATTATTCTTATATATTACTTCAGGACCATAGTACATTGTCATAACATTCATTGAATACCTCTTTCAGAATCCTGTGTTGATAAATAGCTCTGGTACAAGCGATTTTGGTACATATACCCCCTATTGTTCTACAATTCTTCTCCATTTTAATGCCTTTATTTTATTTATATAAATTTATTGTTTTGTTGATTTTCATGAATAAGTGAATTCAGAGCTTTAAATATGAGGTATAAAGGTTAAATTGTTCAGTTCATGGATCACTATCAGACTAATTATAGTATTCTAGAGCATTCTATTGGTGGAATATAAGTATTTTATGTAAGTACACCCTATTATTGAGAATCGCATGAGAGGTGGTGTAAAACTAAGATATTTTACATCATGCAAATGATTTTGTTGCTGAGGACAATATTTGATGGCATTAAGGTGGTCCCTCTGACAACACTAACAGCCTTGAGAATTTGTCCCAGAGATGCGAGTTAGGCCATATAACATATGCAATAACTTGCATTTGTTATAGTTTTTCCCTCGTTTTTCCTCACTTTTTTGTTATTTTATTAATTTCATGAATATGCAAATGAGGTAAACTTCAAATAGGGCCAGTTCATCGATAAATTTGTCATATGATATTACTGGTTCAATAACAAAGTGTCACAATGGCAGTTTGGGCCTGAAATGAGTTCATTTATGGATTTTTAACGACTTTTTGTCATTTTTCATATTTTCATTAAAATTAATGAATATGCTAATTAGATTATTTGCATAACTTACCATGAAAACAAAGGGCTATGTCTAAGCTTTACAAAAAGACCACGTACAGTAGTCTAGGATAAGTAACAATTGAGATATGATCAATTTTGTATGAACACACCCATGCTCAAGAATCTCGTTAACGGTTGCCATGGAAACCATGCATTTTTATAGCGCAATACAGTTTATCTTTGAGGACAAAAATTCTTCGTATTTCTTGGGTCCCAAGGAATGATTCGGCAACCATGAAAAATTGTCCTGGGGTGCATAAAATTAGCTCCCGTGGTCTTTAAGTTGTGGGCGTTTTTTGAAGAAAAACGTATATCTAACGTATGCACGAACGAACGTATGACTAGATAAAGCAATATCATTTAACCCATCGACTTAATTCGTCTATCGTATGTATGATCAAATGCATTTCATACATTTTCTTCGCAAAAAAGGTAATAATGCGATGTTTTCAATTGATTTTGATGGAAATACGAATGATACATATATAGTCAGATAGCCGCCATATTGATGACGTCATAAATCGACTCTGACGCGGCTGTAAGTGCGACGAACAGGTTCAATGTTATACATGTACCCAATAGATAAGTTTTATATAGGTCGTCATAAATCGTCAAAAAAATCGCACGGGATTCCCATTCGACATTGACTACTACTGAACTATTCAGCTAGGCGTCCTGGACAATTTCGTTTTTTGCGTGTCTCATTAAATACACCTCCGGTGGGCTGTTGGTAGTTTTAACTAAGTAATTCTTCATATCGACCCTCGCTTTCGTCTCAAATATGCCCTCACGAGTCGTCGCCCATAACACACAAAGTCGTAACCGCAAGCGCCAGCAACATTTACGTTCAAAAGTGAAAAATGTCTAGTATGAGTGTCGCGCTTCTTATAACAGTATCAACACAGAACTCACAACTATAACTGTCACAAAAAGATTAGGAATTACATTAACTCCCCTTAGGTTGCATACAGCGTCTTCTGTACGGACTCCTCATTCTACTAACAATTTTCAAAATTTATTATCTACTGTTAGGGTGACACCTTTATTTTGGCATCTACTCTTTTATAATCTACACGGAGCTTCTGAACCCTGGAAAGAACCCAGTCAATCCCGGGTAAAATGCCCCGTGGCCGAGAGGTTAAGGGCGCTGATACTTCGTTACCGCCTTTAGTAATTAGTAGATCAGAAAAAGAAAAGAAAAGAAAAAAAAAGCTCCGACCCCACTCAATTAAAATGAAAAGTCGGGACCATCAGCGTGCAATTAAAGTAGGAAGCATAATAGTCAACCATGATTGGGTTAAAAAATAAGTATGCAGACTGTCGCATCATATTTATTAAGTTATACCGCATACTGCTGTTACGTATTATATATATTATAATAGTGAATTTTCTAAATTGATTAATAAAATCGCTCGTTCCAATTAATAATCTTGGTCATAAGGATATTATTTCTGTGTAATTTATATCCCCTCTGAGGTAGGTAGGGGTATACCAATTTGTCTTATTGTTTACTCCAAACTACGTGTAGACTGGGGTACTCGGTAGAACCGCCTCATCAAGGCGGTTCTAACGTGTATCTACCATCAATGTTTTTAAGCAAACCGTTTGAAAATATCGAACATTTTCTCATGGAATTTTCAGTTTCGCAGCAGAAAAAAATATTTCCGTATTTTGCATGGGCAAGTTTTCGCAATGTCAATTAATGGTTGTATCAAAGGAGGGGACAAAGTGTGACGCATGTTTTGGCGAAGGCAGAAAATACGTTCGTGCAATGAATACCCCTTAAACCCCACTGTTATATAGCAAAACTTGGGTATGCAGGGGTATACCTATTTTTTCATTCTTGCTCCAAAACATAGATTCGGTTTGGAACAAAAATAACTGAAACTATCGACAATTTTTTGGCGATTTTTTTTTTATTTATTTTTTTTTTACAGCTGAAAATAAAAATGTATATTGCGTATAGGCAAGTTTTCATAATGTTTTGACAGAGCCAAAACTGAATCTAGAGGAAGAGTACGAATCCCGAACCCACACATTGCCTGCATGAAGGATGACTTCCTTTATCATATTGGTCTTAGCAAAACTGATGATCTGCCGAAGAAGTTTGGGGACGTCAAGGTGAGATAAAACTGCTTAGATAACTACATATATGTGTTTTGAATAATGCAGTTCTATGATGGTAAACAATATGTGCTTCATATGGCACTGGAACATGTGTGAGACTAATAAGTTTCAATTTTCTAGCGCTTACAGAATTTCGTCACGTGAGGTCGACCTGCACGATCAATGTATTTGCACTATACGCCCAAACTGTTTTTGATCTAAAGCCCCCATCTCACTGGAATGCGACAACTGGAGACTAGTCCTGGCCTCCAGGTTATAAAACTTTTTTCATGCTCAGCTCAGCTGAGCTTGAAATTTAAAGTCCCCATAAATACTGAAATAGCCAAAATAAATTGAAATTTCAGGTTTAGATGACCACAACCTGTAATTTATCCTGCTTATAAATGTTAAAATGCCAACAATTGTTGGCATTTTAACATTTATGAGCAGGATAAATTTTAGTCTCAGCTGAGCTGAGCATGAAAAACGTTTTATAACCTCGGGACCTGATCAGTTCGCGAGTATTTCACGACCAAGATTACTGAACGATATAAACACAACTTTCTCGTTGCAGTCATTTATGCTTTTCCAGCACAAAGTCATTGATTTTGGTTGATACGCAGAAACGTTTATATTGGGCATTTTTCACCATTTTCACCGGCAACTACTTTAAAATTCAGCGGAGAAATGAGAAAAGCCGTTGCCGTGACAAAGAAATGGGTGGATAACGGCCTGATGTTCTGCGGGGCGAACAAAAATTCAAAGCCTGAAACCAACGGATTTTCATATGATTTTAGGGGCTCTAGTGAAAGTATAGACATATTTACACGGAACGCAGTTGTCTGATTTGCCGAAAATTCGTTTGTAGTTGTAAAAAATCAAAATAACAATGCAACCAATAAGAGCCGCCTCATGAGAAAACCAACAATCTGCATATACGAAAACATAGGCGCAGATCAGCTTCGCAGTAACTGCGAAGCTGATTTCGCTACTCGGATAGTACAATTCTTCTTCTTTTCAAATATAAAAATTCCAACCTTCTACTTCGTCTGTGACTGCACAGCCTGATTGTGTCAGTCCTGGTCGGAACCCATATTGTTGGTTTTCACGCACAGGCTCATAAATCATATCATGTCCTGTTATGTTATGCTAGTTTGTGTGCTTTGGTGGTGCGCCATCTCGTATGGAAAAGTTCGCCACGTATGTCGCTGAAGAGCTTGGCTATGGTTCTACCGAAATGAAGAACCTCTCCCGCAACCCCGACAGATATGTTATGTACAAGGCAGGCCCTGTTCTTTCAGTCAGTGTAAGTTTGTCATGTACTTACAAAAATCAAATTTGATTCCTATATATATAGTAATTATTGATTACAAGCCACTATTATGACAATCTCCCATCATCATCATCATCATCATCATCATCATCATCATCATCATCATCATCCTTCTCCTCCTCCTCCTCATCATCATCATCATCACCATCATAATCGTCATCATCATCATCATCATCATCATCATCATCATCATCATCATCATCATCATCATCATCATCATCATTCTCCCCCTCCTCCTCCTCATTATCATCATCATCATCAGCATCATCCTTCTCCTCCTCCTCCCCATCATCATCATCATCATCATGATCATGATCATCATCATCATCATCATCATTCTCCTCCTCCTCCCCCTCCTCCTTCTCATCATCATCATCATCGTCGTCGTCGACGACGTCGATCTGCCCTTTACCTTGCAGTTTATGCCGCATATCAACATTGATAAACATTGTATTGTAGACAAGGAATTGCCAGCGTTTCTTTATACATCACTCCAGTTCAATTTCTTTTTGTTCACATGTTTCCTTAGAGGAAACAACTTTTTTATTTAATAAAATAAGAATAAGAGAAAAGTCAAGTAAACCTAATTTGTTTTCAGAACGCTAATATTTAACTTCACAACTTTTCACAACATTTATTTTTCGTTCCTGAGTCCCCAAACCAGTCCTCTAGGGTTTAGTTTTCGGTTACCGTTACTGAGCTATATAGGGAGTTGACCATGTATTAGAAGACATATCTGGTGCACTCGTTTCTTTATAGACTTTATAGAATTAAAAAAATCCCATATTCTAGATAGGTCGACTAATTATCTGTATTTACGTCCCTCCTAACCCAGCGGGCAAATACGTCAGAATGGCGTCATATCAACGTCGATGCGACGTCATGACGTCGCATCGACGTCGATCTGACGTCATTCTGATGTCATGTGCCTGCTGGGAAGATTTGACACTTACATTGACTTACATGTTTTAAATTTTTGTCTGGAATACATATTCCAAAAATTCCCATATTCTAGATAGGCCGACTTTACGTTCCTCCTAAGATTTGGCATTTACTTTTTGTCTGGAATATGTGTTTATTATTTTAGCATGGTATTGGTGTCCCGTCCGTGTCTATTATATTTGAAGAAGTGTTGAAACTTCTTTATTACTCAAAATGCGACGAGGACGTCAAATTCTTCCGAATAGGGACCTGTGGTGGAATTGGTAAGTAAATTACAAGTCACTATGAAATCATGCCTATGAAATATACAGGGGTTTTAAAGTGCGCTGTTAAAAGGATAAATTTAGTTAAATATCTTCTTTATATTCTTTATATTTTTTTTTATAAATTGCAATGCTATCTTGACCTTCGCCCACAGTCATAAACATACTATAATTATTATTATCATACCTCATATAAGTTTCCCATGTAAAACTCCCATAGGCCGGCGGGTGAAAATAAAAAAAAAAAAAACTATTCTTGCTTTCACCCTGCGATAATTTCGATTATTTCAGGATAACATGTCCGCGAAAAGTATGCCCCCTAGACCCCCACTTTTATATAGAAAAACTGATGTACATGTATATAAGGGTATGCCTATATTTCTAAGAAAAGAATTTCTTAAACGGCTGAGGTGTTCTTAAAACCTATGTGTACTGTGTGCGAAATAGAGAAAATATGGTAATTTAGCATTGTTTTCATGCTGGATACTTTCTAGGGGTTGAAGGTGGCACTGTTATCGTAAGCAACAAGGCCGTAGATGGTGCCTTACGAGAAGAATTTAGGCATGTAAGTAGTCAGTTTTAATTTTTGAAATACTGTACTCCTGCTATCTCCCTTCTAACGTTTTCACTGCTTCTGAAGGATCTTAGATTTAGCTTTTGTATTTTATTTCTTAATATTTATATCACTGTTTTCCTATAAGGTATGTGAAAATTTGGTCTTTATACGGCCAGGTTATATGATAACGTAGAACAAAAACGTGTCACCATCTATGTTTGTGTTGCACTTATAAAAGGCATAAAACATCAAAACAGTTTTCAAGCATACCCATATATCTTTCTGGCACATAGACAAAACAATCATAGCCCCAGTTGTGACGCCGTCAAAAAATTTACTATTCGCTGAGTGGAGATTCATAAAAATGCAATTTACAAATACATTGTAAATCACTTTAGATCACCAGTTTCAAGATCAGTTTATTAATTTATTGTCTTATCTTCGTGCACAAAATATTCCATCTAATGAAGTTATTTTAAGCTTGCCTGTTTGATTTTAGATAGTTCTTGGTAAAGATGTAACTAGAAAGGTTGAAGTTGATCAGGAGATCGCCGAGGAACTCTATGGTTGCAAGGAAAAGGCGGACGAATTTGAAACTGTCAAAGGGACTACTTTGTATGCTGACGACTTTTATGAGGGTAATTAGGATTTCCTTCCGCTGCAAAGTTTTCTTCCAAGACGCATACAAAATGTGTAGCAATAGTAAAACATATCTGAGTAGACAGTTGCATTGAAGCTAAATTTAGGTTATTATTATTATTATTATTATTATTATTATTATTATTATTATTATTCTTATTATTATTATTATTATAGTAGTAGTAGTAGTAGTAGTAGTAGTAGTATAGTAGTAATAGTTGTAGTTGAGATAGTAGTAGGAGATATAGCAGCAACAGCAGCAGCAGGAGCAGCAGCAGCAGCAGTAGTAGTAGTAGTAGTAGTAGTAGTAGTAGTAGTAGTAGTAGTAACATACCTTTATAAATGAAGACTATCAACTTTTCATATGATATTTTTTAAATTATATCCTTTTGAATCTTAAAGGTCAAGGCCGTATTGATGGAGCCTTCTGTGATCATACAGAGGACGACAAAATGGTCTGGCTACGGAGTTTAGCGAAAAGTGGCGTAAAGAACATTGAAATGGAATGTGGGCCATTTTTCGCATACTGCCAGAGAGCGGGAGTGAAAGGTAACTTTGATACTGAACTCATCACGAAAACATTTCCGTGAAATATATACCCTCTTAAACCCCTTTTTTATTTAGAGAAACTGGGGTTTGAAGGAGTATACCTGATTTTCTTATTTTTGATTCAAAACATAGATTGTGGGCACTCGTTAGACCCGCCTCGGCGAGGCGGTTCTAACGTGTACCCACAATCAATGTTTTGAGCAAAAATATTAAAACATCCTTTTTTTCTGATAAAATTCTCAATTTTTACAGCTGAAAACTGTCTATTGCATGGGCAAGTTTTCGTAATGTGATTTTATCTTAAATCGGGTAGAGACATCTTCATGCGCACGCCTGTTCTTTTAAATTCGGGGTCCAACTGGTGTTTTTCTTTTGCTCCGGAGTTAGTAGGTTATTCGGCGCCCAGGGATCTCCATCGTCGGGCAGCTTACTCAGTCTGTGAGTCCTGGTTTTTGATTCATCAGGATGTTTATCATGAGTTATTTGTTTGTTCTTGATGATTCAATGACTAGTTAGAGATTCACCACGAGGACCGAATAACTAACTAAATGTTATGAACCACTGCAGAAGCTGAGGGTGAGGTTATGGCCATGTAAAACCGGTTTAAGCCCGTCAGTAACTTTGTGTTACTGATCGTTCCAAGTCGATACTTCTGTGGTGGTTCTTTTTGTTTTATGTCTTGGTGTTTAATTTTTTTTGTGCTGTTGGCGCCTTATGTATGTTTTCATATTTTTAGTTAAGTTAAGGTAACTGAGTGGCCACCTATTGGGAAAATAGCTGCCCATTCGGCTTACGATTGTTTCATGGTATAAGTACCTGATTGTTAGTTTGGTTTTTTCCCACCTCGGTTTTTGGAGTGGGAATCTTTTTCTGATTGCGCCTTTTCCTGATCTTTGCCTACTTGTACCTTTTTATTTGTATTAACTTTCGTCGTCCACCCCACAAGTGTTTGAGCGCTGCAAGGTAACATGAAAATTGGTTTCCAAAGTCAGTTCATATAATATTATAGTATAGACATTTGACATTGGAGCCAAATCTATGATACAGACACATGTACTCACTTTATAACATACTGGCATTCACCAGTACCAGTTTGACTGTCCATCACTGAATAATTTGAGCACAAGCAAGATAATGTTCTGAAAATGCCTTAAGGACTTACGTGTGGTCACTGTATATACATGTTTGAAGATTTACCTGCATAAAAAACATTGTTTATTTTTGTCAACAATGCTACATTCTTTAGCATGCTTCATCATGGGGCTGTTGAATATGTTGCAAATACATGGTTTTGTGTATACATGATTGTGAAATGAGTGGTCAGATCAGAGCAAGTGAGTCATTTTTTAGTTACTTCCGGGTTGAAATCGTCGGACCCATTTTTCTTAGCTTTTTGAAAAAAATAAGCCAGATTTTTCGATGTAGTCATTGACTTCAATCATATAAGAACCTGAAACAAAAGGCATGGTATCTTTCAGCAAACAATAAGCGAACAAGAGCCGCCCTAAGTTACCCACTTTAAGAATTTTCCAGAAAAAAATGTTTACACTAACTTTTCTTAGAGAAATACATTTCCATGACCCCCAAAATAATCCTTAACTTGTCAGATTATGTATCCTAGACAAGTAGGCTTTGTGTAATTTTTATTCAAATGCATTCCATTTTCCAGGAAATGGCTCCCACGAAAACCAGTTACATTTCCAATTCTAAGCCAAGCTATTTATTGTTTTAAAAGAATAACTATATTGAGTCATTCCTAGTATCTGTGATATCTATTAGCAATAAATTCACATCATCATTTAATTGACAGATTAAAAAAAAAAAAAAAAAAAAAAAAAAAAAAGTAGATATCTGTTTAACATACCGCACCCACTCATGTCAATATTGATAAATTCTTAACCAAACCTAAGTTTAGAGCCATTCTCTGTCTAGACGGAATATTTCCATCGGTATTCCGTTAGACCTCTCCATACCGACGGAAATGACTTCTATAGAGCCCTTGGTCGAAAATAAAAAATCATCAAAGACTCCAAAGAAATTGAAAATGATGTTATATCTTTTCTGACTGATAAGACTTAATTTATAAATATTCCAGATGTAAAGTACGCAGATTTATAGAATACTTCGTGTTTTGTGTGGAAAATATCGCTCTCGTCTATAAATAGATAAGGGGAGACTACTGTAGAAAATGGGAAACAAAGTAAAAAATCGATGATTTTTGCAAATTTATTGAATATCTGCAGGCTTATCAGATGTTTACTAAAAGATTTATGCATTTTCTAACAAAACATAACAAAAATTCGAACAATTTTCATCAAATAAAACAGCTATAAGCTTCTTACGAAATCCATAATCTGTTCGACCATAGTTTAAAGGCAACTAATGCTAACCTGTCACGGGAGAGGAGCGAGGTCACGAAGTGTATCGGAGTGCAGGTTCGCCAGCTGATCTATTCTCTGTCCAGAATGGCAAGAAAAAAAAAGTGATTTTAAAAATGTTCGTCTTATTTTATTCCTATTTTATGCCTGGTATATGGAGTGAGAAATGGGGGAAACATGCAGACTAAAGTATGACTCCTAAAAAATAATTATACATTTTATTGATAAATTCCGCTCAATCGGACCGCCCTGTATCACATATTATAACATGTTATATTTTTTGGCTATTTTTCTATCTTGTAAATGTGTACCCTCCTTTTAAGGTAGTGGTAGGTTTTTAGAGCGTCTGGCTCTGAATAGAGATATCCTGGGTTCAATTTGGGCGCTGGTTTGTGTTCTTGAGTAATATACACATTAACTCCCAATAGTCTGGTGCCCGGAAGCTGACTGTGACATGACTAAAAATTGATGACTGGAACGTTAAACTAGATACAAAACAAACAAAACAAACAAATCCTTCTTTCAGGTGCAGTTGTCAATGTGGCCCTATTAAACAGACTCGAAGGTGACGGAGTTTTCACAAAGAAAGAGATTTTGAAAGCCTGGGAGGATCATCCTCAAATCTTGGTCGCCAGATATATCAAAAAATGTCTGCAGGAATCGTAAATTCCAAATTCAATAACTTTATCGTTGGACCAACGTATCTATTTATGCTTTGCCAGACCGTATTCGTTTTTTTTTCTCTTATTTCACTTGTTAATACATGCATTAATGCATTAACAAGTGAAATAAGTACGTGTGGCGTAACTCGCAAATGAACGACGTACATGTATGTGCTACGTACGAGCTTCGTACGTTTCGCTGTTGTGGAGTATGTGTGACGTATTAGAAGTATTTTGTGGCGTCCCAAGAGTATCTGAAATGCCTCTATGTAGGTAAATGTGTATGAGCCTCCGCATGGGAAAACCAACAATCTGCATAGGCGAAAACAAAGGCGCAGATCAGCTGTGCAGTAACTGCACAGCTGATCAGCGCCTTTGTTTTCGCTACTCGGATAGTACAATTCCTCCTCTACTTATACCCAAAATTTCAAGCTTCTAGCCTGCTTTTGTGACTGTACAGCCCGGTTTGTGTCTGACTTTGTCGGAAACCAAATTTGTTGTTTTTCCCACGCACAGGCTCATGAACCACTGCAGAAGCTGAGGGTGAGGTTACGGCCGTGTAAAATCGATTTAAACCCGCCAGTAACTTTGTGTTACTGATCGTTCCAAGTCGATACTTCTGTGGTGGTTCTTTTTGTTTTATGTCTTGGTGTTTAAAATATTTTTGTGCTGTTGGCGCCTTATGTATGTTTGCATATTTTTAGTTAAGTTAAGGTAACTGAGTGGCCACCTATTGGGAAAATAGCTGCTCATTCGGCTTACGAAATGTTTTCATGGTATAAGTGCCTGATTGTTAGTTTGGTTTTTTCCCACCTTGGTTTTTGGAGTGGGAGTCTTTTTCTGATTGCGCCTTTTCCTGATCTTTGCCTACTTGTACTCATTTTTGTTTTCGTTTTTCCAAAGCCAGCAGATGTTTTACACGGTCCCGGTGCCGTGTGGGGTTCTTTCAGGGTTACGTTCACGGTAACATCTGTATTTGTTGATGGCGTCTCACGACCAGGATGGGGAACTATAATTGGAGATGTTTTCTCCATCCCCTATCGATCTTTGTTTCTTCGGAGTTAATGTAGATGGTCTGGATTTCTTCGGTGGCATCTTCGACGGTAGTAAAACGCACAGAACAGATACACCACAGATAAGAATGGAGCGTAGTTCATACGCTGTGGATACGTCACGGGTACGCTTCATACGCCACACATACGTCACACGTAAGTAGCACATACTCGCATGCTTTGATACGCTGTACATACGAAAGTGAAATTCTATACGGAAACAGATACGCCAGGTACGTCACACATACATCGTACATACGCCGCTGGAACTAAATACATCTAATATCTCTGCGTATAGAAATTCTCAAGATACGCGAGCGATACGCCGCTGATAAGTGAAGGTGTGACAGTAAACATTTAACTTATTTTCTCGACAACAAAACCGTAATCGAGATCCGACCAGCTTAAAAATATGCTTAACAAGTCTTTATCATCGCTATCCTTCATCATTGATCGGTTGTTTTATCATTCGTCAAAAGACGAAACAATTAAATATAATCAGGTACATTGTCGTCCCCAATTCCGCTCTGTCCCCAATTGCGCTAACGCCCACTTTCAATCGTAATTTAACATGCCTTACCTTCCAAAAAGAAAATACGTTTATGTATTTTATAATCCATTTTTATTACTCTTTCGATTATGTAGGCGTCATACCTAGCCGATTTTAACACGCGATGGACACACGATTATGAAAAGTTTCAATTTCGGCGGGGATCGTGAAGACATCGGGCCATTCGTAAGTGCATCGTTACCCATCGTATGTCCATCGGGAGACTTTTTAAGCCATCGGCATCACCATCGCGAGCGGCACCAAAATCTTTGACATGCCAAAAAAATACAGGAAGGACACACGATGGTTCAATTTCGTGTTGAATTCGCGAGTGCATCGTGGCCTTCGCAAAGCCATCGTGAGGCCATCATATGACATCGGGACTACATCGTACTTCTGTCGTGTGGTCATCGGCACCATCGGCTAAGTTTTGCTACACGAAGGCAATACGATGGAGACGCGATGCTGCCCGATTGTGTTACGAAGGCAACACGACATCGTATAGCCCTCGCAACGCCATCGTATAAGCATCGTACCTAGCAAAATTATAACACGATGGCATCCCGATGGAAACACGATGTTAACTTAAACTGCATTTTCTGCGTTTCCAATATATCCCAAGGTAACGTTGACATACAAAAATCAGCATCCACACACACGCGGCCTTTTTCTCAGAAAATCTTAAGTTCAGTACTGTTGATTCTATTCTGACAAAAATCATGGTGTATTTCGAAGACAAGACAAACAGGAAGAAGAAGTCTTTACACGCAACTGGAACATGATAATATCATCTTGCAGGAGCAACACCATCTCTTACAGGTATTTGGTTTGTTTATTATCATGTTGTCTTTCAAGCAGCACTCTGTTTTCTTTCTAGTAGAGCAGTACCCACTGCAGTTTTCGACAAACTATCTATATCTACTATAAACTCAATAACAGTTTTTTTTTTTTTTTTGTTTTTTTTTTGTTTTTTTTTTAATTCAGTTTTACGTCCCTTTCAAGATTATTTCAGCTCATATGAGACGGGTCAATCAGTAGGTGGGCGAAAACGGGACAACCGCGAGAAAAACCACCCGGCACACCCGCAAGCAGAACTTGGCTGGTCTCACATGTGGCCAGTGCGGGGCTCGAACCCACACCAGACACAGCTTGGGTAGAGCTGACAGGCGCAATCTTCTTCCCACACACTCTTCCTGGTTTCGGTGGCATTTCCAATTTTATTTTGTAAAGAAAGAAACTGAGTTAAAAGCGTAACCGCCGGTTAAGAATAGACATCCGCTTCACGTCCTTCCGGTTTTGCGTGTGAGGTGCAACAAAATGTAAACAAAACATACACTACTCGGATCGATCGATAATTATTTTGTAGAATAGAACGGTATCATAAATCTAAGAATGCTATTTTGTCACTTATTTATCGTTGTTAGACAGCACCAAAACAGATTGCAAGATTACTTGATGTTTTTGGGGGTTATTTGTTCCCTCCTACGAAACATGTGTTTCAACACGGTCAAGAACGGCAAAATACAACTAAAAATTGGGCAATTTGCTGTTAAATATCATGTTTTTGTGATGTAGTTATATATTAAATAAATTACATCTGATGTCTGCCACAGTATTCACTTTTCTTAGGGTTCAACATTTATTTTTCGAAGGGAAGAAAAAAATGGTTAAGCATTTAATCATTAAAATAAGGATTTATTTCAAGATATGTTTAAAAACCTCTGCCTGTTTTATGATATTTAATATTCTCTGTACAGCGTTTTAGATGAAAGCAAACGAAAACAAAAGCAAATTACAGTATTTATCAACATCTCTTTTTAGTCTCATTAATTGATTTTTACATAACATCGGGAAGTGTCGTTATGCCTTCGGGACACTTTCGGGAATACATTTTACACCTCACGATGTCTTCACGACGGCTTCACGACATCGTCAAGCCTTCGCATACCATTCGCATCAACATCGTATGCAAAACTACCACGTCGTGTATCGTTCGTGACTGCATCGGGTGTAATCGTGTGTCCATCGTGTGTCCATCGTGTGCCCATCGGTAGGCTTCGTACATGCTTCGGCTCAACATTGGCTTTTTACCAAATTCGTAACAAAAATCGCGCGAAATTGAAAATTTCATATTCGTGTGGCCATCGTGTGTCAAAATCGGTTAGGTATGACGCCACCTTTAGCGAAGTCGATTTTCAAAAATATTACGTCATCTAATCTTTATCTGCAACACAATAGGTTGATGTCAAATCTATAAATCTATTTTTAGTCGTTCATGTTTCCATTTTTGACATCCAAAATGGCGTCAGACCTAGCCGATTTTGACACACGATGGCCACACGTATATGAAATTTTGAATTTCGCGCGATATTTGTCACGAATTTGGTAAAAAGCCAATGTTGAGCCGAAGCATGTACGAAGCCTACCGATGGACACACGATGGACACACGATTATACCCGATGCAGTCACGAACGATACACGAAGTGGTAGTTTTGCATACGATGTTGATGCGAATGGTATGCGAAGGCTTGACGATGTCGTGAAGCCATCGTGAGGCCATCGTGAGGTGTGAAATGTATTCCCAAAAGTGTCCCGAAGGCATATCGACACTTCCCGATGTTATGTAAAAATCAATTAATGAGAATTGTTGAGAAAACATCAGCTTTGTCAGTTTCTTTCTTAACAAAATAGAATTGGAAATGCCACCGAAACCAGGAAGAGGGCGTGGGAAGAAGATTGCGCCTGTCAGCTCCACTCCGAAACTTCCCTCCAAGGTTCCACTCCAATACTCCAGTCCATGACTCCACTCAAAAACTCCAATCCATAAAATGCACGGTATCTATATTGTAGGCGGGAGTTTGAACGAGACCCAATTTCATTCGCGTGAAAACATGGTCTCTTTTGAGAAGGTATTTCATTTGTATGATTTCGATGTTGACGTCCACGGTAAAAATTACTACCATGACTGTATTGTCAGTTACTTTACAACACTGTTCAAACTTCTTGGTGACAGTTTGGTTGTATTTCAATCCATCTTTCGCATGAAACTGACACAAAACTGTTCTTGCGTTTGTAGTAGATGTAGATAAAAGACTCGTTTGTCGAAAACTGCAATGGGTACTGCTCTACTAGAAAGAAAACAGAGTGCTGTTTGAAAGACAACATAATAATAAACAAACCAAATACCTGTAAGAGATGGTGTTGCTCCTGCAAGATGAATTTATCATGTTCTAGTTGCGTGAAAAGAAGAAGTGCTGCAGTCTTCTTCTTCTTCCTGTTTGTCTTGTCTTCGAAATACACCATGATTTTTGTCAGAATAGACTCAACAGTACTGAACTTTAGATTTTCTGAGAAAAAGGCCGCGTGTGTGTGGATGCTGATTTTTGTATGTCCACGTTACCTTGGGATATATTGGAAACGCAGAAATTGCAGTTTTGGTTAATATCGTGTTTCCATCGGGATGGCATCGTGTTTTAATTTTTGTTAGGTACGATGCTTATACGATGGCGTTGCGAGGGCTATACGATGTCGTGTTGCCTTCGTAACACAATCGGGCAGCATCGCGTCTCCATCGTATTGCTTTCGTGTAGCAAAACTTAGCCGATGGTGCCGATGATCACACGACAGAAGTACGATGTAGTCCCGATGTCATATGATGGCCTCACGATGGCTTTGCGAAGGCCACGATGCACTCGCGAATTCGACACGAAATTGAACCGTCGTGTGTCCTTCCTGTGTTTTTCAAAGATTTTGGTGCCGCTCGCGATGGTGATGCCGATGGCTTAAAAATCTCCCGATAGACATACGATGGGTAACGATGCACTCACGAATGGCCCGACGTCTTCACGATCCCCGCCGAAATTGAAACTTTTCATTATCGTGTGTCCATCGCGTGTTAAAATCGGCTAGGTATGACGCCTGCATAAATGACGTACTACACTGGGATTTTAGGCCACATGTGAATTCACGGAAGAAAGACAAATTTATAAGGTATATATTCATGAAAATAAATTGATAATTTATAAATGCTGTAAAATTTATTCCAAGTCAAACAAGGGCATGTAGCGTCCCCAGTTTCACAAACTTGTCTTTCCCGATGCTAGGAGCCATCCTTTGCATGACCTTGAAGCGAATATCCATATTTCAGCGTCCAAATAATTTTTTTAGGGAGAGAATTAGATTTATAATATAGATCTTATACTCACCGACTCTTCATTCATTTTTCATCAATAATATACATGGGAGAAGCGCGGTGGCTCGGTGGTAGAGCATTGGACTCAGAATCGAGATGCCCATATAGCTCGATTACCAAAGGCGCTGTGGTGTGTTCTCGAGCAAGACGCATACACTTCCCACAGGCACTGGGTTATGCACTAGTCATTTGTAACCACGGTCCCCATCCCTGGGGCAGGGCCGGGGGGGGCGGGGGGTAGCCGTGGAAATGAGCAGGGCTTTGATCAAAGTTATGCCACGGTAGTGCGGGAAAAAAACCGGGGGTTGCTTTATATAGGCAAACAGTGTCGTGAAAATGTGAAATGAAAAAGATAGCAGGCTGCGGGGGGAACAGCAGTGGTTTTACCAACGAGCAGTCCCCGCAGGGTGGGGCTTTTAGCGGGGATTGTTCCCCCTATTTCCCGGGGTTGGGGGGGGGGGCGTGGTTAAAAATGATTAGTGCATTGGGCTGGTTGCTCCGGTCCGACTGTAATAATGTTGACTGGGGCATACCTCATTACCGACAATACATGTACAAGATGTTTTAAGGTGCCTGGAATTATGTTGCTCAATATTAGTTTACAGATTACTCGGTCTTAATGTATTAATGGCAATACGATTGAAAATGCATTGATCAACATGGTTTTGTTACTACAGAATATATGTGCATTTACAGCAGTGCACATCCTTACTCCAGGCTTTGTGTGGGCCCTATCAGGGGTTTGTGTGAAAATTTACGTCAAGTTGCGTCAAACATAGAACGTTGACGAAAACCATCACTGCATACTTTAAAAATAAATACAGAAATAACTTTTAGGTCATTGTTACTAATGATTGGGTTGAACAATCTATTTCTGGTGGCTATTTTGGATACCATCTTGAAACGTTTGATGTTCACAGCTCTCTTAAAACGAGTGAAGTTTCACCTTTAATCATTCTCTATGATTTGATGACAAAATAAGGACAAAACTACTTTAAAATCATATAACTAATAATATAGTTGAAAATCTTATGTTTGGCAGACCTATTGGACGCCATCTTCAATTTATCGAAACCCTCAATGATGAAAAAGTGTCATCGGTCAGATTCTTTTAAGACAATGCCTATAGTACAGGAATCCATCACGAAAAAAACGAAAAAAAAACTTTATACCCGATTACCAGGTCCAGTGAAAATATTCCATAATCCTTCTGGAATATACGTTGTAATAACGTTGTTCGTCGAACATGGTCCATTGATTTGGTTAGGTCTTAGGTAGAACGGAAGTGTATTATTACGACGCTCCTTATCATAGTTCTCTACATTCATTTTATACACAAAGAAGAGTATGCTTCACTTCTAAGTATGTGAATGTTACTGATCTGATTGCGTTTGTGGAATTGGGGACAGGTGTGCGTAACTGGGGACGCACGGGACCCTTACATTTGGGCTTCCAGGGTGCAGACGGAAAGTGTGAGTATCAAAATCTTACTTGTATATGAAAGGATATTAAATTGTTGACAAGTTCATGCCAAGCCCTTTTTGATATATGAAAATAGTATTGCGAGGAACAGCCTTTGACTAGAACCGTTTGCGAAAATGGGGACTATTCTGTATAATCAGATCTTTATTTTTAAAGAATATTTCAACTTAATTAAATGTATATATTTTATTATGAAATCTTTACTTATTACTTTTCAATATTTTTAATTAGTATTTATTTATAACATGCAAATGGTGATAGTATTATTTTCTTAGATTTCTTACGTATATATCTTTGACAAATGACCATGTCATGCCCAGTAGCTTGTTTCAAAATCATTTAGGTAAATAACAAAAAATTAGAGGTTTCTATGAAAAGCTGACACAGAGTACAAGCAAATACAAAAAACAGTTATTTTGTATATCTTGTAAACGCATCTTTCGCATCTTTTTAACCATTAAATCTTGAACAAAATGGCGTTTATTTCTATTTTAATCCACAGAAACGGCCATTTCTGTGGAGTCCATATAAACTGTATCAAATATAAACATTGTGTTAATCTATCTTATAAGAACACATTTAATACATGCTGTGCAGCAAGTGTCTTTTATTCTAATGGGTGGGGCAAAAACCGGCCGTTAAATGCACATACGTAGTACTCAAGTTTTCAGTAGTTTCTTTAAACTACTACATGTAAACATAGAATATTTCATATCGTATCAAAATATGGGTTAAGTCATTTTAGCAGTTTGAAAAATTGTGATAAGTTATGTATCTGTGATCAACTTCGTGTGCCATTATATTAAGGACTCTATTTTACAAATCAAAATGATAAAAATATAATATTTTATAAGTTTTCTTAAGTATTTTGTGAAATAAATAAAACATTTTCAAAAATCTAAATTGAAAATTCTGTTATTCTTCACTGCCAAATCATACTGAAATGTTCTTGCGGAGTTCCGCATACCAGAAATCCCTTTCAACAATGGCCCAAGACCGAGGGTTCTTAGTCGGTCCGCACTGGAATCGGGTTCTAAAGTCGTGTATCCAATTTTATATGACAATAAAGGTCTTCTTGCATCGGCACGCTTTTCCACATACGCTACACTATTTGGCTCATGTGGGGCCATTTTTCTCGATCCTGAGCGCTTTCCTTGAAAGAGATACACACAGCAGTTACAGCGTTGTTTTGTGTTTACTATCGAAAGACACGGTCCACACTGGCACTCTCGCGATAGGCAAACTGGTAGAATATGGATCGCTGAAATATCATCAAACAATATAGAGATTTTTGAAGTTGTAAAAAATGAAAATTTTCAGTAGAATATTTTTACCATTTTTTTATTTTTGCTCAAAACATAGATTGTGGGCGAGGCGGTTCTAACGAGTACCCACAATCTATGTTTTGGAGCAAAAAGAAGAAAATAGATGTACCTCCGCATACCCCAGTTTTGCTATATATAAAAGTGGGGTTCGAGGGGGTATACCTGTCACGGACATGTTTTCCTGATGAATACAAATGAGCCGTGACATGAGAAAAACAATAATGTTGTTTTCGAACAGGTCCGACACAAACCGAGCTGTACAAGAACCGGAGATGACAGAGGCTGGATATTTTAGATTAAGAAAGTGGAGGAATTGTATTATCCGTGTAGCAAAAACAAAGGCGCAAATCAGCTACCGCGAAGCTAATCTGCGCCTTTGTTTTCGCATATGCAAAATGACGCGGCTTTATGAAACACGCCGCCCATTGTCACATGTGCTAACGTGTTATATCTTTTTAGTTTGACCCTTTTAGAGCTATTATCACGCTTTGTACACGACGAGGCAATACTAGTAGATTGTCTGTGAATGTTTCTCCTCGATAGATTGTCGTATTAAATAAACTTTTTTTTTTTTTCAACTGAACATCATTTTAATATAGGATACTTTATGTCTTAGTATCTTGAATCTTGTAAAAATGTATGACAATTAAACATAATATCTTGAAACGCAAATGAACATTTTATACATAAAAAAAAATCTACTGAAAATTATCAATTTTTACAACTAACGAAAACTCGGTATATTACATGGACGTGTTTTCATAATAATATAATTTAAATAATATACATACCAATGACGGCTGCAACACTATATCTAACACCATATAAGTTTAAAGTCATAATTAAAAGCTGTGGTATCTTATTATCAAAACATCGAATCTAGGTACGGTCATTCTGCATCATCATTTAGTCTGACAAATTCGTCTTTCTTCCTTTATTCTTATACGATTGGCTTCGGAAGCCGCGTCCACACTAACAAATATTCGTCATCAGCATTGTGAGAAACCTGGTTTAACGAAACACGTGACATATTTACCTGGATGAACGATCCGACCAATGGAATACCGAGAAAAATACTTGTGATATGAAAACACGTGACCTGGGAGAAAAACCTATGCTCGGGATAGGTTTATGGAAACCTATCCTCCGCACAGGTTTAGGGAAGTGTGCATTTGGCTTGCAGCCTAAATAGAGATTTTACGAAAGGGTTGTTAAACCAGGTTTATCACTTTTAACCTGTGATATCGCAAGTTTTAAGTAAAACCTATGATAACAGTCCATAAACCAGGTTTAACGCACATATACCAGCTTTAACACACATAAACCAGGTTTATCGCACATAAACCAGGTTTAACGGACATATACTAGGTTTCTCGATCGTTATCCTAAGTTATATTACATAAACCAGGTTTAAAGGACATAAACCAGGTTTAACGGGCATATACTAGGTTTCTCGATCGTTATCCTAAGTTTCATTACATAAACCAGGTTTAACGGACATATACGAGGTTTCACAAGGAGAAACCTGGTATAACGATCGAAAACATAGGTTTAGGGAAGAAAACCTAGGTAACGATCGATAAACCTAGTATATGTCCGTTAAACCTGGTATATGTCCGTTAAACCTGGTTTATGTAATGAAACCTAGGATAACGATCGAGAAACCTAGTATATGTCCGTTAAACCTGGTTTATGTCCGTTAAACCTGGTTTATGTAATACATAAACCAGGTTTAACGGACATATCCTAGGTTTCTCGAGTTAGTGTGCATTTGGCTTGCTATATCAGCAAATGATCCATGTGAACGGGTGTGGACAGCTATATCATGAGAAAATTGTTTTATATATGCAGATACAAAGACTCAGATTATATGTGCAGTTACTGCACAGCTGATCGAGGTCTATGTTTCGCTTCACGGTTGGCACGAGTTCTGTTCTTGTTAAATAAAAATCATAGTCTCATGTTGTTGTTTTTACCTTCTTTGACTGTACAGGTCGGCTTGTGTCAGACCTAGTCATAAAACCCGAATGCATAGCTTCCTGTGGCACATCTTATATTCTATCCAGTAAGGATCTCTACTGATAAGGCGAAAAAAAGTCCTTAAAGGCCTACACTCGAGGGGTCAATTTTTAAAACACGTAATTTAAGCACAATTTGTTTTAAAATGGGTGATTGGGTATATATGTAAAAAAAGTTGCAGTCAAATAAATAGGAATTTATTTTTGGTTCATGTACATTTGAAGTATAAAGAATTGTTTAAACATTTGGGACTTGGTAGGTACAAAAAACAAGAGTTATCTGAACCTGTTCGCATTTGGGAACGTTGTCAAATGCACTTTTATACAATTTGACTATGTACACAACAATACAGTTTTAAAGTTAGCTTAAATTACGTGTTTTAAAAACTGACCCGCGGTTTTAGGCTTTTAGACACTTTTCTCTTCTTATCAGTAGACATCCTTTTCCATAGCAAAGATGGATACATATAGCAGTTGTCCTGCCAATATGCATTCTTCGAACCAGTTTTATTATTCCGATTTTTTCTTAACATCTTTTGCATTATTTTGCGTGTAATTGTTTCGTGAGATAAAATTGCCATCTGAAAACCGCCATTTAGACAGGTTTAACGTCTCAGTAGTTGTTTATACTACGGCAAAAACATTACGAAAACATGATCATGAAATATACAGTAACTTTTAAAGTTGTAAAAAATGAAAATTCAGTTGAAAATTTTGGATATTTTTCTAATTTTCGCTCAAAACATAGATTGTGGGTACACGTTTGAACCGCCTCGGCGAGGCGGTTCTAACAAGCACCCACAATCTATATTTTGAACCCCAAATAAGAAAATTAGGTATACCCCTGCATACCCCAGTTTTGCTATATAAAAGTGGGGTTATACATTACACGACTACGGCAAAAAACGCACAAATCCTTGGTATCAAAGATTAGATGCGTAAATATCGTAGTACACATGAATGAAAATGAGCGAAGGGAGTCGGATGTCTAAACTCATTTTGATAAATTAGTCCATGTGAACGCGGCTTTTTTATGAGAAACTATTCCCAGCCACAAGTGCGTGGTTGCGTGGAAGTTGTGGAACAAAACAAGACAAAGGCAACGTGTCCTCTTACATGCGTTAGCACAAACGACGTGGACCATGCTGCATACCATCGCATGGTGGTAATGATAAAGCGATTTTAGTTTGATCTCTCAATTACTCACAATTCATTTTAGCTAAAATTTCAAGATAATTAAGTTTTGGAAGGTGAGCACCATACAAGGGTCATATCGTGTCGTCGAGTCATGCAGATCCATTGAATTATGAAGATGCCACTATGCTTTCAACTGAGTACACGAGGGTTATTCAACAAGTTGTATTAGACATACGGGACTTATATGGACAACAAATGATCCATCGTAAAAATCTCTAATGACTAGAAATTCATTGGAGTGGCCCAATGTGCTAGAATATAAACTATAGAAATAAAATTTACATTCGCACGCTGAACGTAATTATACATTTGCGATCAAAACTCAAGCATTCTGTTTCCTCAAATTTTGCAATTATGAGTGAGTGAAAGACAATTATATAAAATCTTATTTATACTTGATCAAACCGTCGCCTTTTAATAAACACCCGTGAGATGGATCTACATGAAAAAGAATGTTATTCAGCAATTATAAATAGTTATAAACATTTATTTATGTAAGCCAAATCTCTTTAATTTGACTACAGGTTGATTTCTACACTGAGGAACCCTCTTCTGTTTAATGACCCTCGTAAATTTTCAAGCAAATAACGTTTTCAAATGAATCCTCCGGGTGCAGGTGTTTTGTTTTTCTGAATGAACTTCATTATTAGATTTATGATCATTTGTTATTAAAGTTTCGTAATTTATTGTACAGGTTAAAATATGAGCCGCCTCGTGGAAAAACCAACAATCTGCATAGGCGAAAACAAAGACGCAGATCAGCTTCGCGGTAACCGCGAAGCTGATCAGCGCCTTTGTTTTCGCTACTCGGATAGTACAATTCCTCCTTTACTTAACTCCAAAATTTCAAGCCTCTAGCCTGCTTCTGTGACTGTACAGGCTGGTTTGTGTCAGACCTTTTCGGAAACCACATTGTTGGTTTTCCCACGAGGCGGCTCATATAATAAAAAGTGATCTTTCGTTAATATATCGAGTCTGTCTTTTATTCCAGCCGCAATAAATCGTAAGTCATTGAAACCAAGAAGACGTATCACAAGGTATGCTAAAACGCGATGCATCTCCCTCACCAGGATGGCACATAGTGCAAAATACACCCCCCACAAACCCCACTTTTAACGAACATTGATTGTTGGTAAACAGTCAAACAGTATACCCACAGATGGGACGCTGGAGAAAGCGGCGTCCCATCTGAGGTGATTCCGTTTGCTTACATAAATTTCATCGAAAAATGAGATAAAGAGTCATTCGAAAACACACCTAACGTCCCTAAAATGAAAATGGACACGCCAAAATGATAGTGATGGGCAAGTCTATTTGTCATAAATGAGGAAAGCCTTCCACTTACGATCAGGTCAACCATTGTTCATGATGATCGTCGGTGACCACTCAGACGCCAACGCAGCCATTACAAAAAACTTGCCCATGCAATATACAGAGATTTTTTTCAGCTGTAAAAATTGAAAATTTCATCGGAAAAATGTTGATATTTTTCTTATTTTTGCTCAAAACATAGATTGTGGGTACACGTTAGAACCGCCTCGCCGAGGCGGTTCTAACGAGTATCCACAATCTATGTTTTGGAGCAAAAATAAGAAAAATAGGTATACCCCTGCATACCCCAGTTTTACTATAGAAAAGTGGGGTTTAAGGGGTATGCATTGCACGGACATGTTTTCCTGATGCATTCGCTCTCCATTTAGCTTTTCTGTCATTGCTAAAATCGGATTTAACAGTTTCATGTCTTTACCAAAGAGCTATAAGGTCATGCGGAGGCGGGGCATAGTTTTAAGTTTCATTAAACCTACCAAAGTATAATAATGTCACGTTATGGATTTTCAATATCAGAAAGGTGTATATACCGGTGATCTCTTTGTGGTGTGTGACATAGGCTGACCTGCGGCTTTGATTTTGCATATGCAAAATTTTGGTTTTATAATGACGCGGCTCATGTTATAATAAGCCTCTTGCTTCAGTACTACTGGAGAAACCCTGCGTATAATTTCAAAAATTGTCCAGATTTTTTTTCGTTCGTTATTTCTTTCTTTCTTTCTTTCTTTCTTTCTTTCTTTCTTTCTTTCTTTCCTTTCTTTCTTTCTTTCTTTCTTTCTTTCTTTCTATCAAAGGAAGCCATCAATTCATTTACCCACACCAATATAACAGCCAGTAGCTTTAAAGAACTATCATTATTTTTAATGAAGAAAATTATTAAATTTCACCAGATAAATAAAAATCTGGATTAAATTAGAAGCCTTTGGCTAACATCTAATTGATACCTCATTTTCAATTCTTTCCTTACATTCTTAACTGAATGTTCAAAAACAGATTTTAAGTACTAGTATGTGACCATGACCATTTATACAAACCTACTCTTCCCCTTCCCAACTATGCTCCAAATAAAGTTTGGCTTTGATTGGCCAAGGGGTTTCAGAGAAGAAGATGTTTCAATATTATGGTCATATACATGTATATAGCCTCGGGGCAGGGGCAGACAACCCCCTGGGGACAATGTTTTGTTCATAAACATAAATCTTCTGTCCATTAGCATACCCCCAGCAAGTTTTCCTCCATTTAAATACATTTTACTATTTTTTTCCCATTCAAATGCATTGGCGACCTAAGTTGACATTGCCGTAAAATAGGTCAAGGTCATCCCAGGGTCATGATTTATACAAATTTGTACGGCTCTGTTGCCTAATCCTTCATGTCACGTTTCAATATCATAGGCCTTCTGGTTCTGGAGAAGAAGATTTTTAAAGGTTTTTGCTATTTATAGCTATGGCGGTCATCTTGGTCATGTGACCATGACCATTTATACAAACTTGCATTCCCCTTTCCTAATGATGCTCCACATGAAGGTTGGCCTTGATTGGCCAAGCGATTTCAGAGAAGAAGGTGTTTGAATATTACGGTCATATACATGGTATATAGCCTCGGGACAGGGGCAGACAACCCCCTGGAGACATTTTTTTTTCATAAATATAAATATTCCGTCCATTAGCATACTCGAAGCAAGTTTTCCTCCATTTAAGTAAATTTTACTAATTTTCCCAATTCAAATGCATTGGCGACCTAAGTTGACCTTGCCGTAAAATAGGTCAAGGACACCTCAGGGTCATGATTTATATACATTTTGTAGAGATCCATTGCCTTAAAGCTTCAATCATAGGCCTTCTGAAGGTTTTGGAGAAGAAGTTTTTTAAAGGTTTTTGCTATTTATAGCCATGGCGGCCATCTTGGCCATGTGACCTTGACCATCTATATGAACTTCCATTCTCTCCTCCAAACGATGCTCCACATAAAATTTGGCTTTGATTGGCCAAACATTTTCAGAGAAGAAGATATTTGAATATTATGGTCATATACATGTACATGTGTACATGTATATAGCCCCATGACATGGGCAGACGACCCCCTGGGAATGATGTTTTTTTTTTTCAAAAACATAAATCTTCCGTCCATTTGCATACTCCCAGCAAGTCCCTCCCCCCACCCACGCACATTTGATTACACTTTTACTAACTTTTCATTTGCTATGGAATTTTTAGATTTTTTGAAAAGATTCCAGAACTCTTTAGGGTTATTTTTACGCATATCTTCCATTTTATTGCATCTATCTCTATTGAACTTTTGTTTTGTTTTTCGGCATTGATATTTGTAGTCTTTCTTACTCCTATAAAATTCTCTATTAACCTTTGATTTATTTTCATTAAATGCTTTAAGAGATTCTTCTACAATAATTTTCTTGTTTTTGCATTCGTGATATTACCATTTTGCATGATCTTTTTGAGTTCGTCTACTACTATCAAACATAACATAACTTCTTTCTTAAAATATTTATGTCCTTGTGAGACAATATAATTAGTGAAATAATCAACCATGTTATCAATTGTTTCCTGATTATTAATACCTGTCGATAAGTTTTGTACATAATCTCTAAAGTTATTTATATCTCTATTTATATCACTTCTGAAGACTTCTTTCGAATTTACATCTCATTTATGACGTGTATTTTTACAATGTTTGTTGTTTGTCTAATAAAAGCTTTAAGTGAAAATGTAACTGGTATATGTTTGGAAAATTCAACAAAATCATATATAGTAAAGCTAGTAAAATTTTCAAAATATTCATGTTTTGCTAACACTAAGTCAATTGCGCTACAGCCCATTTGGGTCATACGCGTGTACGCTCCTTTACCACTGTCATTAAACATGCGCCAATTAATCATTCGGAGCTCTGCCGCTTTGCGTAAGTCTATAAATTCTGTCCAAATTTGTTAGTCTTTTTATCTTCGGAATATCGTGTTAATGGTACACCAAGATCCGTGCCATTATCCTCATTAAATAAGGGAAAATCATTTTCTATATAATCAGGCTTGTTCCCAGTCCTAGAATTAAAGTCACCCGCGACTATGCTTTGGCCTTTATTCGAATATACTGTTATATCCATTTCAAGTGATTTGATAATGTCTATATCGTACAGTTGATGATATCTTTAATTTTCCGGCGGTATATATATTGCACAGTAATACAGGTCGTCCCTCATTGTGAAAAACGTTTTATCTATAGGTCCGTTGATGTCTAGTGACACTATTATCATTTTTAAAGTTTGTAAATAGAGAATGGTAAACATAAACACCGGTTATTTTTAGGTACAATAAAGAATGAGATTTATAATTTTAAATAAACAGATGGGTTATCTGGATAGCTCTGTGGTCTAGCATGCTGACTCTCGTCCCGTAGGTTGTGAGTTCGAAACCTAATTCTGAATTTTTTACGCTTGTGCATTCAATGTTTTTGTCTGTTTGTTTTGTATGCGTGTGTGTGTGTTTTTGTTCCTTTTTTGCGTGTTTGGTTTATTTCAATTTTGTTTGTTTTTGTTGTTCTTTTTTTCTTTAAATAAGTTCAATAAACAACAACAATGCACTTTTGCACAGTAGGCAGCGTTTTCTTGGCAACCAACAAATCGTTTATCGTTCGCCGAATACCGCATCTGTCAAAGTCGTCCACCGTAATCTTGTCAGCACCTTTTCTGCAAGGGACTGTGTCTTGAAACCCTAAAGGGAACGTATGGAAACGCCAGTCAGCATTGATGCCCTCACCACTGCTTGTGTCAATGGAATGAACAGTTCCCCGTAACGCTTCTCGGATTTGCAGATTTCCAGAACATTCTGAGTGATTTGCTTTTTTCTTGCCATGAAGCTGTCTTGCCATGAAAGGAGAAAGGAGCGGGCTGCCCTAGATAGTGGGTGCATGAGTAAATCGTTTTATAAAAATCACGCTCAGAACAGGAAAAAAATAAAAAAAAATATCATGTTTCGTTCAAATTGGCGCCGATCTAGTTTTTGGAAGAAAAAAAAAAGACTATACGGATTCGAACCTAAGACCGACGGACTCATAGCACATCACCGTAACCACTGCTCTATTAGCATATGGATAAAGGTAGTACGTTTTCCAATAGTGTTATACTTTCCCAATTACTAACTTACTTGTTGGTGTTCTATTAAAAACCCGTCCTCAAAATAGATTATTTTTATTGGAAAATATTAATGTAAAACCAAAGTATCAACACGTCAGTATACAGTGGCTGACCTGTAGTTTCAACCATATCAAAATGTCAAATTTATTCTTAATTAGATGCACACCGTTTCTAATACTATCTTTAATAAAAACAATCAGACCTCCACTATTTCGTTTTGCTTTCCATTGTACAGGCTTACGAAAACAGTGTATCGGATCAGAATATCCTGTAAGCCCAGTTGATGACGTCTAACTTGTCCAGGTTTCTGGTAGACATATAACATCATACTGTGTTAAAATTTAACAAAACTTTCAGTGCTTTTCTTTTCTTCGCTCAAACCTTCAATATTCTAAGACAAAAATGATAGTTCACCCTCGGCGAATCCCTAGAGATCTTTCAAATTCTGTGTGTCATGTTCTATATCGTTTTGCTAATTGTCTATTTCCTTTTCACGTGGTGCTTCGATTGGCCCGTAGTAGAGGCCATCACTGTTCACGGCCTCCGGCATTTTTAATTATACCGTTTTAGGTTCAGACGCCGTCACACTTTTATTTATAGGATTATCATTATTTATTGTGGCCAGTCATGTCCTCTGCATCGTCCTCGTTTCCATGTTTATTATCATGTTTTACCATATCAATGACACTGTATGTATCGGGATCACTATCGTCATCATCACCTCGTTGTTTTTTCGTTGTTGAGTCTATCGGCGACGTGGCTTTCTTTTTCCCGTGATACGCTGGTCTTGTCCCTAGTGATGTTTCTGCTCTTAGGTTCATAAGAGGGTGAAAGGGATTAAACATTGGCATTTACGTGATGAGCCATTTAAAATGTCGGTACCACCTGACCTGAACTAATCTCCCCGCACTTTTTGATAGTTTGGGCATGTATAGAAGTAGATAAAATCGGGGGTCTTTTCTAGGTGGTAGCTTTATGGTAAAAATCTTCGAGTTTATTCTAGTATACCCCTTTCATTTGTCTGTGTTTTTTCTCTTATATCTTAAGTTTTCTTAAATTTTTGCAACAAGGTAGTGAGCTTGTTCATATATCTTCTTATATAACATAGCTATCAATTATTGTCATATTAATCAATTGATAACAGTTTTAGCTCTCTAGGACTTTTGGCTGCTGATATTTAAACGTTTCTTTTGGTATTCTGTTATTTTTTATCTAATATTTTAAGTTCTCATCAATATTCAACACTAAGAAAGTCTAATTTTTCATAAATCTTATCTTATGATTATACAACAATAACATAGCAATCATTTCATACCAAAATCAGGTCTCTATAACTCTTGGTTGCCGAGTTATAAAGTTTTTTGGTGGTATACCCCCTCCATTTTTCTGTGATTTTTCTCTAATATTTATAGTTTTTAACAATATTTGAAAAAAGTAAGTCCGGTTGTTTGTGTATCTTACCACGTGGTTTAAGTATATTATCTTAGCAATCATTTGCTACCTAGTTCAGCTTTTTAGAGCTTTTTGTCATTGAGATAGTAGCAGTTTTATTGGTATACCCCTTTCGTTTGCCAGTGATTTTTCTCTTATATCTTAAGTTCTCTTAAGTATTTGAGCAACAAGAAAGTCAGCTTGTTTATATTCTTGTTACATGGTTATAGAATATTGTCATAGCAATCAATTGATAACAATTTTAGCTCTGTAGATTGTTTGGTCACTGAGATATCAGCAGTTTTATTGATATATACCTCCTTCTTTGCCAGTGATTTTCTGTTATATTTTTAGTTCTCTTAAATATTTGAGCAGCAAAAAAGTCAGCTTGTTAATATACCCTTTACATGGATATAGAATATTGTCATATCAATTATTTGATACCAATTTCAGCTCTCTAGGACTTTGGGTTGTTGAGATATATATATTTCCTTTGGTATACCCCCTCTATTTATCTGTGATTTTTATTTATTATTTTAAGTTCTCATCAATATTCAAACACTAAGAAAGTCTAATTTTTCATAAATCTTATCTTATGATTATAGACCATTACCATAGCAATCATTTGATGCTAATTTAAGCTCTCTGTATCTTTTGGTTGCTGAGTTATAAAGTTTTTGGTGGTATACCCCCTCCACTTTTCTGCGATTTTTCACTAATATTAAAAGTTTTTATCAATATTCAAAATAAAGTAAGTCAGTTTGTTTAAGTGTCTTACCACATGGTTTTAGAGCATTAATTTTAGCAAACATTTGATACCAATTTCAGCTTTCTAGCGCTTTTTGTCAATGAGATATCATCAGTTTTATTGGTATACCCCCTTCGTTTGCCAGTGATTTTTCTCTTAT
Source organism: Rugalucina vietnamica (assembly GCA_964017185.1). Classification (NCBI taxonomy): domain Eukaryota; kingdom Metazoa; phylum Mollusca; class Bivalvia; order Lucinida; family Lucinidae; genus Rugalucina; species Rugalucina vietnamica. The sequence continues at coordinate 20,852,847 of OZ024880.1, read as the reverse complement.
ATCTTAAGTTCTCGTAAATATTTGAGCAACAAGAAAATCAGCGTGTTTATATACCCTTTATATGGTTATAGAATATTGTCAGAGCAATCACTTGATAGCAATTTTAGCGTTCTAGAACTTTTTTGATGAGGTATATACAACTGTATGTTTCCGTTGGTATAACCCCTATATTTTTCTGAGATTTTTTATCTTTATCTAATATTTAAAGTTCTCATCAATATTCCACCAATAAGAAAGTCAAATTATTAATGTGTCTTATCACATGATCAAGGAAAATTATTCTAGCAATTATTTGATATCAATTTCAGCTCTCTGGAGCTTTTGGTCACTGAGATATCAACAGTATTATTGGTATACCCACTTCGTTTGATTTTTCTCTAATAGCTTAAGTTCTCTTAAATATTTGAGCAACAAGATAGATATCTTGTTTGTATAACCTTTACATGGTTTAAGAATATTGTCATAGCAATCATTTGATACCAATTTCAGCTCTATAGGACTTTTTGTTGTTGAGATATGTACATTTCCGTTGGTATACCCCTATACTTTTCTGAGATTTTTGTCGCATATTTAAAATTCTCATCTATATTCTGACAACGAGAAATTCATTTTTTATGTTTCTTACTTGATGATTATAGAATATTATTCTAGCAATCATTTGATACCAATTTTAGCTCTCTAGAGCTTATGGTCACTGAGTTATCAGCAGTTTTACTTGTATACCCCCTTCGTTAACCAGTGATTTTTCTCCTTCATCTGAAGTTCTCTTAAGTTCTTGAGCTACAAGAAAGACATCTTGTGTAAACACATTTTACATTATTATAGAATATTGTCAAAGCATTCATTTGATACCAATTTCAGCTATCTAGGACTTTTGGTTGTTGAGATATACATAATTCCGTTGGTATACCCCTATATTTTTTTAGATTTGTATCTAATATTTAAAGTTCTCATCTAATTTCCACCAATGAGAAAATCCAATTAATTGTTTCTTATTTTATGATTCTAGAACATAATTCTTCTAGCAATCGTTTGATACCAATTTTAGCTCTTTAGAGCCTTTGAACACTGAGATATTAGCAGTTTTTTTGTATACCCCCTTCGTTAGCCAGTGATTTTTTCTCCTATATCTGAAGTTCTCTTCAAGTATTTGCGCTTCAAAAAAGTCAGTTTATTGCTAGTCTTTAATAGTCTTTATACATGAATCCGTCGCATTTGAAAAATGGAATTTTTTCAGGAGAAAATGCAAGTTTTTCTTCCACTACGAAAATATAACTATTTCTGACTAGGAAGACTCCCCTAAGTTGAACCTACAAAATTATAACTTGATTTGCCTTAGTTTATGTTTCTTATACTATGAGGCTGTGCATGAGAAAACCAACAATTTGTGTTTCCAACCTGGTCCGACACAAATCAGGCTGTACAGTTACATAAGATGGTTAGAGGCTGGAAATTTTGGATGAAGGAAGAAGAGAGATTGTACTATCCATGTAGCGAAAACAAAGGCGCTGATCAACTTCGGGGTTACCGCGAAGCTGATCTGCGTCTTTGCTTTTGCATATGCAGATTGTTGGTTTTCTTATGCAGCGGCTCATATATGCAGTTCTACATTTCTTTGGGAAGGCAGACGAGCACACAAACCGAACTAAACTCTTAGCAAGTGTACTTCCATGTTATATGCCTAGCTGGGGTTATACTATCTCGCCATGTTTCACGAGTATTATATGCTCTTTATTTTTTTTTCTCATGCTGTTAACTTTTGTAAACCTGAGATGTGGAAAAAATAAACTTGTGTCATAAACTTGTGATATATCTAATTACATAATTATAGAATATTTTAATAGCAATCATTTGATACCAATTTCTGTTCTTTATGCCTTTTGGTTTCTTAGAAATACACATTTTCGTAGGTATACCCCCATTTTCTGTTATTTTTCTCTAATATTTAAAGTTTCCTCAATATTCGAACAGCACGAAAGTCTGATTATTAAAGTATCTTATTTTGTGGTTTTAGAATGTGATCATAGTAATCATTTGATACAAACATCAGCTTTCTATGGCTTTTGGCTGCTGAGCTATAAACGTTTCTGTAGGTATACCCCCTACATTGGTCTATGATTTGTCTCTAATATTGAAAGTTATCATCAATATTTCAACACAAAGAAGGTCAAAATGTTTCTATATCTTTTCACATCGTTATAGAACATTATCATAACAATAATTTGATACAAATTTCAGGTCTTTGGAGGAGTTTTTGGTTGCTGAGGAATCAGGATTTTGTTGATATACCCCGTTCATTTATCTGTTATTTTTCTCTTATATCTGAAGTTCTTTTTAATATTTGAGCATTAGGTTAGCCAGCTTTTTTTATAGAGCATTGTCATAGCAATCATTTGTTACCAAGTTAAGCTCTTTAGAGCTTTTGGTTGCTGAGGTATCAACAACTGTGCTGGTATACTCCATTTTCTGTGATTTTTGTCTAATACATAAAGTTTTCATTAGTATTTGAATACCAGGAAGTCAGTTTGATAATTATATCTTATAACATATTTTTATAGCATTGCCAAAGTAATCATTTGATATCTATTTCTGCTTTCTAGGTCTATCAGTAGCCAAGATACATGTTGTAATATGCACATATAGGTGTACCACCTTACTTCCTGCGCTTATTAGGAGTGGTGTTGAACAGTCTGCAATTTTAGGTGACACAAATGGGCATTAAAGTGATCCTCTTACCAAACTGGCACTCTTGAGCATTTGTTCTAAGGGTTCAAGTTACATCCTATGACCCAAACCAAACCCTTCAAATGGCAATATAATTATTTTCCCTTGTAAATCCTGATTTTCGTCATTTTCATTAATATTCATGAAAATTCAAATGTGATGATTTTCATTTAGGCCCATTACAACAAACAAATTTGTCAAATAGAATTATTGATACAATAACAATGAGCCACAATGATAGTTTAGGCCTGAAATTAGTTTAATGGGATAATTGATTTTAACTGCTTTTTTTTTCATTTTAATGTTTCAATTAAAATTCATGAATATGCAAATAAGATAATTTCCATTACTAATCATAGGATAAAAGAGCTATGTATAAGCTTTAAAATGAGACCAGGTTCATTGGTCTCGGATAAAAAAAAAATTGAGACGTTTTCAATTTTCTATGTGTACCCCCATTATTCACGCAAAAATTGAATATTGAGTAATTTAATAAAACATGGCGTTAAACGCAAACACATCGACTTTCAGATTGCAGAAAAGAGGACTTGATTGCTTTTTGAATGTACTTTTAGAGAATCATAGTGTAGAAATTTGCCTCGAGGAGGAAAGGGGTATATGGATAGCTAGAAGACTATTCCCTACCATTTTTGTGTTAAAATGACATTTTTTAAATCATGGGGTATCGTAAAAAACGTGTAGTTTCACCATTAAAGCCACCAGCAATGAAAGTCCCCCCGATTTTTTACAAGTCTACAAACATAGTCCTACATGAAAATCAAAAGGGGGCTTGTTCAGGCAAGATGGTACCGACCCCTATATTTACGGTATTGGCTCATAGACCAATTCCAGTTGTGCTAGGGGTATTATTTGACGATCGTTTTGACACAAAAGTTCTACTTTCGAACCATGTCTTCGGGTTTGGAAAATTTACTATATCAAAATCAAAGTCATCGCGCTTTTCATAAATTTTAGAAGAAACAAATCCATTTGAAACAAAAAATGTAGATCTACACAGACAACAGCAACAATAAACATCGATAAAACCATTAAATAAATCGTAAGAAATCCCCGATATTCCTATAAAAAAACGGAAAATTTACTATATCAAAATCAAAGTCATCGCGCTTTTCATAAATTTCAGAAGAAACAAATCCATTTGAAACAAAAAATGTAGATCTACACAGACAACAGCAACAATAAACATCGATATTAGAAATTTAAAACCATTAAATAAATCGTAAGAAATCCCCGATATTCCTATAAAACTCTTTAAAGGGGCACCTGGACTATAAAAGGCTGAATTAGGGGTCTTATCTTAGTTTTTTTTCCACTTCCACTTCAGCTCTTGAAGTGTTAACATCTCACTCTGAGATATTTCTGAAAGAAAAACTTTACCTTTCATTCGAAAGAAAACCAATGGAAGACTATAGACTTCCTGCGCCTCTTGTAGGCATGCTCAAGGCTACCAACCTCTCCGGTATGCCTCATGTACAGACTGATCTCCGAGCCACGAAGATCAGCGTTACCATCACTTGGGACTTAGCTACGTCAGCTCATAAGAAGCCCAAGAAACAGCCAGCCAAGAAGAAGCCCTCCGAGACTCCTTCTACCAGCAAGCAGCCTCCAACGTCGCAGTGTCCACCACCTGAGATACCGACTCTACCATCACCAACGCCAGCTACCATCGTCCGACGCCAAGTGACAGCACCAACGCCATCACCAACGGCACCACCAGTCGCCAAGAAACCACGCCATGAGCCTTCATCTCGGCCAGTGACCAAGCCTACACGACAGCCCTTCACCGGCGAATACCAGGTCAAAGCAGTCCAAGCCAACTACCTACGTAGCAACTACACCAACCACACAGATCCAAACAACGTCGTCAGAGATTTCCTTCCAGAAGGGCACATAGTTCCAGCAGCGATCCAGGCTCTACGACCAAAGACCGGCCCTCGTCACACCCACTACCTCGTCAACGACTGGATCGACGGCAGTGAGGCGCCGGAGTACTACCTGCTAACCTACAAAGATACTCCGGAGTACGACCACTACAAGCGACTCTGGCGACTCGGCGACAAATCACCTCCAGAACATACCAAAGAATGGAACGACTTCTGTACCACGAGCGACATCCTACTGCTACATGTACGTCCACCAGAAGCCATGTCGTGATCGCCGCCAGCACCTGCCTCTGCCTCCTGAACCTCGAAACTTCATTGCTAAGCCGCTAGCAAATGTCCGAGATCACTGTTCACATGGATTGCAGCGTCCGTAGCTGTTTAATCATGTGCAGTTTCAAAACTAGGTCATTTCACCGACCTAGCATAGCCATTAAGCGCGGCCCTGAATGAGAGCAATCTGATTGGATATCTCATTTGACCTACTTTTGCTCTCGAGCAAGATAGTGAAATCACTGATTTGCAGCCGAATTGGCATCGATTTCCTATCTATTTTATGCTCAATTTTCGACCATGGCGTTCAAAATTCTAAAAAGAAGTGCTCCTACACTCTTCTGGCTTGACTTTGCATTGTCCGTTTACTTTGGGCACCGGCGAACAGCGCGATTTGCATTCTGCTGTCACCGCCACGATTTGCAGCCCAGGAGCACTTAACCTTCGTCCTTGAGGTGGAATACTGGATTAAGTCCGTTCAGCCCGGCATGACGAAAAACTGCCACTTTCTACTACTACTACTACTACTTATCTTAGTTTTTGTTTAGACACCAACCTGTCAACATCTCTCTGAGCTCTCCAATATACAGCACTAGCAATAATCAATTCTGATTGGATATTGCTTCATGGAGAAAAGTTACCTGTGAATCATTGACAGCTCTTATCAGCAGATTAAATATTACAGGTATTACAATTGGCTTATAATTCCTGGGCCAGTAGTTAAGCCACACCCATTAAAATCTCAACAGGTAAATCCCAGGTAATGGAACGCTCGCCGGGTGGCATCAAATGTGCATCAAATGGCGCAATTTCACATTTCGAAAATTTCGCACACATGTGACAAATTGGCTCCAATAATTAACGTAAGTGCAGTTACATACTGACACCGTTTGGGAAACAGATAACAAAATTCTTAAATGACTTACTTCCGAATCCTGCCTTGTATGAAGAATCTATATTATTGTCATTATGTTTATCTCGTTGTCAATACATGTTAATCAAAGTTTAAACCAATGGGCACCAATATGTCACATTTGCGTTCGTTTATTTCCGAAAAATGTTTGATGTGTAATTATACACAAATTTCACAAAAGTCATCACGAGGTGAGAGACGCAACAACTAACTAAATGTTGTAAACCTCTGCAAAAGAGAATTTCTTTCTGATTGCAACTTTTCTTGATGATTGCCTACTTGTACCTTTTATATCAGAGTTCATGTGGTTGTGCTGTGTGGCGGCCCTAAAACGTCTCCTCGTAAATCCATTTATTTTTCAAATCCGCAGGGATTGATTGCAATCAGTATGCATTTTCCTATCTCTTTATACCTTACCTTTTCGATACTGTATTGAAGGTTATTAGTTTAACATTTCTATCCGTGGACTTGTATTAGACATGGATCAAAGATGTGAGCTACTGTTATACCTTTCTCTTTCATTTGAAAGATTTAACATTACGATAAGTGCATCATTAATTCTATAACCGGCCAGTATGAGTGTCGCGCTTCTTATAACAGTATCAACACAGAACTCACAACTATGACTGTCACAAAAAGATTAGGAATTACATTAACTCCCCTTAGGTTGCATACAGCGTCTTCTGTACGGACTCCTCATTCTACTAACAATTTTCAAAATTTATTATCTACTGTTAGGGTGACACCTCTAAATTTATTTTGGCATCTACTCTTTTATAATCTACACGGAGCTTCTGAACCCTGGAAAGAACCCAGTCAATCCCGGGTAAAATGCCCCGTGGCCGAGAGGTTAAGGGCGCTGATACTTCGTTACCGCCTTTAGTAATTAGTAGATCAGAAAGAGAAAAGAAAAGAAAAAAAAGCTCCGACCCCACTCAATTAAAATGAAAAGTCGGGACCATCAGCGTGCAATTAAAGTAGGAAGCATAATAGTCAACCATGATTGGGTTAAAAAATAAGTATGCAGACTGTCGCATCATAATTATTAAGTTATACCGCATACTGCTGTTACGTATAGTGAATTTTCTAAATTGATTAATAAAATCACTCCTTCCAATTAATAATCTTGGTCATAAGGATATTATTTCTGTGTAATTTATATCCCCTCTGAGGTAGGCAGGGGTATACCAATTTGTCTTATTGTTTACTCCAAACTACGTGTAGACTGGGGTACTCGGTAGAACCGCCTCATCAATGTTTTTAAGCAAAACGTTTGAAAATATCGAACATTTTCTCATGGAATTTTCAGTTTCGCAGCAGAAAAAAATATTTACGTATTTTGCATGGGCAAGTTTTCGCAATGTCAATTAATGGTTGTATCAAAGGAGGGGACAAAGTGTGACGCATGCTTTGGCGAAAGAATTGCATATCATCAGGAAAACACGCACGTGCAATGCATACCCCTTAACCCCAACTGTTATATAGCAAAACTGGGGTATGCAGGGGTATACCTATTTTTTTATTCTTAACTAAAACTATTGAAAATTTTCTGGCAATTTTTTTTATTTATTTTTTTTTACAGCTGAAAATAAAAATCTCTGTATATTGCGTATAGGCAAGTTTTCATAATGTTTTGACAGAGCCAAAACTGAATCTAGAGGAAGAGTACGAATCCCGAACCCACACATTGCCCGCATGAACGATGATTTCCTTTATCATATTGGTCTCAGCAAAACTGATGATCTGCCGAAGAAGTTTGGGGACGTCAAGGTGAGATAAAACTGCTTGGATAACTATGTTTTCAATAATGCGACTCTAAGGTGGTAAACAATATATTACCAGGTGCTTTACATGCAACTGGAAAATGTGTAAACTTTGACTGATACATGTAGGTGTCCCTTTTCTAGTGCTTACAAAACCGTCACGTGAGGTCATTTTTTTTATCTAAAGCCCCCATCTCACTGGAATGCGACAACTGGAGACTAGTTTCTGAATTGTTCGCGAAAAAGATGAACGATATAAACACAACTTTCACGTTGCAGTCTCCTTGAATGGACATTTATGCTTTTCCACCACATAGTCTTTGATTTTGGTTGATACGCAAAAACGTTTATATTGGGAATTTTCACCAGTTTCACCGGTAACTACTTTAAAATTCAGCGGAGAAATGAGAAAATCCGTTGCCGCGACAAAGAAAAGGGTGGACAGAGACCCGATGATCTGCGGGGCGAACAAAAATTCAAAGAAACCAACGGATTTTCATATGAATTTCGGGGCTCTATTGAAAGCGTAGACATATTTACACGGAACGCAGTTGACTAATTTTCAGAAAATTCGTTTAAAATTGTGAAAAATCAAAATAACAATGCCACCAATAGAGGCACCTCATGAGAAAACAAACAATCTGCATATGCGAAAACAAAGGCGCAGATCAGCTTTGTGTTCCTCTTCTTAAAGGGGAACGCAGTAGTCAACAACAACAAGTAAAAAGTAAAGCAAAACTGTTGGTGCAACTTCTGTTTAAATCGGTCAATATTACAATTTGATTTTATTTGGAACGAAGTGACTTTTGGCCGCCATTTTGAATATTTAATTAGAAACTGTAAAAGTCAAAACATTGTATAAATTTTATATTTCAATACATATATGGCAAAATGTGATGACTACTACAAGAACACATTAAAACAAAAATTAACATTATAAATATTAACAGTGTTTCATTAATCTTGATTATGCATATTGAATTAGGGCTTTATGACGTCATTAAGACTCATGAATATCCAATATGGCCGCCGCCTTAAACAAAAATCAGGGATTGTTTCAGAAGACCTGGTCGGAACCCAAATTGTTGGTTTTCTCGCACAGGCTCATAAATCATATCATGTCCTGTTATGTTATGCTAGTTTGTGTGCTTTGGTGGTGCGCCATCTCGTATGGAAAAGTTCGCCACATATGTCGTTGAAGAGCTTGGCCTTGGTCTTACCGAAATGAAGAACCTCTCCTGCAACCCCGACAGATATGTTATGTACAAGGCGGGCCCTGTTCTTTCCGTCAGTGTAAGTTTGCCATGTACAAACAAAATTCAAATTTGATTCATAATAACTATTGATTACTAGCCACCTTCATCATCATCATCATCATCATCATCATCATCATCATCATCATCATCATCATCATCATCATTCTCCTCTTCATCCTCCTCTTCCTCCTTCTTATCATTATCGTCGTCGTCGTCGTCGTCGACAATCTGCCTGTTTGATTCTGGTTTACCTTGCTGTTTATGCCGCATATCAATATTGGTATGCATTGTATTGTAGACAAGGAATTGCCAGGTTTTTTTATACAGAAATTCAGTTGAATTTCTTTTTGTTCACATTACAGAATTTTCCAAAATCCCCATATTCTTATTAGGCCGACTAAATATCTATATTTACGTTCCTCCTAAGATTTGACACTTACAGGTAATTTTTGTCTTGGGGCATGTTTTTATTTTAGCATGGTATTGGTGTCCCGTCTGTGTCCATTATATTTGAAGAGGTGTTGAAACTTCTTCATTACTCAAAATGCGATGAGGACGTCAAATTCTTCCGAATAGGGACCTGTGGTGGAATTGGTAAGTAAATTACAAGTCACTATGAATTCATGCCTATGAAATATACAGGGGTTTTAAGGCTGTAAAAAGGATAATTTTAGTTGAATATCTTCTTTATATTCTTTATATATTTCTTATAAATACCAATGCTATCTTGACCATCGCCAACAGTCATAACCATACTACCATTATTATTACATCAGGATAACATGTCCGTGAAAAGTATGCCCCCTAAACCCCTACTTTTATATAGAAAAACTGTGGTGTATAAAGGTATGCCTATTTTTCTAAGAAATGAATTTCTTATAAATAAGAATTACCTATAAGAAAAATCGGATATTATGGTCATATTTGTTGCATGACCTTCATGTAATAGGTCTTTCATCATAGTCCACTCTTTCCCGAACCCCTTTTATGGAGGATCAATATAAAAAAAATGATTAGCCAATCGGTTTTAGAGTAATTTCTGATAAGGGTGGACGGACTGGTGCCAGACCTTAGATTATGACGGCTCAGGTGTTCTTAAAACGTAATTGTGTGCGAGATAGAAAATATGGTAATTTAGCATGTCCGTGCAATGAATACCCCCTTAATCCCCACTTTTATATAGTAAAACTGGGGTATGTAGGGGTCGGCGAGGCGGTTCTAACGTTTACCCACAATCTATGTTTTGAGCAAAAATAAGAAAAATATCAAGATTTTTCTGGTAATTTTTTTACAACTAAAAAAAAATCTCTGTATATTGCATTGGCAAGTTTTCGTAATGCATGTTGGGTATTTTCTAGGGGTTAAAGGTGGAACTGTTATCGTGAGCAACAAGGCCGTAGATGGTGCCTTACGAGACGAATTTAGGCATGTAAGTACTTAGTCAGTGTTTAGTAAATTTTTGAAATGTAACTTATATTCATCTGGCAAACGTCGCCGGCTTTTCAAGGATCACTGATGAGGGTTCATTACCCGAAATTGCACAATATGACCCGTACTATCTCCCTTCGAACGTTTTCACCTAACGGTTGTATTTTATTTCTCAATATTTAGATCTATATAACTTTTTTTGATTGATAATTTCTATCTGATTGCGCCTATTCCTGATCATTGCCTACTCACCTCGGGAATCTAAAAGGACTGTGAATTTTTTGGTCTTTATATGAGCCGCCTCGTGGGAAAACCAACAATGTGGTTTCCGAACAGGTCCCACACAAACTAGCCTGTACAGTCACAGAAGACAGCTAGAAACATGAAATTTCGTATTTAGGAAGTAGAGGGACTGTTCTATCCGTGTAGCGAAAAGAAAGGCGCTGATCAGCTTCGCGGTTACCGCGAAGCTGATCTGCGCCTTTCTTTTCGCCTATGCAGATTGTTGGTTTTCCCATGGGGCGGCTCATATGTCGCTACCTATGTTTGCGTTGCGCTAATAAAAAGGCATAAAACATCTAAACAGTTTTCAAGCATACCCACAAATTAAAAGTTCGGCCTTCGCATGAGAAAACCAACAATTTGGAGTTCCGTCCAGGTCTGACACAAATCGGCCTGTACAGTCACAGAATCAGGCTAGGAGCTTGAAATTTTGGATTTAGAAAGAAGATGAATTGTACTATCCGTGTAGCAAAAACAAAGGCGCTTATCAGCTTCGCAGTACTGCGAAGCTGATCTGCGCCTTTGTTTTCGCCAATGCAGATTGTCAGTTTTCCCATGCGGCGGCTTTCCTGGCACATAGCCAAAACAATATAGCCCCGGACTTGTGACGCCGTAAAACAAATTTACTAATCGCTTCATAAAAATGCAATTTACAAATAAATCACTTTAGATCATCGGTTTCAAGATCAGTTTATTAATTTATTGTCTTATCTTCGTGCACAAAATGGTCCAATGAAGTTAATTTAAAAGTTTGCCTGTTTGATTTTAGATAGTTCTTGGTAAAGATGTTACTGAAAAAGTTAAAGTTGACCAGGAGTTCGCCGAGGAGCTCTATGGTTGCAAGGAAAAGGCGGATGAATTTGAAACTGTCAAAGGGACTACTTTGTATGCTGACGACTTTTATGAGGGTAATTAGGATTTCCTTCCGCTCCAAAGTTTCCTTCCTTTCTTTTATCATTTATCTATTTATTTTTTATAATAATAATAATAATAATAATAATAATAATAATAATAATAATAATAATAATATTATTATTATTATTATTATTATCATAATTAGTAATAGTAGTAGTAGTAGTTGTAGTAGTTGTAGTAGTAGTAGTAGTAGTAGTAACATATCTTTATATAGTTCTGTAGCTTATAGCATATATAACAGCGACAAGTATAACACAGAATGTGCTTAACTTAGTACCAAATGTATATATATTTCACATCACTGTTTGGATCTTCAAAATGAAGAGTATCAACTTTTCATATTATATAATAGGTTTTGAATTATATCCTTTTGAATCTTAAAGGTCAAGGCCGTACTGATGGAGCCTTCTGTAAGCATACAGAGGCTGACAAAATGGACTGGTTACAGAGTTTAGATAAAAATGGCGTAAGGAACATTGAAATGGAAAGTGGGCCATTTTTCGCATACTGCCAGAGAGCGGGAGTGAAAGGTAACTTAGAGATTGAACTCATCACGAAAACATTTCCGTGAAATATATACCCTCTTAAACCTCTTTTTTATTTAGAGAAACTGGGGTTTGCAGGGGTATACCTGATTTTCTTATTTTTGATTCAAAACATATATTGTGGGCACTCGTTAGAACCGCCTCGGCGAGGCGGTTCTAACGTGTACCCACAATCAATGTTTTAAGCAAAAATATTAAAACATCCTTTTTTCTGATAAAATTCTCGATTTTTACAGCTGAAAACTGTCTATTGCATGGGCAAGTTTTCGTAATGTGATTTTATCTTAAATCGGGTAGAGACATCTTCATGCGCACGCCTGTTCTTTTAAACAGTTTATTTGTATTAACTTTCGTCGTCCACCCCACAAGTGTTTGAGCGCTGCAAGGTAACATGAAAATTGGTTTCCAAAGTCAGTTCATATAATATTATAGTATACTCATTTGACATTGGAGCCAAATCTATGATACAGACACATGTACTCACTTTATAACATACTGGCATTCACCAGTACCAGTTTGACTGTCCATCACTGAATAATTTGAGCACAAGCAAGATAATGTTCTGAAAATGCCTTAAGGACTTACGTGTGGTCACTGTATATACATGTTTGAAGATTTACCTGCATTAAAAACATTGTTTATTTTTGTCAACAATGCTACATTCTTTAGCATGCTTCATCATGGGGCTGTTGAATATGTTGAAATACATGGTTTTGTGTATACATGATTGTGAAATGAGTGGTCAGCTCAGAGCAAGTGAGTCATTTTTCAGTTACTTCCGGGTTGAAATCGTCGGACCCATTTTTCTTAGCTTTTTGAAAAAAATAAGCCAGATTTTTCGATGTAGTCATTGATGTAGTCATTGACTTCAATCATATAAGAACCTGAAACAAAAGGCATGGTATCTTTCAGCAAACAATAAGCGAACAAGAGCCGCCCTAAGTTACCCACTTTAAGAATTTTCCAGAAAAAACATATTTACACTAACTTTTCTTAGAGAAATACATATCCATGACCCCAAAATAATCCTTAATTTGTCAGATTATGTATCCTAGACATGTAGGCTTTTTTTTATTCAAATGCATTCCATTTTCCAGGAAATGGCTCCCACGAAAACCAGTTACATTTCCAATTCTAAGCCAAGCTATTTATTGTTTTAAAAGAATAACTATACTGAGTCATTCCTAGTATCTGTGATATCTATTAGCAATAAATGCACATCATCATTTAATTGACAGATTTAAAAAAAAAAAAAAAAAAAAAAAAAAAAAAAGTAGATATCTGTTTAACATACCGCACCCACTCATGTCAATATTGATAAATTCTTAACCAAACCTAAGTTTAGAGCCATTCTCTGTCCAGAATGGCAAGAAAAAAAAGTGATTTTAAAAATGTTCGTCTTATTTTATTCCTATTTTATGCCTGGTATATGGAGTGAGAAATGGGGGAAACATGCAGACTAAAGTATGACTCCTAAAAAATAATTATACATTTTATTGATAAATTCCGCTCAATCGGACCGCCCTGTATCACATCTTATAACATGTTATATTTTTTTGCTATTTTTCTATCTTGTAAATGTGTACCCTCCTTTTAAGGTAGTGGTAGGTTTTTAGAGCGTCTGGCTCTGAATAGAGATATCCTGGGTTCAATTTGGGCGCTGGTTTGTGTTCTTGAGTAATATACACATTAACTCCCAATAGTCTGGTGCCCGGAAGCTGACTGTGACATGACTAAAAATTGATGACTGGAACGTTAAACTAAATACAAAACAAACAAATCCTTCTTTCAGGTGCAGTTGTCAATGTGGCCCTATTAGACAGACTCAAAGGTGACGGAGTTTTCACAAAGAAAGAGATTTTGAAAGCCTGGGAGGATCATCCTCAAATCTTGGTCGCCAGATATATCAAAAAATGTCTGCAGGAATCGTAAATTCCAAATTCAATAACTTTATCGTTGGACCAACGTATCTATTTATGCTTTGCCAGACCGTATTCGGGGTTGTTTTTCTTATTTCACTTGTTAATACATGCCTTAATGCATTAACAAGTGAAATATTAAAGTACGTGTGGCGTAACTCGCATATGAACGACGTATGTGTCACGTATGAGCTTCGTACGTTTCGCTGTTGTGGAGTATGTGTGACGTATTAGAAGTATTTTGTGGCGTCCCAAGAGTATCTGAAATGTCCCTATGTAGGTAAATGTATATGAGCCTCCGCATGGGAAAACCAACAATCTGCATAGGCAAAAACAAAGGCGCAGATCAGCTGTGCAGTAACTGAACAGCTGATCAGCGCGCCTTTGTTTTCGCTACTCGGATAGTACAATTCCTCCTCTACTTATACCCAAAATTTCAAGCTTCTAGCCTGCTTTTGTGACTGTACAGCCCGGTTTGTGTCTGACCTGGTCAGAAACCAAACTTGTTGTTTTTCCCATGCACAGGTTCATTTTTGTTTTCGTTTTTCCAAAGCCAGCAGATGTTTCACACGGTCCGGGTGCCGTTTGGGGTTCTTTCAGGGTTACGTTCACGATAACATCTGTATTTGTTGATGGCGTCTCACGACCAGGATGGGTAACTATTGGATGTTTTCTCCATCCCCTATCTTTGTTTCTTCGGAGATAATCTAGATGGTCTAGATTTCGGTGGCATCTTCGACGGTAGTAAAACGCACAGAACAGATACACCACAGATAAGAATGGAGCGTAGTGCATACGCCTTGGATACGTCACGGGTACGCTTCATACGCCACACATACGTCACACGTACGTAGCACATATGCTTTGATACGCCGTACATACGAAAGTGAAATTTCATACAAATACAGATACGCCACAAGAACGTAGCAGATACGTCACACATACACCGTACGTACACCGCTTGAACTAAATACACCTCATTTCTGCGAATAGAATTCTCAAGATACGCGAGCGATACGCCGCTGATACGTGAAGGTGTGACAGAAAATATTTATTTTCTCGACTACAAAAACGTAAGCAAGATCCGACCAGCTTAAAAAATGCTTAACAAGTCTTTATCATCACTATCATTCATCATTGATCTGTTGTTTTATCATCCGTCAAATGGCGAAACAATTATATATAATCAGATCTTTATTTTTGAAGGATATTTCAACATAATTCTATATACTTTATTATGAAATCTCTTTATTACTTTATATTTACATTTTTCTAAAACCTCCTTAGATGAACCATTAGATGTTCATCTGTGTTCATACTTCCATGAACAACATTGTGTCACGCGACGTGACGTAATCCAAACTTGACGTCAAAAAACATGAATCTCGCCAATCTGATTGGACGTTGTAAACGTCGACGCCGTTCCGCTGTTTGAACACACACTATGTGTATATTCTCTGTTTGCTGGTAAATGTGACCGCCTTGGTGATATTTCAACAAGCGATAGAGAGAAATAAATGTAAATATAAGCAATGAGTTTAATTTTTCTGTTGTTCATGGAGCTATGAACCGCAGTGGGTCGCTAGCAAAGCTTACATGAACCCCTTCGGGGTTCATTCACTTTGCACGCGACCCACTGCGGTTCATAGCTCCATGAACACCAGAAAAATGAAATTCATTTCTTAAATATTTACATTTTTTCTAAAACCTCCTTAGATGAACCATTAGATGTTCATCTGTGTTCATACTTCCATGAACAACATTGTGTCACGCGACGTGACGTAAACCAAACTTGACGTCAAAAACATGAATCTCGTCAATCTGATTGGACGTTGTAAACGTCGACGCCGTTCCGCTGTTTGAACACACACTGTGTGTAGATTCTCTGTTTGCTGGTAAATGTGACCGCCTTGGTGATTTTTCAACAAGCGATAGAGAGAAATGAATGTAAATATAAGCAATGAGTTTAATTTTTCTGTTGTTCATGGAGCTATGAACCGCAGTGGGTCGCTATTACATAACAATTATACATTTCCTTAATTAGTATTTATAACATGCAAATGGTGATGGTTATTCTTTTTCTAAGGTTTTATATATATTTATATATATCTTTGACAACTGACCATGTCATGCCTAGTAGCTTGTTTCAAAATCATTTAGGTAAATAACTAAAAATTAGAGGTTTCTATGAAAAACTGACACAGAGCAGAAGTTATTTTGTACATCTTGTTAACGTATCTTTCGCATCTTTTTAACCATTAAATTTTAATCAAAATGGCGTTTATTTCTATTTTTAATACACAGAAATGGTCATTTCTGCAGAGTCCATGTAAACTGTATCAAATATAAACATTTGTGTTAATTTGTCTTATAATAGCACATTTAATACATGCTGTGCAGGAATATTTGTTTTTGTTCCAAGATGAAGGGTGGGGTAAAAACCGGCCGCTAAATGCACATAGTACTTCTGTTTTCATTATGTTCTTCAAACTACTAAACAAGAATATCTAACATCGCATCAACATGTGGGTCAATTTGAAAATTTGTGATAAATTATGTATCTGTGATCAACTTCATGTGCCATTTTATTATGGACTCTATTTTAAATATAATATATTATAATTATACGTAGCATTAAAGTATTTTTTGTAATAAATAAAACATTTTCAAAAATCCAAATTGAAAATTCTGTTATTCTTCACTGCCAAATCATACTGAAATGTTCTTGCGGAGCTCTGCATGCCAAAAATCTCTTTTAACAATGGCCCAAGACCGAGGGTTCATAGACGGTCCGCACTGTAATCGGGTTCTACAGTCGTGTATCCAATTTTATATGACAATAAAGGTCTTCTTGCATCTGCACGTTTTTCGGCATTTTTCGAGTCCGCATACGCTACACTATTTGGCTCATGTGGGACCATTTTTCTCGATCCTGAGCGTTTTCCTTGAAAGAGATACACACAGCAGTTACAGCGTTGTTTTGTGTTTACTATAGAAAGACACGGTCCACATTGGCACTCTCGCGATAGGCAAACTGGTAGAATATGGATCACTGAAATATCAACATGCAATATAGAGATTTTTGAAGTTGTAAAAAAAAATGAAAAATTTCAGTAGAATATTTTTGCTTTTTTTATTTTTGCTCAAAATATAGATTGTGGGTACTCGTTAGAACCGCCTCGGCGAGGCGGTTCTAACGAGTACCCACAATCTATGTTTTTGAGCCAAAATAAGAAAATAGATGTACCTCCGCATACCCGAGTTTTGCTATATAAAAGTGGGGTTCGAGGGGGTATACCTGTCACGGTCATGTTTTCCTGATGTATACAAATGAGCCGTGACATGAGAAAAACTATAATGTTGTTTTCGAACAGGTCCGACACAAACCGAGCTGTTCAAGCACCGGAGATGATAGAGGCTGGATATTTTAGATTTAGAAAGTAGAGGAATTGTATTATCCATGTAGCAAAAACAAAGGCGCTAATCAACTACCGCGAAGCTAATCTGCGCCTTTGTTTTCGCATATGCAAAATGACGCGGCTCAAATGTGGAATTTATGAAACACGCCGCCCATTGTCACATGTGCTAACGTGTTATATCTTTTTAGTTTGACCCTTTTCTTTTAGAGCTATTATCACGCTTTGTACACGACGAGGCAATACTAGTAGATTGTCTGTGAATGTTTCTCCTCGAAAGATTGTCGTATTAAATAAACTGTTTTTTACAACTGAACATCATTTTAATAAAGGATACTTTATGTCTTATAACGCTTGAATCTTGTAAAAATGTATGACAATTAAACATAATATCTTGAAACGCAAATGAACATTTTATACATAAAAAAATATCTACTGAAAATTATCAATTTTTACAACTAACGAAAACTCGGTATATTACGTGGACGTGTTTTCATAATGATATAATTTAAATAATATACATACCAATGACGGCGGCAACAATATATCTAACACCATATAAGTTTAAAGTCATAATTAAAAGCTGTGGTATCTTATTATCAAAACATCGAATCTACGTACGGTCATTCTGCATCATCATCTAGTCTGACAAATTCGTCTTTCTTCCTTTATTCTTATACGATTGGCTTCGGAAGCCGCGTCCACACTGACAAATATTCGTCTTCAGTAAATGATCCATGTGAACGGGTATCATGAGAAAAAGGTTTTTATATATGCAGATACAAAGACTCAGATTAAATGTGCTGCTACTGCACAGCTGATCGAGGTCTATGTTTTCGCTTCACGGTTGGCACGAGTTCTGTTCTTGTTAAATAAAAATCATAGTCTCATGTTGTTGTTTTTAACCTTCTTTGACTGTACGAGGTGTGTTCTTTAATACTTCCTTGATTATTTTGTCTGTGGAAAATCAATAAAAAGGTTGTTCATATGTGGTAAAAGCCCGATCTTTTCTGATCAGACTGGTATCAAAATTATTGCTGTCCGACGCACGGTCATATAGTAATCGCATTTTGAAACAGGGTACAGTAAAGACACTGCGTTGATTTTCAGTTAATTTTCAATATGTTATTTCGGTCCCTAGAAGAGAAAATGCTATAACTTTCGCAATAGTATATACAGGTCTACTTTTATTTTACACATTATGTTGTCATTCATATGAGCAGCAGAAAACACGTTTTTTAGAATATTTTTATTTTGACTTTATAGAGTTATTGCTCCTGCTTTATGACGTCATAATATTTTTAATATACGTCATTCAAAATCGCCGCACAGGTTACACCTTTTCGTAGTTTTAAATTTTGTCAATTGGATTGTGTGGTGAATATCTCAAATTGATAGTTATCTCAAGTTTGTCTAAAATGGTCTAAATAGACATTCGCTGTAATTTACTATACTGGCAATTTAACGTTTCCTTCACATATAAGGTGGAGCAGGTGCTTAATTTCTAAGAGAGCTGTCCGTCTCTATCAAAATAGAAAGACTGTCAAATTTCATGATTGAAAACGTCAAACAAAACGCTTCTAGAACTTAACAAGTAAATAGATTTTTTTGAAGTTGTAGTAGTTTTTGTACATGCTATTATTGTGGTATGGACACCTTTTCCACTGACATTTTGCGTAATCTTTCAAAATGTTATCACTCATTAACCAAGATTTTAGTGGATAAATAATCCAAAACTTATATCAATGGAATCAGCAAAGATCTGACACAAAGCAGCATCAACATTTTGGATGAGTCATAACTGGACAGGAAATTATTAGACTCTGAAACTTCTATTCCGACGTTCATTAAATTTAGTTTATCAACACGTAAAAACTGGCAAAGTACTACGTTTATAGCTTTCGTAAAAATTGTAATTTCTGTTTAAAGAAAATAACTTTTCACCTATGCGTTTGCAAGGTAAAGGAGATCCCACAGGTATAAAATCGTGATTCTAATCCTTCTAATTCGAACATTATACTGTTTTTCGAGACAGGATGAAGAAGGTAGTTGCAGTGTCATAAGGGTGCCCCTCTTTAGAGTCTCAGTTTGCTGTGATAAATTGCACCGTCCTAAAATTGTTGGGTGGTTTCAATATCGCAAATAACCCATCTATAATAACCAAGTCTATTTGCTCTGGTACAGATGCTGGTTTAAGAGAAATTGAGTCGGTGACAAGAATTAAAGAACATCCCTCGTACAGGTCGGCTTGTGTCAGACCTAGTCATAAAACCCGAATGCATGGCTTCCTGTGACACAGCTTATATTCTATCAAGTAAGGGTCTCTACTGATAAGGCGAAAAAAGTCCTTAAAGACCTACACTCGAGGGGTCAATCATAAGTTTTTAAAACACGTAATTTAAGCACAATTTATTTTAAACTGGGTTATTGGGTATATATGTAAAAACTTGCAGTCAAATAAATAGGAAACTATTTTTGGTTCATGAACATTAGAAGTGTAAGAAATTGTAAACCTCTGGGATTTGGGTAGGTACGAAAACCAAGAGTTATCTCAAACTTTTCGTATTTGGGAACGTTGTCAAATGCACTTTTATACCATTTGACTATGTACACAACAAACATCCTTTTCCATAGCAAAGATGGATACATATAGCAGTTGTCCTGCCAATATGCATTCTTCAAACCAGTTTTATTATTCCGATTTTTTCTTAACATCTTTTGCATTATTTTGCGTGTAATTGTTTCGTGAGATAAAATTGCCATCTGAAAATCGCCATTTAGACAGGTTTAACGTCTCAGTAGTTGTTTATACTACGGCAAAAACATTACGAAAACATGACCATGAAATATACAGTAATTTTTAAAGTTGTAAAAAACTGAAAATTCAGTTGAAAATTTTGGATATTTTTCTTATTTTCGCTCAAGACATAGATTGTGGCTACACGTTTGAATCGCCTCGGGGAGGCGGTTCTAAAAAGCACCCACAATCTATGTTTTAAACCCCTAATAAGAAAATTAGGTATACCCATGCATACCCCAGTTATGCTATATAAAAGTGGGGTTACACATTACACGGACATATTTTGTGATGTTTTATACTACGACAAAAACGCACAAATCCTTGGTATCAAAGATTAAATGCGTACATATCGTAGTACACATGAATGAAAATGGGCGAAGTTTGAGTCTGATGTCTAAACTCATTTTGATAAATTAGTCCATGTGAACGCGGCGGCTTTTTTATGAGAAATTATTTGTGGAACAAAACAAGACAAAGGCAACGCGTCCTCTTACATGCGTTAGCACAAACGACGTGGACCATGCTGCACATCATCGCATGGTGGTAATGATAAAGCGATTTTAGTTTGATCTCTCAATTACTCACAATTCATTTTAGCTAAAATTTCAAGATTATTAAGTTTTGGAAGGTGAGCACCATACAAGGGTCATATCGTGTCGCCAAGTCAAGCAGATCCATTGAATTATGAAGATGCCACTATGTTTTCAACTGAGTACACGAGGGTTATTCAACAAGTTGTATTAGACATACGGGACTTATATGGACAACAAATGATCCTTCGTAAAAAAATCTCTAATGACTAGAAATTCATTGGAGTGGTCCAATGTGCTAGAATATAAACTATAGAAATAAAATTTACATTCGCACGCTGAACGTAATTATACATTTGCGATCAAAACTCAAGCATTCTGGTTTCCTCAAATTTTGCAATTATGAGTGAGTCAAAGACAATTATATAAAATCTTATTTATACTTGTTCAAACCGTCGCCTTTAATAAACAGCCGTGAGATGGATCTACATGAAAAAGAATGTTATTCAGCAATTATAAACAGTTATAAACATTTATTTATGTAAGCCAAATCTCTTTTATTTGACTACAGGTGGATTTCTGCACTGAGGAGCCCTCTTCTGTTTAATGACCCTCGTAAATTTTCAAGCAAATTACGTTTTCAAATGAATCCTCCGGGTGCAGGTGTTTTGTTTTTCTGAATGAACTTCATTATTAGATTTATGATCATTTGTTATTAAAGTTTCGTAATTTATTGTACAAGATAAAAAGTATGAGCCGCCTCGTGGAAAAACCAACAATCTGCATAGGCGAAAACAAAGACGCAGATCAGCTTCGCGGTAACCGCGAAGCTGATCAGCGCCTTTGTTTTCGCTACTCGGATAGTACAATTCCTCCTTTACTTAACTCCAAAATTTCAAGCCTCTAGCCTGCTTCTGTGACTGTACAGGCTGGTTTGTGTCAGACCTTTTCGGAAACAACATTGTTGGTTTTCCCACGAGGCGGCTCATATAATAAGAAGTGATCTTTCGTTAATATACCGAGTCTGTCTTTTATTCCAGCCGCAATAAATTGTAAGTCATTGAAACCAAGAAGACGTATCACAAGGTATGCTAAAACGCGGTGCATCTCCCTCACCAGGATGGCACATAGTGCAAAATACACCCCCCACAAACCCCACTTTAATAATCTTTCGTTAATATACCGAGTCTATCATTGATTCAAGCCGCAATAAATCGTAAGTCATTGAAACCATGAAGACGTATCACAAGGTATGCCCTACCACATCGTGTAATATATACCCCTACACCCCACTTTAACATATACTGTAGGCACATTTGTGTTTGTAATTTTATTTAAAACATTGATTGTGGGTAAATAGGCAAACAGTATACCCATAGATAGGACGTTGACGTTGAAGAAAGCGGCGTCCCATCTGGCGGGATTCTGTTTGCTTACAGAAATTTCATCGAAAGACGAGATAGATTCATTCAAAAACACACATGATGTCCCTAAAATGAAAATGGACACGCCAAAATGATAGTGATGGTCAAGTCTATTTGTCATAAATGAGGAAAGCCTTCCACTTACGATCAGGTCAACCATTGTTCATGATGATAGTCGGTGACCACTCAGACGCCAACGCAGCCATTCGCTCTCCATTTGGCTTTTCTGTCATTGCTAAAATCGGATTTAACAGTTTCATGTCTTTACCAAAGAGGTATAAGGTCATGCGGAGGCGGGGCATAGTTTTAAGTTTCATTAAACCTACCAAAGTATAATAATGTCACGTTATGGATTTTCAATATCAGAAAGGTGTATATACCGGTGATCTCTTTGTGGTGTGTGACATAGGCTGACCTGCGGCTTTGAGTTTGCATATGCAAAATTTTGGTTTTATAATGACGCGGCTCATGTTATAATAAGCCTCTTGCTTCAGTACTAATGGAGAAACCCTGCGTATAATTTCAAAAAGTGTCCAGATTTTTTTTCGTTCGTTATTTCTTTCTTTCTTTCTTTCTTTCTTTCTTTCTTTCTTTCTCACAAAGGAAGCCATCAATTCATTTACCCACACCAATATAACAGCCAGTAGCTTTAAAGAACTATTATTATTTTTAATGAAGAAAATTATTAAATTTCACCAGATAAATAAAAATCTGGATTAAATTCGAAGCCTTTGGCTAACATCTAATTGATACCTCATTTTCAATTCTTTCCTTACATTCTTAACTGAATGTTCAAATACAGATTTTAAGTACTAGTATGTGACCATGACCATTTATACAAACTTTCACTTCCCCTTCCCAACTATGCTCCAAATAAAGTTTGGCTTTGATTGGCCAAGGGGTTTCAGAGAAGAAGATGTTTCAATATTATGGTCATATACATGTATATAGCCTCGGGGCAGGGGCAGACAACCCCCTGGGGACAATGTTTTGTTCATAAACATAAATCTTCTGTCCATTAGCATACTCCCAGCAAGTTTTCCTCCATTTAAATACATTTTACTATTTTTTCCCATTCAAATGCATTGGCGACCTAAGTTGACATTGCCGTAAAATAGGTCAAGGTCATCCCAGGGTCATGATTTATACAAATTTGTAGAGCTCTGTTGCCTAATCCTTCATGTCACGTTTCAATATCATAGGCCTTCTGGTTCTGGAGAAGAAGATTTTTAAAGGTTTTTGCTATTTATAGCTATGACGGTCATCTTGGTCATGTGACCATGACCATTTATACAAACTTGCATTCCCCTTTCCTAATGATGCTCCACATGAAGGTTGGCCTTGATTGGCCAAGCGATTTCAGAGAAGAAGGTGTTTGAATATTACGGTCATATACATGGTATATAGCCTCGGGACAGGGGCAGACAACCCCCTGGAGACATTTTTTTTTCATAAATATAAATATTCCGTCCATTTGCATACTCGAAGCAAGTTTTCCTCCATTTAAGTAAATTTTACTAATTTTCACAATTCAAATGCATTGGCGACCTAAGTTGACCTTGCCGTAAAATAGGTCAAGGACACCTCAGGGTCATGATTTATATACATTTTGTAGAGATCCATTGCCTTAAAGCTTCAATCATAGGCCTTCTGGAGGTTTTGGAGAAGAAGATTTTTAAAGGTTTTTGCTATTTATAGCCATGGCGGCCATCTTGGCCATGTGACATTGACCATCTTTATGAACTTCCATTCTCTCCTCCAAACGATGCTCCACATAAAGTTTGGCTTTTATTGGCCAAGCATTTTCAGAGAAGAAGATATTTGAATATTATGGTCATATACATGTATATAGCCCCATGACATGGACAGACGACCCCCTGGGAATGATTTTTTTTTTTTTCAAAAAACATAAATCTTCCGTCCATTTGCATACTCCCAGCAAGTCCCTCCCCCCATCCACGCATATTTGATTACATTTTTACTAATTGTCCTCATTCAAATAAATGAATTGGCGACCTTAGTTGACCGTGCCGTAAAATGGTCAAGGTCATCCAAGGGTCATGATTTATATATCTTTTGTAGAGCTTGAGTCCTAAATGTTACACGCCAAATTTCAAGATCATACGCCTTCTGGTTCTGGAGGAGAAGATTTTTGAAGGATTTTGCTATTTATAGCTATGGCGACCATCTTGGTCATGTAACCTAGATCATTTATTTAACTTTTTGCCTCCCCTTCCTAAGGTTGACCCACATGAAGTTTGGCTTTGATTGGCCCAGGGGTTTCAGAGAAGATGTTTGAAAAGTGTGACGATGGACGGCGGAGCATGGGTATACTATAAGCTCTCCTTGTGAACCTAACGGCTCAGATGAGCTAAAAACCTTATGAATGCATAAACGACTGAAACAATGGCGCATCATGCTAAGAAGCTGCAGAGTACCCGCAAATGCATTTCATGCAACACCTTTTTTATCGCTTACAGTCTCCTTTCTCATTAATACGTTAACTGCTCTTAAAGGACCTCAATTTTAATTTTTATTTGCTATTACTGCGGCTGGTGTTGTCCCGTGTGGCGGCACTAAAACGTCTCCCCGTACATCACCCATAGTGCCGATCAGCGAGGATATTCTCAGGGATCATATATGTATTAATCGGTTAGATTCATTTTCTAAACAACGTTTAATATATTTGGCCTCGTTTTTTTTCTGTTTTAAAGTTGCAAAATAACTGTATTTCTCTTTGGCTCCCATGTTGCTATATTTTATGTGTCACTGACGAGGCTTAAGTAGCCGAAACCGCGGTATGCCCATCCCTTTTCTCATTAATATGTTTACTGCTCGGGCCTGTCACACACTCACGAGTTGAAGCTACGACATGCTACGACTTGACACGAGTTATAAGTCGCCGCTTGTCGCGCGAGATGCCACGAGTTAAAGTGGACAAATTTAGAAGCTCATGAGTTGAAGCTACGACATCACGGCTAACAAACCTTTAAATGCGTAACCGCGGTTAAGAAAATAAATCCGATTCATGTCCTTCCGGTTTCGCATCAGATGACCAACAAAAGGTAAACAAACTTTTGCAGCTCGTGTTTCCGAGTAAAATATTTCCATTCGAAGACAAATATTATAATTCTCTCAATGCTATTTTATTAGTTAGACATTGCTATATTTGGACCCCAAAGGATTTCCAGAATTTTTTCTTTATAATCATGATTTTTATTCCCTACCCCAAAACATATGTTGGGATTGCATTGTACACGACGAAAATGTGGGTCAGTCGCATGGATATTTTTAGATTTCCGCTCATTATGTCCATATTAACGGAAAGCAATACAGTGCACAGATGATTTTAACATTGTGTGAGGTGGTGACAGTCTCGTTGCCTCTGGCCAATGCATTCTATGCATATGTGGTTAAAAGCTGTGTCAACATTTCGGTTACGAATTTAATCATTAGAATGATAGCAATATAGTCATTATAGAACACATGTATTAAAGTTTTTGTTTTTGTTAATTGTTTTACGCTGAAGATTATTGTCACATTCTCTCGTCCTTTCTTAATAGTTGCTTACTCAAATTTGGTGTGTTTTTGATATTTGCAGTGAAAATGTTTGATATAAAGAGGATATTTGCTTTTTTGAGGTGAATACCAAATATATTTCATCGAGTGAGTTGACAACATCAGAATTTTCACGAGTGCGCAGCACGAGTGAAAATTTTTATGTTTTCAACTAATGAGATGAAATATATTTGGTATTCACCGAAAAAAAAAGCAAATTTTCTTTTTATTTTATACAATACACGGGCATTTTCAAATTCACAAAGCAGGCGGTGAGAATGCAAAAACCAAAATTTTTTGAAAACAAATAATGTTGGTACCACATTGCTCCTTACGTTCTAACTAAGAAAATGAATACCCACACTTTATGTTTTCGTTCATAAATAACGGAGTTATAGGCGTTTGAATTTCTGAAGTGAGACACATTTAATGACGTCAAGTAAATGGAAACGTCAGAAGTAATCCAGCATCTACAGTGAAGATATAGGCTGATATCAGTCACTAGTGACTTTTGATATCAGTGAGATTTGATATCAGTGAAATTTCATATCAATGAAAATACAAATTTTATCAAGGTTTGATATACATTGGTTTTCACTGTAAAGTATAAAATAAACAAGAACTCCGCGGAGGTCGATATCGCACCTGCATCGGGCAAAGTCAATAGACCGTGAAATATCGTCCAAGGGCACCGGGTCAAGGTGCGTGGTTGAAGGGCATGTCAAGGACAATTACTATGCAAGGTTTCAGACTCGCAGCTATCTCTGATGTCGAGAAAACCAAACTTCGAAGTAAAAATTTTCAAAGTCAGCAGACCGTGAAATATAGGTCAAGGGCACCGGGTTAAGGTGCGTGGTTGAAGGTTATGTCAAGGACAATAACTATGCAAGGTTTCAGACTTGCAGCTATCTCTAATGTTGAGAAAACCAAACTTCGACATAAAAATTTTCAAAGTCAGTGGACCATGAAATATAGGTCAAGGGCACCGGGTTAAGGTGCATGCTTGAAGGGTATGTCAAGAACAATTACTATGCAAGGTTTCAGACTCGCAGCTATCTCTGATGTCGAGAAAACCAAACTTCGACGTAAATGTTGACGGACGGACGGACGAACGAACGGACGGACGAACGGACGGACAGAAATTTGGACTCCTATATCGCACCCTGCTATAAGCAGGTGCGATAAAAATAATACAAACTGTCTATGAAATACATGTAATACAATAGTGCACATGCATGATATTCCTGTTCATGAAGACGATTTTACAGCATTCTGTATACTTTAATTTGTTTTTTCTTTGTTTTATGTCTTTCAAAACGCTTTACAGGGAAATAAATACCATAACTTGAACAGGTTGAGGTTTTCAAACGTATCTTGAAATATATCCTTCATATTTTAATGATTAAATGCGTTCCCATCTTTTCCTTCCCTTCAAGTCGATAATGATGGGCACTAACACAACGAAATACTGGCACAGACATCACATGCAATTTAGTTAATACACATCTGTAAAATTGTCGTGGAACAATCACTAAAATTTGATATTTACCAGCAAATTGTCCAATTTTTAGTTGTATTTCGCCGACTTTGGTCGTGTTGTAACACCAGGTTCGAAGAAGGGAATAAATAACTCAAAGACCATCAAATTATTTTGCGAGCTACTTTGGTGCTGAGTTACAATAGTAAATAAGTGACAAAATAGCATTCATAGATAATCGATATATTTCTGTACTAAAAATATACTGAAGGAATTAAAATACGCAACACACTAAATTTCAACTTTTACGTATGTATTTGACATTTTGATAAAATCCTTTTATGAAATGACCTACTGACTGCTTTTTGCACGTGATGAAACGAGAAAACGTCATTTTATTGATAAAGTTAACGACAAAACGTCAAGAACTATGAAAAACGCAAATTGTGACGTAAACGTCGGGGCGAAGGGGAAGATGACAAATTCTTTGCATGTGGGTTACGTGACGTCGACTTGATAATGTGCAATAAAGACTAGGATCATTGTATACTTAGGTGCCGTCCCATGTTGCGTTAAATCTTGTTAACGGAATGCTGAAGTTTACAATAACGACAAATGAGTTATTAACGTCATTTAAATTATTCGATTTTGCCTATTTGTACCTAAACGGTATATATCGAACCCAACATACGACACGACGTGCTTTCTAATCAACAGTGACGTCCCGGGTACCGTAGAAATGGATCGTCGGAGCGTTTCTTTTGACGTTTGTTAAACAGAATATCACGTTATCTAATGGAGCGAAACGGATTATATGCTTTGAGTAAACACTAGATTTACGCACTGTAATCAAACGTTTGGCAATTGATCATTTTTTAAGGATGTTCGCTGCCAATGAAAAAGTATTCAAACTTTTTTTCTAACCACTCTTTTTTGATTCCAAAATACAACACAAGACATTTGAAAACAAAATAAATATAGGGTAGTGTGCATTTTTTCAAGCTACAGGCCTCTGAATGAGACCTCTGAGCACCATCTCTAAAGTCCAATTCGCATGCGCCAAAAATACACACGTGTAAATATACTCCGGTGTGCAAATTTTACTTGGGGTAAGTAAATGGCGCATGCGAACGCAAATACACACCGGAGTATATTTACATATGGGTAAATTTACTCCTGGGTCTGACCAGATGCAAATTTTATTTTTGCAAATACACACATGTAAATTTACTATTATGTCCCATGCGAACGCAAATGAGTATTTTTATTTCAAGTCAATATTCTGCTTTTAGATAACGAGTTTTCACATTTTTGTTCCTATCTGATTATATGACAGTTGCTGAAACTGTGGACATTGTTGCTAAATAAGAGTTTATTGCCATTCATCACATTTTTAATCATATGGAGTGCAAACAGCCACACTATTTCTTCATCATTCTTGGTTAGGATTTTTGGGGCATTCTAACAGTAATTCCTTGTGAAAGGATGAAAAAAGGGAACTGAATAACTGCTAAGGTTATGCCTGACCATTACATGATTCCCCTCTGCTGCCAAAGTCTACATGAACACCTTGAAGCAGCCTCTTCTTGTTTTGCAAATACAGAAAACTTAAATGAACAGGTTTTAATTCAGAAATGATAAATTTACCTACAAAAATACTCCTGGCGATAAAACCCATGCGAACGCAACTTAAATTTACTCTCAGGTTTATTTGCACACCGGAGTATAAATACACACCGGAGTATATTTACACGCGTGTATTTTTTGCGCATGCGAATTGGACTTTAAATTAAGTAAAATTAATTTGATTTTTAATTATTTGAAACATACCTCTCTTGAACAAAAATACACCTAGAATGCTTCCAAAAGTCATAATAATTATGTTACGCAGACTATCTTGGACCAAAAGCATAGAAAAATTTGCAACTTAAAGTGGATGACAAAATTTTACGATTCCTTTTCCAACCCTACCCCCATACTTGAAAAGTCGGAAAACATCAATATTTTGAAATTTGTCAAACCAGTATTTGTTGATTCAAACTTTTTCTTGTATTTTCACACAACATAGAACTTGGTAATATTGTTCGAATAAAATAAAGAAATATATAGGGTAGTGAGCATATAAGAGAGATCCAACAACTTGAAAATCGCCATTTTCAGCCTTTTTTCGACTGTTTTGTTTCTAAAAGCCCATTTCATAAAACCACCTAAAATTTTAAAACCAGCACACCAAAGATACAAAGACTTACTTAGAAGACCATGTACACATGTACTGCTGCTAAAATAAACATCGAACTAGTGCAATTAATTTGAAGATGTGTAATATTTCAGTTTAATCTACCCTACCCCCTAAATTTTACTGACAACTAAAATTTTCTGAAAAGTTGCAGAAAATGGGGTGAAAAAATGAAGTTTCTTAGATTGACAATTTTCATGGCTCATTCAATGCATATCATCAATATGTATCCAAATATAAAATATTATAATGGACGTTTTAGTGACGTCTAAAGTATAAATGTCATAATGTTTACGTAAATAACCATTTTATTGAATATAACGCATGCCGAAGGAAATTTTACTGGCTTTTGGCTCATATTTTCGATTGACGTTGGTGACGTTAAACGTCCCATAACATACCCAAATGTTACCAACTGATCAATGATTACATCTGCAATCACTTTTAGGGGTTTTGGAAACAAAATATTGGTTTTTATTTCAAATTTGACATTTACTGATCAAGGTTACAGGGTGTGCTACTGTAGGTCAGTGTGGTTACACGTACGCCATTAAGCATACGTAACCGATATTGTGGCTCAACCTGTTGCAATTTGACGTTTAGATATTGTGTTCATATAAGAAGCTCAGTTATACCACAAACTTGTATTACAAAGCATGTTTTTAGTAACCCAAAGTATTTGTTGCGTTTCTTTATTCCTTAAGTATATAATCATCATTCGATCCTAGTAGTGTATGTTTTGTTTACCTTTTCTTGGTCTTCATATGCGGAACCGGAATGGCGTGAATCGGATTTTCTTTCTTAACCGGCGGTTACGCATGTAAAGGTTTGTTAGCCGTGGACATGCTACGAGTTAGCGCAAATCATACTCGCCGCAGGTCGCACAAGTTGCCACGAGTTATAATGTTCCATGAGTTCTACACGCGACATCACTACGATATGTCGTGGAAACTCGCGAATACTCGTAGGCGTGTCGTAGTAAACTCGCGAGATGTCGTAGTAACTCGCGAGGAGTCACCTTGAATATCGTAGCGACTATTAGGTAACTCGCCATATTTTACATCAGTTCGACCATCTCTGAGACCGTTTTTATCGCACTATGTCTAAAATACAAGAAGTCACAACACGTGGCAACTTGAACTCCCTGTGGTAAGCATGGATTGAGCAGTTTTGTTCGTCTTCAGAAGTGACAGGTTTGTTCTTTCATTCACGCCAATCACATTAAACGGTGCTTAATTGAATCCCTCCGGATCAAATATGACAATGAAATTGCCAAATTGCTGCATTCCTTCAAATGTCAGGAGACTTTATTTTTGTCGAGATACAATAGCACGCTGGTCAATGGAAAAGCACGACTAACCGAACACATTTAGTTTCAACAATGAAAAGGTACGATAATCATGATAATAGTTTCTGCTTTCACTGGAGGGCCGTTTGGAAGACTGACATTCGTGCTAAATACGTTATTCACCTTAATATAGGAATTATTATTCAAAAGACAAAATACGGTCGTCTAATAATAATAATAATAATAATAATAATGATAATAATAATAATAATGCTAATTTCTAAGTTCTAATTTTCAGGAGGATAATGTATTTAGCCCGAATGCCAGTCTTTCATATGGCCCCCAGTGAATGCAGAAACCATTTTAGAAGTTTTTATTTTTGTAAGTTGTGTGCGATTAATTGTGCAGTATGGGTGAGAGACAGGCGCACTGGCAGGGTTAATCTAAGCCCTACCTTCCAAATTGAAAGTAATGGAGCATATGTGTAAAGATCAGAACATGGAACCAAAATGACATTTGGAATGGCAAATTCAAATTATGGTTGTGCCTATTCTACGTAGATTACTAATGTACCTGTCGAAACCCATATAACGCCACCATGCTACGCAATTAAGGATTGAAATTCAGATTTTAGCTTTCACGGGATGATGAAAAACATTAGGCTGTTTTAATGTCTGTGAAGCCCGAAGGGCTTTTCGGAGACATTAAAACAGCTAATGTGTTTCATCATCCAGTGAAAGCTAAAATCTGAATGTCAATACTTTATTTACATTTTATATTATCAATCAAGAACCAGATTTTTAATTGCGCATATCACCGCTCATTTTCATGTTATTTGACATTAAATACGACTTAACGTAATTTGGGAACAGCCGAAACGTCAAATTTTCGCGCCTAACGTCATGGCGATACGCGACCGACGTCACGACAACAAAAGTAAACAAACAACGTCACTGGCTGGTTTTGGCCTCCAGATCACGTGACTTTATGTTTTTCATTGGAAAGAACATTTTGAAAGATACTTTCATCTAGGGCGATTGCAATAAAAATGTAAATATTACTACATACAAATATGCTTGCAGTTGAGGTTTAACGTCCCAGTCAACAATGTTTTAGTCATATCGAAACGGAGACATCTTCCTGGTTATAAACCAGTACTCTGGGGAGTTAAGCATAGTGTGTCTTGCTCGTTGCCCGGTTTGGAGATGGAACTCATGACCATCTCTCGATTCGGAATCCGACACTCTGCCACCAGGGCACCGCCCTCTCAAATTTTGATCTTATGTGAACTATCAAGACTAAACCACAATACACATGTATACAAAATTATATTATCAGTATTTCATTTCATCCAGTAAATGCACTAATTCTCTAACGGTCTCAACTGTATACCCTTTTCTTAAAGGTTTAGGTATTTCAAATGGTGCTCTGATCTCATCTCTATATGGTAACCGATACTCAAACTTTCTGGCAGAATTCATTATTGCAATTTCTTTTAAAACTGCCCATGGATTTTGGTGAGAAGTGTCACGTGGTGTCGATTTAGTCACGTGACTGTCTCTTTTCACACAAAGATGGTTTATCGACAGTAGACACACTGTTGACGGTCTTTCGTCATTCACACTGGTTGACCACCGTGAGGACGGCCATTCAATGTTTGAGCCTCGCCGATCATTCACACTGGTTGAGCCCCGTGAGGACGGCCATTCAATGTTTGAGTCTCGCCGATTATTCACACTGGTTGAGCCCCGTGGGGACGGCCATTCAATGTTTGAGTCTCGCCGATTATTCACACTGGTTGAGCCCCGTGAGGACGGCCATTCAACATTCGAGTCTCGATTATCCACACTGGTTGACCGCCGTGATATAAAGATGTTGGATTCCGAACGTTTACCGTTTAAGATATAAACACAGCAATCGCATCGGTCTTTTGTGTTTATCAAGCCGGCACAGGGACCACACTGACAAGGCCGTGCGAAACCGTATTGCAGAAAGGCAATTTCTGAAACATAATTAATGTAGCTTTATTATCATCACGAAAACCATGTCCGTGTAATGTCCCGGTGTAATGTATACCCCCTTAAACCCCACTTTGATATAGAAAAACTGGGGTATGCAGGGGTATACCTATTTTTCTTATTTTTGCTCCAAAACATAGATTGTGGGTACTCGTTAGAACCGCCTCGGCGAGGCGGTTCTAACATGTACCCACAATCTATGTTTTGAGCAAAAATAAGAAAAATATAAAAAAAAATTCAGCTGAAAATTTTCAATTTTTAAAGCTCACAAAATCTCTTTTTATTGCATGGCCAAGTTTTCATAATGTTCCGCATTTTTCCTATTAACCAGAAGGCCCAGGAATCGCCCATACAATAAAATTCACAATATGCAAATCTTCCCGAGGGTGATTTTTGAAAACAATAGTTTCTGAAAGATGGTGTTGGGACATTTGTTTCCCAACAAGTCCGCCACGCGGCTAGCATCAACCAAAAGCAAAACTGAGAGTTCTCACTGTCCCGATTTAGCTCCCCGGTTCACCCCAATTTGATAACAGAGGTAAACCAGGCCGACGAGCCTTTCCGGTTACCGGGTAAAACCAGTGTGTATCGACACGATTCTCGTCGGTTGATATTATCTATGATCAATGGGACAAAACCGTAGTGCGATCGGCAGTCACCCGGACGCCACCGTAGACAACCGGGGTAACACTGGGCTTTACCGTAGCTAAATCAGGGTACACTGGCCTGCACCATATAACTTCACTGTGGTAGAACCGCGAAAAAGACCAAGGCTTCACCGGGGTAACACTGTTATTGGGAGAAGGTGATCATTTTTAGGAAAAGTCCCGGTTTATCACGGTATGCCGGCTTGTCTTCTGTTCACCGGGACAAATCGGGGTTAGAACCGGTACAGTGAGAGTGAGACTTAAAAATACAGCAGATAGCATTAAAACCCCGTTCTCACTGTTCCGGTTCTACCCCGGTTCGCCCCGGTGAAGACAAGCCGGTATACTGCCGTGATAAACCGGTGAACTGTTCCTGCCAAAATTGATCGTGTTCTCACAGTCACGGTGTTACCCCGGTGTAGCCGGCCCGGTCTTGGTCCCTGTTCTACCACGGTGTCGTCACGGTGGAAGCCGGTGTGCCCCGGTTTTACTACGGTTCACCCCGGTAGCGTCCCGGTTCACCCCGGTGACGTCCCGGCGACTGCCGGTCCCACCACGGTTATGCCTCGGTGTTTGTGCTAGCAACCGGGATGAACTGGGACGGAACCGGGGTGAATCGGGACGCCACCGGGGTGAACTGGGACGCCACGTGACCGGGGCAAACCGGGGTTAATCGTGGCCAAATTCTTAAAGCCGGTTTGCCCCGGTTCACCCCGGTGCCATCCCGGTTACCAACGGTTTGCACCGGATTATCCCGCTCGAGTTCCGGTACTATCACGGTTTGTCACGGTGTCGCCCCGGTTTTACCCAGTTTTTGACATCTCTCACGGTTCGCTCCGGTGGCATTAAACATATTAATACAACTTTTGTTAAGTTATTCATATTTGGACATTTGAAAATTTCTTCTCAAGCATCAAACTTACGAAATAAAGGGAGTGCGCTGGTCTGGTGGTTAGTGCACTGGACTTCGAGTTGAGACGTCGAAAGCTCGAACTCCTCTTGTGCTGGGTTGCGTTCTTTAGAAAGTCACATTAATTCGCTACATAGTACAAGCATACCAAAGAAAAGACGATTGCTCTGTCTTGGCATTACTGACGAATGTTGACTGGGACGTTAATGAAGGCGCATTTATTTAAACAAACAAAACTTACCAAACAAAGCTACGGAAAATGTCCATAAAACAAGAATATTCTTCATTGTTTGTTTGAAAGCTGCGTTAACATGGAGTGGAGTTTGTCATACGATCGACTCAGAGTTAAACATTTATATTTGTTTCTCTCTCTTTTTTCTTCAGAAACAAATCTAATATCATGTCACATGCCAAAATGGGAGGCGTCATCTACACACGGCGATTCCTCACAAACAACGCGTCTCACAAACATACCAAGAACAGCGATTTATGTGGCTTTCAATCAAAATTTTCCGTTAAAGTCACGGGACTTTGACTGGAAGCACTGTTGCTTATAAAACTGACCGAGGAAGCGTTTGCGTAGTTTTGTGAACTTCTACTTCGATATTTTGTGTTTAACATTGTGAAAATTGGAGCATTGAAAATTGGAGCATTTTCCTTCGATCTGACCAATTCATTTCGCTGAGCGTGAACGATCAACGTCCCAAATGGTTCATAAGTAAATTACGCATCATATTATAGCTGTATTTCAACAATCCTGGGATTATGTCGTCGATAAAACAAAGCCAATAATTGAGCATTAACAAAATAACAACAAAAAAGCTTCTTGTCATCATTGGGGTTACCAGTGATTCGCCTACACTTCGCAGGATAGTGTTCGACTTCTTATGAAAACGGAAGTTTCGTTACGTCAACTATCAATTTCTAGACATGAAGTCTTTTACATAGTGAGAACCATCACACTATAGAGCACGTTATTCATTCATTCTAGAAATAAAGGTCAGTACGAGGGTCATTTATTAAGTCCTGAAAGTAGGCGAATAAATGTGACTGTGTAAAGGCCAGCCGTAATGTGCAAAAATATGAGCCGTCTGTCGCCTGGGAAAACCAACAATGTGGTTTCCGAACAGATCTGACACAAACCGGCCTGTACAGTCACAGAAGCAGGCTAGAAGCTTCGGATTTAAGTAGGAGAGGAATTGTACTATCCGAGTAGCGAAAACAAAGGCGCTGATCAGCTTCGCGGTTACCGCGAAGCTGATCTGCGTCTTTGTTTTCGCATATGCAGATTGTTGGTTTTCCCATGTGGCCGCTCATATTTTGATAGAGTAGTGTTTTGTCTTTTAACAAGTGTAATTTGTTAAGTCTTTCTGCTTAAAATACACAGATAGCACATATATGAACAAGCTGTTTTTTAACTGTACTAAAATTAGAGCTATTTTCCTCCAACCTTGTTTAGTGAAAGTATGTGGAATGGTGTTTCTATTATGGTTCCTTCCTTGTATATAGTAGTTAAACAGGCATTTAAATTTGTGTTAGAATGTCATGTCTTCATAGAATTATACTTGCAATATAAAACCAACTTGTTAAAAGGATTCAACTTTTCTAGGCTTGTTAAAGTATGGGATTTTTACAGTTTTGCTTGTTTAAAGCCATTTATCATTGAGGCCATTTTAAGTTGAAGCATAACAGTTGGGTACCACTTGCCACAAAAATGGATGAGATTTTATTCCGGTACTATACAATTGAAATTGAAAAACTTAGCATATTCTGAGAGAAAGCTGACAAAATTTTTTAGTCAACCCCAAAATTCGCATAAGTGGGTGGTGTAATTTGACCCCTTATAACAGTGCAAAATATGGTGTTAAGTATATCTAACTTGACTGAAAATGTGAAAGTTAGGCTATTTGTGTATTCTGTATAAGTCTGACACCTTAAAAATTACTAGTTTCTTTGCTCAAAATACTCGTTTGCATTATCAGGCATTTTCAGGGTTTCATTTATAGATTCACACCCCTGACATAGATATTGAATATCTAAATTTAATTTCCACCATATCCAAATTATCAGTTACACGTAACCACTAGGCTGAAATATTAAAAAAGAAAAATCGAAACGTCAACAACAGGCGTTAGATTTTTCGCATTAAACATGCATTTGTGAGCGTTTTTGTTTAGCCAGATATTCTATAATATAATGCTGGTTGCTTTACACAAAGTACTATTACTGCGTAACTGTTCGCTCTATTGATTTGGAAATAAGCATTATGAAAACCCTCACTCAGCTTTTGATGTTACCATAAAAAAGATACATTCTAATGATCAGTTTTTTATTTTAACTAGCACAAAATTTTCTCATCCACATTTTCAATGGCCAAAAAACAGCGGGTATTTCTAAGGGAGGTAACTCTGATGCAAAATATGCTGTACAATATTTGTGATAGTGCTCGCGTACGCGAAAGATTGTACGTCAAACATACTATACATGCTTGCATTTTTTCTAAATCCACAAATATGGTCAGGAATTAGAAAGTTTCAGGACTTATTGAATGGCCCTCTAGTTCGCATTTCCATGTAGAAGAAAACTCGGGACTTAGCTGCTACTTCTTATGCACCAATCATTATTTTGTATCCTATACAGGACCCGTATGGGACTGGGGAATAGTGGGGCTTTTAACTTTTCAATGTTTAAAACCCCGCTAAAAACCCGGCACTGCGGGGCCAGATTTATGGTAAAACATTGCTATAAAAATGCCCCGGTCCCCTGGAGGCTGACAATTTTATGAGGCTTTAATTTCTGCGTGTACGTGTTTAGGTACATTTCCAAATTAAATAAGGACCATAAAGGTAGTTGAATGTGAAAAATACAACTAGATCTGCATTTGAATTGACCGTATATTGGCAGAAAAATAAAATCCCGGCACATCTCCGGCACTGCCGGGACTCAGTATCGGAGGTTAAATCCCGGCACTTAAGCATCTCTGTGTCACCGCTATCCCCGGTCCCGCCTACACGACACTTGACAAAGTCAACCGACCGTGAAATATAGGTCATAGTTACCAGGTCAAGATGCGTAGTCAAGCAATATGTCAATGACAATTACTGAGCAGGGTTGCATTTACAACTTTCATTGCTATGAAGAAATTCACTTTAGAATCGGCACAACTCTAAATTGCTGACTGACTGACGGACGGACGAACGAACGAACGCCCAACTTAAAATTCAAATTTTAACCAAAGAAATGATATATACTAAAGTATTCTCTTCTTCTATTTCTGTGGATAACCAAGCACCAATTGAATAGAACATGCGAGTATCAAAAAATAAGCAACTGGCCATGACTGGCAGCAAACTCATTATGTGCCGCTTCGTGGAAAAACCCACAATGTTGTTTCCGAACAGGTCCGACACAGACCGGTCTAGAAGCTTGAAATTTGGATCATGAAAGAAGAGGAATTGTACTATCCGTATAGCGGAAACAAAGACGCTGATCAGCTTCGCAGTTACTGCGAATCTGATCTGCGCCTTTGATTTCGCATATGCAGAATGTTGGTTTTCTCACGAGTCGGTTCATTTCGTTCTGTCCCTTTTAGTTTTCACATTTGTAGCCTATAGACAGAATTAGTTTTAAATCACAGGCGGCCTTTTTGTCGGTCATTATCCTGCTTTGGTGAATGGAATTCAAATGTCACTAGAGTGTATATTTGCTTTTCGTCGAATAACTGGAAATAGTAAGTATTGCTCTTTTCAGGATCTACCCAAGATGCAACAGTTATGACGTCACCCATAAACGCTTCCTGTTTATACGTGACCTCAAGAGTTTTGACTCCTGCGTCCATTAAAGCACTGGCAGAATCTGGAAAATTCTTCTTCGTAATGTTCTCAACAAAAGAATCGTAGCTCGCACGGACATAAAACGTGTAATTAGCGTGGTGATTAGCGTCCGTATCACTGTAATGTATCTTGTGGTCGGTGTAGAAGACGCCATTTTCTGGCTTGTCCGGGAAAACGTGTTTCATAGGTTCCGACGGTTCGCTGGGGATACCATACTTTTGCCAAGATGCCGGGTACGGTTTCGGTTTTCTGGTCTCCGAATCCAGTTTCACGTCAATCGAACGCAGCACAACATACGGGTCTTCGGAGTCTTGGTGGCGTAACGCCATCTTACAACATTTTGACGTACGACGTAGGTAATCATGTGACATTTCCATATATAAAGGATACTTTGGAGAGTCAATATTGTAGAAATTCTGACTAAAATCTATTCTGGCGAACACTGTCACGATCATAGCGAACCCCTCGGGGTCTGTTTCGTCCGCAGGGTCCCAGCCAGGGTTATGGTCGGTAGACTCAGCCAACGATAACATTTTCCATGGTAGCATCTTTCGGCCTGTTTAAGAAGAAATAAAGCGTTAATGACACATATATAAGACGCCTCGTCAGAAAACCAACAATGTGGTTTCCGTACAGGTCAGACACAAACCGAGCTGTACAAGTACAGAAGATGGCTAGAGACTGGGAATTTCGGATTTAGAAAGCAGAGGAATTGTACTATACGTGTAGCGAAAACAACTTTTAGGCACTGATCAGTCAGACACTGGAAGGAAAACCTTCCAAGCTACAAAATTTGGTAAATAGAAGGATTTTCCTTCCAAAAGACTTGGAAGTAAAATCCTTCCAACTGAAATTGTTCGCTTTTGGAACGCATTTCCTTCCAGCATGTTCATCCAAAGTTGGAAGGAAATGCCTTCAACTTTGAAAGTAAAGCATTTTGGAAGGAAAATCATTCCATAAAAAGTTGGTGTTTATGTAATTTACTATCTCACCAATTTCATGACTTTGTTCTTGTGCATGCTGTGAAAACAAAAATAATGTCAGTAAATTATTGTGTTGTAAGAATTGAATGGGCCATTAAAGGCTATCACATATTCCGCATAAAGCCGCATCCGGATTTGATCCTGAAAGTCACACATGACATTAATAACCAGTTTGATGAACATGCAATGAAGGTTTGCTGTGCTGATATTCAAGACATACCACATGTACTGTTGAGGGCTGAAGCCATTCGCCAAAGTCGAACCCCGTGCTTAGTCAGAGATATTGCAGGTGAGTTGATTTGTAAAAAATGTCTATTTATAATCATAGTGTCACTTTCTTGCTCATTTTTCTTTCTTCTGGAGTTCAAAATCATTAATTTCTGTGGCGAAAGCAGTCAGGCAATGGTTTAATTTGTAGCCTTGTAGATCGCCATCTATTTGAGTATGAGTTGAGGCTTAAAGTTTCAGTATAGCATTTGACAAGCCAACACTTCCTGGCTTCAAAGCACTATAGGTTATTTACTCAATGAGTTATACTCAACACATGCCTAACCATTTTACCAGTGCACTCCCCAAAGGAAGTAATGTTCTTTAATGTGCCCATATGCATGATATGATTATCCCTAGCCTCTTTATCTGATTAAGATTCTGACACTATACCACTAAGCCACTTCGACCGCAGATCATTTTAATGTGATGAGGCCCAACTAGCAGTTATTGAAAAAGTAAATGATTATCCTTTTTTTTTTTTTTTTTTTTTTTTTGCTTTTTTTTTTCAATTTGTTTTTGCACAATGTCCCAGTCAACAGCTACATGAACATGCTGATCAGCTTCGCAGTTGCCGCGAAGCTAATCTGTGATTTGTTATCGCATATGCAGAATATGTTGGTTTTCTCATGAGGCGGCTCATATAGATGCAAAATCATCAGGAAGGGGATCATACCGGTATATGGATTAAAGACGCAACTTTGGCATCATGCTGAGAAAAAAAAGCAAAAGTTTAAGTTGTTAAACATTGAAAGTTAAACGACTGTGTTTTATTTAATAATATATTTTCAAATACTCTAAGTGGTGTTCACTTCTGAACAGTCTGGACATAATTTAGACCAATTTCATTAAACCTACCGTAGCAGTCAAATGCCTCATAGGGGAGGGTGGGTATGTTGACCCGGACCAGGTTCGGATTCACCTGTTCCCAGGTGTAATTAAGTTGCTTCTGGAAGGCCGCTCTTCTAATGCTGAAAAATGGAAAGTAAAATGCAACTGAGAATATGTACCTTACGATGTTTTTGCTTGTTGTTTCATTTTGTGGTTTATCGTCACAGTCAACATTTTTCAGTTATGTAGGGACGCAGCCATGGTTTCTTTTGGCCAGTTTAACAGTCCTATGGGTAGTTAACGCGTCTTTCTCAAGGGAACAACACGCTGAACAGGGCGTACCAATCCACAACCCCTCGGGCACCGGGCTACCATGCTCCCTCCGATGTTTTTGAGATGGTAAGTTTAAACCATGCTTCTTTTATAACTTTCCAAGATACAGACTTAATACAGGCGGCTTAAAGTCACGCTCAGAATAATGTTACTGAATACATATACATATACCTGGCTATTTTAGCCAATGATTCTGTGCTGTACGGGCTGTAGGGTTGGGTCATCATGAGCTGCGAGATGAGCTTGAAACGGTGTATTTGCTGTCCAAACTGTCGCAACTTTGACATCTGCCCGGTGTCTTATGTGGTCACTCGTTTTAATACCAAGCTGTGTTACGAAAAAGGTAAAAAGTAAGCAAAGACCAGAAATCGACACAATTACATGTAGATCTATATAAATAATCAATGATGTTAATAAAAACCCAAATGGAAATAAAAAAAAATCATGAACATGATGAATGGTCAAT
The DNA here is from genome assembly GCA_964017185.1 of Rugalucina vietnamica. Taxonomy (NCBI): domain Eukaryota; kingdom Metazoa; phylum Mollusca; class Bivalvia; order Lucinida; family Lucinidae; genus Rugalucina; species Rugalucina vietnamica. The sequence goes on along the minus strand of OZ024880.1, from coordinate 20,811,911 downwards.
ATTGTATACACAATATACTACAGGTATAAATAGGTAACGGAAGGCAACTATTTCATAAACTATATGCATACATAAAACCGAGAAACGGGGCAACCACAATTCGCTCCACCACCCTAGAACGGTCGGCAATACCATTACTATGAGGCGCCGTTTTACTATAAAATCAGTATTTTTGATATCACAAAATAGAATTTTTGATATCAAAAAATCGAATTTCTGATATCAAGAAATCGAATTTCTGATATCAAAAAATCAAAGCGATTTCTTGATATCAAAAATTCGATTTTCTGATATCAAAAATTCGATTTTCTGATATCAAAAAATCGAATTTCTGATATCAAAAAATCAAAGCGATTTCTTGATATCAAAAATTCGATTTTCTGATATCAAAAATTCGATTTTCTGATATCAAAAAATCGAATTTCTGATATCAAAAAATCAAAGCGATTTCTTGATATCAAAAATTCGATTTTCTGATATCAAAAATTCGATTTTCTGATATCAAAAAATCAAAGCGATTATTTGATATCAAAAATTCAATTTTTTGATATCAAAAAATCTGGAAAATTTTCCATCTAAGAAATGATGGCTCCCTTACAAGAAACAATTAGAGTAGTTTCCCATGTAAAATAAACAGTTTATGGGTTAGTTCGGGTGGTAGCTAGTGTCACGTTAGTCAAGTAGATAGCTTTTTCGCTTTGCAACCGAGAGGTTGGCTGTTCGATTCCCGATCGGCCGTAAAGGCATTTTATGTCGGTGATAAATGTTCATCCTCACTAATGAAAGACAACTCGCTCAACTATCTGTCCCATAGTTTGACTGTTTGACTTTTCGCGAAACGCTCTGTACCAGTCGCACCTCGTGGCATCCACGTGGTTCCTTTACCGCATGGATCTATTTATCGGAATGGCCTTACTGCTGTGTAATTGTGTAGTATTTCATATGCATAAAAATACAAGTATCAGATGTGTTTCATTTAAACATAATAAAATTAACCTCCTGCAGTTGCGCATTGGGTTACGGATGACAGAAGAAGGTGGAGGGGGAATAATTGTTAGAATTTTAACGCTGATTCAACGTTTCTTCGATCAAAACTATGACCAGACCTCATATCAGGGGTTGTCAACGTGACGGTAGTCTTCAGGGACACAAGCATAGGCAATTGATGTCAGCTAGACCCCCCATCGTACGCCGCAGCACACACTTGTATGGTACTTATATCAGGCTGATAATAACAATAATTATCTTTATCTATATAATATTAAACATATGAGTCTGTGCGTGAGAAAAACAACAATTTCAGTTCCGACCAAGTCAGTACAGCCAAAGAAGCATGCTAGAAACTTGGAATGTCAGATCTAGAAAATATTGAAACTGATGATGTACTATCCGTGTAGCGAAAACAAAGGCGCTGATCAGATACGCGGTTACTGCGAAGCTGATCCTGCGCCTTCGTTTTCGCCTATGCAGATTGTTAGTTTCCTCATGCGGCGGCTCTTATTCTGTTCTGCTTCAAAGTATCCCACGATACATACGAGTGTCCAATAATTATAGGCACATTCCGGCCCATTTCAATAAAGAAACGCATGGGAAACCGTGTATATTCTGCTGCGCATGTTTCAAGTCTTACCATGCCGCGCAATTTATCGGTAATTTTACTGAACATACACAGCGGATTTCAAGAAGATTTTCGCGAAAACTATAGTGACCATAGTTAAACACCTGAACTCAGCCCATGCAAGCCTATAAATAATTTGAGGGATCTATCATTTTTTCTCAGCAAAGGAAGGCCTAAAGGATTTTTTGATATCACAAAATCGAATTTTTGATATCAAAAAATACTCTCCATTTTTTGATATCATAAATTCGATTTTTTGATATCAGAAATTCGATTTTCTGATATCAAAAAATAAGCCTGATTTTTTGATATCACAAATTCGATTTTGTGATATCAAAAATTCGAATTTTTGATATCAAAAAATCGAATTTGTGATATCAAAAAATCAGGCTTATTTTTTGATATCAGAAAATCGAATTTCTGATATCAAAAAATCGAATTTCTGATATCAAAAATTCGATTTTCTGATATCAAAAAATAAGCCTGATTTTTTGATATCACAAATTCGATTTTTTGATATCAGAAATTCGATTTTCTGATATCAAAAAATCGATTTTTTGATATCAAAAAATATTTTCTGATATCAAATAATATTTTCTGATATCAAAAAATCGAATTTCTGATATCAAAAAATAATTTTTGATATCAAAAAATCGAATTTCTGATATCAAAAAATCGGGATTTTATAGTAAAACGGCACCCCATACATTACTACTTAGCGACCGGAGCCTGTCCGTGAAAGAAGGTCATGTAGGACCGTCCCTGCATATTTTATGCTGACCTTAAGCAGCATGCAAGGTTCTCAATAACTAATTTACATATGCAAAAACGGGCCAAACACAACAATTAATATGTTTATCATGACACTGTTAAAAATATTTTGAACAGTCACTGTATTTCAAGAAATGTACTTACCTTACCTGTGAAAAAGCTAGTTGCACATAAAATCTGTATGTCTTTCCTCACCTTCTCTAATTTCCATATGAAAATTATCGTGTCCTTGAATAAAACCATTACACACTTTACAATGCATACATTTACTGTGTGTTTACGATAACCTTTTATACCATAGCCTCGATTTGTTACAGTGCTCATAAAAAGTGAAGCTACCCAATTTATCACCCCGAGTTAGTGTTAACTTTGCAACTAATAAGCAGTAGAAAAACGAATGTGGGGCATACAGCCGGAATGTCGCGCATTTTCAGTTTTGTGCTTCCGAAGAGCATCACAAACTGAGCTTTACAAAACTGCATACGATAGATGAACAGTGTTGCTAGAGGGCTGTTCATTAAGGGTGCTAATTAGCTACATGAAGCGTATTTCGTAAGTACAGTTCCACGCTACGGTATTTTAAGCATCTCGAAATACTTCAGAACCTTCATGCGATTGTGCTCGTTTTATTCTTTATAAAATACACAAAATCCTCCCTGAGTATACAAAATAAACCAACGTATAAAACGCCATATACTTAAGTGATTGTCTGATGGCAAATAAGTACTGTCCCTATAATTTTGATTGGTAGTTTGTGTCATAAAAGTCCATCATAATTTGAAAACACGAAGTGCCATCTTCTTTAAGGATGTTACCGTACACTCTATCGGAATAGACATTGTCTTCCTGAGTCAAAACGCTCAATATATCATACAAGTTCGACTCATTCTTATAAACCATATTTATAGATTTTACCCCGCCGTCTATATGACTCTGCTTTATATTTGTGTAATTTTTGTCCTGTACATGTTTATACACGCTCTCAAAACAAAACTTTATATAAGACGACCAGTTGGAATGCTTGTACGTATCTATGTCCGTAAGATTGACTTGATATTTTGTACAATTCTGATCAGAAATCAGTGTTTTCGGGAATTCAAATTTCTCCGCTGTTTTCTCTTGACACATATGCGCAAATTTCTTCATCCACCAGTCTGGGTAAGCCACTGGTTTCCTGTCTTTACTGGAAACCAATACGTCGTCAACCGTGCATGTTGCATATTCATCCGTGGCATCTTGGTGATACAGGCGATACGACAAGCGCTTAGATGATCTACCCACGTGGTCCAACGAAGCTTTGACGTACAACGGAAACTTTGGCGCGTTTTCATCATAGAAATGCTTCTGAACAGTCAGTTTAGCACTGACAATGAAAAAGAAATGGTCTCTAAGGAGCACATGGAAGTCCGCCAAACTTTCTGTCTCCTTTGGTTCAAGACAATGCTTGTAGTCCCAAAATGTGCATGCCCTCACGGATTCAAAGAATCGCAGTAGACTCCAGGGCTGTACCTTCGCTCCTATAATAAAGAACATATCTTTTATCAATCTCAGGTCAACATACAATGGCATATGAGAATAAATACACAAAACAAAAATATAATAAAGAGTTAGCATTTATCAAATCCATGCGATAATGACTTTTCAGTCCATATTGTCAGAGTAGTTATATGAACTTATATCATGATTTAAATATTGGTTTGCTTTCTAAAACAATTTTCGAAACTTTTAAACATAGTTGGTGGGTCCAAACAATAGATTTAACATTCTCTACATGAGAACATGTCTCTTGTGTACCAAAAATGTATTCTAACACAAACATTAAAATCTCACCATCCGTATTCGTGTCCTATCTACGAAGAGGTTTAACTCATTTAAGCCTGGCGTCCATTTTATGGGACAAAGGCAAACAGTATAGCCCCAGATGGGACGCCGCAGAACGCGGCGTCCCATCTGGGGCTATTCTGTTGGCTTAGAAAATTTTCATCGAAAAAATAGAATAAAAATTAAAAATCACTCCTAACACCCTCAGAAATGAAAGTGGACTCACCCCATCGATAATGATGGGAAAATCCATTCGTCAAATATGGCCCGGTTAAAGTAACATTATACCTGACTGATCAAAAGCTTCATAAGGGAATCCTGGTATATCAACTCTGGCAGTGACAGGTGTTAACAAAGTACGCTGATAGTTCAGCTGGCGAGCAATCCTGAAAATTCATTATACATGAACATAATACATGTAGTTGACGGTCAGAAACTGAACTAAGGAGTAAAATTTCTAAGACACGGTCACTGAGGCAGCTATTAAATCGAGGTTTAAAATCGTCCTCAGAATTTAAGGGACTTTGCTGCCTTTTTGTCAAACTGCCTCAGCCTTCGATACCATTCATTGTGTTCACTGCACGCTACAGGCAGATACAAATATTTAACAGATATATCCGCATTATAGACCTGTAGGATGCTTCAGTGCGTTTGTACAAAGTGTGTAGCGTGATTATTTGTGAACAGTATACTTCAAATTTGACTTACTTCCCCTTACAGAATACGAGATCGACGGTTGATTGATCAATTTTGATGCATTTATAACGTATGCTTACAGGTTATATTTCAATTAAAACTTAAGGATATAATAATTTTGTAACATTCTTACCTAGGAAAAGCTGATTTATTCATCGTCCTCAATATTGATCTGCAACTATGGTGGTCGCCCTTGTTATGTTTTTGTTTATGTACGAGTACAGTAACTGTACATTAATACGATCCCTGCTTCCAATATTGTTAACAAGAAAATTATAGCATGTTCTTAGTAACATGCTATACGGAGGGGTTCATAGAAATTTGGAAGTTTAAAATAATATGGGATTGTGATATTAATCCACACCGACAAGAAGAATTATTCCTTTTAATTAGTAACGTTTAGTGCATTTTGATACTAAATAAAACAGATACTGTGTTAAACCGTAATGGTTTCATCACCACGTCTAAAAAATTGTTGACTTGACCATTAAAACTTAAAAGAAACAAACAAACATATGTAAAATTCCACCAGCAAAAGAAGATTTTTATTCAAAATTCCAAACATATATTCTTGCTATTTGAGTGACCCAAAGTTGTATAGCGTACTTGTGCCTAACTTGATTAGATTGTTTGAGTCTCCAAACAAAAGTTTAAAATACATGATGAAAGTTTGATTTTGCTAGAGCCAATAAGAATAATACTACCTTAGAATCAAGCAATAATGGAAGGACAAGGTGAATCCAGTTTCAAAGCTGTGCTATAAATATAATTTAAATCTAAGCCGGTTATGTGGCATAAGCCAAAATCTGCTATCACGTGACTCAAATGGTATATTCTTAAAAGTGAGGTTAAACTAATTTTTTTGTGGCGTCGTGTGATGTAGCATAAATTCGTACTATAAGAAATCTGGTTACATGACGGATACATGTATGCATGGTGCAATAACTCTTCGGGTACGGTTTTCCTGCGTTCTAAGTAAATCACTATATTGTTGTGCACATAAAGTGCTTCACATGCTACTATGTGGTGAAAAATTCGAACCATACTGGATTGCTTGATTCTATGGTAGTATTATTCTGATTGGCTCTAGCAAACTCAAACTTTCAAGCTATAATGTTTTAGTAACATGCTATAATTTTCTTGTTATCACAATCTATGTCCGTTGCGGACAATATCGGTTCGTTTCGGACAGTTTCAGTCCAATCCGGTAGATCGTGATACCGCATGTCAATCATCTATGAAAGCGGACCTGAACGAGAACACTGTATTGGAAACAACATAATTTCATATAACGCAATTTATCACGCCCTCTATCGGAGGACAGACAGGACGTAATTAGACGACCGTTTTCCGATAAATAGGTCAACGATCGAGAGAGTTCGTCCAAATCTTATGATTTAAAAACATTTGAAACTAAGCAACACTACTTATTAATATCATTAAATAATACATCTCCAGTTTAATTTTATCATAAGCGTCGTATTTACTGATCTCGTAAGCGTGAAGAAAATAGATTTATTTATCGAAGTGATGAAAAGTGACAAAAATGGCCGACAAAACAAACACTAGCCTAGTCTAGTCTCGAAGTGCAAGGGGCCCAAGAAAGGGAATTCAATATCGTGCATTCAGAAAACAGTTATGGAAATGCACCTTCATAATCCCATAAGGAGCCTTATTACGTCAAATGATTGACAGAATACTGAAAACATATATGGAGACGTCAATACTACGGTTAAACACATCCCTCCTGAAAATTGAAGATCTCCTGTGCTTAGGGGTAAAATTTTCGGCTTGTTGAAAATGGGTTTAAAAGGTGAAACGCGCTAAAATTAATGTAAAAGACATACTGTGAATGAAGTTAAAAACAATTAGGAGGTTAAAGAAAGTGAGTTTAAATATTATTGTTGCAGTTATAGTAGTTTTAAAACCATATATTGTCCACTTTCCCCTTAAAATGTTGGGGGTCGGTCAGCATGAAAATGTTTTATTTGATTTTTTATGGCAAAAAATCAGAGTCCGTGGGTTAGTGGAAACACAGCTATTTTTTATGTACGCCTTATCTTACAAATAAGCAGATCAGCTCTGCCTCTTCTAGAATTTTTAAGCTTCTAGCCTTCTCTGACTGTAAAGACCGTGTTAAGTCGAACCCAGTCTGAAACACCAAACAAAGGCTTTCATGTGACGCGGCTCAAATGCTGTTTGTACTTATGCCTTGTTTTGAAAGAGGTCTTTGCCATCCTTTATCCGGCCTTGGTAATGATCGGCAATGGGACCCAGACGACGAGCCTTATTTTAATGGGTATTTTCCTCTTGCCCTCAACCACTTCCACATAAAATTTGGCTTCGACAAGTGCTCTAGTCATTTGAGAAAAAAAGATTTTTGAACATCACGTTGTTCAGCTAATGTGCCTACAAACACGTCCTCTTGAGTGTCATTTTAGCCGAATCGTGAGAAAACCGGATCTTTGCCTATGCGAAAACAAAGGCGCAGATCAACTTCACTGTAACTGCGAAGCTGATCAGCGTCTTTGTATTCGCTTCACGGATATAGTACAATTCCTCTACTTTCTAAACCCGGAATTTCCAGCCTCTAGCCATCTTCTGTGCTTGTACAGCTCGGTTTGTGTTGGACCTGGTCGCAAACCCCGAAGGCCGGTTTTCTCGCGTCATGGCTCATTTGTGGATAGTACGGGAAGTGTAAATTTATACACGTGATTTGATTATGAATGATTGGTTGACATTGCTTGTCACGCTAGCAGAATTATTTGAGGGGAAAACCATAGCATTTCGACTCATTTTAAAAGCATCATTGATAGAGTATTTTATGCCTTTTATAGAATCATATGAGCCACAGCATGAGAAATCCGGCATTTGTTGTATACGGGAAAGCAAAGTAACTGCACAGCTGATCAGCACCTTTAATAGTGCAGTCCCTAGATGATCACTTAAACATTCTGTGACTGTTCAGGCCGGACTGTGATGGTCATAGTCGGGCACCCCACAGCCTGTTTGTTGAAAGAAACATGCACTATTTATAAACTGGTAATCAGCTCCACTTCGGTACCTCGTTTTCCACGTCCGTGTGAGTATCACGAAACACCGACAGGAACATCCCACCTAGAAGTGGCTTGCACAGTAGAAGTGTGGTAAGGATATATTGGCGGGAAAACCATTTTAGCAGTCGCATTAATTTTATCTTGCCAGTGTCACTGTCTAATCAACGTACACCGGATATAGCGATACAAGGTCGGTATCTTAATTCATTGCTTTCAGTATACGTAGGTGATCCAAGAAGTAATGCGAACACAACTATATTTTAGTAACTAATGCAGATACATTTAAATAATTTGGCGTGTTTACACGTGTATATATGTACAGTAATTCGGTGTAATATCATGAAGTTCGGATGACGAGTTGAGATTTAAGGATTATTTGATTTGTCGACCCGAAGTCGACATGGACGCGAAATTGACTGAAAATGACATTTTTGTCAGGGGTACAGGGAAAGATTTTGTGCTCCAATTCATTAAATTGACATTTATGTGCACGCAAATCATATTCGTTGTGTTATACATGCCTTATGTTTGGAAATAAAAGAGAAAACGAAATGCAAAGATCAGGAGGGACTATTCTATGTTGCCTAGCAACGGCATCTGAGAAAAATATCACAATTTCGACAAAGTACGACAAATACCCATAATTCATGCGTATATTTGACTCCGATAAGGATGTTAATATCAACATTTATGGCCACAGCCTATCACAACGAAGAATTTCTATTCAAAAAATAAATATTGTATGGAATTTAACTTTTATGGTTAAGAAGGAGGGGCGTTGATGAAAATGTGGAGATTTTGAGAGATCAAAATTGACTCAAATTCTAGGGGGTACAGATAGCCAAACCGCAATAATTTGCGCTGCGTTTAACACATCAAGGTATTTACAGTAAATCTATTCAAGGGATTATTGTACTTTGAAATAAAACGATTATTGGTGCCATTATGCTCTGCGTATGACACTTCTTTACGTAAATAAAATACATTTTAACCATGGCCAAGGTCGTTTACCTGGCATTCTCTTGTTGCTAGGCAACGAAGGTTGCTATTTGATTCAGTCAAAATAGCAATCGAATCTGGAAAAGTCGATAATGCATCATAATTCTGATGTAAACTATCTTGAAAAATGGCAATGGTGAAAGAAATTACACACGAGTTCGCATTACTTCTTGGATCACCCTCGTATGTGATACAAATCATTAGTTTAATACTCAACGCGCGTACATGTTTTTAATAATAGTATGCATAATGTCAAGACGAACTGGGCACTATTATATTACCAAAGTTATTGCCTTTGAGTAACAGTGGCTATTATACAGGAAGATAACACATGTGCCCTCCATCGATAACAACGTCACTTCCTGTGATCATCTGTGACCTGTCACTCAGAAGGAACAATACCGCGTCAACGATATCTTCAACTTCGCATAAACGTCCAACAGGCATCCGAGATGCTGAGTGTTCCAGTGAATCTTGGCCAAGTAACTGCTCCAATGTCTCAGTTCGAACAAGTGCAGGGCTCAAAGAGTTCACTCGAATTCTATATTTTGCAAGTTCCATTGCAAACACTTTTGTCGCCATATTTAGACCCGCTTTTGCAACGCAATACGACAACGTCCCCCTTACCGCCCGATGCCCAAGAATGCTTGACATGTTCACTATAGAACCGCCTTTCTCTGCTATTATCATTTTCTTCCCAACGAGTTGCATTAAGTTTACCGCAGCCTTTAAATTCACATCAATTACTTGATCAATAGCCTCTTTCGGTACGTCAATAGCACCCACTGGCATTGGTATAATCCCCGCATTGTTAACTAAGCCATCTAACTTCTCAAGTTTATCAACAGTGTTGACGGTTGCATCCCAGTCTTGCAAATCCACTTGAATCGGTTGAATATTGGGCACCTCCTTTACCAAGCTGTCTAAGTTTGTTTTTGTCTTACTTAGAGCATAGACGTTGGCCCCTGACCGCGCCAGGGCTATTGCGATCCCCCGACCGATCCCTCGCCCGGATCCCGTCACGAGTACATTTTTACCTTCAAACTTATAACTCATAGTCGTAAAACTATCGGCAATCGGCTAAATTGCACTCATATGTATGAATATGTTTCATTGTGATCTGTTCTTCTTTTTTTATAGTGTCAACATCGCGTTATACAAAACTTATCATGTGCCACTACAAAAGGAATCATGCTGAAGACACGTATGTGTTTTTCCTGTCCGTTCAGTGCCGTAATGACAATAGCCTGGTTTGATACCATTCGAAATGGATGTACAGCCGATTTAGCCATTATGGGTTCCATTCTCTGATGTTTTTGTGAAGCTTCATTTGTTGTTAATTGGCCCTTGTTGATACACAACAGCAGTTTTATATAATATGCAGTAGATGATGATATCAAGTTAGCAAAGTATAAAATTCGACATATATAGTTCAAATTTTAGTTTAAAAACTAGGTAATGAAGTTCAATGCACTATGATACATTCACCGTTTTTTTTTTTTTTTTGTTTTTTTTTTTTGTTTTTTTTTTTCTTCATTCGAGAGACATGTCATGCAATCCAGTTTTAGGGCAGTTTGTTTCCAATTTATCGCTGGAACGTGTGAAATGTACTATCGTTGCTTATACATTGATGAACGTTTCTCATAAAAGCAAATTACAAACAAACATCTTCAAGAGCTAAGAATGCTAAAATGTGTGACCCTAATCCTCCTGTCCGTCACGATTAATTCATATTTGAGCCTCGACGCGAGAAAACCGGTCTTCGGGGTTTCCGACCAGGTCTGACACAAACCAGCCTGTACAGTTTCAGAAAAAGTCTAGAAGATTGAAATTTTGGTTTTAAGAAGAAGAGAAGTTGTACTATCCGTGTAGCGAAAGCAAAGGCGCTGATCAGCTTCGCAGTTACTGCGAAGATGATCTGCTCCTTTGTTTTCGCATATGCAAAAAACCGGTTTTCTCACGACGCGGCTCATTTTAAATTAAATAGAATTCGTGGAAAATAATAAGAGTAAATCATAGACAGTCAAAGGACCAAAAGAAAAATATAATTTGCACTATGGATGAATGTACCTAATCCCGTCCTCAGTGTGTCTATAATCAAGGTGGACAATTACGTGACTAAATTAATTTCAAGTACTAGTTTTCGGACATAACCAGTGAGCAAATTGGTCATATGTTTCTTAAAATTGAATGAAATTTCATGAGGGTAAAGTGAACATAACCCGGTATGATACGCTGTAAACTGTTATATAATGCGCACTATAGTTTAATAGATTATCCCGAGCAACCTTGTTGATGTTAGAATATGAATTCAGTTGCTCGGGGTAATCTATTTAACTATAGCCCGTATTAAATTGACTTTTGTATAACAGTTGGGTATGTGCACTTTACCCCGTGAAAGGACTTTCATTCAGCTGTAAGAAAACTATAGGTGATCTGCTTATTCTGTCCGAATACTAGTATACAACAATCGCATGTGTCTGCGCCGGCTTGTCTGGCCATATCTCAAGTGTCAGATTGTACATCGCGACAATTCAAACTTCTACTGAATGGATGATTCCACATTGAGCCAACTTCATTTGTACTACTTACATACAAATATATTTTATTCTATATAGTACAGTAGTCAGACCTGGTCCATTTTCATTAAAAAGGAGAGAAAATTGCTTGGTATTTGACATCTATGGCAATGGAATTCACAATTACGTACATGTATTATATATAAAGTAATAAAATGAAATAATGGGCTGAAAAAAGAGACGCTATTTTCAAACACACGCCAGGAAAACATGTCGGCGAGGCGTTTCTAACGTGTACCCACAATCAATGTTTTGAGTAAAAATGTTTAAAATATGAAAGTTTTTCCAATAAAAATTTCATTTTTTTTACAGTGGAAAAAAATCTCTGTATATTGCATGGGAAATTTTCTCAACAATGCCGTTGCCGTTGTCTTCCTGAAAGGTATTGAATTACATGACATGTACGCGGAAAAACCGGTCTTCGGGATTTCTTACCAGGTCTGACACAAACCGGCCTATACTGAAGAAAGCTACAATCTTGAAATAGGAATTGTACTATCCGTTTAGCGAAAACTAAGGCGCTGATCGGCTGTGCAGTTAGGCAAAAATCCGATTTTCTCATGACGCGGCTCAGTAGTCGCATAGATTTTTCATGTTATTTTCGCCCTCTACTAAAGAAGGCGAAAATAACAATATGACCATGAAAAAGAAGTTTTTCTTTGATAAGTTGCTTTTACATCCTCTGAACAGCAAACGCCGATTACCATAATAAAAGACTCCCAGAGACAACTCGTAACTATGGTCCCTGATGGGTCATTCATGTATATCTTATGTGCGCGAAAATAGAGTGTGATTTGCTCAATTCATATAGTAAAGAAAGCCACCACCTAGCTGACTGATTTACTTGAAAATAGCTGTGTTAAAATTGGAGGAAACAATGAGTCTTTGTTTTTTGACAAATGAGCCGCATCGTGAGAAAACCGGATTTTTGCCTAGGCGAAAACAAAGGCGCAGATCAGCTTCGCGATCAGCGCCTTTGTTTCCGCTACTCGGATAGCACAATTCCTCTTCTACTTAAATCCGCAATTTCAAGCTTCTAGCTCTTTTCTGAGCTAGTACAGGCCGGTTTGTGTCGGACCTGGTCGGAAACCCCGAAGACCGGTTTTCTCGCGTCGAGGCTCAAATCATCGGGATAACATGTTCCTGTAATGTATGCCCCTTAAGCACCACTTCTAAATATACTGAACAAAAAAAGAAACGCAACAATAGGCCACCAAGGATTTTCGAGTTTCGAGTTTAAGGTAAAACGCTTATAAGTTCAGGTCTGTTGCTGTATGATTCCCATTCATGAGATATTAGGGTATATCATGCAAAAATCTGATTTTCATTTCGATAAAGATTGAATGAGAATTTTTTGTCAATATGGAAATATTTGCTCTGCGCATGCGCACACTTTTGAAACTCCAAATCACCAAGAAACAATGTCAGCTGCTCCCTAATTAAAATTCATGAAAAAGAAATAAAATTCAACGACACACAAGCTCGTAATTAAAACCATCAAAATCCCTGTATGTTTAATTGAAAGGGGGATAATTTCAATTTTATTCATTTTATTTCTTTAACGTGTGAGTTATCTGCTGAATGATACATTGTGGTTTCGAATGGGGTTTATAGCGGATTTAAATCGTACCATTATTTTATTGCTCGCGCATGCGCAATGTGTGGTTTACTACTTTCAGCATGCCCATGATTGGCATCGAATAACTCCGTAAATACGCATCAAAATGAAAATCGGTTTCTTGCATTCGGAAGCCTGATATCTAATGCAGAAGTAGAAAATAAATGATTTCTGGTTGTATCATAGTTTGCTCAAAATTTAGTGAAATATAATTGTTGCGTTTCTTTTTTTGTTCAGTATCTTGGGTACTCGTTAGAACCGCCTCGCTGAAGATCAATGTTTTGAGCAAACAAAGAAAAATATTTTCAACTGAATTGTGTTCCATTTACAGCGTCAAAAAATTTGTGTATTGCATGGACATGTATTCATCAACTTGTTCAAGTTCAAAACCCGGCGCTTATGGGGTTTGAACCGTTGGTTTATCGGCTCTACCACTATACCACCACAATCCAGTGTTTTTTTTTTATAAATCCGCATTCAAGTCACTAAATTATTACAGAGAGATCTTATCTGTCATAAGAATAGAGTTTGTGAACAGTGAGACAAATGAAAATAATATAACGGATCAAAAAGAGCAATAGCAAAATAAAATTTCCAAATTCCAATCATTTTCCCGACAATGTTATCCTGCCCATGGGCTAAACGACCTTGAATCTTCGAGGTCATCTAGGATTCGTGCGGCTTTCAGCAAGGCGTCGAATCCATTACCCCCTCCGGATTTCCTTCGGCGAATCAGGTCACCAAAGTTGTTCGTAAAGGTGCTGAAAGACGTTTCTTCGTCGTGTGTGCGTTTATTTACCAAAGACAAATAGTCCGCGCCTTTAGTCAAATAGTCCACGCCTTTAGTCAAATAGTCCGAGTCTTTAGTCGAATAGTCCTTGTCTTTATTTCGTGAATCTAATGATCCAGGTCGTAAAACATCAAGAATTCCAAAAGGCTTCGTCGAATCAAAAGTTTCTGGTACATGTATGAAATCGATGACGTTTTCTGGCATAAAATTTTCATCATTCAGATGCGGTAACAGCTCATCATCGAAGTATTTTGGCCAAATGGTATTCCTCCGCCGATCTGAATTGTCTGTGAATGAAGTTGCGGATCTGGTGGTATGGAGGCATGAAATAGTCATCAGTATTAAAGATGCATGTAGAAACTGGACAAGATGGTTCATTCTTGGAGTCTGAAAATGGAAGAATATTGCCTAGTTTATATTTTGCCTACCTACAGTGAGTGAGTGAGTGAGTGAGTGAGTGAGTGAGTGAGTGAGTGAGTGAGTGAGTGAGTGAGTTCTTTATTTAAAGAGGGTGACCCAATTGGTCTTGGGGCCCTTTAAAACAAGTTAACATAACGATGACTGTACGACGCCAAATTTTGTATTTTCGTGCGGTCGCCGTACAGCGACCGTACGGTGTCCCTACGAGTCTTAGTCCCTCTACGATCGTCGAAGCCTCGAATGCTTTGACAAATGTTTAAAAATAATATAACCGTCGGGCCCGTGGACACGTCGTGGGTAGCATAGTACAGGCGCCGTATCGTACGGATATCATGCGGGCAGCGCGACCGCCTTGAGATTCATGCGGCTGGACATTTTTATGGGGTGTAAAAAATAGTTTTATAACATGTTAGTCAAGCTCCAGCTACATGTGGAAAGATGGCAATAATGCTATATGTACCACCACTTAGGCATAGAGTTGCGCACCTGCGATTTCAATGCAGACAACAAGAAGAGAGCATGCGATAATAACGACGCTGGAGATATTCGAAAAACGGACGGCCACCTGACATTGTACAGCGCTCGTACGGAGACCACAAGAGCTCAGTCAAAAGTCGTACACCCCACAGACATCGCATTGGCTCCGTTCGATCTCTACTTAAAGTCTTCGAAGACCGTACGATCTCCGTACGCAGTCTCAGAACGTCGACGAATGTCCGTATAAAATATAAACACATACGTCGTAGTCAATAGTCACCTACGGTGTACGAAAAATCATAGGGAAAAGCGTATACCCCAAAAAACGTACGGTGCTCGAAGCAGTGCAACCTAGGCATAAGTTGTTGGGATAAAATAGTTTTACTCCATCTAAACGTTAATGTTGGGGTTTTGTATGTTTGAGTTGATGCTTAAAACGTCTAAGCGATGACAGGACGGAGCAACTTTCATGAATCAGAATCAGAATCAGAATAGTTTACTGGTGACACGCCAAATGACATTATTTCACCAGGGGGTTCGGATGGGGGGAAAATTAGTCCCTTGAACGCACGAGTGAAGCGAACTTGGACACACAATCATCTGACATTTCAGCAGTAGAAAACAGAGAGTCAGGGAGGTCATTCCAGTCCCTGATAGTCTGGGGAAAGAAACTACATTTATAGGCCTCTATACTAGCAGATGGAAGCTGAAATGCCTTGGAGTGGCTATTTCTACAACGCCTAGTCTTTGGGATAAGGTCATCTGTAGGTATTCTGGCTTTACCCTTCAAACCTTTGTATAGTAATATAAGTCGATTATCCGTCCTCCTTTTCTTGAGAGATTCCCATCTGAGTTGTTCAAGAATGCCAGTCATACTACCTTCCTCGAAAGTATAATTCCTAGTTACAAATCTAGCGGCACGATTCTGAACCTTCTCCAATTCCTCCTGGAGGCATTTAGTATGAGGATCCCAAACAGAACTTCCATATTCCAGGACTGGGCGCACCAGTCCTTTATAAGCTGCTTCTTTAACATCTTGGGGGCAAGAAAATAAGTTTCTCCTCAAGAATCCAAGTGTTCTGTTGGCTTTAGTACAGATATTATTGATATGGGTACTCCACTTGAGGTCATTTGTAATTGTTACACCTAGATATTTAATGCTATCAACATTTTCCAAAACCGTTCCCTCGAGGGTGTACGAGGCCTCAATTTTATTTATCCGCTTATTTGTCAGCTGCATCATGTTGCATTTGACAGGTTGAAATCTCATGCCCCATTTTCGGGCCCAGCTCCCTAAAAGGTCAATGTCTTTCTGAAGTTTCAATGTATCTTCTACCGTTTTAATTTCACGGTAGCAAACACAGTCATCAGCAAAAAGCCTGATTTGAGAGTCAATGCCAACGGGTATGTCATTTATGTACAAGGAGAACAACAGTGGACCGAGAACAGTGCCCTGAGGGACACCAGACACAACAGGGGCCCAGTCAGATTTAACACCATTAACTACTACCCTTTGCTGCCTGAAGCACAAAAAAGCATTTATCCATTCCAATGTCTTTCCACCTATACCATAACTAAACAATTTGCTTTTAAGAAGTTCATGTGGAGGGGTGTCAAAAGCTTTTTCAAAGTCCAAAATAAAAGTGTCAACCTGACCCTTTTTGTCCAATATTTTTGCCCAATCATTTATCACTGTAATTAACTGAGTTTCACAACTATGCCATTTCCTGAATGCATGCTGTTTGTCCGACAAAAGATTATACTGGTCAAGATGACCCATGATATTTGAGCAGACAATATGTTCTAGAAGTTTGCAAGGAATACAAGTCAAAGAAACTGGGCGGTAATTACAAGCAAGGGACCTGTCACCTTTCTTGAAAAGTGGACAAATATTAGCAAGTGACCATTCCTTGGGGATTTCACCCGTATTGATTGACTGCTGGAAGAGATGTGCAAATACAGGTCCTAATTCTTTTGCCAATTCTTTAAGGACTCTAGGATGGAGTTCATCAGGTCCTAAGGCTTTAGATGGGTTCAGACCTTTAAGGAGTTTTGTTACTCCTTCCTTTGTTACAACAATTTCATCCATGAATGGGGCCGACCTATCCAGAAGTGGGACTTGGTTGTGTACCGTTTTGGTGAATACATCTGTGAACTGTCCATTAAATTCTTCTGCTTTTTCGAAATCTGATTGAGCAATACCACTTCCATTTTTCTTTTTCAAAGGGGGAATGCCTTGGGTATCTTTCCTCTGACTATTGATATACCTATAAAAATCCCTGGGATTAGCCTTAACGTCCCCTACCAAGTTATTGACATAAAGGTCATGCTGCTTCCTTATATCAGCTTTGATTTCCCTTCTTAAGTTTTCAAATTTAGATCTAATTTTTGCACTTCCAGTTTTCTTAGCTTTTGCATGAGTTATATTTTTCCTGCGAATCTTCCTCCTTATCTCAGGAGTTATCCATGGGACAGAAGAGACAGAGCGACTTGTTTTTGATGGGATATGCTTATCTGCCGAGTCCTGAATGAAAGATGTAATAAGATTGAAATTTTCCTGAACCGAACGGGTATCCGAGTAGCCATTGAAATACTTTTCCTTTGCAAATTTTAATGTTTCTGCCCTCATAGATTCATAATCACCTTTCTGGTACCGAAACACCTTCCTTCGAGGTCTCTTAATGGGGGGAATAACAATCTTCAGCGTTCCAGAAACAATATCATGATCACTGAGACAATCTGGGGAGTGGATGTCTACAAACTGATTGGGAAGAGAAGTGACAATCAAGTCCAAAGTATTTCTTTCTCTGGTAGGGAAGTGGACTAATTGATCAAATCCATGATCATTAATAATGTCAACCAAAATTTGACCTTCAATCCTACTCAATGGTGACCCACATTTATTGTGTCTGTCCGGCCAAACAATATCTCCAAAGTTGAAATCCCCTAGAACGTGAACTGAGGGGGGTTTATTTCCTTTATGTTTATCCCTAATTTTGTTAAGCTGCTCTCTGAACAAAGTATCAAATTTCTGTAGGTCTTCCAAAGGTGTCAAGTTTTCATCACTATGGGGTGGCCTATACCAGCTTGCAACAAAATGTGCGGTTTTATTAGCGAATACTTTTACCCAAACTGATTCTGACTTATTTTCTAATTCTGTCATTGGCATGTGTGGGACATCCTTGTGAATAAGTAACATGACACCACCACCATCAAGAGTTCTGTCCTTCCTGTACACACTATATGGGAAAGTTTCCGGAAACAATTCTGAACTTGAAATAGAACTGTCAATCTTTGTTTCTTGAATTGCTACAATCTGAGGTTCATGAAGATCAATGAAAGCCAACAACTCAAGCTTTTTACCTCTAATGCTGTTGATGTTTATACTGAAAAATTTCAACCCACCAATAAACTTGCTTTTGCTTGTCAAAGTTGAGGGTGCTGAGGACTTAGTTTTATCACTGTTTCCAAGTGGATTAAACCTATTTTCACTTTCCAAATTTAACTGTTCGTCAAAAAAAGAGTCAGAAAAATTGAAGAAATCACATTTTGGACACATCCAAGTACATTTTGTGTTTTGCATGGTTTCATATTGTGAATCGGATAGAAAAGAGCAGTCATTGTGCACCCACATATCACATTTGTCACACTGAACCGCCTTGTGGCAATTGAGAACTAATCCACTGCAAAGGCTACACTCAGCCTTGCAGTTTGAACAATACCAAGATTCACTACCGGATTCTAATTCTAGCAATTCTTCCTTTCCAAGGTTGGCACATGATGCGTGGAAACGCTTTTCACAATCTGCACATTCTACTACCTGATCAGCTGCCTTACAGTATTTTTTACATAGACGACACTGAAATCTAGGGCCCGGGTTCATTTCGATGTCTCCGGCCAAAACAATCAAAATGAGAAGATTTGTTCCATTTGAGTTCTTAAAGCTGCGTAAACCCTCTGATCCTCTTCGGTTACCAATTTTTCTTGTGAAAGCCAAGCTCTGAGCAATTCCACTAACTGATTTTCCAAATCCTATACTACAGTCCTGGTTTGCATTTAAAATATCTCCTGATGTTGTCCACTTCCAAACACAGAGTCCGAAAACCAAAAACAAAGCCAACCTGAGGAGCAGCGGACAAGACTTCGGTGTATGGAAACTACGCACAGGATTTTTTCCACCCCGACAAGTCAACCGCCCCACAGTTGGATCGACAAAACCTGAAACCAAAAACAAAGCCAACCTGAGGAGCAGCGGACAAGACTTCGGTGTATGGAAACTACGCACAGGATTTTTTCCACCCCGACAAGTCAACCGCCCCACAGTTGGACCGACAAAACCTGAAGCCATGAGTTCCAATTCAAATGATTAAACAAAAAGACCTTCAATCACTATATAAAAAAAGTGGGTGGGGGAAGGTCAATCCAGAAAAACTATTCTGATTCTTTAACTTTTATGACAGATCGTTGCAGCCCTGCTAGAGCCGTTCAATGTCACTGTCAATGAAGCTTGAACAAATTCTGGTCCAAAAGCTTGTCAGCTCTCAGGCCAAAAAAATTCCAAGAAAAGAGATTTTCAAGTAAAGTACGAATCGTTTTGGCGCGAACCGCACGACAAAGAAAATCTAAGAAAATCGATGCTTAGACTCTTTACTTGGGGGAAAACAGCGACCAACAATGAGAAATTGCAGGTCCAAAACTTCCTGACCCAAAGTCGGGATAGTTTTACGGACAAAAACAATAGGAAATTCGGAAAATAATAGAAAAAAACTTCTCTTTCAAAATTCTGTGTCCGTGTCGCCGAACCGAACCGAACCGACGATGAATAATAGAGGGAAGCGCTATAGAACTCAACACAATTGCGATAGATGTACTAAAATAGAACAGCATCCAGATACACCTAAAGCCACGTGGTTCCAACATCAATACAATTCATACACTAAAAAGCAAGACATTATGAAAAGTACTACTTATGCTCATTTCATCAGGCCATTTTCACGTAATAAAAGCGTTCCTTGGAAACGGCAGTGTTTATTTGTCTCTGCAGAAAAACGTTATTTCACTTTTGCTATTATCATGATTATTTCTCGTACAATTGCCATTAATTGCATGTATATAAATATATTGGTGCCGACGTAATGTCTTGGATTCCATAAAGGATACATTTTATCGTTGATGATTATAAGAAACTTTGTCACAGTCAAACCAATGAATTGTTACAAGCGGCTTGTAGAGCCGAAAACAATACGAAACGGGTAACGAGTCGAACTAAGTCTTCCCTGGAAATGTCGCCATGTTTCGAATCATCATGATTATATTTCCGTGTAATGTATACCCCCTTGATCCCCACTTTTATATAGGTTGAAACTGGGGTTACAGGGGTATACCTATTTTTCTTATTTTTGCTCCAAAACATAGATTGTGGGTACTCGTTAGAACCGCATCGGCGAGGCGGTTCTAACGTGTTCCCACAATCTATGTTTTGAGCAAAAATATTAAAAATATAAAAAAAATCCAATGAAATTTTCAATTTTTGCTATGAACAAGTTTTCGTAAAAGTTCGAATAATTTCGTTCCCCTTATTGCACTTCTACCTTTAGCCTACAGAATGCATGTGCGTGGTTATTTTATATGAGAACTAGGAGCTATGCAATAAAATAATATTTTTTTCTTATTTCATTATATTTATTTTGATTTAAATGCATGCAGTATGCAGAAAATTGCTAAATTTGTAATATAAATCATTTGAAAATGAATTAGTGTTATCAAATGCTATTGGACTGATGAGCCAGGCTGCGAGGAAACGTGAATCAGGATAACATGTCCATGCCCCTTAACTCCCACTTTTATATAGAAAAAACTGGGGTTTGCATGGGAATATTTTTTATTTTTGTTCCAAAACATTGATTGTGGGAACACATTAGAACCGCCACGCCGAGGCGGTTCTAACGAGTACGCACAATCAATGTTTTCGAGCAAAAATAAGAAAAATAAGTATATCCCTGCAAACCCCATTTTTTCTATAAAAATTTGTTTAAGGGGGTATTCTTTTCACGGACATGCTTTCATGGTGAAATTTCGAGTATGCCATAAGTTTAGGGCTATACAACAGACCGCTAAGGAACCAGACCATCACACAAACAGGTCCCCTTACACCCCCCCCCCCCCCACTGTTTAAGTAAAACTGAGAACTGAGTTTTGCAGTAGTATACCTACATTTTCTTAGTTTTACTCTCAAACATAGATTGTTGGTACTCGTTAGGACCGCCCCGCCAAGGCGGTTCCAACGTGTACCAATAATAAATGTTTCGAGCAATAAAAAAGAAACGTCGCTGCATCATTTTTTAAACCAATATTTGAGCCGCCCCATGGGAAAACCAACAATCTGCATAGGCGAAAACAAAGGCGCAGATCAGCTTCGCGGTAACCGCGAAGCTGATCAGCGCCTTTGTTTTCGCTACTCGGATAGTACAATTCCTCCTCTACTTAACTCCAAAATTTCAAGCCTCTAGCATGCTTCTGTAGCTGTACAGGTCGGTTTGTGTCAGACCTGTTCGGAAACCACATTGCTGGTTTTTCCACGAGGTGGCTCATTTATTATTTTTGACAGCTTATAATGACTGTATATTGCATAATTATAGGTGTGTATTTTGCGATGACTCCGAGAACTGCGCCCCGTTTGTTCGCGTAGAAAAAAAATCATCGCATCCTTTTTTCATAAAAGATCCCCATTGATTTCACATTTCAATTTGTTCAGACTAAAATGGTAACATAACACTGCATTGTGCAGAACAAAGATGCTTCCATTTAGGCTCAAATTCAATTTTAAAACACTTGGCAATAATTTTAACCAATATAGCTCACGGAAATCGTAAAGTATATTTACGATTTCTATGCGCTATATTGTCACTTTAACGTGACTGGTATATCGCAATATCGCAGCTTTGCTTACGATAATTTTGTTTCAATACTTGTGAGAAGAAATACATTTGATACTCTAAATGAATGAAACTTGACATGTTTGTGAAAAGAATTGTTCACACATTTCATGACATTTAGGTAGCGATTTAGGCAGAGAGACTTTTTCGAATATTTCTATATGAAAAAAAAAAAAAAAAAAAAAAAAAACATATCTCCGGGCCTTCACCCGTGTATGCTTTTCGTAATGACAATCATTTGGTCCCGTTCTCCATAACTAAATGTAAACAATAAATATTTGACTTCAGTGCGTTTCATTATTAACAGCAAAGCGATCTCACAACTTCGCCATCAATCAAAATCTAATTATCTACCTGTTTACTTGTGTTCATTTATGGACACACCATCGTGCAGGCGCACTGTATACTATGTCACCCCCTTGCATGTGCAGAAAATCGAGGTTTTGGAGCAAAAATAAGAAAAATACGTATACCCCTGCATAACCCGGTTTTACTATATATTTCACGGACATGTTTTCCTGATGTGATAGGGGCACAGAATGAACAATGCAATAGCAGAGGCGATTCGAAAGAATACCTGGGCCTTAGGTTATAAAGCATTTTTCAAGCTCAACTTAGCTGAGCATGAAATTTCAAGATACTGCAATTACACAAATTGATTGAAATTTTTGATTAATGTAAGACTATCAAAGCCAGTCAAAAAAAAAGTCAATAATTTATCCTGCTTATAAATGTTAAAATGCGTATTGTTGGAATTACTCGGATCCGATATACACATTATCACTGGGTGCTTCCTTGGTCCCGATATAAAAAGGTTTTGTTTGACTTTTTGGTAACGGATTTTGTTCTACTTCTTTAACACAGTAAATGTCCACAAAACAGAGTAAACAATAACATAAATTACTTAATTTATATCACTTTTTTTACGAATCAAATTAAATCTTACTATAAAATTGCATTCAATGCACTTTATTATGACTTGAAATTCTTTCAATGACGTCATAAAATTAGAATCAAATCAAATCTTTGACCAAATTCTAGGAATTATTGTAGAAAAAAATCTGATACCGAAATCAAACAAAACCAAATTCTATCGGGACCTATAGTAAAAGTCAAACAAAACTTTTTCATATCGGGACGAAGGAAGCACCCAGTGATTATTTGGTTCCGAGTTTATGTAGTCTAAGCTGAGCCAAGCTAAGCACGAACTCGGGGCTAGAGTACCCGGGCCACAGAAGTGTATATGAAGACGGTTAGGTGGCATCCTTGATATGTGCTCGAATTTCAGATGAGCGCAATAAAATGATAAATGAGTGTAAAATGTCAGATCAGGAAACATGTCCGTGAAATGTATACCCCTTAAACAAATTTTAAACCCAATTTAACCTAAGGGGTATACCATTTTTCTTATTTTTGATCCAAAACATAGATTGTGGGTACTTATTATTAGAACGCCCTCGCCGAGTTGGTTCTAACGTGTACCATAAATCTAAGACTTGAGCAAAAATAAAAGAAATGCCTTTTTTCTTTCATCAAAAAATGTTCAATTTTTATAACTTTGAAATAAATTTGTATGTTATATGGACCGTGTGTTTTTGTAATGGATGTCTGCGATAAGATTAGTGGAAGAAATAGTAGACTAGCAACTTTATAGGGTAAAAGGTTAAAAAAAATCCTCTGATTACATAGCTATCATATCGAAAAAAGAAAAATCATACAATATTCCTTCTTAGTATGTTATACTAAAAACAGCTGACGATGCGGGATTTCTTTTCGTTGCCATAAAAGATTGAATGTTTTATTTTGTGAAAGCACATTTTATAAAGTTATAAGTGAAAGAAGTGACAAATATATGAGAGTTGTATGTTTCCGAAATATGTTCCTTTTAAGCGGCTTGCTTTGCTCAGACGAGTATTTTCTAAGTCATAGTTATCAAATCCATTTTTTACATTTGAAATTGCGTTTCACTAAATTGTATTTTTGTGAAGAGGCTTAAAACACATTTCAACTATTTTTAAAGATAAACTTGTACGAATAAGTATCTTCACCATTTTACCTTTTATATATGAACCTTTTTTCTATCACTGAAAAATAATATATGAAATACCATATTTGGTTTTTACAGAAAATTAGAAATGCATTCAAATACCTGACCGTCCAAAAGCTTCCGCTAGCCATGTACAATTGTTTCAATTTAGTTGAATTCAATCTTCAATTAATGGTTAAGTGACGCATTTTAATATTCTATTGTCTTTTTTATTCGCGTAGGAGAAAATAATTTTCCCTTAGTTGTTAGCACTATCATTAGAGCCGCCTCATGGGAAAACCAACAATCTGCATAGGCGAAAACAAAGGCGCAAATCAGCTTCGCGGTAAACGCGAAGCTGATCAGCGCATTTGTTTTCGCTACTCGGATAGTACAATTCCTCCTCTACTTAACTCCAAAATTTCAAGCTTCTAGCCTGCTTCTGTAGCTGTACAGACCGGTTTGTGTCAGACCTGGTCGGAAACCACATTGTTGGGTTTTCCTCGAGGCGGCTCATTATTCTAATAATAAAAGAGTCGCGTCATAAAAAGTAGCTCAAAGGGCAACGATCGCTCATCTGAGTGCCATAAAAATTCAGTCACTGGACAAAAGAAAAGTAGTTTTATGGGCATGGTGGTCATCATGGACATTGACCTGTATCCACATTGGTTCCACGTCCCTATAGATGCTTCATATTGAACTTGGCTTTGATTGGTCAAGCGGTTTCAGAGGAGAGTGTGAATATTATGGTAATATATATGTCCCGAGGTGGGGACAGATGAACCCCTGAGGACGATTTTTTTTTTTCAGAATCACAAATCATATAGTCCTATTCTCATTTCCTGCAATATTTGACATTTTAATAGTTTTCCCCATTTAAATGCAGAGGCGACCAATGTTGAACTAGCTGTGTAATAGGGTCAATGTCATTACAGGTTCATGTTTTATATACACATTGTAGTACTTCAGTCATCAATTTTGCATTCCAAGTTTCATTGAAATCGGTCCCGGAGGTTTTATCTTATATGGTGGCCAACTTGGTCTCATGTGACTTGGATTTACATTTTTGTATATACACAGTGGTTCCCCTTCCGATGCTTCATATAAAATTTGGCTTTGATTGGCCAAGCGGTTTGACCGTTTCAGAGAAAATCTTTGAAAATGTGAACGGGCGCATGGACGGACACCGGCTCGACTGCCATCCTATAAGCTCACTTTGTGAGTCTTCGGCTCAGTTGAGCTGATAACGACCCGACAGAGCTGCTGCACAGAAGCGGACCCACGTCAATCTTTTCAGGTGTGCCGATCACATATTGGCCAACCGGACGCACGGCCGCGTTTCGAACCTGGGACCTATTGATCATGGGCCGATCTACCTCGGCTTTTCAGACTTGTGTCAAATAACGCCTATAATTCTGACATTTGTTCGACCAGTCCTAACTTTACACCGAAAATCAGAGAGTCAAGCGGCGAATCGAAGCCGGAAGCTAATTACGGCTGTCGTTGCACTTGGTCGACAACAGGGTTTATATGCCAAAGCATAAATATAGTTAGGGAGCGACAATTTGATTTTATGCGTGGGACATGGGGGGATGGGGGGGGGGGGGGCCTGGAAGATTTTTTGCAAAAGAATCCAGGACCGAATTTTGTCCGAAAAAAATATCTTGAACAGGAAAAATTCTATTGTATGTATTATATTATATACAAATAAAAAGACAGGAACGAGTCGCGAGTGTAAAAAAATATCCAGGCCCGAAAACGTCTTCCAACCCCCACCCCCTAAAAATCAAATGGCCCTCCCTTAAGTCTGACAACTTGATTCAATCGTCGTGTAGTTGCCTTTCTAACATCATTCATTTCGACACAGAACTAACAAATCAAACCTGACAAACCTGTTATTTCCCGAAGCAGTTCTTCTGGTAGAATATCTCTGCATCCAGCAACCATTATTAGAACAACACACATACTAAAGGTGTGCAAACCAAACGTGGCGCTCGCGAACGTCGAAAGAACCACGGTGTGACTATGGATATTTACATTTTAAGAGGAATAAATCTGCCAGTGACCCCGCTGATAACAATTGATGAGATAGGAATTTTAAATTCGTTCAATGTACATGTACTATCAGTCTCAGCCGATCCGACATTAATTGGTACTTAGCCCAGTTTTCGTGGTGGTTCCAGTTTTCGTGGTATACACATATTTCAGCTGAAACTGTATGTATTCACAAGTGGTCACGTTTACCGTCGGGGCGTTGCCTGGACTTTTCGCTGACTTTCTCCCCGACATTAGGATGTAATGACATGCGAAATCTGCTTCAAACTAAGTAAAGAACTGAAACCTATATATGTACGGATGATTTGACTAAACCACTTCAAGGCACTTTTCCAGTGCATGCCAAGATCTTCAAAGTGATTTACCAATAATCAGATGGCAGCCCGTCTTTCTCTCATGGCCAAAATGGGCTGGGACCCCTGCGATGCCGTTTTTACCTGTGTATGAAAATGGAGAAAAAATACATGCCGCTATATCTGAAGATGTAATGTGTATGTCTATTTTTAGATTTCTCTCTAAATAAAATTGTTGAGAATTCAGATCTTACACACGTTGATGCCCATCATCTGCACAGCATGTCTTGGGTCACGGGACATTGATAAATTTATAATATTGAATGTATGTTAAAACTTGATAAAATTGGTATTTAATACATAGATTGTGGGTACTCGTTAGAACCGCCTCGGCGAGGCGGTTCTAACGTGTACCCACAATCTATGTTTTGAGCAAAAATAAGAAAAATATCAAAAATTCTCCTCTGAAAATTACCGATTTTTGAGCCGAAAACATTACTGTATATCATATGGGCATATTTTCGTAATGTCATGGCCAAAATGGGCTGGGACCCCTGCGATATCATACTGTTTTTACCTGTATGAAAATGGAGAAAAAAAAAATACATGCCGCTATATCTGAAGATGTAATGTGTATGTCTATTTTTAAATTTCTCCCTAAATCAAATTGTTGAGAATTCAGATCTTACATACGTCGATGCCCATCATCTGCACAGCATGTCTTGGGTCACGGAACATTGATATAAATTTATAATTATTGCATGTGTATCAAAACTTGATAAAATTGGTATTTTCATTGATATGAAATTTCACTGACATCAAATCTCACTGATATCAAACGTCACTAGTGACTGATATCAGCCTTCACTGTAGAAGAGGAACTATTTTTTTCAGTTTGTTTATGTTTTGTCAAGATTAGTCTAAAAAGTATAAAATAAAAAGAAAATTTGCTTTTTGTCGGTGAATACCAAATATATATCTCGTGAGTTGAAAACATCAAAATTTTCACTCGTGCTGCGCACTCGTGAAAATTCTGATGTTTTAAACTCACTCGATGAAATACATTTGGTATGCACCTCCATCAAAAAAAGCAAATATCCTCTATATACTTTTCATTTATAGGCTTTAAGCATGGATTGACGAGTACATACGTTCGGTGAGTACTCTAGAGAGTACCCAAAGTATATGTATTGAAACAACTAAGAAAAAACATCCCTTTGCGCCCCAGTTTTACCATTCAGTAAAAGTTGGGTGTAAGGGTATATATTATTTTTCAAATGGACCTGTTATCATGATGTGAAATAGATACCCTTGTCAATGTTGATGTGCAACTGTCTCGAATTATCATTTTAATTATGATTTTTTTTTTTTTGTTATTCACTAGTATTTGTTGTTTCCATTTAATACAAAACAACCTACGCTTTTCACCTAAAATCAATTCCTAAATGAGTTTCTATGTACCATTTTTGTACCAAGGTTCGATTACACATAAAAACAATTCTCGAAAGTTGATAAAACAATAGATCTACGTAAGCACAAGTTGATCTGTATCAAATGTACATTAGGTATACTTGTATATAATATTATACATGAATGATGTAAAAATGCACAAGTGTGTATTAGTATAATGTATTCTGGGAACACTCGATTCTTATTAAAATCTCATTCATTGTATACAAGATAAAAAAAACAACATAAAAGCCTTGAGGTTTTCTTCATTACGAAAACTTGCCCATGCAATGTGTAGAGATTTTTTAAGTTGTAGAAACTGAAAAATTTCAGTAGAAAAGTTGTGATATTTTTTCTTATTTTTGCTCAAAACATAAATTGTGGGTACACGTTAGAACCGCCTCGCCGAGGCGGTTCTAACGAGTACCCACAATCTAGCCGCCGAGGCGGTTCTAACGAGTACCCCGCACAATCTTTGTTTTGGAGCAAAAATAAGAAAAATAGGTATACCCCTGCAACCCCAGTTTTACTATATAAAAGTGAGGTTTATGGGGGTATTCATTTCACGGATATGTTTTCCTGATGTAAAATTAGCTTGGACTGTGTCTTGAGTATCAATTTGTTTTAATGTTTTTGACTAAATCTGGGGTTACTAATTTGTTTTGATTGATCAGATTGTCAATGTAAACATTAAAATCTTAATTCGATTTCAACCTGTCATGTTATGAAAATGTCAATTATACTCTTAAAAGCATTTTTTTCTAAAACCCTTTCATCAATTCCAGAAATTTATGGAGTCAAGTTCTGAAAGCATATTTACACTCGCTTCCTCGTCACAAGATGAGCAGGATCGTGCAAAAATCTCTGTTTCAACTCATTTAAGCCTGGCGTCCCTTTTATGGGACATAGGCAAACAGCAGTATAGCCCCAGATGTGACGCCGCAAAACGCGGCGTCCCATCTGGGGCTATTCTGTTTGCTTAAAGAAATTTCATCGAAAAATAAGATAAAAAATAAAAATCACGCCTAACACCCCCTAAAATGAAAGTGGACTCATCCAAATGATAATGATGGGAAAATCCATTCGTCAAATATAGGTTAATCAATGGTGAACTAAAACGGAAAGTCTTCCTGGATTTATTCCCGTCGCCATGACACGATGATGTCTCGAAGTTACAGGACATTCACATAGGCTAACATGGATCACATGAAAAACTCTCTCTCTCTCTCTCTCTCTAGTACTTCTAAGGAACTATAGACATAAACCTTCATGCAAATATTCAATTTCTCCCATTGGTCCATACAGAATATGCTCCCATTGCAACACCCCACCACATTCCCCTAAACTCCTGCTCGATCTCCGCTTTATACACGCACTAGGCCCTTACTTTAGGTCTCCACACCTGCGCCTCCTTTGTCGAGGGATGTTCCTGTCGGTGTTTCGTGATACCTCTTTATGCACGTCGTGAAACGAGGTACCGAAGTGGAGAGTGAAGGAAATATAGATATTGTCCAAACGATTTGATGAAAGCAAAAAATAAAAATAAATAAATTACCCAGTTTTTTCGCTTATATGTAATTATAACGTCGTAAAACAAAAATACAAATTGTCTCTATTATATTCTGAAAAGAGGGTTTTATTTTAGTCCGCCATTTGTCAATATGAAGTGTAGAATTAGATCGAGTCGAGCATATACTGCAACCATCAGGATTTCCTGCCATGGTGATGTTTATAATGTATTCCTCTGCCGCTTTAGAGAAAGTAGTTCCGATGAATTTAAACAGTTTTTTCGATGTTTCGATGGGATTTGAAGCTAGATCTTCGTACATCAATGTTTGTATTCTCCCAGGATATTCTCTAGCTATAGATTTCTCTTCTCGAATATTGTCTTCTACTTTAGAACACACTTTTTCTGTACATCCGAATTGTCCACCGTACTTTTGATTGCACATTCCGAACCGTGACTGTGACGTCAGCGTTGCGCGCGGATCTCGTACTAGATGGATTATTTTTAGCCCTGGTATCTCTTCAAGCATATGACGTACAGCAGCCAGAGAAATTCTGATAACTTTGATTATTCTAATAGGTGAATTATCGCAAGATAACTTCAGCTTCGAGGCACATGTCGATAATGGGTGATTATTTTCACAGCCTTTGAACTGTTTGGTTTTTATTCCAAACCCTAAAAAGACATTAACATTTTACATTTAACATTAAAAAGACAAACAGATAATTTTAAACATGATAAAAAGCATGGCAAATTTTCGTTATGATCTCAATTAATAATAAAGTGTAGAATTTCATGTAGCCAGTCATCATCAAAACTAAGTGTATTTAAAGGTAAAACAATAATTTTCCATATAACCAAAGGATTATTTAAACACAACGTCAAACTCAATTCGTTATTAATATAAAAGTTCTGCTTTTATTTTTATACAGCGGGCATCATTAAGCTTTCTTATTCAACAGCGAGTCTAAACCTTTTTCTAATTTCAACAATATGATATAAGTAATATTAAAGTATTTTACTCAGAAAGCTGCTGCTTATCGCAGTGGTGGATAGCTTTGTTGTGTCACAATTTAGCCAGTTTCGCAGAATGTTTACTGCTTCTTCAGTGTAGTCAAATGGCCAGGGCCTAAAATAATAATAATAATAAACACGGTAAAGATTTTATAGATTATGTAGAAAACTGCTTGAAGTATCATCCCATTTAATAAAGCTTCATTTGTTAAATTCCCAGGTGAGTGACAGAATTCATATTAACAAGACTCAAATATCTTCCAGACATATTTTCAAATTTTTATCCTGGTCACGGCACCATTAAACTCAATGATGTATGGCTTAACATCCCTGTCAACGATTAATTTCTTAAACTTATGTTGTTTTTTTTCTTTTAAACCCAGAATATTACTCGTACCCCAGCAAGTAAATAGAATTTTCGAGATTAAAAAAAACAGCATGTGTCCTTTTCTGTACGGCTTAAAGTAACATTTTCAATTGGTGTACGGACTTATAGGCACATCTCGGTTACCACTAACAAAATGATTCTTTGATTCCATCTTCAGACGTGTCGATGCAAGAAGATGACGTCGGTGGATGACGTTATCCTGAGCGATAGGTAGACGTTTTGCATCAAGACGTGGCCTATTAGACATATCATTGTCACCCTAACACGTTGTTTTAGACGAGACATCTCTTGGGCGTAAAGCTACATCATGTACGTCATTTGACGGTATTTAACCCACACTATTCGTGCTATCGCTAAAGTGCGAACCCTGTTTTCATAATAAATGTGTTTGCGAAACTTTGTTCGGTTTCGGTCGCCCAGTTTTCGAGAAAAACATAATTTCATAGTGTTGCGTTTTTTAACCTCGTCAGTATATACCTTGTATTATGTGGCCGTTATATTTTTTTCCTTAATATTTTTTTTCTTCTCCTTCTTCTTTTTTTTCTTCTGTTGTTGTTGTAAACGTATGATGAGTGTTGAGTGTTGCAAGACAATTTTAACGATGTCAGTATACATTCCAATGCAAGGGTGTCAAACAGGTACCATAACAAGACTAAGACACATTGGTATGGCGAACGAACGACCTAACGCTAGATAGTCAGATACACGGTACCAGTTTTAGATTACCTGACTGAACCATTCACAAATGTAAGGTTAGATCCTGGTTCTCTCGCCAACTTTTCCAGCTCCCTTAAAGGTTCGTAGATATAAAAAGCACCTGGGCTTTGTTGAAGAATGTCTCCTGTTAGACTCGAGCCTGAACGCATGTACGCCACTATGATCACTGCCGTTGGGTAAGGAGGAGTCTTGCTTCCAAAATCTGTAAAACATTGCCTGATTACGCATATGAGTGTTTTTATTTCGGCTGTTGATCTATATAAGTTTTTTATTTATTTACTTTTTTATTTATTTATTTATTTATTTATTTATTTATTTATTTTTTTCCAAAAATGAAGACCAAAGTGATCTTCAGCTACGTTTTATAGTTTTAAACGGTAATAATGTATCTGAACTTTTCAGAAAAAAAAATGTGATCGCTGTTACTGTACACTAATGTCCCAGTCTACATATAAACGCTGGTACATCTAGGAAAATGTTTTCTTCGTTAATTCAAAGATTGTTGGAATCATAAGACTCTAAGTGCGTCTATCAAATCATCAGGCATTTAACAGGAAAATTATTGAAAAGACAATTATATTAGACTTACTTGCATAGAGAACAAATAAGACAAAAATAGTTCCGATGGCTAACAAAACACAAACACGATTTCTCTTCATACTTTAATGGAAAATGAAATAAACAAACTCAATCAGACGGAAAAACTTAGTTTTTCGGCCCACTGAGCTATGCAAAAATAACCCTTGCACATATTACATGGATGGCCGATTAAACTAGCGAAATACGATTATAGTTTAATGATAACATGTCTTTCTTTTACGATCTTAGAAAAAAATAATTATTTTTACATGTCGTTCTTTTGCGATCTTAGAAAAAAATAACTAATTTTTATCCACGAATTTAGAGAGTTGTATCTTGGTCAAAACAGCATACTAAGAAAAAAAGAAGTGTATGTTCTCACGAATACCAGAGATATTACAATATTATGGAAGCTTTTATTAAACCCTCACTTAATAAAGGTAAACCATCCAATAAGGGAGAAATGGCATTAATTTTTTACACCTCTGGCTCATCTGCTTTTCGCACAATTTCGGTACCGCGTCCCAACCTTTTGTTGAAGGCGATAGTAATAGTATGTCTATCTTACAAAACTTGTATACTAGAGATGAACGCAGCATTGCTATCGTGTAACCCTATGTTAAAGGGGGTAGTAACAGTATATATATCTACTATAGATGAACACAGCATTGCTATCATGTAACCCTATGTTGAAGGCGGTAGTACAGTATGTCTATCTGGGAAAGCTTGTGTGCTATAGATGAACGCAGCATTGCTATCTTGTAACCTTGTGTTGAAGGGGTAGTAACAGTATGTCTATCTGGGAAAGCTTGTGTACTATAGATGAACGCAGCATTGCCATCATGTAACCCTATGTTGAAGGCGGTAGTACAGTATGTCTATCTGGGAAAGCTTGTGTGCTATAGATGAACGCAGCATTGCTATCTTGTAACCCTGTGTTGAAGGGGGTAGTAACAGTATGTCTATCTGGGAAAGCTTGTGTACTATAAATGAATGCAGCATTGCTGTCTTGTAACTTTGTGTTGAAGGCGATAGTAACAGTATGTCTATCTTGGAAAGCTTGTGTACTATAGATGAACGCAGCATTGCCATCATGTAACCCTATCGGGAACCCTATGTTGAAGGCGGTAGTACAGTATGTCTATCTGGGAAAGCTTGTGTGCTATAGATGAACGCAGCATTGCTATCTTGTAACCCTGTGTTGAAGGGGGTAGTAACAGTATGTCTATCTGGGAAAGCTTGTGTGCTATAGATGAACACAGCATTGCTATCTTGTAACCTTGTGTTGAAGGGGGTAGTAACAGTATGTCTATCTGGGAAAGCTTGTGTGCTATAGATGAATGCAGCATTGCTATCTTGTAACCCTGTGTTGAAGGGGGTAGTAACAGTATGTCTATCTGGGAAAGCTTGTGTACTATAAATGAATGCAGCATTGCTATCTTGTAACTTTGTGTTGAAGGCGATAGTAACAGTATGTCTATCTTGGAAAGCTTGTGTACTATAGATGAACGCAGCATTGCCATCATGTAACCCTATGTTGAAGGCGGTAGTACAGTATGTCTATCTGGGAAAGCTTGTGTGCTATAGATGAACGCAGCATTGCTATCTTGTAACCCTGTGTTGAAGGGGGTAGTAACAGTATGTCTATCTGGGAAAGCTTGTGTACTATAAATGAATGCAGCGTTGCTATCTTGTAACATTGTGTTGAAGGCGATAGTAACAGTATGTCTATCTTGGAAAGCTTGTGTACTATAGATGAACGCAGCATTGCCATCATGTAACCCTATGTTGAAGGCGGTAGTACAGTATGTCTATCTGGGAAAGCTTGTGTGCTATAGATGAACGCAGCATTGCTATCTTGTAACCCTGTGTTGAAGGGGGTAGTAACAGTATGTCTATCTGGGAAAGCTTGTGTGCTATAGATGAATGCAGCATTGCTATCTTGTAACCCTGTGTTGAAGGGGGTAGTAACAGTATGTCTATCTGGGAAAGCTTGTGTACTATAAATGAATGCAGCATTGCTATCTTGTAACTTTGTGTTGAAGGCGATAGTAACAGTATGTCTATCTTGGAAAGCTTGTGTACTATAGATGAACGCAGCATTGCTATCTTGTAACATTGTGTTGAAGGGGATGGTAACAGTATGTCTATCTGGGAAAACGTGTGCACTATAGATGAACGCAGCATTGCTATCTTGTAACCTTGTGTGTTGAAGGGGGTAGTAACAGTATGTATATCTGGGAAAACGTGTGCACTATAGATGAACGCAGCATTGCTATCTTCTAACGATAGAGACAGTATGTCTATCTGGGAAAACGTGTGTACTATAGATGAATGCAGCATTGCTATCTTGTAACCTTGTGTTGTAGGCAGTAGTAACGGTATGTCTATCTGGGAAGGCGTGTGTACTATAGATGAATGCAGCATTGCTATCTTGTAACCTTATGTTGAAGGGGGTAGTAACAGTATATCTATCTGGGAAAGTGTGTGTACTATAGATAAACGCAGCATTGCTATCTTGTAACCTTGTGTTGAAGGGGGTAGTAACAGTATATCTATCTGGGAAAGCGTGTGTACTATAGATGAACGCAGCATTGCTACCTTGTAACCCTGTGTTGAATGTTGAATCGTTGAACACAGCCGCTTGCTATCTTGTAACCTTGCGTTAAAGGCGGTTGTAACAGTATGTCTATCTGGGAAAGCGTGTGCACTATAGATGAACACAGCATTGCTATCTTGTTACTGTACAGTGCTCCAGCTAGGATTTGAAAAGGGCGGGGCAGACTTATGCTGAAAAGGGCACTTTCAGCGCGTGGCAGTTAGCAAAACGGGCACTTTTAGACCACGACAGGTCTATGAAATAGCTTGAATTCCAAAAGCTGATAGTCACCTTTTTAGTTGTACTATAAATAACTAATTCAGAAAAATACTTATTTTCTTTTCTTTCTGTATACTGCAGTGTGTACCTTTTCTTGACTATTGGACATTTGAAGGGAGATATACTAAAAACCTCATGGTATTCTTTTTATCTTAAACTGCCTGATGATAATCCTGACCTTTCAAGAAGCCAGTAAAACCCAAACTCAAACATTGTTTTAGTTGTGACAATTTGTAGTTGGTTCTTTGTTTCTTTTCATTAATGAATTCTCTAGTTAAGACTGATATATTTAATTCACAATTCACTGGAAGTGGTGTCACCTGAGGCAATTATAATCAAAGATGTGTCAAAATGGTGGCAGCACATCTGCGCACATTTTTAAAAGAATGTGGTTCATTTGCGCACACAATTTTCGCAGGTAAAC
Source organism: Rugalucina vietnamica (assembly GCA_964017185.1). NCBI lineage: Eukaryota > Metazoa > Mollusca > Bivalvia > Lucinida > Lucinidae > Rugalucina > Rugalucina vietnamica. The sequence goes on along the minus strand of OZ024880.1, from coordinate 20,776,801 downwards.
GTATTCATTTGCGCACACAATTTCTCCAGGTAAATGTTACAGTTGCGCACATCATATTTTCTCAGGTAAATGATATGACTGTATAGACTGACAAGCCCAGGAAATACATCACAAAAGGGGTCCGTCAGACAGATGGTATCCAAGGCACAGCCTATGATGATTATGTTAATTAAAAACCTGAGAAAGTATAAAAACAGTGTTTGATGATGCCAAATGAACAAAGCAAAATGCCGCAATATGTAAATATGTTAAACCAAAACTAAAAATTGGTTTGTAAATGACTTTAGCAAGTCCGTTCGAACTCTTCCACCATCAGGTCGGCGAACAGGGGTAACAGTGCTTATATTTTATTTATCGTTCATTTTTATAATAAAATATATAATATAATACCAGCAGCTGGCTAAGGAGGAGGTGCAAAAACATTCGCGCAAATGTAACATTAAAATTGTGCGCAAATGATATACATTTCTGTGCGCAAATGAAAACTGTGCGCAAACGAAATTCTTGAAAAATATGCGCAAATGTAATAGCACCGTCAAAATTATTTTGAGTAATTATTGACAACAAACAAAGGATTAAAGAAGCCAACCATGCAGTAATCACACTGCAACTAGAGCTGCACTTTTGGTTACTCCAGCCTCAAACTTAAAAACTCTGTAACTTACTTATTTTTTGTTCAATTTTTATGATCTTTTTACCAAAATAAAGGGCAGGGTGCAAACTGCATGAAAAAGGGCACAACAGGGCGCTGGAAAAGGGCAACAGGGCGATGCGCCCTGCTAAATTCTTCTAGCTGAAGCACTGATTACAATCTTGTGTTGATGTGGGTAGTAACAGTATATCTATCTGGGAAAGTGTGTGTACAATAGATGAACACAGCATTGCTATCTTGTAACCTTGTGTTGAAGGCGGTAGTAACAGTATGTCTATCTGGGAAAGCGTGTGTACTATAGATGCACACAGCATTGCTATCTTCTAACCTTGTGTGGAAGGCGATAGTAACAGTATGTCTATCTTGGAAAGCTTGTGTACTATAGATGAACGCAGCATTGCCATCATGTAACCCTATGTTGAAGGCGGTAGTACAGTATGTCTATCTGGGAAAGCTTGTGTGCTATAGATGAACGCAGCATTGCTATCTTGTAACCCTGTGTTGAAGGCGATAGTAACAGTATGTCTATCTGGGAAAGCGTGTGTACTATAGATGAACACAGCATTGCCATCTTCTAACCTTCTGTTGAAGGCGGTAGTAACAGTATGTCTATCTTGGAAAGCTTGTGTACTATAGATGAACGCAGCATTGCCATCATGTAACCCTATGTTGAAGGCGGTAGTACAGTATGTCTATCTGGGAAAGCTTGTGTGCTATAGATGAACGCAGCATTGCTATCTTGTAACCTTGTGTTGAAGGCGGTAGTAACAGTATGTCTATCTGGGAAAGCTTGTGTGCTATAGATGAACGCAGCATTGCTATCTTGTAACCTTGTGTTGAAGGCGATAGTAACAGTATGTCTATCTGGGAAAGCTTGTGTGCTATAGATGAACACAGCATTGCTATCTTCTAACCTTGTGTGGAAGGCGATAGTAACAGTATGTCTATCTGGGAAAGCTTGTGTGCTATAGATGAACGCAGCATTGCTATCTTCTAACCTTGTGTGGAAGGCGATAGTAACAGTATGTCTATCTTGGAAAGCGTGTGTACTATAGATGAACGCAGCATTGCCATCTTCTAACCTTGTGTTGAAGGTGGTAGTAACAGTATGTCTATCTGGGAAAGTTCGTGTACTATAGATGAACGCAGCATTGCCATCATGTAACATTGTGTTGAAGGCGGTAGTAACAGTATGTCTATCTGGGAAAGTTCGTGTACTATAGATGAACGCAACATTGCTATCTTGTAACCCTGTGTTAAAGGCGGTAGTACAGTATGTCTATCTGGGAAAGCTTGTGTACTATAGATGCACACAGCATTGCTATCTTGTAACCTTGTGTTGAAGGCGGTAGTAACAGTATGTCTATCTGGGAAAGCTTGTGTGCTATAGATGAACGCAACATTGCTATCTTGTAACATTGTGTTGAAGGCGGTAGTACAGTATGTCTATCTGGGAAAGCTTGTGTACTATAGATGCACACAGCATTGCTATCTTGTAACCTTGTGTTGAAGGCGGTAGTACAGTATGTCTATCTGGGAAAGCTTGTGTACTATAAATGAATGCAGCATTGCTATCTTGTAACCTTGTGTTGAAGGCGGTAGTAACAGTATGTCTATCTGGGAAAGCTTGTGTACTATAGATGAATGCAGCATTGCTATCTTGTAATATTGTGTTGAAGGGGATGGTAACAGTATGTCTATCTGGGAAAACGTGTGCACTATAGATGAACGCAGCATTGCTATCTTCTAACGATAGAGACAGTATGTCTATCTGGGAAAGCTTGTGTACTATAAATGAATGCAGCATTGCTATCTTGTAACCTTGTGTTGAAGGCGATAGTAACAGTATGTCTATCTGGGAAAGCGTGTGTACTATAGATGAACGCAGCATTGCCATCATGTAACCCTATGTTGTAGGCGGTAGTAACAGTATGTCTATCTGGGAAAGCGTGTGTACTATAGATGCACACAGCATTGCTATCTTCTAACCTTGTGTTGTAGGCGGTAGTAACAGTATGTCTATCTGGGAAAGCTTGTGTACTATAGATGAACGCAGCATTGCCATCATGTAACATTGTGTTGAAGGCGGTAGTAACAGTATGTCTATCTGGGAAAGCTTGTGTACTATAGATGAACGCAGCATTGCCATCATGTAACCCTATGTTGTAGGCGGTAGTAACAGTATGTCTATCTGGGAAAGCGTGTGTACTATAGATGAACGCAGCATTGCTGTCTTGTATATGTAACCTTGTGTTGATGTGGGTAGAAAACATAAGAACAAATTCATTGTCAAGAAATAAAGATGGTCGTTCTCATTACTTAAGCTAAACTAACGACTTTTTTCACAATCACTGATAAGATCTTTGGCTTAGATGAATTAAAACGTATAAGTAAATAAATAAATAATAAATTAAATTAATAAATAAATAAATTATTTTCTTTGCGTGTTATTATTGCCGTTGTGTTAATTGTAATTAAAACGGTCCAAAACAGTTTGGCATCTACGAGTTATGATTTTCAAAAACTCTGGTTTCCCTCTCTTTCGCCATCTATCGACATGTTCTGTTGAATTAGACCGTGTTGTACAAATTACACAATTGTCAGGCTGATTGGCTGAAGTTATATTAAATATGTAATTTTCTGCACTTTTCGTGAAATTAGTCCCTATAAATTTGAACATTTTTTTCGCCGTCTCTATAGGCTTTTTGGCGATTGACTCGTAAAAAAGCGTAAGCATTCTGCCCGGATATTTTGTTGTAATAAGTTCCTTGTCATGGACATCTTTTTCTATCCTATTGCAGAACAAGCTTGAGCAACCCTCTTTACCACCACGCTCCGCGGTGCACATGCCTAGTCTACTTTGTGACGTCAGCACTGCACGTGGATCACGGATCAAGTGTACTATTTTTAGCCCTGGGAATTCCTCCAACATGGTGGACATAGTCCACAAAGGCAATCGAATAGTTTTGATGATTTTTATCGGTGATTGTTGACAGAGAATTTCTAATTCTTTTGTACAACTTTTCATCACACTGACATAGTTTTCGTTAGCGTCCATCTTTTTGTTGAAGCATTCCTTCATTACTTTAGTTTTCTTCCCATAATCTGTAATATCAAAATAAGCATATACAGCAGCTTAGTACAACTTGTCTGAATAGTTTCAATACATACCAAATTTCTATATCACTTTTGCTTTTTTTGCATTTTGTATTAAATATCAGACACGCGTAACGGTACAGACTTACTACAGTGTCTTGCCCAGTTAAATAAAATATAAAGGTTTGATCCTTTGGAAGCAGTAAAAATATTAAGAGGGAGATAAGATGGACTATATTGCGCAATTTCGGGTAATGAACCCTCATCAGACTATTGTACTGTAATTTCGAAAATTTACACGAGAAGTCTAAATCAAAGACACATTCATAAACGGGTCAAATAATTTAAACATTGCTTAGAAGTATGTTTCTAAACGTGAGTGTTTTGAACACCCTGAATATCTTTACTGATCTCAAAACCTAAATAAAAATATAATCTGCACTATGGATGATGTACGGGGAGACTTTTTAGGGCCGCCACACGGCACAACACCAGCTGCAGTAATAGCAAATAAAAGAATGTATTTAGAAACAGCCGAATGAAGCAATGAACAAATGAAAAGGGGAAAAAATCTTATTGACAAACATGTATATTGTAAACAATACGAAAACACGCCCACTCAATTTACAGATTTTTCTGAGTTTTTTTTTTTTTTTTTTTTTTTTTTTTTTTTTTGCTCAAAACATAGATTGTGGGTACACGTTAGAACCGCCTCGGCAACGAGTACCCACAATCTATGTTTTGAAGCAAAGTAAGATAAACAGGAATACTCCTGCATACCCCAGTTTTGCTGTATAAAAGTGAGGTACAAGGAGGTATATGTTAAACGGACATGATACCCTGATGCATCATGTTGAAGACTACGAGTCATAAATGTCTCGACTGTGGCGTATTGTCAAACATTTTAAGCACTTTTTTGACATAATTATAACAAATGCGTTGTTCAAGCGGTGCGTTCGTATATATTGGCCGTAGGCTGCAGAAAAATGCTTTTTTTTTTTTATTTGCTTACGCATCTTCGCAGGTTGTTAACGTATGTTATATTTCTCATATCAGTCATTGATTAAGGACTAAATTGGTTTTATGACTGTGTTACCGTGCTGAAGATTGTTATATAAATATGCAGCGCCTTTCCTAGCGGTAGAATGCATGGTCTATACACTTGCCTGCTTGTAGTTGTGTCCTAGAGCCTGGCACATTTAATTCAAGTGGCATTGGTACTGCCCCGAGGTCTTGGCATGACTGAATTGTTGACATGAAAGTAACAACTTACAGTTAAATATATATTTTGCTGATATAACAATTAAACTGCGACTATTATTAACCTTTATAGCAGCGTAGTTCCCTAGTGGTTGAAAGTATGATCCCTAAGCTATAGGGCCTATATTCACTCGACTGATGCATATAATCCCCACGGCATTGGCAGTGCCCAGGGATTTTGACACGACTGCAATTGTGTTGACTTCTGCATAAATTGTTACTAGTCTACATTAACCTAACCTTACATGTAGCCCAGTTTTCCTAGTGGTTGATTGTAAAATGCTGAATCATTATCAACCAAATTTGTGACCTCGAGCTCGAATCATTACTTGTTTACTCCCCCCCCCCCCCCCCACACACACACACACTTCATCACATGATGCCCAAGGAGCGTTTACTACTTAGTACTGGCGTTACATTTACATGATCTAAGAGTGTTGCGACTATGACGAATCTGGGATTCCACGAGTCATTGTTCGCAGCGCATATTCTCAACTGCTTGCATGTCAATTCCGATCAAGCCCATAACGACTTTATCTAAGTTTACTAGCCCATTGTACGCATTGCAACTTTGACTCGTCGAATCTCCAATCTGTCCTAGGTCGGTATTCGCTTATTGTTGTTATGATCGATTATTGATTTATAATTGTTTACTTCTGTAGGAATGTATGATACGACGTTTGAGCAAGTGGCTCAACACATACGAGGGTTGTTCTATTTATTTTTTTTTCTTTTCTTTTGCATATGTTTTAGTCAATATACATTATAAGCAATTTAGTTTCACCATGCTAACACTACAAAACAACTGTATTATTATGCATCAGTATGTACATTTTGCTGTAGTTTTACTTTTTCTAAACTCAATTCATTTTGAAAATATCATCCACATTCACCTCTTTCGTTTCTCTTTCCACGGGGATCTGGTCTATTCGCTGTCATGTAGCCTTAAGAACATATGTACATGTATTTATACACTTAAATGTACCCTGTCCGTGCATATTAGTCTATTTCGTGCAATCGTCGATTGCATCACATAGGAATGATAGACATTGCAATTTACAGGGCACGGATAGGCCTGCATTATTGCAAGCACTTCAAAGTCAAGGGCATTGAACACTTTACGAACTTTGAACTAATTGTAATGCTTTCAACTATTCTACTAAGATGTGGCGATGTGCATCCTAATCCCGGTCCATCATCTACAAGTTCTGTTTCAACTGATGAGCAAAACACTAGTGCCTCTTCTTCATCTTTTTTCACAAGCAATACATCATTAAACCATGGACTTATACAGGATAAATTCTCTGTTGTTCATTACAATGTACAAAGTCTACAACACAAAACATTAGTCCTAGAAGCTGAACTTTCAGCTTTCCAGATCTTGTGCTTTACTGAGACTTGGCTCAATCCGAATATAGCAGACGACGATATCAAGTTCTCGGACTACAGGCCTCCTTTTAGACGTGACCGGAGTGACGGTCCCGGTGGTGGAATATGTGTATATGTAAAGAACAACATTTACGCTACACGACGAACTGATCTCGAACTAAACGACATTGAATGCATCTGGATCGAAGTTTCTCTGAACAATAAGAAATTACTTATCGGCACGTTGTACAGACCCCCGACTTCTAAACCCCCCACTCTAAAGTCAATCGAAAACTCGATTGGTCTAGCATATGATACAAATATTAACGATATTCTCATTGTAGGCGATTTCAACCTAGACATTTTGAAGCACGTGTCTGGTAACAAAATAAACAGCATTTGCCAACAATTTAATTTACACAACCTCATACAAGAGCCTACACATTTCACGGAAATCTCTTCATCAATCATCGACCTTATATTGACTTCTAATAAAAATTCTGTTCTTCTAAGTGGGGTAGGTGAACCCTTTCTGGAACAAAATATAAGATATCATTGTCCTGTTTTTTGTATCCTTGAGTTTAACAAAAGTTCATGTAAATCTTTCACAAGACATATTTGGCTCTATGATAGAGGAGATTATGATGGCTTACGAGATGCACTTTCCAAATCTGACTGGACAGCAATACAGCATAACAACATTGATATTTACGCTAAACAAGTCACCGACCTCATTTTGAATACAGCCAAAACCTTTATACCTAACAAAAATGTCATTGTTCGACAAACCGATCCTCCATGGCTCACCGCAAAAATCAAGAAAATGATGCGTAAACGCAAACGACTTTACGATAAATTCAAGCAAGCTAAAACTGACAGTAATATGGTCAAATACAAAAGATACAGGAACAAGGTAACTAATGAAATTAGGAAGTCAAAAAAGAGCGTTACAGACAAACTTTCTAATAAGCTTCTTGATTCAAAGCTCCAGCCAAAAGACTACTGGCGAACTCTTAAACAATTTATAAAACCCCATCAGAGTTCTTCAATTCCACCCCTCAACGCAAATGGTACTATCCTCGATGACGACTCCGACAAAGCAAATTTTCTAAATGACTACTTCACACAACAAACATCATTAGACGATTCCCATGCATCACTTCCGGCCACGCCCCTTGAAAACACCAGCACACTTAACTCACTCAACATTACCGAAGCCGAAGTTCATGAAACACTGATGTCCCTAAACGTTGGCAAAGCAGTGGGACCCGATACTATCAGCAACCGACTGTTAAAGGAACTCGCTCTACCTTTATCGGCACCTCTTTGCAGCCTATTCAACTTTTCACTTCGAACTGGTCAAGTTCCGTCTTCCTGGAAAGAAGCCCACGTTACTCCTATATATAAGAAAAATGACCCGTCAGATGTATCTAACTATCGCCCTATTTCATTATTGAACACCATGGGAAAAGTATTGGAAAAAATTGTTCACAAACACGTGTTCAACTATTTTCGTGACAACAATATTCTAACAGCTCTTCAGTCGGGATTTGTTCCCGGAGATTCCACTGTCAACCAACTTCTTGACCTGTATAATACTTTTTGCAAATCGCTTGATGACAGTAAGGAGGTCCGTGCTGTGTTCTGTGATATCAGCAAGGCCTTCGATAGGGTTTGGCACAGAGGCTTGCTATACAAGTTAAGGCGTGCTGGTATCACTGGATCACTTCTTAGTTGGTTTTCTCATTATCTCCAGGACAGGAAACAGCGTGTTGTCCTGCCAGGTGCTAGCTCGAACTGGTCTTCTGTCCAAGCTGGTGTCCCTCAAGGTTCGATCTTAGGCCCCTTACTTTTCCTTCTCTACATCAATGACATAGTGGAGGACATCCATTCGTCAATTAGATTGTTTGCTGACGATACAAGTCTTTATATAATTGTAGAAGACCCACTCGATGCTGCAGTTACTCTCAATTCCGATCTATCGAAGATTCACAGATGGGCCTCTCAATGGCTAGTCACGTTCAATCCGTCTAAATCGGAATCCCTACTCTTCTCAAGGAAAGTAAACTATTTGTATCATCCACCTCTTACGATGAACTACCAGCACATAACCGAGGTAACCGAGCACAAACATCTTGGATTATACTTTTCCAGCAATGGAGCGTGGCATGATCATATGGAATATATCAAGAAAAAAGCTTGGCAACGTATCTATATTATGCGTCGCTGTAAGTCCTTACTCGACCGCAGATCTCTTCAAACTATATACTTTTCCTTTATACGACCTATCCTAGAATACGCAGACGTTGTTTGGAATAACTGCACGAAAGATGAAGCTGATGAACTTGAACTTATCCAGAACGAGGCAGCACGTATTGTCACTGGTGCAACCAGACTTGTCTCCATAGAGTCTCTTCTTGTTGAAACGGGATGGGAATACCTCTCTGAAAGAAGAAAGAAACATAAACTTATTTTCTTTTATAAAATGAAGAACAATCTGTGTCCAGAGTATCTCTCTTCTCTTATTCCTACCACCGTTGGCTCTTCTACTAGCTATAGTCTTCGCAATGCGAATGATATTAAGACTGTTCACGCTAATTCCGACCTATATTATAAATCCTTTTTACCCTCCACGATACGTGAGTGGAATGAACTACCTAGAATCGTTAAAGAGTCGCCTACACTTGCATCCTTCAAATACAAGTTGAACAAGAACTTGAACAAACCTCCAGCATATTACAGCATCGGGCGTCGTGCAGACCAAATACACCATACTAGACTTAGAACCCGTTGCAGTGCACTTAATCAGCATTTATTCTCCAAAACTATAGTACCTAGTCCTTTATGTGCTTGTGGAGAAGTCGAAAATGCTCGCCATTTTCTCTTGGAATGTATAAACTTTCAGGATATCCGCCCTGATATGATGGACGCCGTCTCACCGATCTGTACCCCCAGCATTGATACGCTCCTCTATGGAAATTCCGACGTTTCTATAAATAGCAATATTGCTATTTTCAAGGCTGTCCAGAGATTTATATCTAAATCTAAACGCTTTAATTGACCTACCTAAACATCCACCAAAAAATTGACACAAATGCATTTTCATACAATAACTTATATTCCCTCACTTATTGATCACCGCAAAACACGTTTTCAAGCGATTAAACCTATTTTTACCACGTGCGACTTCAAACAAACCGTGGTAATTAAGTCATTAACAATGGGGTCACAATTTGGCCACGACATGTGTAAACGAATCAACAGACGATGCACTACTTGCCAAATACGTAACCCGCCGTAGTCTCTTTCGGAAGCTACTGTACAGTGAACGTGAATATTCGCACGCATCTTCTTAGTAAAATAGCAACGTACTTTTCAACAAATTTACGCCTTTGACGTTAGTCTGTCTGTTATTTCAGGTCTGAAGAGTTTTTTTTTTTTACGGCTACATGGCTCCTTCTTCCCCGTGGAGCAGATACACGATTTAGTGTGATATGCCACATTCTTTAAAGGCCATGATGAAAAGTTTTTCTGATTCTGCCTTTCATTTGAAAAATGCCCATGCATTACGAAAACTTGCCCATGCAATATACAGAGATTTTTGAAGTTGTAAAAAATGAAAAATTTCAGTAGAACATTTTCGATATATTTTTTTTTTTTATGTTTGCTCGGAACATGGATTGTGGGTGCACGTTAGAACCGCCTCGCCGAGGCGGTTCTAACGGGTACCTGCGGTCTGTGTTTTTGGGGCGGGAATGAGAAGGATAGGTATACCCCTGCATACCCCGGTTTTACTATGTAAAAGTGGGGTTTGAGGGGGTATACTTTACACGGACATGTTTTCCTGATGAATTTAAACTAACTACTACTTAAATAATCAAATTTTGTACTGTCTTTATGTAATTTCTAAATCTGTATTTGAAGTAACATTAATTTGTGAATAATACATATATCAAGTCATGGGTTTGAATTTTACACACTTTTGAACGATTGGGAAACGGATTACAAAAGTCGCAAGACTTCCTTCCGAATCCTCATTGTATATCTGTAATTGTCATTATGTTATTGTCTACAATGTATATTGTATCTATACAATTGAAATAAAGTTTAAACTAAAAATGCTTGTCTTCAAGCGGATGCAAAATACGTCAGTAGTCTAGACAGGTTGAATCGAAACCTAAATGCTCTTACTCATAAACGAATCTAGTACTCGTCCTGCTTTCATCTGGGTAACTCGACAATTCAGCCAATCTCGAATTGTGTCAAGTCTGTCGTTCAAGACTCCCAGTGTATCATCTCTGTAATTAAAGGACTTGTGTTTTAGAATAAAAAACGTATCATGAGTCGTTCAACTATCATCAGATGTCATGAGAGCGGTAGCCCATTGGTAAATAGCGTGTATTCCGAATCGTTCGAAAACGACCGGCATCGAGTTTCATTGACTTTGTCCTTGAGTTAGACGCCTTTATCAGATACTGTCAGGCTTTAAACTATGCTAATATACAGGAAGCGGTGTCATGGTGCTGACATATCGGAAGCATTTTCTGGTATGTTAAATAAAAACATCGAAAATGTTGCATAACTTGGCCAATAGATATACAATATGAACGAAATATGTATTTTCCTTATTTTTACGTTCTCTCTTATGGTATAGCATAAACCGAATTTGGTTAACATGCGCACTTTTCTCAAAACTTGCGTGAGTGCACCATTTTTAAAAATGTATACTGACGTCATTGTACAGACGTTTTTGACGTGAAAATTCTTGAAAGCCGGGCAAAGTCGTTTTACAACCTTAAGAACATAAAAAATATGAAACGTAACATAACTAGACTACGTGAAGTTGAAATAATGAAAATAACAATGGGATTTTTCACAAGAAAATAAACAGACGGAACGAAAACTGATTCTGTTCAGTTTCTGGCGTTCGAACCGCCTCCATAGTCCGGGACAATCGTTCGCTTCGGCATAAGATTCCCTCTATATATCGATTTTTGTTACCGCACCTCTTTCTCCGACGCTTCTGTAGCAAAATCGCTTTGACGTCAACGTCTTTTATGCTTACGAATTCTAATGTTGAAGCATTTCAAAAACGATGCCGTTACATTCGGATGCACATCTTGAGTTAATTTTCATAACGTAGTCGCATTATTTCAAATGAATAGCCAAGAATGGAGCACTGGCATTCTGACGCTTATTTCCCTAGCGTCAAATACACGTTATCCGTAAGGGCGTTCGTTTCACGATGAAAGGTATGAGAAATAACAATAGATACTATTCTTTATCAAATTACAATGTCAGGATAGCCTTTGAAAATTTTTTCACCATTTTGACGGCGATTACCATTTTTAAGCATTGGTCATTAGCTACAGTGACGTCAATTACGCTAGAGAACGAAATTCGGTTTTCCAAAAATGTGTTTCACCAACATACGGTCACGTATGGATATCCCACTCTATGGCTTATGTGTAGGTATCGCAAAGGAGACTTTCACTAATCGAAAGAAGCGATGCCTGATAGACCGGTTCAGGAACAGAATAGGGATTTTGCGGGGGGTGTATGTTTTCAACAGCATGTCATTTTTCAAGCAGCTGTCTGAATAATTCCATTTTAGCATTTCCGAATGCGTAAAAGGTTATCAAAAGATATAACAAATATTTAAAATAAATTAAGTTGTTAATCTTGGCAGTATGACGTGTCAAAGTTGACTGAGGCGTTTTTTGTTGACGTCAGTATATATATTAATACGAAAACTTGCCCATGCATATATGCATGTAGAGATTTTTTCAGCTTTAAAAATTGAAAATTTCATCAGAGAAAAAATGACATTTTTGTATTTTTGCCCAAAACATTGATTGTGGGTCTATGTTTTTGATAAAAAAATAAGGGTGACAGGTATACCCTTATAACCCCCAGTTTTACTATATAAATGGGGTTTAAGGGGATATACGTTTCATGGATATGTCATCCTGATGTATATGTATTTGCTTTCAGAGAGCAAATTCTTACCGTTTCGTTCCATTGACAAAAATTTCCCAATGCTGCTCGGGGGATATCGTCGAGTAATGGAGGGGCTCGAAATTATAGAATGCCCCCGGACTCTGCTGCAGTATATCCCCTGTGAGACTCGAACCTGAACGCATGTACGCCAATATGATAACTGACGTCGTGGGAACGGGCGTCGGACGTGCTTTAGCCGTGTTGGTGCTGAGTCTAATGAGAAATTTTTCTGTGTATTGTGCTGAAAAGGAAGGTGAGCGTTGCCTTAACAACATGTGCAAAATCTTTTAAATTTACACATTTTTTCCAGTAAAGACTAGTCCCTTTGTTTTAACCGAGAAAATCAATCTATTTTAATATTGAAAACATTAATTTAACCCCTACGCCTATAGTACTGGTTAAGAGGTCAATTAGCGATGGATAATAAGTTGTCGTATTAAACCTTAGTATAAAACAGGAAATGAGGTTTAATAATAATAATAATAATAATAATAATAATAATAATAATAATAATAACAACAACAATAAAAATAACAAATTCTTACCTGACAAACGTGCGCTAAACCGATCATATGTTAAAAAGTAAAGGAATAGCGATATTGAAATTATGACTATGGTTACAAAATAGCGAAAATGTTCCTTTACAACCGCGATCATTTTAAGTCATAATCTTTGAAATTAAATGAAAAAAACACAACATTGAAAATATATTTTCATATATAAGAGCCGCGTCATGAGAAAGCCGGATTTTCGTCTATGCGAAAACAAAGGCGCAAATCAGCTCAGCTGTGCAGTAACTGCACAGCTGATCAGCGTCTTTGTTTTCGCTACACGGATAATACAATTCCTCCTCTACTGAACATTTCACTTGAAGATTCTAGCTTTCTTCTGTGACTGTGCGGAATCCCGAAGGCCGGTTTTCTCGTGTCGCGGCTCTCATGTAAGCACTATGGACCCGAGGCTACACTGACAGTGTCATAAAAAGGATTGTTGGTACAAGATTTGTTGCACAAACAATCAATTTTCCGCCGCACTGAAAAAGGAATTTATCATAGTCGCGGACACTGAATATCCCCACAGGTTCTCATTCCCGATATCATTTTCCTTATTTCATAATGACTTCTTCATTGAATCATTAAAAAAATGTTTCATTTGTATAAAAATATATATATATATATTACTTTTGATTCAAATACAACGTAATATTTCAAAATGAAGGTGTCACTTTCAAGATCAATGGTAAAATGCTCAGAATGGTTAGATCTACTTTTGTTCTTTTTTTCGTCCCACTCAATAGCCAAGGTCATTGACGGGGCCTCGGTTTAAAGTCTCGCCTGTAAAGTCCTGCGGCACCTGGCTTACGGGGGTTTTCAGTGACCTTACAGGGTTTCAAAGGTGATCGAGTACAAGTTCCGTTTTAATGGCAAAGCCAAGTCATGCTTCATGTCTCTCCTCACTTTTGTGTCTACTTCAGAAGGTAGAGCCTGCACTAACTTCATTGATCTCCCCAGCCTCTATATAACTGGCTCGTCACGGATACCGTGATGCAGCTTGAGAAATAGAAATTAAAACTGCGTTCAGCTACTTAAGCCGCGTCAGTGACCCTTTAGATATTACAACGAGTAGCCAAAGAGAAACACTTCAATTTTGTACCTTTCAACAGGGTAGTGTATTATCCAACTGGGGCCAAATATACTAAATCTTGGTTAGGAAATGTATCTAAACCGATGATAATTTTCTGATTTCTCAGAATATCCTCGCTGATCTCAAAGGACCAAAAGGAAATTGTAGTCTGCAATATCAATGATATACGGTGAGACTTTTTAGGGCCACCACACGGCACAACACCATCTGCAGTAATAGCAAATCAAAATCAAAACTTAGATCCAAAACCTATCGATCTTGGGTACAGAGATATAATTAACCAATATTCCACGACACCCTACGTTTAACGGCAAGGGGGACTGCCGTAGCCGCCGGGAACATAGTGTAAACACTGCATTAGCAATCAGACAGGCCATCTGGAAGGCCGGTTTCGTGTTCATTGTATGTAATATTATATGGCCATTCAGTTTAACAAGGCCTGAACGCCTACGGGAAAATCTGTAATCTATCATTTCAGTCTTGTTTGGTCAAGGATTTAAAAATGTTTTGCTAAAATGTGAAAATATTATCACTGATTTTACTTGCATATACACGAACATGTAAATGAACGGTACAAATAGCTGTTGTAGAATTTATTAGAGTCATAGTTAATGGATTCATTAACTTTAATATATAGGTAAGCCCTTTTTATATGAGCCGCCTCGTGGAAAAACCAACAATGTGGTTTCCGAACAGGTCTGACACAAACCGGGCTGTTCAAGCACAGAAGATGGCTAGAGACTGGAAATTTTGAATTTAGAAAGTAAAGGAATTGTACTATCCGTGTAGCGAAAACAAAGGCGCTGATCAGCTTCGCGGTTACTGCGAAGCTGATCTGCGTCTTTGTTTTCGCATATGCAGATTGTTAGTTTTCTCACAAGGCTGCTCATATAATCACGAGGCGGTTCTAACGTGTACCCACAATCTTTGATCAAATATCAGAAAATTATTTTAAAACTCTTCTACTGAAAATTTTATTTTTGTTACAACTTAAGAAAATTTATATATTACATGGATGTGTTTTCGTAAAAATTTATATGTTGCATGAGTGTGTTTTCGTAAAAATTTATATATTACACGGGCGTGTTTTCGTTATCATGAATAATGTCTCCCTATTTCAGGAGACATTTCGAAGAAACTATGTTTGCAATGTTGTGAAGAGGCAGAGGAAACAAGGGAAATACAGCGATCCTGGAAGGTGTCAGGAGCTGTCAGACAGTGTCCTCCCCGACTCGACGTTTGGGACAAGTTTGGGACAAGTCCGAGACTGACAGTTGGAACTAGATTTAGATAGATACCCCTCTGCTTGTGTTCAGTTCGGTGTTAAAGGATTCTACAGGAATTGTCAGACAGTTTGTGCGAACCAACCAGATAGTATTTAAGGATCCTGGCTGAGTACTGTTAAACATTTAAGGATCCTGACTGAGTACTGTTAAACATTTAAGGATCCTGACTGAGAACTGTTAAACATTTAAGGATCCTGACTGAGTACTGTTAAACATTTAAGGATCCTGACTGAGTACTCTTAAGCATTTAAGGATCCTACATGAGTGCTGTTAAACATGCATGTAGTTGATGTCAATTCAAATTCAGCTTGGACGGAACCCCTGAAGGGCGTCTTTGGTTAAATGTGATTTGATAGCAAACGATCAAGAAGTGTAAAAGACATTTTTGGATGACATAAATTAAGGATCCTGACTGAGTACTGTTAAACATTTAAGGATCCTGACTGAGTACTGTTAAACATTTAAGGATCCTGACTGAGTACTGTTAAACATTAAAGGATCCTGACTGGGTACTGTTAAACATTTAAGGATCCTGGCTGAGTACTCTTAAGCATTTAAGGATCCTGGCTGAGTACTCTTAAGCATTTAAGGATCCTACATGAGTGCTGTTAATCATGCATGTAGTTGATGTCAATTCAAATTCAGCTTGGACGGACCCCCTGAAGGGCGTCTTTGGTTAAATGTGATTTGATAGCAAACGATCAAGAAGTGTAAAAGACATTTTTGGAAGACATAAATTTATTTCTATTTGTTTAGATTTTTAAGTTAACATTATTGTGCTATTGTAAACAGAATATTGACTACAATACATTTCATTAAACGCCAAAAGCTCGATCAAAATCAAATAAAGTATAATCAATTTGAAACATGAAATTTCAAAATCTGAAAATCATGTTGAAGTTGATAGCTTGTATATGTATCATCACGATTCACCCATGCCTGGTACTTGCTGAAGACGGTTCTGCTCAACAAGCTGAAGAAAAGACCCAAACTTCAAAATCTGGCAAATATCAAGATGTCAGATACCTTCTGTATGACGTAAACCCGGGAGAGGGGTTTAATCTAAGACGGGATGTCTACCAGAGGGTTGCTAATTTGGTAAAACTTCTAAACAAGCAGTCATCCTGGGTATTGGTCCTTCCGCCATGGGGCAGATTATATCATTGGCAATCAAGGCATATAGTAGACCAAATCAAGATACCCTGGAGCACCTTTTTCGATGTACCGAGTCTTAATCAGCATGTGCCGGTGATTGAATTTGAAACTTACCTTAAGGAAATAGGAAAACCAGAGATTGAAGAAGTGTATAACCTGCAGAGATTTGCTGAGGGATGGCCTAATGGCAAATGGGAAGAAAAGTTGGAAGAGCGACCATGTATTGCAGCTGGTAGATATAGAAAAGGTGACGATGGTCTAGTTTATGGGTGGTTTTATGGTTATGAAGAAGTTTATACCAAGAAGTTCAAATGTTTGTCTGCCCAGTCTAGTATTACATCATTTAAACCATTTCTTCTAAGAAATACCACAGCCAAATCAGTCTTCCTGGACAGGGCAGAGAACTTGATACACGGCCAGTATAGTGAATGGTCGGCATTATGGTGGTCAGCTAGGAGAAGTATGGTATTTTCTAAAGATTTAAGAGATATTGGTAATAAATACAGACGTGACATTCTAGATTCAAATGATGAAACTGATAAAACCGTCCTAGAAAAATGGAAATCCATGAAGCGCAATCACGGAGATGCTTTAGGTGGACCTTATTTAGCAGTTCATCTCAGGCGTAAGGACCATATAAGGGGACATAAGAAAGAAATTCCTGGTATTAAGTATGCAGCTGAGCAAGTTGAAAAGTATCTCAAGAAATATAATCTCATGAAAGTCTTTGTAGCAACTGATGCACCAGATGATGAATATGAGACGTTTAAAGCCGAGTTCAGGACAGCTGAAGTTCATCGCTTTGTTCCAACACCAGAAATTCATGAGAAATACAAAGACGGAGGGGTGGCAATTATTGATCAGTGGGTTGCTGCACATGCTAGGGTTTTCGTAGGAACGTATGTCTCAACATTTACATTTAGGATTCGTGAAGAAAGGGAAATTATGGGATTTGATCCGGAAACAACATTCAACAGGCTGTGTGGTGACGAGGAAGGTGAGGAATGTGAACAACCAACAAAGTGGACAATAGTTTACAAGGGAAATAAATCATTTCATGATGAACTTTAGCAACATTTAATTTTTAACGTTACATTTCTAACGATATAGTCATAATTGCATTCATAATTGCACTCATACGTTCAATTCCAAAGACTGTATTCAGACGTTATTATAAAATTATTATGCATTGATGATTTCAGTATTACTCAAACTTTGATAAGCATAAACTTTAAGGTACTATTTTCCATACAGAGCAGTGTAAAACACCTGGGTTCCACCCATTTAATGTTAATATCCAGGGAGCCAGAATTACAGTCACATTTGCTTATTGTTAAAAAATGTCTTTATAGAAATTTGAAACAAGACATGTCCTACCGAAGTCCATGGAAAATTTTTTTTTAATATTTTGAATTCTGACAAAACTGTGACAGTGGTTCTTTTGAAAATTAGGCCACACATGATCAATATACAAGCTAGCTTATATCTCGTGATGTACACATCTGCCAAAATGCATTTCGGACTAACTTTCACAGAAAAATCAATTTCTTTTCGGGCGTGCACATGTGGACTTTTAGAAAAATGCCAAAATTTCAGGATTTTAAGAAAAATGCAAAGAATTTTCAATCGGCTAAAATAGGACATTTGCAGTTTCAAATTTCTTATAACCAGAAACTTCAAAGCATTATTTAAGAAAAAGCATATGAGACCGACATTCTTGCTTCTTGGGCATTGTCATGTTTTAATCAAACTCGGAATGTTTCATACTGTGCCTTACGGATAACAATACCTTGGTGCTTATCAAATTTCGAGTAGTATAAAATCACCGTCTTTACTTGTAGTTTTTTTCCTTTGAAATTTTATAACATTAAATTCAATGCAAGTGAATATCAAATGAGGTGGGCTAATGTATGCGACGCCTTATCCTATCTCTTGGATAATATTTATATTAGATTTGGAACCAAGTTATATAAACAAATTGTTGGAATTCTGATGGGTACAAAGTATGCCCCTCTCGTAGCTGATTTATTTTTATACTGCTACGAAAGAGATTTCACGGATTCGCTTAGCCATGACAATCAAGATGATGTCATCGAGGCTTTTAATTCGACTTCTAGTTGTTTGGGACCGGAGCTTCTTGTCTGTTGCCTGTCCCAACGGGGTTCAACTGTTGTTTTTTTTTTCTTTTGCTCCGGATTTTGAGTAAGTTATTGGGCACCCTGGGATCTCCATCGTCGGGCAGCTTACTGAATCTGTGAGTCCTCGTTTTCGATTCATTAGGGTGGTTATCATGATTTATTTGTTTGTCCTTGATGATTCATTGACTAGTTAGAGATTCACCACGAGTACCGAACAACTAACAAATGTTGTGAACCACTGCAGAAGCTTAGGATGAGGTTATGGCCATGCCGTAAAGCTAGTTTTAGCCCGCCGGTAGTTTTATATTAACTACTGGTCGTTCCAAGGCGATACTTCTGTTGTGATTCTTATTGTTTTATGTATTTGGTGTTGAATTTTTGTGCTGTTTGTACCTTATGTGCGTTATACGTTAGGTTTGGGTAACTGATTGGGAGGGCTTACGATATGTATTCTTAGTATAAGTACCTAATTGTCAATTTAGTTTTTTTCCAACCTCGGTTTTTAGAGTGGGATTTCCTTTGTGATTGCGACATTTCCTGATCATTGCCTACTGTACTTACATTTTGCTGACAGATAGGCTCGGACCCAGCGTCTGCAAAAAAAAAAAAAAAAAAAAAAAAAAAAAAAATAAATAAAAAAAAAAAAATAAATAAATAAATAAAATAATAATAATAATAATAATAATAATAATAATAATAATAATAATAAAGGACAATTGATTTTCAACATTGGTGTTTTTGGTCTGTATGGTAAGTACTGTTGTTGTTGTTTGTTGTTGTTGTTTATTCTAGAGTTCCCCCGCTTGTTTATTCGGGGCACACGTCTTTTGACGTTACTTGGGCAAATTAAGGGCTCAATTAAATTATTTCAGTGTTTCAATGTTCGCGACTGGTGACATTATTTACAGTGCTATTTCTCATCAATACTTCTCATCAATACTTCTCCGTAAACTGGCTAGCCTGTTGTTCTTAGATTGTTGCTCAAGATTTGGGTGACGATGGTTTCCAAATTAAACTCCTCTGTCGCTTGCAAGTCCATCTATCTGTAGTCCTTGGGATGGCCATACCCCCCCCCCTACCCAACCCCCGGGGGGATTTTTGCCATTATAATTTCCTTATAGAGCAATATCTAAGCCACAAAATGAGACATGTTAGCCTTCTGAGAAGTGTCACGTTACCGTGTTACATCAAAATTACATACGTTACCCAAATTTTGTTAAATGGCTTTTTGGTGTCTATGGTCAAGTACCCTCAGAACCAATTCCATGTTTGCCTTTGACCTTAAATGCTCTCATAACATCCCTAATAAGCCTTTGAAATTATTTGCTTTAATCCAAGATATGTAACATATGTAATGTTGCATATATGTATTAATTGACATTATATAATTGTTTACTATTTAATTATTGAATGACCCAGATTTTGGACATAAACAAGATGTTTTTATTTAGGAAAATTCTAGAAAATTCAATTTGTTCTTTGATGGAACAATCTGGAAAGGTGTGGAAAGTTCTAGTAATATTTCCTGTAAAAAAGAATTTGGTAGAACAATGTGGAACCTTCCAGAAAGAACTTATTGCACCAGAACATTCTGGAACTTTCAAATTATTCTAAAATGGAAAGTGCTGGAAGCTTACAGAAAATTGTGGAAACTTGTAGAAATTTCTTTTTATCTCCAAAAGAATGTTCTCCCATGTTATAGAAAGAAATGATTTAACTGGAAATTTTCAGAACAACTTATTTTGGTAAACATCTTGTTATTTTTAGTATATGACATCATAGATTTTTCTGGAAAAGACTCATGTGTCCCTCATCACTATATAAGAACTGAAAATTTTGATTAAGGCATTCTTTGGGTAGTTTCATTACTAAAAAGCTAAAATATTGTGATACTGGAATTTTAACTTAAAATTGGATTACTTTATATTATTCTATTCTGGAACTTTTGGATTAGTGCTCAAATTGTGTAAAAGACTGAAATTCAGGGGATCAGAAATATTTGAGGACATTAAAATTGTTCAGAGGGACACATTAACATCTTAAAAGGTATTGTAAATTACTTTTGTTTGTTTGTATATGTTTTTCATTGTTTTCACTGTAATCATTCATTTAATCATTTCTAAATAAATTTTGTTAAATTTTAAATCTAGATTGTTGCTGGCTTTCTCCAAAAATTAGCTAGCTTCACACACAAAATTTGGTTTCCTATCTGTTTTTTACGCCTGGCACGTAACAGTAACAACATGTTACATACGTTACAATATACGGTATTGATACCTTTATGTGTGTTTTCATTTTGTTTTCATGCAGGAACATGTGTTTTAGTTATTTTCAATTGCAAAGGTCAGCATTTTAAGCATTTTAAAAGCACAATGACTTCTGCTATAATATTTATTCTGATTAAGGGACTCACAAACATATGTTACAATGCTGTATTAAAATGTGATAGGCTTGATTTATTTTGCAACTGACCTCTCCAAGTTATCCTTACCAAGTCATATTATTATTGTGGCATTATCGTACAAATGTATGTTGAAATGAATGAAATGCAAACAATAAAGACATATTTAGTTTAAACATATTTATTCTTTGTTGACATATATATACATACATACAATAAATAACAATACACAATAGAAAGGATTGGAACGAAAGCAAAATACTTATAGAATTCCGCTCCTTAATGGAGATAAATATTAACTGTAGTAATTATGGCTGTATATTTGTCACGGTAAGATGAATAAATATTAGATTATTTGGCGTTTGATGGCATAATTAATATTGAAATATTGAAAATTGGAGGGAATGTTGGGTGAGTGCAGAGAACAAGGGGGACCTCAGACCGGTATCAAATCTGATCACAGAGGTCGCAATATACTGTTTAATTGTGAGATTTTGTTTCCTTAAAAACGTCTAGTGTCAATCAAGTATTTATGTACGCATTCGAATATTTTAATGTTTGTTTCCAAACTAAGAGAAGGGTCACCGTATAACAACAAGTGTAAGTTAGGGTTCATGTATAGTGCTATTGTGTTAAGGAGTTCGGTTCGCTGTGCCTGATAAGTTCTACAATGAAAAAAGAAATGTTGACTATCTTCAATGCTGCCGCAGTGACATAGAGGTGATGCAGAAATGCTTCTATGAAAAAGGTCAAGATTTAGTGAACTACAGTTTGTACGTAATCGTGTGTGAAGTATCTGTGCTCTGCGGCTGCCAAAGTAGAAATACTCAGGTGTCCGATCTTTTACTGTTTTTAAGCTGTACTTGAATAGACTGACGGAGGAAGACTGTTGAACTTCACTAGGTAGACTGTTCCAAGCTCTTACTGTAGACGGTAGGAAAGAATTGAAATACTGAGTCGTATTTGCATCAATAGTTCGGAGAGAATTAGAATTACGAAGATTATAGCGTGAGATTGTTCCGACTGGTCGTGGGACTAAGGACGATAGGTAATTTGGTGTGAGTTGATTCATCATTTTATAGAACAATGTGAGCTTATGAGCTTCACGTCTTTGGCTGAGGGTTTCCCACTTAATTTCTGTATACAAGGCAGGTATTGAGATCAGTTTTGTGGCACCTATGGCTATCCTTCCTGCTTCGTTCTGTATCTTATCTAATGCTTCTTTTTCATATTTTGCACAATTGTCCCATATAACATCACCATATTCTAAAATTGGTCGTATAAATACCAAATAAAATGTTTCCAGGGCTTTCCGATCTAGTTTATATTTCAATTTTCTCATTAAGTTAATTCTTAACCATGCTTTTTGCTTTATATATTCTATGTGTTTGTGCCAAGAGCAGTCGCTAGCGAAGTGGATGCCCAAATGCTTATGTGAATCTACAGCTGTTACTTGGTGGTTTTGCATAAACAGAGGTGGGTGATATGGTTTAAATAGTTTCTGGGAGAGGAGCATAGTTTCATTTTTCAGAGCATTAAAAGTAACAAGCCATGTTGCAGCCCACCTGGATATCTTACCTAAATCAGTGTTTAGACAAAGTGCTGCTGTAGCAGGGTTTTCGACAATAATGTAAAGACTTGTATCGTCCGCGAATAGTCTTATGTTCGAACCTATGTCTTTAACGATATCGTTAATATACAGGAGAAAAAGCAGCGGCCCTAGTATAGAGCCTTGTGGGACGCCTGCTTGTATGTACACAGTATCAGAGGTAGCTCCAGGAATAACGACTCTTTGATTTCTATTTGAAAGATAGTCTTTGAACCAGGCAAGAACTTCCCCCGTGACACCAGCAGATCGAAGTTTGTGAATGAGACCTCGATGCCAAACACGGTCAAACGCTTTGCTGATGTCACAGAAGACCGCTCTTACCTCTTTACCAGAATCTAGAGCTTGACAGAAAGTGTTATAAAGGAAAGTTAATTGATTCACTGTAGAATCACCAGGTATGAACCCTGATTGCATTGAAGACAGTAAATTGTTTCTATGTAGGTGGTTATATAGATATTTGAAGACAATTCTCTCAAACAGTTTACTTTCAGAATTAAGCAAAGAAATAGGTCTATAGTTTGTGACTAAGGACAAGTCGCCTTTCTTTGGTACTGGGCATACATTTGCTTCTTTGTACGAAGATGGGTAAACTCCTAGCCGCAGTGACTGGTTAAAGAGGGAACAATAGGGAGCAGAAACTTGAGAAGATAACTCTCGCAGAATACGATTGCTTAGACCATTAGGACCAGTTGCTTTACCAAGCGGAAGAATTTCAAGGACTGATTGCACTTCTTGCTGTGTTAGAACTATTTTGTCAAGGTTTGTATCGACTTGCGCAGGCTGTATATCAGGTAGAATGGCACCATCTTCATTCAGTATTGTTTGGCTTTGAAAGAAAGTGTTCAATGCGTTAGCTTTGTCGATATCGTCTGTGTATATAGAGTCGTCGTGTTCAAGTGGAGGAATAGTAGATGTTGAGTTTGAATTGATAAAATGTTTCATGGTCGACCACCAGTCTTTGGAACATAATTTATGGGACTTAAGTTTATCACTTAATTGTTGATGGAATGAATCTTTAGCTTTACGTATCATAGAAATTACTTTGTTACGTGTGCCTTTAAAAAACTCCCAATGTTCAATTAGATTTGTTCTTCGAGCTTTTTTGTACGCGCGTTTACGCTTGCGAATGAATGATTTGATACTTGAGGTGATCCATGGGGGTTCTGTGTGTTTTATACGAACAATTCTATTTGGTATACAATCTCGTGCTATGTTATCAATTGTTGTAAAGATATTGTTTGCGTAAATGCTGATATCATCATGTTGCAGGTCTTCCCATGATACAGCAGAAGCCCTCTCTCTCATTTGATTATAGTTACCTTGTTCATAATGCCATATATGACGGGTAAATGATTTACTTTTGTATTTACTAAATTTAAAGATCCCAAAAATTGGACAATGATACCGCACTGGCTGGTCAAGGAATGGATCAGTAACTCCGCTGCTCAATAAATGCTGTTTATTACTGACTAGTATAATGTCTATTAATGTTGCTGATTTTTCTGTAAAGTGGGTGGCCTGGTCAATGGTTTGAAAAAGTGAAAACTGTGCGCAGAGTGCATCAACTTTTCTTGCTGAGCTTTGCATTAGCATGTTAAGATTAAAATCTCCGGTTACAATTATATCTGTGATGCCTGTGTCTATTGCTAAACCTAATGAATCTTCTATACTAGACAGATAATTTGCAGAAGAAGTTGGAGGTCTGTAAAACAGTCCAAATAAAATCCGTTGGATATATTTGACATATTTGAGCCGCCTCATGGGAAAACCAACAATCTGCATATGCGAATACAAAGACGCAGATCAGCTTCGCGGTTACCGCGAAGCTGATCAGCGTCTTTGTTTTCGCTACACGGATAGTACAGTTCCCCTTCTTCTTAAATCCGAAATTTCAAGCTTCTAGCTCTTTTCTGTGCTTGTACAGGCCAGTTTGTGTCGGACCTGTTCGGAAACCACATTGTTGATTTTCCCACGAGGTGGCTCATTTAAAAGCAATGTGCCTTTACATACGTTACTGTAAATTAACATATATTATATATGTACTGTAGAAGCGTTTTATTTGATGCATAGACTTGTTTGGAGCAGTTATTGACACAAATGGTAATCTTTGATGACAAAATGTGGAATTGTGCCCATAAAAGGAGTACCCACAATCTTTGTTTCAGGCCAAATTGATAAGAAAATTTATGGATAAACTGTAAATAGAAATAAATTAAAACTCAGATCCTTTAAGAGCAGCAAACATATTGGCGAGAAAGGGGATGGGCCATATCGCGGTTTTGGCTGCTCAAGCCTCCTCATTGACCCTCTAGATTTTGCAAACTTCTGACCAAAGTTTAAGATATTTGGCTCCCTTGGTCAATACTAGTCTTTGCATCCACTATCGTGTTAAAATTTTTCGAAATAACAGTATTACTTTGGCTCCATTTACAGAAAATGAATCTTAACCGATAATGAATTTTTGCTTTCTCACAATATCCTCACTGATTTCAAAGGACCAAAATTACATACTATCTGCACTATATGTATCGGTAGACTTTTAGGGTCGCTAGATGGCACAACAGCAGCTGCAGTAATAGCAAACAAAAATGTTGAATCAACTTCATGACAATGGACATCTAGGGACATATGTACCATTGGCATATCAGTGTGATACCCATTTTTATTACCAAAAAATTTTTTTTGTGATGGCCAGCACAGTTTCAGCCTGGCAATCAGAACGCTACCTGCACTACGCTGTATGTTGAAGCCACATTACAAATGAGTAATGATGAGGTATCAATTTAGAACGACATTATAAGGAACATCACAACTATAAAGTAGTGGGTAACATGTCAAGCATGTCATTTGTGCATTTTACAGCTTCACTTATTTATTTTGCTCAGATGATTCTCCCATCTGACATCTGGTGTTCCAGCAAAACCGGATGTGGCACAAAATCTGCTAAAAGCATCCTAAAGTGGTAAAAACACCATGGAACACTTCGTGAAGTTGACAAAGCCACTGGATTTCATGACCCAGTGAAACACAATAAATTTTAAAAATAAAAAAAAAACCTTTACAGAATGTTAAATCATAAAGAAGGTAACACATTGCCAAAATGAAATAACCCAGATTAAAGCTAAAAGGACTGTTTTGGCCAGCGCATATTTCTTGAAGTTGAGCATGATGCTGACCCCGAACTGAAACTTTCATATCCTATAGGTTCTGTACCATGGTCTCTTGCAACAACGGCTGGCATGTCAACCAAAACAGACAAGTCCACACCCCTACATAATTTGGGATTGGGCAGAGAACTTGTAACAGATAGACCATCTAATTCTGTTCATGTTGTACAGATTGAATTGCAAAGCTAAAGCCTAGGTTACATTTGCCCCGATCATCGTACGATTTTTCGGTCTGCGATTTTCTCTACGATTTTTAGACATCGTAGGAGATCGTGGGCTACGACGTATGTGTTAACAATTCATACGGGCATCGTGCGATTTTTTGATCTGCCATTTGTCGACGTTCTCATACAAAAACGCAAGGCGATCGTACGGCAGTCGTATGTCTCCGCAGATAGTACGTAGATATCGTACTGATTCCGTGCGTCGTCCGTACGGAGTCCCTATACGTTTTGATACAAAACGCAAGGAGGCCGCACGGTAGTCGTAGGGTCTCCGCAGACTGTAAGTGGATATCGTACGGAGTCCCTTGGACTTCTGACTGATGCCTTGGTTACATTTGGCCTACGATTAGCTTGCGATGATCGTACGATGCCATTTTTGCATTTTCGTGCGGCCTCCGCAGGGTGACCTTACGATTCCCTACGATTCTACGACTTCCTACGATCTCCGTAGCCTCTACGATCATGTAATAGTCTGCACTATTACAAATTTTAAAATCGTAAGACCGTAGACACGTCGTAGGGCATCATACGGGCACCGTATGAATACCCTGCGATAATCGAGCGGTCACCGCACGATTTTTTTTATGATAATTTGGGAACAAAAATCGTACAGTGATCGTAGGGAGGCCGCAAGGGGCCATGCCTAGTAGGTTACATTTGCCCCGATCATTGTACGATTTTTCGGTCCGCGATTTCCCTATGATTTTTTAAAAATCGAATGTGATCATGGGCTACGACGTAGGTGTTTACAATTTATACGGGCATCGTTCGATTTCTTGTTCTAGCTTTCTTCGATGTCCTGAGTCGGAACTGTTTGGAGATCGTAGGGAAATCAAAGGGTCTCCGCACACTTTAAGTTGAAATCGTACGGAGCCTGTGCGATGGCCGTGAGGAGTCCTTACGATTTCTTGCGGTCTCCCTACGATAGCCGTACGATGTTAGGTGTCCGTACGATTTTAATAAACTTGTGATATAACCGTACGGATGCCGCACGATCACCCTAAAGGTCTACGATTATCTTATCATTTTAGTCCCCAAATTATCATTAAACCGTGCGGTGACCGCACGATCATCGCAGGGTTTCCGTAAGGCGCTCGTACGATGATGCTACTTACGACGTGTCTACGGACTACGGTCTTACGTATTTAAAATTTGTAAAAGTGCAGACAACTACAAAATCGTAGAGGCTACGGAGATCGTAGGAAGACGTAGGAAGCCGTAGAATCGTAGGGGCATCGTAGGGTCACCCTGCGGAGACCGCACGAAAATGCAAAAATGGCATCGTACGATCATCGCAAGTTAATCGTAGGGCAAATGTAACCTAGGCTTAAGCTCCAAAGTTTAAAAAATGTCTTAAACAGGCTGCCGTAGTCAAAACGCATACAACAGCATCAATAAATTTGGGTATGAGAAACGATAGTGCCATCAATGTGCTGTTTCAGATGACTGGTATGAGCTTGCTCCATCATGTCAGTCAGCTTAAATGAAGGACACCCAGAACTCCGAAACATTCAGGACAGTAGATGGAAACTGTGAAGAGAGGACATTGAATGTCAATGGACAAAGGGAAGCTTTTAAAATTGAACCTGAGCAACTGGTTGAGATTTCTTTGTAACCAGAGTGCCAAGCAGGATGGTAATCAGCTGATGATCACTGTTGATTAAGGTGTTGACAAATTTGTTAGATCAGGTGTTCGAGGTTGACACAGATAAACAGATTGGCCATGCATCCTTAGAATCATATAAAATGCTGAAATTCAACACTTTTTCATTTTTTACACCAATAAAGTTTTTCCCAACTATGTTACTTATGTAACTGATTTTGTTAAGATTTGCTATGTGTTGTATATGTTACAAGGTGTACAGTGTGTGGCACTTGGCAGACTTCATTATGTATTTTCCCATTGCCTTTGTATTACATGGAAATCTGATGTTTATGTTACGCAATTATTAGATTAAGTAATATATAAAAAAAGTATTTTGGTGTTACATATGTTACTATTTGCATTATGGTAGCATGCTAATCAAGCCTTATTTGTTGCACTGCTTCATTCAACACATTATAGAAAAAGACACATGGAGAGTGGTATGGGGTATACATGTACATACATGTATATGTATATAAGCCAATAACTACAACACTAAATATTGTTTATATGTTGAAAGGTACTTAAGCATGATGAAAGGTAAATCAATATACTTTAGTATGAATACCATGATTGGTCTTCCTAAATTGAAAAAATGTTACATATGTTACACACAGACAAACTGGCATGGAAATCAAAGGTGGCATATTGTAGCTAAAATGTCTGCCAGATTTGATTGATAGAATTATGTTTATTTTGATTTTATTGCCTTTTTAAATTTAATGGTAAATAGATTTTCTGTAGGTTAACGATGAAATTCGATGTAACATGATCATACTACACTTTACAGAGGGCAAAACTGTTTAAAAAATCTTTTAAGACATCAGACTATATGAAAACCATAGTATACAAAATTCCGTGTAATGGGGAGCAAGACCACAAAAGGAAAACTTAGCTTCACATATGCATTTAAAATGAATTTTGTGAAAAATGTTACATACATTACAATGTGACAGACTGTCATGAAAAAAAAAAAGCCTCATATTGTAGCTAAGAATGTCTGCTATTATTTGAAACCCATTTTGATCAATAAAAAAATTCACTTTGATTTTTATTCCATTTTCGAATTCAAAATTTAAAATAAGATTTTCGGTAGGTAACGTATGCAATTCGATGTTACATGATTACGCTACACTTTACAGAGGGCTAACATCTTTCAAAAACCTTCTTTGACATTAGCTAGGCTAATAAGAAAAGCATTACAGAATTCTCTATAATGGGGCGCAGAACCACAAAAGGATAACTAAGCTACACATATGCATTTAAAATGTAATTTGTGACAAAATTTTTTCATACGTTACACTGTGACTGACTGACATGGAAGTCAAAGATTTCATATTGTCGCTTAGAATTTTTGCTGTTATTTGAAACCAAGTTCAAATCAATAAAAGAATGTTTATTTTCATTTTATGGCATACCTAAATTCAACCGTAAAAAATAGATTTTCGGTAGGTAACGTACGTAATTCGACGTTACAAGATTATGCCACATTTTACAGAGGGCTAACATATTTCAAAAAACTTTTAAAACATCAGGCTACATGTTAATCATGATCTACGCAATTCCGTTTAATGGGGAGCAGAACCACAAAAGGATAACTTAACTACACATTATATGCATTTAAGGTGAACTTTGTGAAAAATGTTACATATGTTACACTATGACAGAGTGACATGGTAATGAAAGGTCTCATATTGTAGCTAAGAACGTCTGCTATTATTTGAAACCCAGTTTTGATCAATAGAGCAATGTTTATTTTACTTATTTTAATTTCTATTGCATTTTTTAAATTCAACAGTAAAAAATAGATTTTCTGTAGGTAACATACGTAACTCGATGTTACACGATTACGCTACACTTTACAGAGGGCTAACATGTTTCGAAAAACTTCTTAGACATCAGGCTATATGAAAATCATGGTCTGCGAAATTTCCCCTGGAGGGAGCGGAACCATATATGGCCAGTGGCCTACTGTTACCGACTCTTCGAGCATTGGCCTGTGTGAAACTATATTCCATTGCGTGTTTGGTTCATATATCCTCGGGTTTATTGGATCCGAGATATATCGAAAAACAAAAATGTACTTTTTACTACATATCAGCGGTGACCCTTAAGGAAGTAGGACGTACAGTGCCCGATGACTGGACTAATAGTCTATTTCACTTCCGGGTCACATGAAAACAAAAGTAGGAAGTTTAGAACGAGAAAAAAAACAATAATGATTGCTAGACTGTGGTCTTCTATAATCACTTAAGTAATGCATTTATGTTCTACACAACATGAGCATCGAAGTGTTTTACGTTTGTCCTCACATTTTCTTTCGGAATCTACCTTTTTTTAGGCGGGGGGGGGGGGGGGGGGGGGGGGGGGAGGGGGGCACATTCCAGGCTTTCTCATGGACAAACCAAGGACCACAAACCAACAGACCAACAAAATTAATGAACGATTATACAACTTGACAATAGTTCATTCATAAATTAACAAGTTTCGTCATTGTATCAGGTAGACTGGTAGAGAAATAAAGGCCTGCAAATAACAGGTCGGGTTGAAACGTGAAAATGAGTATATACCTATTTTTGAGTATATACTTAGTTTTAAGGATAGCAGCTCATACTTAGAGATAGGAAAATCAATGCAAAAACTAACTAATGACTTTATACAATAAAGAGAAAGAGTTGCAAAACCATACTTGGCCAGTTGTTAAAGGTTCATATACACTTTCAGATTTTTAAATAATTTTCAACTTCTACCGTTGCATTTTCTGCATTTTGAAGGAAACATGCATTTAGGATATGTATGAGACGACCCCTTGAATTTCACACAAATACACACCCTTCTCTCACTTAGTATAGATACCTCCCACTGGGATATTCTCAAAGTAAACAATGATTAGTAATAATCAATAAATCTTCAAATGGGAAAATACATACAAAACAAAAAACGTGCTAACCCAACAATGCATCGGTAGATGTTAAAAATTATTTTAAAATCTGAAAGTGTATATGACCCTTTAACAACTGGCCAAGTTTGGTTTTGCAACTCTTTCTCTTTATTGTATAAAATCATTAGTTAGTTTTTTTGCATTGATTTTCCTATCTCTTACTATGAGCTGCTATCCTTAAAACTAAGTATATACTTAAAAATAGGTATATACTCATTTTCACGTTTCAACCCGACCTGAATAAAGGCACCAAACAGCCAAAAGCTACTTCAGAGACAGAGTTAGCACACAATTGCCATTGCTGATTTCTACTAAGTGTCATAAACTCTTAACCAGAATGGTCAAGGCCTGTTAGACTGGTTACATACTGCCTTTAAATTCCGGTTGCCGCAGTAGCAGATTTATTTTTATGCCCCCAACTTCAGAAGAAGTTGAGGGGGCATATTGGTTCGGGTCTGTCCATGCAGTGCAGTCAGTCAGTCTGTGATGTAACGCTTAGCACTCGGTCAGGAACCATTAGAGCTAGGATCTTGAAATTTGGTATGTAGTTTGTATATGAAAATTAAGAGGACCCTATTTTTTTCTTTCAGGTAAATTCAAGGGGCTAGGGGCCCATTCTGTGAGAGTTACTTCCCTTTTTAATTCTTGATAGTGGGTACATTGTGTGCGCAACTCCTCCTACAGTTTTATTCTGATTCTCTTGAAACTTTACAGATGTTGTGATCATGCTTTGAAGATATGCATGTGGTTTGGATATAATCCTCAGATTAATTTTTGTAACTTTTTTCGCAATTTGAACTTAGCCATTTTTCGGGCATTTTCACAATGAAAGTGAATGGGCAGTGGGTACCTTGTGTGCGCAACTCCTCCTACAGTTGTTTCATTAACACATTTTCTAGTTTAATTCAGTTTTACATCCCTTTCAAGATTATTTCAGGTCATATGAGATGGACCAATCAGTAGGTGGGCAAAAACAAGAGAACACCTGGCACACTCGCAAGCAGAACTTGGCTTGTCTTCAATGTGGACAGTGCTATCTATTTATCTTCATATGCAGAGTTGATTAATTTCTGATCATCATCTTAGACTCAGTGCGGGGCTAGAACCCACACCAGACACAGGGGTGACGCCGGTGAGAGTGGCAGATTTAGAGGGGGTAGCAAACCCCCTATCTTGGTCCAAATTATTTCTTAACATACTGTCTTAATTTCTAACAGTCATTCTAGATAGGTGTGCGCTGTCAGTGCTGAAACAAAGTTGACTTTAACGAGGTAAAAGTGCAAGATGAGATAATAAGGTGATAAAAGATGGCTAAAAGTGAGAAGAAGGTTAAATGTGAATTTGAACCCCCTTCCTGGGCTGGCTTTGATAAGCTGTAAGAAAATTTTAAAAGTTATGAAGCAATATTTCAATGTCTCAAACATGCATTTAACTATTTTAGGTATAGCCAGAAAAACAATAGATTTAGTTGGCGATTGGAACTATGGGAACTGCAGAGGAATCGGAGAGAAGAATTATTACCGAGTTGACACAACTACTTAGGAAAAATGGTAAGAGTGCAACTACTTAGGAAAAATTCCATTATGGTAAGAGTGCAGTAGTCACAACTCACAAATATATATAAGCCTTAGTTGTTTACTTGATGGTTATATTTTCAAGCACATTTTGGGTGTCATTACATTCTAATGTTGGGTAGAAGTCCCATAAAATGAAGGCAACATCCCGATATGACCATAGCTGTTGATGTTAAGCAACAAATCTTAACATATCACGAATAGCCATACAAAAGCAAAGGGGACTTGTGGTAGAGTGCAGGACTCTGGAGCAAGAGGTTCTCCACTCAAAACTTACCATCCTGTGTTTTGACCTTGAGCAAGAGTTAGACATTTTTTATTTTCCATAGGTAGAGGGATCAAATGCAGCAAAAACCATGTGTCAACCATCAAATAAGTATTATTTTCTTATTTTTACTCGAAACATATATTTGGGATACATCAGAACCACCTCAGCAAGGTGATTAAAGTGTGTACACACAATGTTTTGAGCAAAAATATGAAACCAAAACAAAACAAAAAATAAATTCAACTGAAAATTTTCTTGCTTGCTGTAAAATAAATCACTTTTCATAGCATAGGTATATTTTCATATTTGAGCCGCTGCATAAGAAAACCAACATTTTGCATCTGCAAAAAAAAAAAGATGCAGATCAGCTTCGCAGTAACTGCGAAGCTGATCAGCACCTTTGTTTTCACTACACAGATAGTACAATTCCTCTACTTTCTAAATGAAAAATTTCCAGCCTCTAACCATCTTCTGTGACTGTACAGCCCTGTTTGTATCGGACCTGGTCGAAAACCCCAAATTGTTGGTTTTCTCACGCACACCCTCATTTAATATTTTCTCTCTAATGTAGCTGATAAGTTGCTCTCTGGTGAAACTAAGCTATGCCTGACGACATGCTCCCTAGCTACCATATCGGCAAACTTCCGGCGTGTCAGTGATTTGTCAGAGGACGACGAGAGAAGAGAACTTGAGGGGCGGGGCTTAATAACGGGCAGTATTAACGGGCGATTGAAAAAGAAAGTGGAGGACGTCAAGCTGTGGAGGGATGATGTCAGGACATTGCAGGATTTTGTAGTGAAAACTAAGGGACTGAAGGTGAATACAATTTACATTGATTTATAGTTTCTTAAACCTTAAGATACTTAAATCTATCTGCTTTGCTATCTCAAGGATAAATTTAATATATACCTGGGTGGGAGCTGAAAGTTACTGAAAGAATTTTCAAAGAGAATGAAGTTACCTTGCTTTTTAAAAGATACAATTTTTTTTTTTTTTTTTTTCGAAAAAAAATGCAAGATAATTTTCTCTTAGAAAGTAGCATCAGTCCGGTTAAAAAGTTTGTCTTCAAAATGTAAGCTGTTGAACCTTGTCACATGAATAATTTAAACTAAATTGCCAACATATACCAGACATTTCAGTTTTTGAGCAACTTTGGAGATATTTTGCCACCCAGCAATGGCTTCAAAATTCCTCTTTTATTGAGGTGAAGGAATGTCTTGGTTGTAATCACTGGGTTGATCTGGCTTCGAGGTTATAAAACTTTTTTCATGCTCAGCTCAGCTGAGGCTAGAATTTATCCTGCTCATAAATGTTAAATTGCCAACAATTGTTGGCATTTTAACGTTTATTAGCAAGATAAAGGGTTTTAAACCTTCAATTTCAATATATTTGGGCTGTTTCAATATTTATAAGCAGTTTAAATTTTATGCTCAGCTGAGATGAGCATGAAAAAGTTTTATAACTTTGGGACCTGATATGGTGAATATGCAAGTTTGAAATCCTCTTCCTGAGACTAGGTGAGGGGCCGAAAGTTGTCATTTCTCAATTTGTTGTAGATAATTCATGGGACCTACACAATAAGGGCTCCAGTGCAGATTGGCAGGTTCCACTCCCTACATGTTCTAGAGGTGAAGAAGGTCCCCATACACATGGTGGAGGGGCTGTCAAAGTTAAGGGGCCAATTAAGGGAGATAATTATCACCAGAAGTCTACAAAAACTTCAGGTATTGAAACTTTTTTTATTTTATATGATGGTGGTGTCAAACAATTGTTGTTTTTATGCGTCACTAAGTGCTTATATGGATTTTATGTTACTTCTTTGTTAAGCGCACACGTCATAGCGACAGACGTGATTGCAATGTTTTCTAAGGTAAATTTGATGAAAAGTAAATGCATCCGCCTTAATGTGTGCAAGTTAAAAAGTCAGTCATGATTAAAATGTATGGATAGACCTAACTGTCCCTTGGGTCTTGGTTGGCCTCATGATGCCAAAGTGACCCACAGGATAGATTTGTGTATCCATACCTGACATGTAAAATTCTTCTTATCTTATAAAAAAAAAAAAAGGTTCTTCTTCATCTGAAGTAGTAAATCAAACAGAAACTACAGTAATGTAGCACACAATAGAAAAGGCATTCACACAAACAGTTAAAATATGTCCATCATTTTCAGGATTTGTTTGAGATTTGTGGGGGTGACAGGAGTTCAGGACTCATGTGGCAAAGTCTGAAGACGGCCAACCTTGGCTTTAACGGATTGACAAAACTAGATAGTTCTCTGGTAAGGTGTAGCTCTACTGTTGCTCTTGCACAAGATTATATTGTTATTTCATATAGTTAATGTTTTTTTCTCTCGATGATTTCAATAGTTTATAGTGAACATCTTCAACACTTTCACTTCAATTTTGATCAGGAAATGAAATTTAATGAATTTGAGCCACAGCTTAACTGCGAAGCTGATCAGTGCCTTTGTTTTAGCTACACAATTCTGCTACTTTCGAAATCCAAAATTTCCAACCGCCATCTGTTGTGCGTATACAGCTTGGTTTGTGTCGGACCTGTTTGGAAGCCACATTGTTGGTTTTGTCATGACGCGGCTCATTTATCAAACTGAACTGTCCTGAACTGTATTGATTAATATGGGAAACAATCTGGGTTTCCGACCAGGTCTTACACAAACTGGTCTGTGTGGTCACAGAAAAAAGCTTGAAGCTCGAAATTTCAGATTTAAAAAGAAGACGGATTGTACTATCTGTATAGCGAAAAACAAGAGTCACTGATCAGTTGTAAAGTTACTGCACAGCTGATCTGGTTCTTTGTTTTCCCATATGCAAAAAAATCTATTTTGTTTTCATGATGTGGCTCAAGTATTGATTGATAAAACAATTAAAATTAAAGGAAATACTCAAGAGCTTCCTGAAACAAAAGAGCCGCCTCATGGGAAAACCAACAATCTGCATAGGCGAAAACAAAGATGCAGATCAGCTTCGCGGTAACCGCGAAGCTGATCAGCGCCTTTGTTTTCGCTACTCGGATAGTACAATTCCTCTTCTACTTAAATCCGAAATTTCAAGCTTCTAGCTCTTTTCTGTGCTTGTACAGGCCGGTTTGTGTCGGACCTGTTAGGAAACCACATTGTTGGTTTTCCCACGAGGCGGCTCAAAAGTTTAAGGAAATTGTGCCAGTTGTGATGTTGTAAGAAAATGATCATAATATTTTAAACAAGTCAGGTCAAGAGTAAACTTGTCTCAGCAGTTAAAAGGAGTTATCTAGTCTGCTGTCCACTTTGTTTCAGAGTTATCCCTGTGGTTATAAAACTGTTTTTATGCTCAGCTCAGCTGAGACTTAAATTTATCCTGCACATAAATGTTAAAATGACAACAATTATTGTTGACATTTAAACAATTGTAAGCACGATAAGTTACAGGCTTTGGTATTCTAAACCTGAAAATTCAATTTATTTTGGCTATTTCAGTTTTTATGAGCACATTAAATTTTATACTCAGCTTAGTTGAGCATTAAAAAAGTTTTATAATCTCAGGACCCGGTCAGCTTTCTTCTGAAGAAGCTGACATATTCTATGTTTTTGTTTCACAGAAGTATGTACCATACCTAGAGGTGTTTGATCTCAGCCATAACTGCCTCAGAGACACACAGGATTGCCTTCAGGTATTACTAGATGGGCCGTCTTACAAATGACCCTTGTCATGCGTTTCTCCTATGCAAAAACAAAGGCGCAGATCAGCTGTGCAGAAGTAACTGCACAGCTGATCAGCGCCTTTGTTTTCGCTCAAGCAATTTTTTCGCGTCGCTACTTGAATGTGTGAACAGATACACCAAACTTATAAACTACCAGATGCTGCTTGGCTATTTGATAGGGCTCACTCGATAGCCGGTCAGAATCATTTCAGCAGGATGCTGCGGCTCATTGTAGATTTGGGGAGCATGGTGATGTAGTGCGTCAGATTTTGAATCAAAAAGTCCTGGATTCAGTCCACACACTGGTCATCAAGTTGTGTCCTTGAGCAAGACACATCTCCATGGTACAGATTAATATCCAGGAAGCGATGGCTCCATCCTGACATGACTGAAAAATTGTTGACTGGAACATTAAACCTCAAAACAAACAAACAAATCATTGTAGATTTTGGTACTTCCGAGCGAGGACTTGGGAGGGCTTGAAACATTATGTTATATCCAAGACCAAGACAATACTCCCAAGTATGGCTTAAGTGCACAGAGAGGGGTAGCTACACTCTGACCTAATAGAATAATGGTTGACTCGAATGTTAAGCCTTCAAACAAAATCACAACAGGCCAAAAATTGTCACCCAGGTCTGGCATAATCTGTCCACTCACTTATATTTAGAAGAAAAAAAAAGCAATTGGAGCATTACTGACCAAAAGAAAGGACATTCTTTATTTTACGAGGGTGACCCAATTGGCAGAACCAGTCTTCCTCTGACGTAAATATTACCATGTGTGACAAAATATTTGATATATGATAAGCTTCCTCTTGGAGGCTTGCTGCGGAACGGTATTGTTAAATAACCAATTTCAAGAAATTCCTCCCAAACTGAAAAAACCAATAACACTGCTAAATTTTATTTCAGCACCTTACAGAGCTAGTGAGGATTAACCTAGGTTTCAACGAACTCACTAAAGTACCCACATTTTCCTACTCTGTGGGTATCTTGAAGACACTGGTTCTGAGAAACAATAATCTTGATAATATCGAAGGTAAATTTCTCATTACAAAAGCTCCCCCATGGAATATACAGATTTTTCAGTTAAAAAAATTGATATTCTTTTTATTGTTGCTCAAAACATACACATAGATTGTGATCGAGATGGTTTTAACTAGTACCCACATTTGATCTTTTGGAGCAAAAGTAGGAAAAAGGTATACCCCTGTATACCCCTGCTTCGCTGTTTGCTTTGTTCCAAATGTTAACATTTGAAAGCATCATAGACTGTCAGGGCCCCCTCCCACTGGGGCCTAAAGAAACAGATGGATGGTTTGTGCTTCCAGGCCTAGCTTATACGCTACTGACTGACCATCTGATTACTGGTAAACCACTCATGTCTGAGCCTGCCCAGGAAAAGTGGTTTCAAGTCAAATCATCCATACATATAAGCCTTAGTGGCTAACTTGGATGGTTATATTTGAAGCCTTTTTTGTATGTCATGACGTCCTCATTTTGGGTAAAAGTCCCATAAAATGGAGGCAACATCCTAATGTGACTGTAGCTGTTGACTGGATGTTAAGCATCAACTCAAACAAAAAAAATAAAATGAGCCAGTGCATGAGAAAACCAACAATCTGCATAGGTGAAAAAAAAGACGCAGATCAGCTTCACGGTAACCGCGAAGCTGATCAGCGCCTTTGTTTTCGCTACTCGGATAGTACAATTCCTCTTCTACTTAAATCCGAAATTTCAAGCTTCTAGCCTGCTTCTGTGACTGTACAGCCTGGTTTGTGTCGGACCTGGTCTGAAACCCAAATTGTTGGTTTTCTCATGCACAGGCTCAAATGTCGGTAATCCTGTTATTGTTATTTTTTTCTCTCACAGGTATAGAAGTGCTATCGGCCCTTGAAGAACTTGATCTATCCCATAATTTATTAGCGGATCATCAGTGTCTGAGTGGTCTGTCCAAGCTGAAAAAGCTTATGATCGTAAGTTTTCAGTTAAGTTTCTGTCTGTTAAACTCATTCAAGCCTGGCATCCCATTTATGGGACATAGGCAAACAGTATAGCCCCAGATGTGTCACCAAAAAATGTTGCATCCGCCTCCGCGAGACGGTTCTAACGTGTACCCACAATCAATGTTTTGAGCAAAAATATTAAAAATATCACAGGCTTGTGTTATTTTTTGTTTTGGATAATACTGCAGCCAAGTGCCTGCTTGTATCGGACAGGTCATGATGTGTCTTATTTTTCAGTTGTGTTTGATCGGTAACCCCCTGTCCTACAAATGGAACCACAGGTCCAAGACGATAGGGTACCTATCCCCGATAGTGGGCTACAGCATCTTTCTGCTAGACGGTCAGAGACTGTCAGCTCAGGAAACTTCAGTAAGTGATGGAAGTTAGATGAGCTGCATCATGAGAAATCGGGATTTTTGCCTATGTGAAAACAAAGGTGCAGATCAGCTTCGCAGTAACTGCAAAGCTGATCAGCGCCTTTGTTATACCCCCCGCAAAACGAAGTTTTAGGGGGGTATACTGTTTTCAGCCTGTCCGTCATTCCGTGATTCCGTCATTCCGTGATTCCGTGACTCCGTCATTCCGTCATTCCGTCATTCCGTCAACATTTTGACATCTTTGCTGAATAACTTAAGTAGTTTTTGCCCTATGTTCTTCAAATTTTAAACACACCTGCACCATTAGACAACACATGTGTGATATGAATTTAGGGGCCAAAGGGTCAGTTTTGCAAGAGTTATGGGACTTTTTATACCTATACATAGAATGTTTGCAATAGTGCTAATAGTGCATACTTTGTGAAATCAACTCCTCCTACAGCTTTCAATATTCTCTTTTGATACTTTGCAGATAAGTGCCAGAGATATTGAAGATATGCATGGAGAAGTATTATGCTGAAAAAATAAATTTTGACAAATTTACAGCATTTTGAACTTAGCCAATTTTCGATAATTGCCATATTCAACAATTATAGTTGGTAGTGCATAGTTTGTGAAATCAACTCCTCCTAGGGCTTTCAGTATTTCTTTTCAATACTTTGGAGACATTTTCCACACATATTGAAGATGTGCATGAAGAATTATAATGATGAAAAAACAATTTTTGACAAATTTACAGCATTTTTCAACATAGACATTTTTTGACCATTGCTTATATACAATAATGTTTGGTAGTGCATACTTTGTGAAATCAACTCCTCGTAGGGCTTTCAGTATTTCTTTTCAATACTTTGCAGACATGTTCCACACATATTGAAGATGTGCATGAAGAATTATAATGATGAAAAAATAATTTTTGACAAATTTACAGCAATTTTTAACATAGCCATTTTTTGACCATTGCTTATACAATAATGGTTGGTAGTGCATATTTTGTGAAAT
This sequence comes from Rugalucina vietnamica, assembly GCA_964017185.1. NCBI lineage: Eukaryota > Metazoa > Mollusca > Bivalvia > Lucinida > Lucinidae > Rugalucina > Rugalucina vietnamica. Next base: position 20,737,288 of record OZ024880.1, on the reverse strand, counting down.
CAACTCCTCCTAGGGTTGTCAGTATTTCTTTTCAATACTTTGCAGACATGTTCTACACATATTGAAGATGTGCATGAAGAATTATAACAATGAAAAAATAATTTTTGACAAATTTACAGCATTTTTTAACATAGCCATTTTTTTGACCATTGCTTATATACTATAATGGTTGGTAGTGCATAGTTTGTGAAATCAACTCCTCCTAGGGCTTTCAGTATTTCTTTTCAATACTTTGCAGACATGTTCCACACATATTGAAGATGTGCATGAAGAATTATAATACTGAAAAAGTGAATTTTGACAAATTTACATCATTTTTCAACATAACCATTTCTTGACCATTTCTTATATACCGGTACAATAATGGTTGGTAGTGCATACTTTGTGAAATCAACTCCTCTTAGGACTTTCAGTGTTTCTTTTAAATTCTTTGTACATTTGTTCCAGATATATTTAAGATGTGCATGAATAATTTTCATGCTGAAAAAATAATTTTTGACAAATTTACAGCTTTTCTTTAACTTAGCCAATTTTTTACCATTTCTCATGATAAGCAATAATGATTATTATAAGTGCGTACAGTGAAATCAACCTGAAGCTTTCAATACATTCTTTTAATATTTTATGGATGTGACTGGCATACTGAGGATGTACATGAAGAATTATAATGCTAAAAAGATATCTTTGACAAATTTTCTGTGCGTTTGACTTCAGATAATTTTGCGGGGGGTATACTGAAAGCCTTGCTTGCAGCCAATTTCTAGTTTTCACTAAACTGATAGTACAATTCCTCTTCTTCTTAAATCCGAAATTTTAAGCTTCTAGCCTGCTTCTGTGACTGTACGGAGCGGTTTATTTCAGACCGGGTTGGAAACCCCGAAGACTGGTTTTCTCGCATTGTGGCTCGTATAATGTTTAACCTGTTGAATGTCACATGTAACTTGGGTAGCTAGGAAACCAGCAAAAAAGTTTTTTCTGTGAAATTTTTGTGGAATATGTTTTGCATTGTTGGTGCTATATGTGCTGGCAGCCCCCTATGGATGTCTTATAAACTTAAATTATCCTATATTTAAAACAATGCTGGTCACTCCTGGAAATCTTGTTTGACATATGAGAAATATCTGGGTACTTTTTCAGAAAACTGACAAAATAATGGAAAATTTCATCAGTTATGGTGGTTATTCAGCTTAAGGTGTCCTTGACTATTTGCACAGATCAGACCAAATTATTTGTATTTCCATTTCAGTTCTTGAAAAGTTCTCACCACAAAAGTGTGACACAAAGAGAGAGTAACTCCTACATCATTGTCGATGATTTACCGAGCACGGGGGAAAACAACCAGACCACTGACATCGTCGACTCATCTCGATTATCGATCAAAAAGAAGAAAGGTCACCGCCGAATGGCAAGTAAAGAGAGAAATGCAATTATTGCTGATATTATGGATGGCACTGACACAGAGCCTGATATGTCAGAGAGTAAGTCAACTTTTCAGAAGACCAGGCTCTGAGGTTATAAAATATTTTCGTGCTCAGCTCAGCTGAGACTTAAATTTATCCTGCTCATAAATGTTAAAATGCCAACAGTTGTTGGCATTTTTAGCTCACCTGAGCCGAAGGCTCACAAGGTGAGCTTATAGGATGGCCATGATCCGGCGTCCGTCCGTCGTCCGTCCGTCGTCGTCGTCGTCGTCCACAATTTCAAAGATCTTCTTCTCTGAAACCGCTTGGCCAATCTAGTTGAAATTTTATGTGGAGCCTCCTTGGGTAGTGGCATTTCAAGTTTGATCGCGAAATCCAGGTCACATGACCAAGATGGCCGCCACGCCCATATATGGTAAAAACCCTTCAAAAATCTTCTTCTCCAGAACCGGTGGGCTGATTTCCACGAAACTTGGTATGTAGCATCGGGGACTTCAGCCCATCATAGTTTGATAAAATGATGACCCTTGGATGACCTTGACCTATTTTACGGCAAGGTCAAATTTGGAAACATATGCTTTTACATGGTAAAAAGTGAAAACTATGGATTTTTTGAAAACTATTGCAGCCTGAGGCCTGAAAAGTGGTAGATGCAAACAACTAATGGAGTAGATGAAGGTATGTGATTAATTTAGGTCAAGGTCATCTCTTGACCTTGGCCAGTCTGTCGTCCATTCACACTTTTCAAAGATCTTCTTCTCTGAAACTGCTGGGCCAATCAAAGTGAAATTTTATGTGGAGCATCCATGGGTAGGGGAGATGAAAGTTTGATCACGAAATCCAGGTCACATGACCAAGATGGCTGCCACGCCCATATATGGTAAAAACCACTCAAAAATCTTCTTCTCCAGAACCGGCAGGCCGATTTTCATGAAACTTGGTATGTAGCATTTGGGGCTTTAGCCCATCATAGTTTGATAAAATGATGACCCTAGGATGACCTTGACCTAATTTACGGCAATGTCAATTTTGGAAACATAGGCTTTTACATGGGAAAAAGTGAAAACTATGAATTTTTTGAAAACTATTGCAGCCTGATGCTTGAAAAGTGGTAGATGCAAACAACTAATGGAGTAGATGAAGGTATGTGATTAATTTAGGTCAAGGTCATCTCTTGACCTTGGCCAGTTTGTCGTCCATACACACTGTTCAAAGATCTTCTTCTCTGAAACTGCTGGGCCAATCAAAGTGAAATTTTATGTGGAGCATCCATGGGTAGGGGAGATGAAAGTTTGATCGCGAAATCCAGGTCACGTTACCAAAATGGCCGCCACGCCCATATATGGTAAAAAAACACTCAAAAATTTTCTTCTCCAGAACCGGCAGGCCAATTTTCGCGAAACTTGGTATGTAGCATTTGGGACTACAGCCCATTATAGTTTGATCAAATGATGACCATAGGATGACCTTGACCTATTTTACGGCAAGGTCAATTTTGGAAACATAGGCTTTTACATGGGAAAAGGCGAAAACAATGGATATTTTGGAAACTGTTGCAGTCTGAGACCTGGAAGTTGCTAGATGCAGACAACCAATGGAGTCAATTAAGGTAAGTAATTAATGAAGGCCAAGGTCATTTCTTGACCTTGACCCAAAGTCATTTAAATATCAAAATTAAAATTATGGTTTTCTCATAAATCACTGGGTTTTGAAACTTTGCAGATGCAGACAACTTATGAATTCAATAAAGGTGTGTGAGTATTCAAGGTCAAGGTCATTTCATGATGACTTGATACTCCAGGATCAGGCTTCAGGTGAGCGTTCTCAGGACCAATGGTCCTCTGGTAACATTTATGAGCAGGATAAATTACAGGCTTTGGTGATCTAAATCTGAAATTTCAATTTATTTGGGGTATTTCAGTATGAATGAGCACTTTAAATTTCATGCTCAGCTGAGTTGAGCATGAAAATACTTTTATAACCATGGGGCCAGTTGAAAGTTAATTTTTGGAAGTTCTGCATAAAAACCTGGGTTGTGGGTACTTACTAGAACTGCCAGGTCAAGGTGATTCTAATGGGCACCCACAACATAGTTTTTTTTATGAAGATTTGTACAGAATTATCCTTTGATTTGTTCAGAAAAATGTTAACTTTGTTGTGCCTATTGAAACAAACACTTGTGGACACCAGAATAATCAATTTCGATTGATTTTACTTCACACATTTTAGACCTTCTTTTCTTTTGCACTTCTTGCAAACAGAATTCGGCAATTAAGTATTGAATTCCTGTAAAAGTCCATCTTTTATTGGACAAGAAAGTTTAGATTGGGTTTGAATTCCAGTTTACTTGTCTATAGCTGAAAAGCCGAGCAATTTACAAAAACTATGTAATCATGTTCTTACAGAACCCTCCCCCACTGGATCTTTTGTTGAAAATTCTGAAGAACTGGAAAGAACTGAGAGTGAAAAAAGAAAAATTGAAATAATGAGGGAACATTACAAAGACGACTGGTTAAGAGCTTTGCAAGCTGATCAGGGGAGATTATCAGAGCATAAAACAGAGGACCAGTCTAAACCAAGGGAAGTTACGGTTGAGGTAGAGAAAATTGAAGAAAGGGTTACTGTTACTGCTGAATCAAAGGCTGGAGAAGCAAAGCCTGGAGAAGACGGAAAGGAGAGTGAGGTTGAAATTGATGTAAAACAGCAATCTGGTAGTAAAGGTAAATATATTAAAAAACAAAAACAGAAAAACTGTAGTTTTGAACCTCACGCTGAGGCAAAGTATGAATATACGCAATGTTGATGTTAGATGATACTGCAATATTTGTTTGGGAGTTCACATGTCCGATATTCTGGAACAGCATCATTAATCAGCAGTTGTCAGTTACTGTTGAAAGGACAAGTTGTAGTGATTCACTCCACATACTGTAATTATACCCCCGGCATTTATGCCGACGGGTATATAGTTTTCGCTTTTCCGTTCGTCCGTTCGTCCGTTCGTATGTTCGTTAGTTCGTTGGTTCGTTAGTTCAGTTAAAATGTCAAAGTTTTGGTTAAAGTTTCTCTGGAGGTGTATATCTCATGAACTAAATATCAGAAACCATTCATATTTGGACTATAGGTACCCTATAGGGTTGGCTTTGTTTCTATGAGTTTGGACCCCAGGGTCCATGCCCGGGGGTGGGGCTAGAGTTCAAAATCTAGGTCACCTTTAATTTGCATCAAAGTTTTGGTTAAAGTTTCTCTATTGGTGTATATCTCATGAACTAAATATCAGAAACCATTCATATTTGGACTATAGGTACCCTATAGGGTTGGCTTTGTTTCTATGAGTTTGGACCCCAGGGTCCATGCCCGGGGGTGGGGCTAGAATTCAAAATCTAGGTCACCTTTAATTTGCGTCAAAGTTTTGGTTAAAGTTTCTCTATTGGTGTATATCTCATGAACTATATATCCAAAACCATTCATATTTGGACTATAGGTACCCTATAGGGTTAGCTTTGTTTCTATGATTTTGGACCCCAGGGTCCATGCCCGGGGATGGGGCTAGAGTTCAAAATCTAGGTCACCTTTAATTTGCGTCGAAGTTGTGGTTAAAGTTTCTCTAGTGGAGTATATCTCATGAGCCAATCATCAGAAGCCATTCATATTTGGACTATAGGTACCCTATAGGGTATAGGGTTGGGTCCATGTCGCGGGGGGGGGGGGGGGGGGGGGGGGGTTGAGTTCAAGATCTAGGACATCAATACTTTTATTATTACTATTATTTTTTTTTTTAATTTAGACTGACATTCTATTTTCATTTTCCATCTAGGACTGAGGACCTGACCCTCAATGTCCGTGATTAAGTCCTAGATGGAGTACACAAGTCAGCTCTGTGTACTGCTCTAAAGAAGATATGTCACTCTAAAAACTACACTCCCTCATGTCTGTGGTCAAAGTGCTTTAGAATGCACACTTCTATAAAGTATTTGATAAGGGTACTGTCTTTTGTTCGGGATTTGTGATTCAATGTCAGGGGTGTACATGTGCTGGGTGGTTGTGGGAGGGAGAAGGAGGACTGGGTGACCACCAGCCGGGGGTATACGTGCCTCTCAAGGCACTTTTTCTAGTGTTGGAAATGTTTGCAAGAACTTAATCAAGACCTTGTGACTTATTAGGAATTAGAAAATTCACAAAATAAAAGTCACATGAAAATTTTCAAAAGTATATGTATGTTAAATCTGTGAAGAAAGTGTTGTAGATGATAAAGCAAGATAATCAAAAGAATATTTTTCTGGAAATCACCTTTAAACTACAAATTACATGCCATTGTATTCTAATAAATAAGCCACGTCATGAGAAAAGCAATGTTTTGCATATGCAAAAACAAAGCTGCAGATCAGCTTCACAGTAACTGCGAAGCTGATCAGCGCCTTTGTTTTCGCTACATGGATACAGGCCAAGAAAAATCCACACGTCCGCTCGTATTTACGAGTGAAAGTTCGATACGGGCGAGTGGAAATTTACCCTGGCTCGCCCGACAGGACGAGTAGCATTTTCGGGACTGACTCGAGGCAGTAAATGTCCGTAAATGCAAAATCAGCTGAAGATTTCGTTTCCGATTGTCAACCGGATGTTTGCACTACGTCACTAGTCCGCAGTAAATGAAATTCAATAAAATCTGGTACATGGTCCAAATACCGGAAAGCATTGGTCATTTTATTCACGGCGCGCCATACTATCGAGACTTAAGACGTCCCCGGGTTTTATCTCAATGTGATAAAACGGCTTACACCAAAAGTCAAATAATCGAGTATTTCCATTTTGATATCGAAAGTAGACAAAAATGTCAAAGCAGGGCGACATTAGTTTTTGACGATTTTTGTCTCTTTTGAAATCCAGATTTTAAGGACGAGTGCACCAGCAGTAAGGACGAGTGAAAATTGTTTACAACTCGCCCCACAGGATGAGTAGGTCCTCAGAAAAATTTCTAGGCCTGGGATAGTACAATTCCTCTACTTTCTAAATCTAAAATTTCCAGTCTGTAGCCATCTTCTGTGACTGTACATGCCAGCTTGTGTCGGGCCTAGTCGAAAACCACATTGTTGGTTTTCTCGTCATGCGGCTCAAATAGAGTTTGTATATTTTCTCACAGAACCTGCTGTATCTCCTGTTACTGAAGACGTAGAGCCAATTATTCAGCCTGAAACTGCTGAGTCAGTAACCTCACCCATACTGACCAAGACCAACCCTGTTGTGGATATCTACTCCAACAAACAGGCTGAAGCACCCCTACTATCACAGAGATCAATGGAGAGTGTACTCAGCCCGCTTTCCCCAGACCCGCCCAAGGGGGTTGAGTGGGGTAGGTCAGAGAGTCAGCAAGAGGAATATTACGGTAAGTTACTTCCATAAATAGAGGTAGCTCCCCTAACACAGAGATCAATGGAGGGTGTTCTCAGCCCAGATACCCTGACCCACCCAAGGGGGTTGAGTGGGGTAGGTCAGAGAGTCAACAGGAGGAATATTATGGTAAGTTACTCCCATAAACAGAGGTAGCTCCCCTAACATCAATGGAGGGTGTTTTCAGCCCATTACCCCAGATCCACCCAAGGGGGTTGAGTGGGGTAGGTCAGAGAGTCAACAAGAGGAATATTACAGTAAGTAACTCCCATAAACAGAGGTAGCTCCCCTAACATCAATTGAGGGTGTTTTCAGCCCCGTTACCCCAGATCCACCCAAGGGGGTTGAGTGGGGTAGGTCAGAGAGTCAACAAGAGGAATATTACAGTAAGTTACTCCCATAAATAGAGGTAGCTTCCATAACACAGAGATCAATGGAGGGTGTTCTCAGTCCAGATACCCCTGACCCACCCAAGGGGGTTGAGTGGGGTAGGTCAGAGAGTCAACAGGAGGAATATTACGGTAAGCTACTCCCATTAACAGTGGTAGCTGACCCAACACAGAGATCAATGGACAGGGTTCTCAGCCAAGATACACCAGATCCACCCAAGGGGGTTGAGTGGGGTAGGTTAGAGAGTCAAGAGGAGGAATATTATGGTAAGTTACTCCTATAAACAGAGGTAGCTCCCCCAATACATAGATGGTAGGAGGGTGTTCTCAGCGCAGATACCCCAGATCCACCCAAGGGGGTTGAGTGGGGTAGGTTAGAGAATCAAGAGAAGGAATATTACGGTAAGTTACTCCTATAAACAGAGGTAGCTCCCCCAACACAGAGATCCCAGATACACCAGATCCACCCAAGGGGGTTGAGTGGGGTAGGTTAGAGAGTCAAGAGGAGGAATATTATGGTAAGTTACTCCTATAAACAGAGGTAGCTCCCCCAATACATAGATGGTAGGAGGGTGTTCTCAGCCCAGATACTCCAGATCCGCCCAAGGGGGTTGAGTGGGGTAGGTTGGAGTCAACAAGAGGAATATTACGGTAAGTTACTCCCATAAACAGAGGTAGCTCCCCCAACACAGAGATCAATGGAGGGTGTTCTCAGCCCAGATACTCCAGATCCGCCCAAGGGGGTTGAGTGGGGTAGGTTGGAGAGTCAGCAAGAGGAATATTATGGTAAGTTACTCACATAAACAGAGGTAGTTCCCTCAACACAGTGATGGGAGGAGAGTGTTCTGGGCCCAGATACTCCAGACCCACCCAAGGGTGTTGAGTGGGGCAGGTCGGAGAGTCAACAGGAGGAATATTACGGTAAGTTATTCCCATAAACAGAGGTAAATCCACCAACACAGAGATGGGAGGAGAGAGTTCTCAGCCCAGATACTCCAGACCCACCCAAGGGTGTTGAGTGGGGTAGGTCGGAGAGTCAACAAGAGGTATATTATGGTACGTCTTTTTTCTTTTTATGCAAGAGCTGCTGCATTTTAAAGCAGGAGTATGGTGGCCTTGTGATAGAGTTTAAGACTTTATATATAATGAGGTGTCCGTAGATTTAATGGCTTGGAGTCTTATCTGACTTGGGTTGTCACCTTGAGCAAAACTGTTGTAATTATCCTCTGGAATAAACATCAATAATGTGCTTGTAATTCACAGTTCTTTCTATAGATTTGTTAACACCCTACTATTGAATAATTATAGTTTTACTATTTTAGCCATTAAACCATTTATTCACATCACAGGAGAAGAAAGTGCCCCGTACATAGTGATGCTACCAGACCAAGACATGAGACAAATGTTCATCACGGTCAACGAACGCTATATCACCGAGAAAGACATGTTCGGCAAGAGATGCGAGATGCTCGACTTGAAGTGTCTTCAGAGTCTAAAGAAGAGCGAGGAGGTATTGACGGGACGGGATATTATTGGGCGCGTTCTGTTGCCGGTCGTGACTCTGGAATTTGATTACGTAAAGAAGGATATGAGACAGAGGAAATATGCAATGGAGGACGATAATATGGCGCAGGTTAGTACTTGTGGTTCTGTATGGTTGAATCATTCTGTGACTCTCATGTTATAAATTTCTACATATGTTTAATAGAGAAACAATGTGTTACAGAATAAGGTCATGTTTTATGCAATGGCTCCGAATATCCACCTCATAAATTTAAGGGGTTATATAAATAGTCCCTTTAAAAGTTACTGACCAAATAAAGTAAATGATGGTTAGCATCTGTAGATATTTCCTCCTGCTTCATATACTTACACACTGCGGAAACAATTATCACCAAATAATGTTGCTGACAGTCATTTACAAAATCCATAATCTGTTCGACATTAGTTTAAAGGCAACTAATGCTAAGCGGTACTGGAACAAGGTACCAAAGTGGAGCAGAGAAAAGGCTAGCTAAGTGATCTTTGTTTTGAGCTTAAATAAGAAATATATCAAAACTTTTCAACTGAAAAATTTCCATTTTTACAGCCATAACCCCCCCCCCCCCCTCAACCAACAAAAGTATGTATATTGAATGGGCATGGTTTGTGTAATGTATTTTAGTGTCTCTTCATTTCAGGAATTTGAAGAACTAGTTGGAAAACATATCAGGATGAAAGAACTGCGGACTCAAATGAAGGAATTAGTTGAAGTAAGAAAATTCTGTACCTTTTTTTTCTCTAAAACTAATTTTCTAAAAAAAATGTTGAAATGAGTCTTACTATTTCCAATGGCTGCCTTATGTCTTGTTTAAAGTCTGGGTAAGGGGAGAAAGTTTGGAGGTTGTGCTATTAAAAATAATGGAAAACATTTCAGATAAAATTTACTGCATATCACTATTTTATCTTGAACTGAGGTGTTTATGTTTAAAAAGGGATACTGTTATTTTACAAAATGAGGCGCCTCGTGAGAAAACCAACAATGTGGTTTTTGAACATGTCCGACACAAAGACAAGCTGTACAAACACAGAAGACAGCTAGAAGCTTGAAATTTCGGATTGAAGAAGACGAGGGATTGTACTTTCTGATTACCGCGAAGCTGATCTGCGTCTTTGTTTTCGCCTGTTTTCTCACAAGGTGGCTCAAATGTTTTCAATTTTCCTTTCAGTGTTTGAAATGCCAGCATCAGTTCTTCAAACCTTCCAAATCTGACAGTCCTGTTCCTGTGCTGCAATGTCCGAAATGTAAAAGTAAGATGGTGATAGAACTAAACATCAGACAGTTTGACCACAGTTCAACTAAAGAATCTCTGACTAATAGTCTGCCGGGGAAAGAAAAGCTAGAGGCTAAAAGGCATTCCATTCATAGGTATAGTAAAAAGCATACTACAACATATTTAGTTCTGGTTGTCATATTTTTCCATAATATAGAAATTATATATATTACATATAATTATATTATAGCCCCGCTTTGAAAAAGTGGGGCTATACTGGATTCACCCTGTCCTTCCGTCTTTCCGTGTTTCCGTGATTCCGTGAATATTTGGTTTCCGCTCAATATCTTGAGAAAGAATTGACAGAATCTGACCAATCAACATTGACAAGATCTAGCTTGGGATTGTTGCCCGTCATTTTTCGCAAAATTTTGACGGAGTTACAGCCCTTGATTGACGTCAGAATTTCGTTTCCGCTCAATATCTTAAGAACAGATTGACAGAATCTGACCATATTTTGTATACACATCATCATTGACAAGATCTAGCTTGGGATTGTTGCCTGTAATTTTTTGCAAAATTTTGAAGGAGTTACGGCCCTTGATTGATGTCAGAATTTCATTTCCGCTCAATATCTTGAGAACCATTAAACAGAATCTGACAAAATTTTGTATGCCCATCAACATTGACAAGATCTAGCTTGGGATTGTTGCCTGTAATTTTTCGCAAAATTTTGACGAAGTTACGGCCCTTGATTGACGTCAGAATTTCATTTCTGCTCAATATCTTGAGAACGAATGGACAGAATCTGACCAAATTTTGTATGCTTATCAACATTGACAAGATCTAGCTTGGGATTGTTGACCGTCATTTTTCGCAAAATTTTGACGGAGTTACAGCCCTTGATTGACGTCAGAATTTCGTTTCCGCTCAATATCTTAAGAACAGATTGACAGAATCTGACCATATTTTGTATACACATCATCATTGACAAGATCTAGCTTGGGATTGTTGCCTGTAATTTTTTGCAAAATTTTGAAGGAGTTACGGCCCTTGATTGATGTCAGAATTTCATTTCCGCTCAATATCTTGAGAACCATTAAACAGAATCTGACAAAATTTTGTATGCCCATCAACATTGACAAGATCTAGCTTGGGATTGTTGCCTGTAATTTTTCGCAAAATTTTGACGAAGTTACGGCCCTTGATTGACGTCAGAATTTCATTTCTGCTCAATATCTTGAGAACGAATGGACAGAATCTGACCAAATTTTGTATGCTTATCAACATTGACAAGATCTAGCTTGGGATTGTTGACCGTCATTTTTCGCAAAATTTTGACGGTGTTACGGCCCTTGATTGACGTCAAAATTTCGTTTCCGCTCAATACCTTGAGAACAAATTGACAGAATCTGACCAAATTTTGTATGCCCATCAACATTGACAAGATCTAGCTTGGGATTGTTGCCTGTAATTTTTCGCAAAATTTTGACGTAGTTACGGCCCTTGATTGATATCAGAATTTCATTTCTGCTCAATATCTTGAGAAAGAATGGACAGAATCTGACCAAATTTTGTATTCCCATCAACATTGACAAGATCTAGCTTGGGTATGTTGCCTGTAATTTTTAGCAAAATTTTGACGGAGTTACGGCCCTTGATTGACGTCAGAATTTTGTTTCCGCTCAATATCTCGAGAACTAATTGACAGAATCTGACCAAATTTTGTATGCACACCAACATTGACAAGATCTAGCTTGGGATTGTTGCCCGTCATTTTTTGCAAAATTTTGACGGAGTTACAGCCCTTGATTGACATCAGAATTTTGTTTCTGCTCAATATCTTGAGAACAAATAGACAGAATCTGACCAAATTTTGTATGCACATCAACATTGACAAGATCTAGTTTGGGATTGTTGCCCCTCATTTTTCGCAAAATTTTGACAGAATTTTGGCCCTTGATTGATGTCAGAATTTTGTTTCCGCTCAATACCTTGAGAACAAATTGACAGAATCTGACCAATCTTTTTATGTGCATCAACACAAGCCATAACTAGCTTGGGATTGTTGCCTGTCATTGTTTTTCTCAACCTGGCAAAAAGCTCAGAAGCGGGGCTATAGTCAGATCCTCTGACAATTCTAGTTGCCATCTGTCACATATAGCCAATAGGTGTTCATAAACTGAGCCGCATCGTGATAAAAGCGGATTTTGCCTATGCGAAAACAAAGGCGCTAATCAGCCTCGCAGTTACCGCAGTAACTGCAAAGCTGATCAGCGCCTTTGTTTTCGCTTCACGGATAGTACACTTCCTCTTCTTCTGAAATTCAAAATTTCAAGCTTCTAGCCTGCTTTTGTGACTGTACAGGTTGGTTTGTGTCAGACCACGTCGGAAACCCAGAAGACCGGTTTTCTTGCGTCGCGGCTCAACTAATAATTCTACTGTGAGCGCAATAGCCTACTGATTAGCGCATCCGACTTTTGATCAAGACGTCGGGTTATAACCACAAGCTGGTCTGTAATGTCATACAAGAAGGCTAGAAATTTTCATTTTCAATTTCTATTTAAGAAGAACTTTATTATCCATGAAGCGAAAACAAGGTGCTGATCAGCTGTGCAGTTACTGAACATCTGATTTACGCCTTCGTTTCCGCTTATGTTAAAAGGATTTTTCATGATATGGCTAACATACTGTAACATCAAAAAATACAAAATTAAATTGAAAAAAATAAAAATAAAATAAAATAAATAAATAAATAAATAAAAAAATAATAAAAAAAATGATAAAAATGAATAAATAAAACAAATCCACAAGGTTACTTTAAATATCTGTATTATCTCATTATTTTCAGTCAACCATCCCCTACATTCCAAAGAAAGAAAGGAATCCGCAAGCTGGTGGAAACCTCAGTGCAAATTATGGAAAATGTGTCATCAGAGCCAGTACAGGGTGGGTACGGCAGTCTTCCAGATGATGTGGTGCCTCAGCTGAGAGAGAAAAAACCTGGGGGTAGGGAGAGGAGCTTTAGAAATGTTACTTGTTACGAAGGTTGGTATTCCTCATACTTTGTTAAATTGTGAAAGTCATTAATTTCCGACAGCCGAAAATTAAAGAAAATGATACAGTTTTGCAAAACAGTGTCCAAAATTTTCAAATCATTTCCATGTTACTCTCAAAATTAGCAATGACTGAGCCTAATTATTAGCATCGCAAACTACATGTACCACTTTCTTTTCTGGCTTGGGTTAGCGTAACTTTTTAACGCTCATAGCAAAGCTTGTGAAGAAAAGATTTTATAACGGATTTTAAGGGAATACTATACTCAACCCATAACATGAATTGGCAAACTCTTAAAGACCAAGGTAACAGCTTAAGTTGCTGAGTCTTGGTTCTCAGAGAACCAATTTATTTTCATTTGCATTTATTTTTGCAGTTTGCGAGAAAGATAAATTCACAAAGATAAATTACTGTGAAAATAAATTATGTCCATTTTCATATACTTTGCATTATTCTAGTATAGGCGACTCAGCAAAATCTGCTAAAATGTATTGCATAGAAAATACTCTAGGTGACAAAATCTTGATGTCTTATAGTAGTGAAATGAATTTGGTTACTGTTCTTAACAAGTTTCAATAGTTTTGGAGTGAATTCATGGAATTTGCCATTGTTCCTGTATATCATATATCATTTTTGTATTGTTTTTGATATTTCAGAATATGATAAATTCCAAGATGATCTACCTTCCTTGAGATCCAGTACAGGCCAGCCACAGATGAAACACAACAGCTCATTTTCTGACATGACGTCAACCAGGACTCATTCTCAGATTAAACACACCAGTTCCTGGTCAGACTTCCGCGGATCTGCACCCCAGTCAGTCCCCAGGGGGAGTGTTTCATCGGTGGAGAGCGATATTGCCATTATAGCCACAAATTCCAGTCGTGGCAGCATGTCTGCTGCTTCTGAGTCAGCTAAGGAAGTATTTGATGCTGGAAACCAGATTCCTGGCTCAAAGGAACAAGTAACTGGTCATGTGATCAGTGAGGCTGGATCTGATTGGATAAGAGATGGTCAGGGGAACATAACTCCAGTTGGTTCTCCACTGACAAACAGTGTTTGTTCTAGCATGGTGTCTAGTGTTTATGAAAATACAATTGCTGCTGAAACTGAAACTGCTCAAAATATTGATCAAGATGGCATTACAATAATAGTTAGAGAAGAAAATTATCTGACTGGTTCTGCACCAGGATCTGGGATGGTGATGCAAAAAGATGAGAACCGGTCTGAAAAAATTAAAAACTCCAATGACCAAAGTTCAAATATTTATTCCATATCAAATCAAAGTGCTAATATTGATGCAGAAGTGAAGGTTATTCTTAGCACAGAGGAAAGTACTAGTATCTATGATACTGCAGAGTCCTCTGTTTCCTTGAGCAAAAGTTCTGAAAGGGATAGCCTATCAATTTCTGTAAACATACCAAAAGAAGACAATTCAATTCTGGGCATTTATGATTCCACTACCACTGAAAGTGAGCCAAGAACTTCTAGTCCAGATAATCAAAACAGCTCAAACCAATGCTTGATTAGGCGATCGTCAAAAACAAGAAAGAGCTTTAAGAACAAGAAACGAAGTGGTTTTTATGGTGCTGAAAACTTGGAGTCAAGTTCAGAACTTACAAATGATAGTAAAAAAGGAGGCATTTGCGGTGACGAGTTTGACTCGAGTACAGAAATCACAGACAGTCAGTTGAATAACAAAGATCAAATTCGTTCACATCAAGATTTTGACTTTCCTGATAACATCTCACCTATCAAAAGGACTTCGAGAAATACTCCTACTAAACAACAACATAGAAGTGCAATAATCTTAGATGGTGCTGAGAATCTCATGGGGGAAGATCATATGTCACTTGACGTTTCGCGGTCGTCAACGTCACAATCTGGGGCGGACATTTCTTCAATGGATCAAGTTTGTCAAAGTCCACCAGGTAATGTAAATGATATTCAAAAGATTAGGCTCCAAGGCTATAAAAAAATTTCACGCTCGACTCAGTTGGGCTTAATATTTTAACTGCTTGAAACACTTAAATGACCAAAAGTGGTAGAAATTTCAGGTTCAGATTACGAAAGCTAGTCTTTTATCCTGCTAATAAAAGTTAAAATGCCAAACAAATCCAAGGATTGTTGGCATTTTATTGGTTGCATTTTAACATTTATGAGCAGGATAATTTGAGTCTTAGCGGAGAAGTTTCATAACCTTGGGGATATACACCAGTTAGTGCCAATGCTCCATAAACACTAGACTCCAATTTACTCTTAATAACAAGTCCATGCCCACATGACTGAAAGTTGTTGACAGGGATGTAAAACCACAAAACAAGCCAATGAGAAGACCGACATTCTGCTTATGCGAAAACAAAGGCGCAGATCTGCTTCACAGTAACTGTGAAGCTGATCATTGCCTTTGTTTTCACCACACAGATAGTACAATTCCTCTCAGGGTTCGCGTTACCGATCACCATTTTCGCAAATTGCGACATTTTTTTAAATCTGGCGATAGAAGATAAAAATTGGCGAAACAAAATGGCGACAACTAAAAATGACCTAAAATCGCCATCTCCGGCGTAAATACATTGTCCAGAGTCATTAATTGTCCGCGCGTGCTTGTCTAATGGTCATATATAATAATACCTTAATTATCGATCAAAGGAGTTTATTGAAAACAAATAATTTGACACCCGCTGTCTATTGCACGATAGTACCGCCCACATGGTCATTTGGTCCAGCCTTCTATTAAATATTCATTACACGTGATTGCTAGCTACCAATGGAGACCAGTATTTAGAATCGTTTCGGTTGACGTCACGGAAATTTACCCATCATTGAAACACGTGAACAATTATGCCGGGTCAAGGTTCAACACATTCATGGATGACATAAATTGATTTGACTCGCAAACAATATGTCTTTAATCAATTAGGATTTCGCTATCAAAAGCGGTAATTAATATTTGTTTTCGCCGACTATAATTACACATTGAATACTTCGTTTCGACACCTCTTTGATCTTCTTGTCAGTTTGTGTGTAATTAAAATTACTGATTTAAAAAATAAAAACGATGGATGTAAACAAATTTATTTATTTCTGCAACTCAAACTTTTGGTATGTTTTTGAAGCGCCGATCGAAAGCATATATAATCTCTGCCATGAAATTCGATCATCATTCAATCATTATGGCAACATGAGTAAACGTAATGCTGATTTTGGTACTCCCGAAAAGAGGAGAATAAGCGTCCGAAAACGCTTGGCACCCCAACTGCATCCCGGTCATCTTGAGACGAGTGGAAGAATGGCAACCCATGGTTACGTTACGATGCTAAGTCAAAGGCTATGTTCTGTGACTTTTGCATTAAGTGCCAGCGTCAGAACATCTTCACTAAGGGTTGCAGTATTCTTAAGAAAGAATATGTGACGTAACATGCTACGTCCAAGAGTGGGGGGGGGGGGGTGGGGTAACTATTGGCGCAATGATTAAGATATTTTTTGGCGAAAATGGCCTAAAGTTTGGCTCAAATTTGGCTATAAGTTGATGAAAATGGCACAAAAAAAATCAGATTGGCGAAAATGGTGGCGAAAGAAAAAAAAATCCTAGCGCAAACCCTGCCTCTATATGTCCAGCCTATAGCTATCTTCTGTAACTGTACAGCCTGATTTGTGTAAGACCTGGTAGGAAACCACATTGTTGGCTCAAATACATTTTTTTTTTATTAATTTTAGCAATCAAGTTGCCATGGGAACAAGATAACAGTGAACAAAGGGAGAGCACTGGAGGTAGTAAACATGAAAATTTAAACCATGATGAGTTTACGAACGTGGATCATAGATTACAGCTCTATCTAGAATTAAAGATGTTCTCTTCGGCGGAGACATGTCAGTGTGTTCTTCATGTGAGTTTTACTGTAGATTGTCATATTCCAAAAGTAAATGAACATTAATTGTTGAGTATGAAAATGTTAAATTACCTTGACACTTGGTGAGGCAGTTTTAATGTTATGCAAAGATGATGTCATATGTTCAATATTTACTGTGTAATGTAAGTGTGTAAACATAATATTAGCATTGATTAGAAAACCAACAATCTGCATATGCAAAAACAAAGGTGCAGATCAGCTGTGCAGTAACTGCACAGCTGATCAGCACCTTTGTTTTTGCTACACAAATAATACAGTCTCTCTTCTTTTTAAATCCAAAATTTGAAGCGTCTAACCGTCTTCTTAAGTTGCACAGGCTGGTTTGTGTCGGACAGTCCTTAATTGTTTGTTTTCTCATGCATAGGCTTATACAGTAAAATCATGTGAGCATGTGTATTATATTGGTGTAAATGTTTTCTGCTACTGCAACCTGAGGAACATTGTGTATATTTCAGTGTGACATTGTACAGTACATGAAGCCAGAGACAATAAGAAGTTTACTAGTCATATCAACTAATAGACTGCTACTGTTTGAAGTCATCGGAGAACTAGACAGGTACATTCTTTCAGAGCATGCCATTCGACGTCTAGTCTTTTATGTGCATTGGGACTGGCTGTTAAAATTCAAAACATTTGCTAATAGAGCTGATGTAACCTTTGATTTAACTACACAATACTCTACATTCTAAATTTAAAATTTCAAGCAGGACTTAGTCAGAAATTCAGAAGAATTTTTTTTTTTATGACAAGCTAAATGTCTTAGAGTATTGAAATTATTTTTTTATCATCTGTAAGTTGGGGGTCCTGAGTTCGATCATGTGCTTCTCCAGTCTTTTGGATGAGACATGTGACCTTAGATGTTGAGTGGGATGCCCCCCAAATAATACAATCTCTTCTTTTTACATGTAAATCCAAAATTTAAAGCTTCTAACCATCCGTAAAACATGAAATCATCCCAAAAAGAGAAAGTTTTTTTTTCTTTTTTTGCATTGACAAAGGTATGCATTGCTTCCTCTTTTTTCAGTGACAGTGATTCTGATTGGCTGAAATGCTATGAGGATCAGCCAATCACAGAGCTGCAGTATGTAGATGTTGGTCTGGGCTACCAATCGCTGCGTCTAGAGTTTGGCACTGACTGTTCCAGTTACACACTGCTCATGATGGACGAAGGGAGATGTAAACGATTCCTTACACTATTGACGGGTAATAATAGACCCACAACCCGAGAAAACCGGCTTTCATTGTTTCCGACAAGGTCCGACACCAGCTGGAAGCTTAAAATTGTGCATTGAAAAGGGATTGTACATCTGTACAACAAAAACAGTTGTCAAACAATGACCTCAGTATGTCTCAAGATTGAATTACCAGTCAAATTTTTGAAACCAGAAATAATCAATATGTCAATTCTGTTACTGTCATAATCATGACATTTACATACTGTTGTACTTTTCAAAGTTGCTGAAGGTTTTTGTCAAGAAAATCAATTTCACCTTCCTGACAACAGTTACTGCACATATCAACAATATTGCTAACCTGCCACTTGCTATTGTTGTTAGACCGGATACCAGGGCTCTGTTGAACTTAGTTTCACAACACAAATGTTTAAAAAATATTTTTCTGTTTTCTATATGTACAATACAAAAAATAGCTGCTTTAGACCAGAAATAAAGCCATACTTTTATAAAGAAAAAAATGGGATCAAAGTCTAATATACTAAAATCACACTGGTAAATGTAAAAGTACTGGAGCTGGTTGCAACGAACTGGTGCAGTCTAAATTACGCACTGGAGTAAGATTAAAATGGCGGAAAAGGTAAATAAATCTTATACCTCTTATCATTACCATTCCATTATAAACATATGTGTATTTTATTTGTCATGTCACCTAGCGCAGAGAAGGGCGGAATCATTGCAGTTTATGATTTTATCACGCAATATGTGATTTATTTCATGGGTTAGAAGCCAAATCCGATACAGTTCTACCAGCATGATCGATGGCATGTGTTTTCGTGCCAAAATTGAGAGGAAAATGCATGTTTGCGCATAGTTTTTGTTGTATTGTCATATATTTATGAATATACATTCAAGAAACACAATTTCCGATCGCTAATTTTTTTCTTGGTATCGAAGCAAATGTTTTATTGAGGAATTTCTATTACAACGCACTGGGAGCATTTTTTGAATCATTGGTACAACGCACTGGTGGTTGCACAAACTTGCTTCATGGTTGCTGATTTCACATAAAGCATCTGACTCGCCCAATCATTAAGCAATCTTATATGAACATCAACATGACAAAAGGTACCTTCGGACATTCTAACGTTTCTAGCAGAAAACTCCCAAATTTTAGCAGGACAATCATGGAATATATGTTTTAGAAATGAAACTGTATTTGTAATCATTGAACACTGGACTATCGAATAAATGGGTTTAAAACATATTCATTTTCAATATTTGAAGTTATCTGCCCTTGTTTTAGCACATAATATACTTAATTTTTCCTATATGCAACGTCAAAGTTCAGTTCGGGTAACTAAGTGGCCGCTTATTGGGGAATAGCTGCTCACTCGGCTTACGATATATGCTCTTGGTGTAAGTACTTAAGTGCCATTTTAGTTTTTTCCCAACCCTCGGTTTATGGAGTGGGAATTTCTGATTGCGCCATTTCCGGATCATTGCCTGCTTGTACCTTTCCATCCGTAGTGCAGATTATATTTCCTTTTGGTCCTTTGAGATCAGCGAGGGTATTCTGAGGAATCAGAAATTCATTATCGATTTAGAGTAATTTTCTAACCAACGTTTTAAATATTTGGTCTGTTTGGATAATACAAGTCTTTGTTTCGACTTTCCTGTTGAAAGTTGCAAAATTACAGTAGTTGTCTTAGGCTCCATTTTGCCAAATTATAAGGGTCACTGAAGAGGCTTAAGTAACCGAAACCGCGGCAGGGCCCATCCCTTTTCTCATTTATTTTAGGATGGGCTTGTTCTGTATCAACGCAACACCAAATAAAATATAACTATTCTTTTATTTAATGCTCTTATTATATCTGGCATAAATAAGGGTTAAAAGCAAATTGATAATTGTTTCTGGATGGAACTGATTGGCCGCAGAGCAGAAATGAAGTCTGCTTGGTTATACCAAGTCGGACTTGCATTGAAATTTTAGCTCCCCAGAAGTTGTTCAAGCACTGAAACTTCTTGGGGGCTAAAATTTATTTAGAATTTCCGCCTACTAAACAATGAAGAGTTATAACAAAACCATGAAAGCTGTTTTTCCGCTCTGCGACAAGTCAACTCAGTAGTAAAAGTTTTCTTGTGAAATACTCCTTAGTGATCATATTCATTCACTTCAAATAGATGTACTCCTTAAAATGAAACTGTCATTGTCCATTTTAGGCTCATTGATAATTATTCCATTCTATATAATAATTGGCCAGAAAATATTTTTTCTGGTTATTGTCCATGGCTTTTGTCCTATGCATATTTAGTTTGTAATCGGTTTTGTCCGATTTTGTCCTGTCTTTTGAAGGTTTAAAGTAAGTTGTTTGAGCATGGTAAAATCCTCCACTTAGCATGGTAAAATCCTCTAGCAAGTCAGCTTCATCTAGCACTCACCCACTGACCCTTCATCTGAAAGTACATTTCTAAAAACAGTATCTGGAATTCCAGTATGAAAATGATGATGTTAACTCGCCTAGCATTTATAACTGGCCGTTCTAAGGTGCACCCTGTATACCGTCGATGCAACTGAATATGTTACGGCACAGATTGATGCAACATTTCACGAAGGTAGGAGGAAATGGAGAGCGATAAGTTGACGATCATGTCAGTTTTATAAGCATTAATGCGAGGATGTCTGGGTCATGACTTTGTGGGAAAACAAAGTAAGGATGCATTCAGTTGTTGCCATAAGTAACTGTAACAAAAGCTTACCTTGTGTCAGAAATTATAAATTTCATTGAAGGAATATGCCACCAGAAACGCGAAAATTGATTATGTTTGCTAATTATTCGAATCCTTCATCATCGTTTGTAAATATCAAAGTTTCGTTATATACCGGAATCATTCCTTGTTTCATACCACCAAAAGACAATCCTGAACTCAAGCAAACTTTTGCACAATATGGTGTTAACACACCTAGGTTGGATCGTTTGGGAAGCAACGTACGTCAGAGAGTTCATTGCCTTGGTGCAACGTACGTCCAATGTGTTCTTGTTAAAAATGATGCTATCTACGGCGGATCTTTGGGCCAAAAATGATATTTCTTACGGCGGACACTTTTGCAAAATGAAAATCCTGTGACCGTTAAAGCTTGAGTGAGCGGGGCTAAGTGATTTTTGCATATTTTCTTCTGGCAGTGTTTCTTGTATACGTCTTCCACTAGCTTCCAAAACTTTTTGTTTCGTTTTGCAATGACTTCAAACGTCCCAATTTAACATTTTTAGTCATATGGGACAGCGCCAACGCTTCCTAGTTGTTTATCGGCACTGTGGGGACTTAAGTGTTTTTTCTCAAGGAAACTACACGGTGTAGGTATGTATCAAATCTAGAACCTCTCGTGGTGCCCTATTCTACCATTACGCCATCGCGCTCCCCACTTCCCAAAAACAAACTTATAAGATTTTCCATCAAATGGTTGTCTGTTAGCCCTTATAAGTCTAATTAATTCAGCATGACTGTTTTCATCAGAAATGTTGACATTATAAGCTTGAAACGGTTAACACACATACGCAGACACTCGACAAATGTGACGTATGTGTTGTGTGCAATGATATATGTGTGTCACTGTCGGCATCAGATGATCTGGACAACCGGGCGTTTAGTGTGTGTGTGTGTGTGTGCATGTGTGCGTGCGTGCGCGCGTGTGTGTGTATGTGTATTTTCGCTTGTCAAAACTGTCTGTTTCCATGCAATAGGGTTGTGTATCTTAGTGTTGTTTCGTGTTTAATTCTAATAGTAAGTTTAAGGACATACAGACGTCAATGACACTATTTTTTGCTCTTTTTTCAAAACTGATAGATTATTAATGCATTTAGTACATTCTACATCATGTGCAAAAATGAAAATCATATCTTCGTCAGAAATGCTAGAATTTGATAAAATTTCCAAAGTATCTGTAAAATGTGGATAAGTTTGTTCTATCAATTTACCCCTGATTGCCAATGGCCAATTGATTTCACACACTATAAAGATTTTTCTGTACCAGGTAGCTGAAAGGGCCAGTAGGCTATTAATCAACTTAGACAGACAAGAACTGTCTTGAGAAAACCTGTGTTAGTTCTTGCACAAGACATAAAAAAATAAAATAAAAAAATAAAATGAAATAAAATAAAGATGAGCTGTGTTTCTGCTGCAAAGTTCAGGACTTTGTTTTACACATTTTAACATCCCTATAATTAGAAAATGGTTAGTTTGTGTATCTGTTAAATGGCCTAGACACCCGTTTTTCTTACAGTGGGGCATTGTTCTTGACCCGCATCATGAGAAAACTGGAATTTTGCCTATGTATACGAAAACAAAGGCGGAGATCATCTGTGCAGTAACTGCACAGCTGATCAGCGTCTTTGTTTTCACTTCATGTATAGTATAGGTATCGATAACACGCGGTCTGTTTGGAACATTAATGGAATTAATTTCAACAGAATTTTATCATTATTCCATGTATTATCTTAGCTTATCTTAGGGTCAGATTGGTTGCACAAGCTTGATCAGAACTTTTTTCTTATCTTTCTTTTTTCTTTTTCTTCTTTTTTACTGCATATCTAGTATAATCTTACTACATGTAGTTGATGAATTTTAAATTTCAATGTAAAACATGTAATGTAAACTATGAAACTCTTAAGTCATGGTTTGCATCCAACCTCTCGGGTTTGGATGTGCATAGGTTTTCCCAAGACAAAGGCTAACATCAGACATACTGAAGACAGTAAAAAGGCAATAAACTTGCCCCAATCCATCCATTTCCTGTAACAGTTGATTTTCCACATCCATCATTAAGTGATAGCAGATTATGCCTCCCTTTTGAAGATTTCCTGGAGAATGTTCCACTACTTAGGGCAGGGCATTAGCTAATGACCGTGAAATGTATTCATGGCTGGAGATCAGGCTATTGGTTAAAATAAACAATATTTTCATAATTTTGGCCTACTATGATAAAGCAGACCAGCCCAAAATGTGTGTAGCAAAGTTTCCCAGAGTGCTGATTGGATGTGTGTAGATGCCATGTTCTAGAAGACTAGAATCTACCTATTCAAGAGGAATACAGACATTTCGTATAATCAAACAGTTTTAAGGTTTATCTGACAATTAGATTTTCAAAAGAACTTCAATTTCAAAGTGGTATAACTCTTTTATTTATGGACAGATCTACATAATATTTGGTGGGTGGGTGGTTTGAAGTATGACAAAGATAAACGTATCACAGATTTGCTTAATTTTGAACGGTTCTTGATCTATCAAGGATTTTGTTAGGGATTTGTTTGGCCAATTAATTATTAACTGCATGACAAAATGTGCTGTATTTCTGCTTTGAGACACTATTTCGAAAATCCCTGATACATTATTGTAGATCTCTATCAACTGATGGCTGTCACAGAAAAAGGTACCTCTAACTCAAACAGTTAAAAAGAAGATGCAATTAAACTGCAAAAAGACAATTAAAACTGTCTCATTGTGTCAACAAAAGGCTATAAAACATTCTCAACACATACATATATCAGTGGAAAGAACATTTTCTCTTCTTTCAGGTGACATGCAGATTATGCTTGTAACATTTTCCTAAGGTAGGCTAAATGCCTTTCAAAGATAACTACTATCAATATTTTCGCGATAGGATTGTATGTCCTTAAGCAGCTAAATCTTGCTGAAAAGGCACGTTCTAAATTTCGTAGCAGACCCTCAGGTGTAAGGAGAGGGGGTGTACGTGAGGGTCCAATGCACATCTCCAGAAATATGTTTCACTCGGTACTCATTAAAATTTCTCGTTGCGCTTTTTTTCTTGATAGCACAGGTAATGTACGCCTGAAATAGGTTTACGTATTTTGTGCTTACTCATAGTGAACTAGCACACAATGTAAAGTCTACAGAAGGTCCTTCCAGGTGGATTCCCTGCACCTGAAAGTGATGGGTTGACTCCACCGGCCATTGCTTACCCCGTCTCCCTAAAAAGTATTTTGCACATGTTCAAAACTCCCCACCCCACCTATAAAGTACTTGCTCTGTAACTCCTCACAAGTTATCACGAATGCACTATCTAGCTCATGAACTAGCCGTTATCTCTCCCCCAACTTTTCCCCAAACGCCTGGTAGGGACTCAACTATGTTAGCAAGGTGAAAAAACATTCACATTGTACGAGCAAGAATATCGGGAGCTATGCTTGCTGCATTATGGAGAATATGTATAGGGTTATACAATTTGCATACACATGCAGATTAATTTAAAAAATCAAATATTTTTTATCCAAATTGATACTAAAGCTGTCAATTCACAGCACAAAATGTTAAAAAAATTAAACATCAAAGTGTCCGCCTTAAGAAAAATCATTTTTGGCCTAAAAATCTGCCGTAGTTAGCATCATTTTTCAAAAACACCTCTTGTACGTAGGTAGTGTCCAGGCAATGAACTCATTGACGTACGTTGCTTCCCAAGCGATCCAACATAGGCGTGTTAACACCATATTGTGCAAAAGTCGGCTCGAATACATGATTGTTGTTTGGTGGTATAAAACAAGGAATGATTCCGGTTTATATTGAAACTTTGATAATGACAAACGGTGATGAAGGATTTGAGCAATAAGCAAACATAATCAATTTTCGTGTATCTGATGGTATATTTCTTCAATGTAATTTATAATTTCTGTCTCAAGGTAAGGTTTTTTAACAAACTACTTATGGCAAAAACTGAAGGTATCCTTACTTTGTTTTCCAACAAAGGCACGGCCCAGACATCCTAACAATAATGCCTATAAAATTGAATTGGTGGTCAACTTACCGTTCTCAATTTCCCCCTACCTTCGTGAAATGTTGCATCAATCTGTGCCGTAACAAATTTGATTGCATCAACGGTATACAGGGTGAGGTGGTAGTACTGTTGTGGCATATTTATTTCTCTTTTCAATGTGTGTTTCATCGATGTTAACATATTAAGTCATTTTGTCCTGTTATATTCAGCTCGGATAGTGCATCTGGGTGGACACCATCTGGGAAAGAGCTGCTCCTGGGTGTTGAAGATATGCTTGAAATGTCTATATATCAACTTTATTTCACCTTTTGGTGTCGCAAACATGTTTGTGCTTGTTCCTGGTCATTGTTTATTGTTATTGTAATACGGGAGTGGTGGGTGGGTTTTGCTTTTGAGAACTGGATCTCCACAGAACAGGAGGGTCACATGGTATATTGATGACATCAGAGGACCAGCATGACATCACACCTGATCATGTGATTTATCAGTCATGTGACTTAGATCATGTGACCTCAAAGATGTATTATTGATTGACAGTCAGGAAAACACTTAATTGAATTGATTATCATTTCTTAAACCAATAGAATGAAATGATGTGGAGGTACTTACGAAAAGCTGAAAACAAGAACAGAAGCAAGCCCGACCAAAATAAATGCAAAATACTGCTTAAGGCAGTATTTATTCTTATATACTCACTGCTCTTAAAGGATCTAAGTTTTATTTTTATTCAAACTAATCAAAAGTTTCTGGCCAGTACTTGAATAATTTTAAGGGAATGTTTTGAGTTTTGTAGGCACGTTAAACATGCAGAAATGCATTACACAACTTTGGCGTCATTTTTCGGGACAATGACCTCTGTATGGGTCATTTAATAAATGTGTCATAACTCAAAAACTAACTTGAGTAATCTTGTCAAATAAAGGCTATTAGACTAAAGAAACAATATACACTCAAAGTAAAATTATTTTTTATGCCCAAAATATTGTCCGAAGGTACATTTTCTCGCGTTGTGGCCCATATGCGGAGACTTATAAGACTGTAAAAATGATAGTTGTTAGACGAAAATTTGATTTTTGTTCTATTTTTCCTAAAAACATAGATGGTGGTTATATGTTAAGAGTCGATTCTTAGAGTACAGCCACTCTATGTGTCGAGCAAAAATAAGAAAGAAAGAAAAAACAACTTCTACCCATGTACCATCCATCTTGCTACATATAACGTGGAGTCTACGGACAGGTTATGAGGCATTTTCTTGCATTACTTTCCATGTTTTCAGACCTACATCCCGCTTATCATCTCACCAATCCGTGCACCCGATCAATCAGAAAAGAAAGGTACATTTGCAATTATGACCTATTTTTTTAAAATGGGTCCATCTAAGTTTTTAATGAGTTTGTTTAACTGGATATGGCGAAGACTGTGCCTTGTTTTATTTCTTCAAGTTAAAACTTGCTCTTTTATTTTGGAGATTTTGTTTGTTCTGCTGGTGCTCTGATCGTTTTACTTGTATTTATACAAATTCTTTATAATGCGAATAGTGCTATTTATAATCCAATTTACCCTCGCTGATCTCAAAGGACCAAAAGGAAAATATAATAGATCTGCACTATGGATGGAAACCTTGCATCATTGCAAGCAATCTGTCGGAATTATTTTGTCTATTATTGTGACATCCTGGTTGCTATGGTTACCGTTTGGCGATGCATAGGAAAAGTAAATATATTATTGGCTAAAACAAGGACAGATAATTCCAAATATTGACTATAAATATGGATTAAAACTCATTTATTCGATAGCTCAGTGTTCATACATGTACAGCTTATTTCTAAAACATTATTTCTATTTCATATAACATAATTGTCCTGCTGTTGGCAGTTTTCTACTAGAAACGTCAGAATTTCTGAAGGTACAATTTATCACGTTGATGTTCATATAGGATTGCTTAATGACTGAGCGAGTTAGATGCTTTGCCTATTGGAAATCAGCAACCATGAAGCAAGTTTGTGCAACCACCAGTGCGTTGTAACAATGATTCAAAAAATGCTCCCAGTGCGTTGTAATAGAAAATCCTCAATAAAACATTTGCTTCGATGCCAAGAAAAAATTGGCGATCGGAAATCGTGTTTCTTGAATGTATATTCATAAATATATGATAATATAACAAAAACTATACCCAAACATGCATTTTCCCCTCAATTTTGGCATGAAAACACATGCCATCGGTTATACTGGTAGAACTGTATCGGATTTGGCTTCTAACCCATGAAATAAATCGCATATTGCGTGATAAAATCATAAACTGCAATGATTCCGCCCTTCTCTGCGCTAGGTGACATGACAAACAAAATACAAACAAGTTTATAAGGGAATGGTAATGAAAAGAGGTATAAGATTTATTTACCTTTTCCACCATTTTAATCTTACTCCAGTGCGTAATTTAGACTGCACCAGTTCGTTGCAACCAGCTCCAGTACTTTTACATTTACCAGTGTGAAAATATGGCCTGACAGTGAACTGACATGATGGTTTAAGCACTTTACCAACTTTTATTTTTGTTTGAAATCAAATGCAGCTATACATTGTGACTCCCATTACCATTGTCAAAGTTCCTTTGTTCATCTATCATACACATTGGCCCTGTCCGGTCGATCTGCTTACTAGACCACCATTGTTGTTATTTCTTTGTTGCAGATATCGTACAAAATGTTTCTATGAATGAGCACAGTAAGCTAGAAGGGATTTCCAAGTCTAACCCCACCACCCAGGAAAACCTGGAGTCACAGGTGCTAAACAAGGGAGATGACTCTCAAGATCTGGTGAAATATCTCCTCGTACAACTTGCTGACAACGAAGGTAAACAGCAAATGAGCCCTGTCATGAGAAAACCAACAATGTGGTTTCCGAACAGGCCTGACACAAACCGAGCTGTTCAAGCACAGAAGATGGTTAGAGGCTGGAAATTTTAGATTTAGAAAGTAGAGGAATTGTACTATCTGCATAGTGAAAATAAAGGCGCTGATCAGCTTTGCAGTAGCTGATCTGAGCCTTTGTTTTTACATATGCAAAATGTCTCATGACATGTTTTTTTGTAACCTAACTCTGTGAGAGTTTACAGGACATGTTTGCCCTGACCTTGGTGCTAATCTTGAATTTTGTTAGACTTATTTTGAAAATAATGACCAGGCTTCCAGTATATAAGGTATGCATTTTCTTTCAGATTTCCTTAGTGGACTTAAAACAGTTTGCCAGACATCACCAATTGTTCAAAAAAAGTGAACAAAGCTGAAATATTTGACTCCTTATTGTTCGCTTTGGCACTCATGGCACTATATCCATTATAGTCCATTGTTCTCTACTGAGGGTTGGCTTTGTTTGACAAGTTTCCATCTTAGAAAGCAAAATACTCCCACCCCCCCACACTAAAAATTATACCCATTGTTTATTAGTCTTTTGTTTTCCAATTATAGATCCAGAAAAGAGAGATGTCATGGGCCTAGTAATAACATACAGCGATATCATCCTCATCATGGTAAACCATCAGTGGCCGTTACCACGGTTACAGGCCCCACTGAGCCCTGATGAGAAGGGGCAGCAGTTCACAGTCATACGTACTGAGCATATCAACAATATAGAGACTTTGGTAAGAGTAACAGAAATGAGCCACTGCACCGGAAAAACCAACAATCTGCATATGAGAAAACAAAGATGCAGATCAGCTGTGCACAGCTGATCAGCACTTTTGTTTTCGCCCCATGAATAGTACAATAACTCTTCTTCTTAAATCCGAAATTTCAAGCTTCGACTGTACAGACCGGTTTGTGTCGAACCTGGTCAGAACCCAATTTTTTTCATGCGAAAGCTCAAATATTATCTTTGTACATGCAGACATTACTTTTTTTTAAAAAAATGCTTAGGCAAATGTAAAAGTTTAATCAGCTGATTTTGAACAGGAGACACGTTTGATGATTGTTATTTTCATAAATTTTCAGACATCTTTAAATTGATTATTTATGAGCCAGATTGATTATTCAACCTAAATTTGAAGATTAGCAAATGACTCATAATCCAGTTGTTTATTCATACTATTGTAAAATGCCTTATTTTTGGGACTTTTGGAAAATATTGTAACGAACGGCCGAGCCGAGCCACAGAAACCCCGTCGGTGGAAAAGCATGCTCATCCACCAAGGGTGGTTTACTGCGCTATATACCTAACACTTACTCTAATCACAAAGTTTGGAGTTTCTAATTTGCATATTACTACCCGCTAATATGCCGCTAATACGTTGCACCAACGTATTCTACAAGGGAGACTATCCCGTTACATTACTTCCCCCTCCGAGAAGACTCGCCCCGAGTCTTGACCTGGGGACTACATGGGTAAGGCAACTCCGTTCTGGCAGTTGTCATCATCCCACCGCTGCCACCAAATGTAACGAACGGCCGAGCCGAGCCACAGAAACCCCGTCGGTGGAAAAGCATGCTCATCCACCAAGGGTGGTTTACTGCGCTATATACCTAACACTTACTCTAATCACAAAGTTTGGAGTTTCTAATTTGCATATTACTACCCGCTAATATGCCGCTAATACGTTGCACCAACGTATTCTACAAGGGAGACTATCCCGTTACAATATTAACAATTCTTCCTGTGGAGCAAATGTTAAAAAAACAGCCAAGATCCACTTGCTGGTGTGACAGCTGTTTTTTTTTCACCCAAGATACTCCAATTTTCTTCCAACCTACTAATTGGGCATCTCATATAAGTGTAATTATCTTGGAAGGTTGGAAGGGATGTACGTAAACCTGGATTGTAAAAAAAATTCTGTTCCTTTCAGGAGTTCAATGAGTACAACCCTAAAGAACTGCGACTGAGTTTCTTTGCTGAAGGCTTGGAGGAAAAGGTCATCTGGGTCATCGCCATGGAAACAACACAGGGAGTCAAATCATTGGTCGATGCTATCAGGGAACCTTGGGAAAATGAATTTGGGGTGTCGTTTGATGTGACCCCAGCATCATTTAGTGAGGGGGAACAAAATAAATCTGCATAATACTGTTTAAGGCGTTTATTCAGCCTCAGCGCAAGAAACTGGTCTTTGGGGTTTCTGACCAGGTCAGACACAAACCAACCTGTGCAGCCAAAGAAGAAATTGCGGCTTTTTAGAGAAGAGGGGTTGCACTATTGAAGTAGTGGAAACAAAGGAGCTGAATCCGCGAGGGCGTATGGCAGTATATAGATAGATCAGCGGTGCAGTTACTGTTAAATCTGGTTTTCTCGTGATGCGGCTCATTTATTAGAAAAATGTTAGTTGGGTTATTTGTGTTATATGTTCCACTCAACAGCTTAAGTCATACGGAGACAGGATCTTCAGTCTCATCCAAAAGACTGGAAAAGCCCAGGACTAAGCCAATTGGCACTAGTTTACAAGAGAATGACCACAGAGGCTTCTTATGTGCCATTTTATGAATTTCTCTTGAAAAAAACAACAACAACAACATGGAACTATGTTGTATCTATGGTCTAATGTATTGGACTTGGGATTGAGTCTCAGGTTGGAATTCTACTGCTCCCAGGAGCAATACATGTTTGAGCCTGTGCACGAGAAAACCAACAATTTGGGTTTCTGATAGGTCCGACACAAACCAGCCTGTACAGTCACAGAACATGGATAGAAGCTTGATATTTTGGATTTAGGTAGAAGAGGAATTGTACTATCAGTGTAGCGAAAACAAAGGCGATGATCAGCTTCACAGTTACCGCGAAGCTGGTCTGCACCTTTGTTTTCACATAATTTATGCAAATTGTTGGATTTCTTGTGCAGCGGCTCAATTTATTTTCCCGATGTTAGGTTATGGGAAGGGTCATAACTCTTGTTTGTATAACTTGTTGCCATACCACTTGCTTTATGGGTAATATTGGGTTTAAGCAACTTGGAAAGTAGTTTTCTATCCGGACATGACCGAGAAATTAGTTATTACTGACTGCGATGTTAAAACACACAGAAAATCATGACAAAACATAAGCTCAATGTTTTAGACCAGGAACAATAGGATATGGTTAAAGGCTCTACAATCAAGGACCAAAATTGTGTTTGAAAGAACAAGTACTCTTTCTATCACTAATAATATAATGTTTTGAAGGTGCAAGATGGATGCACATACTGAAACTTAAAACTAACACTTTTGAAAATCCACTTTCCATGGATGTCAATCACCATGTCTGAAAATATTGCTTTCTATTGAAGAATTTCATTTTTACAATACCCAAGTAAAATTAAAAGTAAATAAAATTTACCATATTCATTTTTATTAGCGCCCATGCTCCAATAAGCGCACACCCTCGTTTCCGAAAGAGGTGCATAAGTGCACACTGCGTGACTAGTATATTGGTATTTTTCTACCAAAGTTTCTACCATTAATACCATATAAACCGCATTAAAACTTAACCTTAAATGTTTTAAAACTTAACCTTAAATGATCAAAACCAATTTTTCAATGATTCGAACACTTAAAAGACGTCATACCTGATGTTTTTGACATAGTTATTTCAGCAGTTCAAGTGTTGTTTTTGTTTGTAGTGTGCCCTTATTACATTGATATTTTGTTACCTTAACTTTAAGTTATTTTGAAAAGTTAAGCGCACTGTGTGCTAATGTTAAGCGCACTGTGTGCTAATTAGAATGAATAGAGTATTTATTCATTTGAGTTTCAAACAACACCAAAAACATCTGTTGATTTGTTTTTTTTTTAGAGGTTTAACTTCCAAGTCATCAATTTTTTAATCATGTCTGTATGGAGCCACCACTTCCTGGGTATTAACCAGTACTCTTGAGGAGTTAATGTGTCTTGCTCAAGGACATAGCGCGAATTCAGGACCTCTTGATTTGGAGTCTGATGCTCTGCCACCACGCTCCCCATTTGGTAATTTAGTAAATTTTCTTTTGTAACATGAAAATACATATTTTAATTCCATGGAATTTTCAATGTTGGGAAATTATGTCCCAGATGTAGATGTAAAAAATAAAAGACGATCAAAGTAATGTAGGCCTTGTGCCTTTTGTCGGGTTTTGCATAATACATGTATATATAGTTCATGTTCTTCTCAGTTTCTTTTTTCGCGAATATGGGGCTCCTATGATATTCATTGGGCTGAGAATTACAATTAGATGAACTTAAGATGACATATTTTGTCTTGATATTTTACATTAAAATGATAAGCTTTTTTCATATGTATACGCTAGTGTATAAAATTATTAATAGAGTTTCTGCATGAGAAAACCATTAATTTGCATATCCGACCAGGTCTGACACAAACCGGCCTGTAACAGCCACAGAAGCGGGCTATAAGCTTGAAATTTCAGATTTAAGAAGAGGGATTGTTTTATCCATGTAGCGAAAACAAAGGCGCTGTTCAGATGTGCAGTTTCTGCACAGCTGATCTGCATCTTTGTTTTTGCATATGCAAATCTTTGGTTTTCTGGTGCAGTGGCTTGTATCATTTATTTTCAATGTTTTTGTCACCTTAAGTAAGGCTGATCGCAACATGTGGAAGAGTCATAATTCTTGGCACTGCTCACTAGATTATATTAACCCATTTATGATGAATGGACTTTCCCATTCCTATCAATTGGATGAGTCCACTTTCATTGTAAGGGACATCAGGAGTGTTTTTTAAATTTTATTAAAGTTTTCGATGGAAACAGAATAGCCCCAGATGGGCCGCCGCCGCAAAATTGTCCCATTTGGGGCTATCCTATTTGCCTTTGTCCTATAAAAGGGATGCCAGGTTTATGAGTTAATGTTATTGTAAATCATGCGTTTGAGTTTTCAAATTCCTTGAAAGATTCATATATAATTATATTGTTAAGCTTGTTGCTGTATATATTTCTTAAAATATTTATACTTGTTAATTATTTTAATAAAATATTTAATATTTATATTTTGTTTTGTTTCGTTTGAAAACCAATCATGTCCTCTTTACGTGTAATGTGATATTACATTGCAATTGACTCCTCCGCCAGCAAGGTATAGCCACGCCCACCCCTATTTCCTTAAACAAACATTGTGTTTTTGCACATATATTTACCTGTAAAAAGCATGTGTTGGTTTGTTTGTCTAACCCACGTGTTGTCTAACCGTCATTGACCGTTAGCTAATGTGCAGATTTGAATGGTCAACATAAAATGAATATTAATGATGGTTGGTTTGACGGAGGACTCAATTACCTATGTTGCAGGTAGGTACTCATTAGAAAAGCCTCACTTGGGCGATTTTAATTGGCACCTACAACAACTAGAAAATGTATTTATGAAACACTATGCCCCCAGCTGGTAAGTCACTTTCAAGATGTGAAAATGTCCAAATGACATAGTTCAAATTGTAAAAAAAGTGACAAAAATTAATCTGAGGAGTATATCCTAAGCACATGCATATCTTCAAAGCATGGTCACAATGTAAAGTTTCAAAAGTATTGTTATTAAACTGTACGAGGAGTTGCGCACACAAGGTACCCTCTATACTTTCACTAAAATGCCCGAAAAAATGACAGTTCAAATTGTTAAAAAAAAAAAGGACAAAAATAATCCGAGGATTATATCCAAGCCACATGCATATTTTCAGAACATGCCCATAACACACGTAAAGTTTTAAAGCAATAGGCATGAAACTGTAGGAGGAGTTGAGCATACAAGGTATCCACTGTCCATTCACTTTCATTGTCAAAATGCCTGAAAAATGGCTAAGTTCAAATTGAAAATTAATCTGAGGATTATATCCAAACCATATGCATATCTTCAACAACATCTGGTCACAATATCTGTAAATTTTCAAGAGAATCAGAATAAAACTAGGAGAAGTTGCACACACAAGGTACCCACTATCTATTCACTTTATCAAGAAATAAAAAGGGAAATAACTCTCACAGAATGGGCGCCTAGCCCCTTGAATTTACATGAAAGAAAAAATATAGGTCTTCTTAATACAAACCACATATATAATTTCAAGATCCTAGCTCTAACGGTTCCTGACCAAGTGCTAAGTGTTACTCACGCATCACAGACTCACGGACAGACCCAAACCAATATGCCCCCTCAACTTCTTCGAAGTTGGGGGCATAAAAATTATCTTTCAAATATCATCAAATACTCCCTTTATCAGTATTTGTAAATTATACTTGCCCCAGGGTTATAAAACTTTTTTCAGGGTTAACTCAGCTGAGCATAAAATTTAAACTGCTCATAAATGACAAAATTGCCCAAATAAACTGAAGTTAAAGTTTAGATCAGCAAAGTCTGAAACTTATATTTATAATCAATTTAATGTTAAAATTGTTGGCATTTCAATATTTATGAGCAGGATAACTATAAGTCTCAGCTGAGTTGAGCATGAAAAAAGTTTTATTTTTCATGCGGGACCTCAGGACCAGGATACTGGTTCTGACTGCCAGTTTCTGACCATGTTCATTGCCTATGACTTTCAGGGACAATTGGGAAAAATAAACACACTTTTACAACCAGGATATATATTTATAAAAAAATCAACAAAATGATTAGATAAATACAAAACAAATAAAATATCACTAATGTAAAACTTCAGCATACAAAGGCCTATATTGGGTTTATTATGACAAGGGCAATAGCTTAATTGGTAGCGTGCTCTTTTTTTGTAAAGAAGCAGAATCAATTCTCCCATCTGGCACTTTTCTTTCATGAAGATTTGGTCATGAAAATATGAACCACCACATGGGAAAACCAACAATTTGTATATGCAAAAACAAAGATGCAGATCAGCTTCGCTGCAAAGCTGAACAGCGCCTTTGTTTTCGCTTCATAGACAGTACCGTTCCTCTACTTTCTAAATCCAAAATTTCCAGCCTCTAGCCATCTTCTATGCTTGTGCAGCTCAGTTTGTGTCAGAAACCAATATTTCTCAGTTTTCCATAACTTTCAAGACTATTTCAGCTCATATGAGACGGGCCAATCAGTAGGTGGGTGGAAATGGGAGAACCCCGAGAAAAACCACCTGGCACACCCACAAGCAGAACTTGGCTTGTCTCACGTGGCCAGAGCGGGGCTCGAACCCACACCAGACACAGCGGTGAGATGATCAAGTGATTAAGAAACAGCGCTCTTAACCACGCGGCCATGGGGCTGCCTTATTTGAATTTAGACTTAATGTTTCAGTAATGCTGGGACTATATGTAAACTATACGTATGCACTAATTCATTTACAGATAAAAATAGTTATTTTAAAATTATTTTTATCATGTTTGTATAAAAAGAACGTTATATAATAAAACAATTGTTGACTATTGAGTCATTGAATATGATGTGATATCCAACAGAGACTACCAATTTTGACCTTGGCTTTGTGATATCCAACAGAGACTACCAATATTGACAGAGGCTTTGCCTCGGTCAATATTGGTAGTCTCTGTTGGATATCACATCATATTCAATGACTCAAGAGTCAATAATTGTATAGTGTCACACGATATTAACGGCTATATATAAATGAAAGGAAAGCCATGCATTAAAGGAGCAATTCTTGTGCACACATAATGTTAACACATGGCTTTATTTATGCTCCTTACCAGCACCACACAAAACACGTGCTAATAATGAGTAACTGAAGTCCGCCTGGAACAAGCATAAGAATGAAAACTTTTACTCGTATGAAAATGTGACGAGGCTGTAAAATATAGTGCATTTGTGTACAAGTTATGCAATAAAAAATGATTTTGTCATTCATTAAGATTCAACTGGGAATGTTATTGACTGGAAAATCATATTTGACCCCTATATTATTTGTATGACAACATTTTAAGCGTACTACTTTTTTAAATGTAAAACATATTTTAATAAAATATTTTCTAACCCTTACACCCTGTAAACCAGGGGTCATGAGTCTGATATCGGGATTTCCCCTTTCTTTCTGAGGAAACTTTAAACTGACGTTCCACCTCTGTATGACTTCAGCTGTTGTGTCGGATGTACTTAAAACAAACACTTCCAACCAAATCTAACACACGCAATGTACTGGGTATCCACAAATTATGTTTGGATGCAAAAAATTAAATGCTCCAGTCTTAACTTGCTGTTCTATTGGCATACATCTAGCCCCGAGGTTATAAAACTTTTTTCATGCTCAACTTAGATGAGCATGTAATTTTAACAGCTCAAACTATTAAAATCATTAATTTATTCTGCTAATAAATGCTAAAATGACAACTATTGTTGGCATTGTAACATTTATGAGCAGGATAAATTTTACTTTAGCCTCAGCTGAGTTGAGCATGAAAATGATTTTATAAACTCAAGGTCTGTTTGACACATCCTAAAAAGACTGAATCTCTTAATTCAGGCTTCAAATCGTTTTCACACTATGGCAAAATTGTAATTATTATGTCCAAATACATGTATCTCCGTATTTTACATCACCGAAAATCCTCTTCATCTGAGTCCAATAATATTTTTTCGGAGCTGCGTGATTGTTGTGACGTAGAGGAAGCTGACTGGTGAGGGTGTACTTGTCTGTGCCGACCTTCGAGGAACTCTCGATAGTCAAGTGGTGTAACTTGCTGTCGGGGCCGATCAGCGGCAGGCAAGGGCCTGATGTACTCTTCTGTGGGTTGAAGGGGACCGACCTGGAACAATTTAAATAATGCTAGTACTGGTCATTTTTTTAGAAATATCCTTAGCCATGAAAGCAAACACTAAATTTTGACATGTAAGCAAACACTAAGATAAAGATCAGTATGTTTAAGGCCTTGAATGATTCCTATTCTCTGTAAGAATATTGGGCTTTAATTCGGTCTATTTTGAGTCTGTGCCTCCATTTATAAACAGCAACATAATATTGTGAGGCTATGTAATCAACCTGTGGTTCAGGATTAACATGGCTTTCAACAATTCTTTTAGTCATATCATAACAGTGTCCACATTCCATTGTTTGTCCAATGTTAATAAGTTTGATATGCTGCAGCCTTATATCAAACTTAGTAGCTCCTGTTATCAGAGCTTATAGTCAAAAAACTTTGGCTGAGGCCGGTTTTGGATAATTGAACCAAAGATATTACTGCATGTCAAAATAATGGTCAAAATTGCAATATAATCTGCCTACCTCTGCTCTGTGACTCATTGGAGCCAGCATTTGTGGCAATGGAATGGCCGTTAATACAGCCGGGGGCCGACCTGGCTTCTTACGTTTGCTGAAACCCATCTGCCGAGAGACCGACCCACTTACAGACCCCGGTCCTCGTCTTTCCGAGCCGTGTGGCAAAACGGGCCCACGCCTCTCTGAGCCCGTCTTGGTGGAATCTGCAATGGAACCAGGGCCTCGTTTCTCAGAGCCTAGCCTGAGGGATTCTGGACGTCCCGAGTCCGACATCTGGTCAACATCAGAGTAGTTGGATGATCGGACATTGGATGACATTAGCCATTGCTTCTTCGTGATGCTGAAATTCAAAATACATGCACATAGGCCATATTTCATACCAAAGTCATGCTGATGCAATATACAGCTGTTAAAATAGAATTATTTTTTTTTCATATTTTTCTTGTTTTACTCCAAACATAGACTGTGGGTACACAGTAGAATCACCACGCTGAAGCAGTTCTCATGAGAACCCATCATCACATGTGAAGCAAAAATAAGAAACAAATGTACACCCCAGTTTTACTATATTAGAGTTGGATATAAGGGATATATATTACATGGACATGATACCTAATGCTTTGAGATATGTATTTTTTGAATGTAATCTTGTTAGCTACCTTGCTAATGTATTTATTTTCATTTTTCAATCTGCATATCTGCAAAATTCCCTTTCAGACTTTTAATTATTTTAGTATACAAATTATGAAATGTGGGGAGTAAAGTGCCGGAGTGTGAAAGATAGTAGTGTACATGTATGTGAGCCGGGTCAAAACCAACATGGTTTCCAAACAAGTCTGACACAAACTGAGCTGAACAAGCATAGAAGATGGCTAGAGACTGGAAATTTTGGACTTAAGAAGAAGAAGAATTGTACTATCCGTGTAGGGAAAACAAAGGCACTGATCAGCTTTGCAGTTACTACGAAGCTGATCTGCACTTTTGTTTTCGCATACACAAACTGTTGGTTTTGTCATGATGTGGCTCATGTACATTTTCAAACTCGCACTATGTATTAAAAGGGTGCAGGAAAATGAAAAGGATGCAGGGAAAATAGGGGAAAAGATGAAATGAGCATCATTATGAGAAAACCGGATTTTTGCCTTTGTGAAAATAAAGGTGCAGATCAGCTGTGCAGTAACTGCACAGCAGATCAGCCCCTTTGTTTTTGCTACTCTCATAGTACAATTCCTCTTCTTCCTAAATCCGAAATTTCAGGCTCATAGCTATCTTCTATAGCTGCACAGGCCGGTTAGTGTCAGACCTGGTGGGAAACCTCGAAGGCCGGTTTTCTTGCGTCCAAGCTCAAATAGTTCATGTGGTTTATTTGCCAGTACACCAATTAATGAAATTGAAGCAAAGTAAATTGCACAAGATCTGAACAACTTTTGGTAGTAATTACCAACTTCCATTTACAATAATGTTCCTTTTAAACACATTACCACCAAACAAAGTCCTTCCCAACTTTCAAAGCATCTTAACCCATATTTGACGAATAAATTCGCCCATCACTATCAATTGGGTGAGTCCACTTTCATTTTTTGGGACGTTGGGCTTATTTTTTATTTGTATTTTTTTTTTTTTTTATGAAATTTTTCTATGCAAACAGATTGGCCACAGATGGGACGCCGCATTTTGCGGCATCACATCTGGGGCTATACTGTTTGCC
Organism: Rugalucina vietnamica; assembly: GCA_964017185.1. Taxonomy (NCBI): domain Eukaryota; kingdom Metazoa; phylum Mollusca; class Bivalvia; order Lucinida; family Lucinidae; genus Rugalucina; species Rugalucina vietnamica. The sequence continues at coordinate 20,698,589 of OZ024880.1, read as the reverse complement.
TATGTCCCATAAAAAGTATGCCAGGCTTAATGAGTTAAAAACTGTTAACCATTTAATGATGAAATACTGACACCAAACACTGACCTATCACAGCAAGCCAAAATACTATAGTTCCTTATCTAGCTCAAGTTAACCCGTAAACCACAGTTAAATTACTAAGACCATGTTTCCAACATGTTTGAAGACTTTGAATTTTATGGTAATATCAATTACAAGCTTTATGACACAGAAAATTTAGAAGACTGGAGTCTTACTGCATTAGACTTTTTCCCAGCGAAGCTTGAAGTTTATTCTGCTCATAAATGCTGTAATGCCAAACAGTTAGCATTATATGTAAAACATTTAGTAGCAAGATGAAATTTGAATATGGCTTCTGAAAATCTCACCAGTTTTTGCTATTCCAGTATTTTATGAGCAGTATGAATTTCATGCTCAGCTGAGTTGAGCATGAGAAGAGTTTTACATCAGACTTTCTCATTGAATTGATTTGTGAAAAGGACACAGCATGGTGGGTGAACTATTATACTTACATAATAGATCTGCAATTTTTGATGACATTTTAGATGTAAATGTAAGCAGTTTACTTATGCGTTACGAATTTGTTATGTCAAAGATCTCAGACTTCTGTTAGCCTTCAGATACACTTCATCACGAAAACATGTCCGTGTAATGTATACCCCCTTATACCCCACTTTTATATAGAAAAACTGGGGTTTGCAGGGGTATACCTATTTTTCTTATTTTTGCTCCAAAACATAGATTGTTGGGTACTCGTTAGAACCGCCGCGTCGAAGCAGTTCTAATGTGTACCCACAATCTATGTTTGGAGCAAAAATAAGAAAAATATCAAAATTTTTAGCTGAAAATTTTCAATTTTTACAACTTGAAAATTTCTGTATATTGCATGGGCAAGTTTTCGTAATGAACCTTATTATAACACGCCTCACTAATATGAGGTTTTCAATATAGCATAGTCATGTCATGGCTCCCAAATTGCTTACTTTGCTATATGTATATGGTAAGTAACCTCATTATAACACAGTTTCACTTAAAACATGGTCTATTTCCATGGACCCCAAAGATAGCATTATAATGAGGTTGGCCTGTATCTAGTCATGTTGGCACGGAACCACCACATGTTGGGTATTCCTGCCAGTAATAAGAGCAGTTGATGTGCTTTGCTCAAGGACAGTGGTCAAAGTGTCTAACCTTGATCCGGAATCCCAACATGCTGACAATAAAGCCATCATACACCCCTGTCTGACATCTGTTACTATTGAATACAAATAGTATTACAACTTGACCAAAAGTCTCTCAAATTGCATTAACTCCCTAAAGCTTAGAAATTAACGAGATGAGCCAAACCAAGAGAAAACCATCATTTTGCATACGCGAAAACAAAGGCGCAGAACAGCTTCGCAGTAAGTGCAAAGCTGATCAGCGCCTTTGTTTTCACTAAACTGATAGTACAATTCCTCTACTTTCTAAATCCAAAATTACCAGTCTCAAGCCATCTTCTGTGCTTGTACAGCTTGGTTAGTCGGACCTGTTCAGAAACAGCATTATTGGTTTTCTCATGGCGCGGTTCAAAATGTATCTCACATTCTCATGCTGCATAATATTTGACTTGATTATGCATAGAGTGAATAATTCAAAACTATACAGAAAAAGAAATACAATACTAGTACCTTCCGTCCAACTTCTCAGTGAAGATAGGCACATTGACTGGCATATCAGCATTAACTGACTCAGTCGGCGATCCATTACCAGGATAGATAGGTATTCTGTCCAAGGATCTAGCCTTATAGTCCTTGATATCTGACAGTCGGTAGTTGGTGTGGTGTAGATTTGTCTCACCATACCTAGGAATAAATGAAATGAACATCAGCATTAACTGACTCAGTCGGTGATCCATAACCAGGATAGATAGGTATTCTGTCCAAGGATCTAGCCTTATAGTCCTTGATATCTGACAGTCGGTAGTTGGTGTGATGTAGATTTGTCTCACCATATCTGGGAATAAATGAAATGAAGATCAGCATTAACTGACTCAGTCGGTGATCCATTACCAGGATAGATAGGTATTCTGTCCAGGGATCTAGCCATATAATCCTTGATATCTGACAGTCGGTAGTTGGTGTGATGTAGATTTGTCTCACCATACCTAGGAATAAATAAAATGAAGATCGGCATTAACTGACAGTCGGCGACCTATTACCAGGATAGATAGGTATTCTGTCCAGGGATCTAGCCATATAGTCCTTGATATCTGACAGCCGGTAGTTGGTGTGGTGTAGATTTGTCTCACCATGCCTAGATATAAATAAAATGAAGATCGGCATTAACTGTGTTGGCCATCCATTTCCAGGTCCTGAGGTTATAAAACTTATTTCAGCTCAGCTGAGCATGAAATTTCAACTGCTCATAAATGCTGAAATAGTCAAAATTAATGGAGGATTCAGGTTCAAAACTCAAAAACTATAAATTTATCCTGCTCATAAATGTTAAAATGCCATTTTAACATTTATGAGCAGGATAAATTTTAGTCTCAGCTGAGTTGAGCATGAAATAAGTCTTATAATCTTGGGACCAGGATAGATAGGTATTCTGTCCAGGGATCTAGCCTTATAGTCCTTGATATCTGACAGTCGGTAGTTGGTGTGGTGTAGATTTGTCTCACCATATCTGGGAATAAATGAAATGAAGATCAGCATTAACTGACTCAGTCGGTGATCCATTACCAGGATAGATAGGAATTCTGTCCAGGGATCTAGCCTTATAGTCCTTGATATCTGACAGTCGGTAGTTGGTGTGATGTAGATTTGTCTCACCATATCTGGGAATAAATGAAATGAAGATCAGCATTAACTGACTCAGTCGGTGATCCATTACCAGGATAGATAGGTATTCTGTCCAGGGATCTAGCCTTATAATCCTTGATATCTGACAGTCGGTAGTTGGTGTGATGTAGGTTTGTCTCACCATATCTGGGAATAAATGAAATGAAGATCAGCATTAACTGACTCAAACGGCGACCCATTACCAGGATAGATAGGTATTCTGTCCAGGGATCTAGCCTTATAATCCTTGATATCTGACAGCCGTTAGTTGGTGTGATGTAGATTTGTCTCACCATACCTCGAAGAGAAAATTAACAATTCTTTTAGCATGTTTTAAAACACTTTTCTAAAATCTTGGTGTATGTGTAAATAGAACATGGTTAACTTAAGTTCTGGCACCAAAATAGCTATTTTCCTGTAGTTCTAGTTCATTCGTAGGTAACCTTTAAATCTCTATAACACTACTCATTATTACATGATTATTGTTACAACAGAAGCAGGCCTTTGCTCAAAAGATGTTATCTGCCTTACCATTAATAAAAACAATCCTTTTATAATGATTTGAGCCTGTGCATGAGAAAAACCAACAATTTGGGTTCCGAACACGTCCGACACAAACCGGCCTGCACAGTCACAGAAGATGGTTAGAGGCTGGAAATTTTGGATTTAGAAAGTACAGGAATTGTACTATCCATATAGCGAAAACAAAGGCGATGATCAGCTTCGCAGTTACTGCGAAGCTGATCTGCGCCTTTGTTTTCGCCTATGCAGATTGTTGGTTTTCCCATGCGGTGGCTCATTTGTTTCTAATGCATCTCATTCTCTGAAGGTCAAACATAGCAAATTAAACAAATTGCTTCACAGAATCATATCTTGTGTAATAACGTCAATTTCAATGGAAACATATTAAGACATTAATTAAATTAATAATTGTATCACTATAAATACGAGGGGTGATCGGAAAGTACGTATAAAAATGTTCTCATTTCTTTAGTTTTTATCATTTCAAGACAAAATTTCATCACAGTATGCAGCAATATATATGCAGTTATTCCATTGCAACAACGCATGCATAATACGCACACGTGCGTTGCAGCTGTTGTTATGGCAACACCGCCTAACGTTATGCGGCGCAGCGTAACGTCGAAGCTTTATTCTTTCAAAATACTTCTTAGTTCAAAGTATTGTAACACCCGTTTTGATTGCGTATGCCCAGATTTTATTTAATACTTATAAACTACAACGTGCACGGCTTATGTTTGTAAAGTTACGAGGAGTTTTTATCGAATGGATTTGTCTCTAGAGTCTTGCAAATACCGACTCTGTCAAATAGACAAATCAAACTATTAATATTTTCAACAATGTTGCATTTTAGCGAAGTCATTTTTTAAAAGTATATAGAGATTTACTGCAATGTCGAAATATTTTTATTCTTGACATGGTCTCTACTAGTTATAGTTTATGCCAGTCGTTTTATCATTTCGTTAATCTTCGGCCAGAAAACAAGGTACTGAATTTAACTTTACAAAATGAGGTGGACGTTCTAGCATATTTTACGCTAACCTGTTGAATTCAATTTCACCTTATAAGTAGATAAAGCATCAGAATGCCGTATGTTTTCGAAAAATGGTCAACCAATGTTAGAAAATTAGTTTTCATGTAAAACATGTCGACCAACTTTCCCAAACCCCAAAATACACTGACAAAGTCAACCCAGGGGTACAGGTGCGCCGGGTCACGTGAAGTGACGTCATTACGCTATCTCGTGCATGAACGTCTGACGTCATTGTTTTAAAATAACAGTGACATTCAGTTACAAAAGGATCAATGTTTATTCGTACTAAATTTCATATCAATCAGTTGATGCAAACTTATTTTACAGCATTTTTATACGTACTTTCCGATCATCCCTCGTATTTAATACACATTTCTATGGAGAGATAAAAAGATGAAATGACTTACTTGTGGACTTTTTTCCATGGAGTGGCTGTATATGGCGCCACAGCACTTTTCTCAGCATAACATGGCACTAGAATGAAAACATAATATACATACCAATAAGTCTGTCATGACTTAGGTTACAAGAAATGAGCTGCAGCGTAAGGAAACCAATAATGTGATTTCTGAACAGGTCAGACAAAAACCGAGCTGTACAAGCACAAAAGTAATTCGATTTTAGAAAACTGAGGAAGTGATCTAGCCATGTAGTTACAACATAGCCGTTGTTCCGTGAAGCTGAGCTGCGCCTTTGTTTTCGCACATGCAAAATGTTGTTTTTGTCATGACGTGGCTCAAATGTATATCAGACTATGCGTCATTTGTTTCGTGAATCTCTATAATGACGTTACACCATCTAACAGTGCTTGAAGAGATGGCTGACGTCACTAATGATATAGAAATGGTGTAAAGTAGCGTCATGCTTAGTCACCCAGTGAAATTGTTGAAAAATATAACATTTTTTTTAACCATTGGCTATATAGGCGAGGTGTGTTAGAATTTAAGGTATATACATGCATAGCATATATATTATGCTAGTGAAAATTGTAAATTATAATACTGTAAGTTCTGAAATGTTAGTGAGAACTTTATTTGCTTGAATATTCTTGAAATTGACACTTCATGAATTCTAATTTCTCAGTAATAAAGAATCTCCACAAACCATAGAGACTACACAAACACTCTATTGCAAATTAAAGACCTCCCTAATCATTTGGAAATTGAAATTCCTAAAACAAAAGACATGAAAAATTCCGAATTTACAGTAAAATTGTCTCACATCTATCCTTGCAGCATATTATGATGAGGATTATCGCCGCCACCACGGCAATCACACATAGTACCACAATGGCTACAATCACCCCAGTGGACAGGCCTTCATCTTCTGTTGCTGCCCCCACACCTGGGCCTAGGATTAAGATAGAAAAGTATGAAAAAACTGTCTTAGAGACTACAGATAAAATCCAAAACAAATAGGCTGAATGAAGTCAGTGTAGGCTTATAGCTGCTCCCAAAGCTTTCAGATACAACACCACATTGGTTGCAACCATCCCTTTGCCCTCCCACTCTTAGTTGTAAGATATGTCATTATGAAAACTTGCCCATATGATATACAGAGATTTTTTCAGGCGTAAAAATTGAAAATTTCATTGGAAAAATTTGATATGTTAATATTTTTGTTCAAAACATTGATTGTGGGTACACATTAGAAAAGTACCCACTTAGAGCAGTAACTTTGAAGCTGATCAGCGCCTTTGATTTTCCTACACGGATAGTACAATTTCTCTTCTTAAATCTGAAATTTTTCTTCTTTAATCCAAAGTTTCAAGCTTCTAGCCTGCTTCTGTGACTGTACAGGTCTGTTTGTGTCAGACCTGGACAGAAATTCCGAAGACTGGCTTTCTCGCGTTGCAGCTCATTTAGTAACGTACCTGGGAGATCAGAAGTTGGTACAGGGGTAAGTGTTGTAAAACTGTTCACATCTAAAACAGAAAACATGATGAAATATTAGCCGCATCTTGAAAATACCAACTTTTTGCCTATAGGTTAACAAAGGCACAGAATATGAGAATGACTCGTCAAGTTTGAATGTACTAGAATTACACATATGAGCCACCTCGTGGGAAAACCAACATGGTTTCCGAACAGGTCCGACACAAACTAGTCTGTGCAGTCACAGAAAAGAGCTAGAATCTTGAAATTTCGGATTCAAGTAGAAGCGGAACTGTACTATCCGAGTAGCGAAAACAATGGCGCTGATCAGCTTCGCAGTTACTGCGAAGCTGATCTGCGCCTTTGTTTTCGCCTAGGCAGATTGTTGGTTTTCCCATGAGGTGGCTCATATGTGGTATGGCTACTTTCAACACAAAAATCACTTATATGACCTATTTTGAGCACAAAATTATGTGCTGAACTCACCTTTGCAGTCTGTTCTATTTTTAGCACCAGTGTTGTATGTGTTTTGGTCTACAGGGCAGGGTAAGCAGTAGGACTGGCCAAGGTTCTCTTGGTAGAAACCCCTGGGGCATTCCTGGCATGCTCCCATCACAGAGTTGTAGAAATAACCCACAAAACACGAGACTGAAAAGATATGTTTGTTTCCTATAATGTTTATCGTCCCAGTTAACAGTTTTTCAGACAGAGCCAATTATTCCTGTGTATTAACCAGTACTATGAGGAGTAAGTCTTAATGTGTCTTGCGCAAAGACACAACCAAGCACAAGCAGAAAGACTTTAAAAACATTTAATACACACTAAAACCATTAATATTTCAAGTACATTTTAATATTACAAGTACATACTTTGCTATTGTAAGCAATATAATTTATTTAAACACTACTTGTTTTTCTTCAATTACAATGTACACAGAAACTTGCATGCTCTAAGGTGTGAATGTTGGTATTTTGGTGGCCTCACATGGTGGAGAAAACTGAAAACCCTTGAGAAAAAGACTCTACTTGGATAAAAGACAATAACCATCTGGGGTGTATGTGTTCACATGTTTGTATGTCATGGCAGCGCAGCAGACACAAAATATAGCTCTCATATACAATATACGGTACTCACTGTGGCAATTCTCCCTCGAAACAGCTCCTGTGTAATCTGTTGTTTCACTGCCAGGGCATTTTGTACACTGTGTGAGTAGAGGTGTGTCTGTGTTAACCTGTCTGTACGTCCCCACTGGGCAGTGGACACAGCGTAGCAGGGTGGTGTCGAAGTATGTTCCACTGCCACATACAACTGTAAGGAATTGGCAACAAAGTATTATTATATATGAGCCGCATAGTGAGAAAACCGGTCTTCGAGGTTTCCGACAAGGTCTGACACAAACCGGCGTATACAGCTACAGAAGAAGGCTAGAAGCTTGAAATCTCGGATTTAGGAAGAAGAGAAATTGTACTTTCCGTGAAGGGAGTAGCTAGTAGCTTGAAATTTTGGATTTAGGAAGAAGAGGATTTTTTTTTTTATTTTTCTTTCTAAATCATTACATTCTCATTAATTTTAGACTTGTATAAAATGAAAGAGCCAGGGTTAAATGTCATGACTCAAATATAACAAGTCTGCATTCTGCAGGCTGCACAGTTATAAATCCTCCTCCATCCAAAAATCTACTTCCACTTGTGTCCTTCATAGGAATCTGAGAGCCCTAAATCAAGATTACATTTGAGCCATCTCCTGAGAAAACCAACAATGTGGTTTTTGAACAGGTCCGACACAAACCGAGCTGTACAGCCACAGAGGACAGCTAGAAGCTTGAAATTTCGGATTTAAGAAGAAGAGGGATGGTACTTCTGGAGTAGCAAAAAAAAAGGCGCAGATTAGCTTCACAGTTACTGCCAAAGTGATCTGCGTCTTTGTTTTTGCCTATGCCAATTTGATCTGCGTCTTTGTTTTTGCCTATGCCAATTGTTGGTTTTCTCATGATGTGGCTCATTTGTGAATCTAGTTCTTTAAGAATTTCAAAGTACATGTATAATTTTTGATAATATGAGCGGTGACACAAGAAAACTGGTCTTTGGGGTTTCCAACCAGGTCTGACACAAACCAGTCTGTACAGCCAACGAAAAGGGCTAGAAGCTTGAAATCTAGGAATAAACAAGACAAGGGATTGTTCTATCTGTGGTGCAAAAACAAAGGTGCTGATCAGCTGTGCAGTTTCTGCACAGCTGATCTGCGCCGTTGGTTTTGCAAATGCAAATTGTTGGTTTTTAGATGTGGCGACTCAAAATAACTTACCACACTTATTGTTCACATTCTGTGTGCCATATCTACAAGCTGGTCTCATTATCATCTCTATAGACTCAACAACAGGCTCAGCATACTGTGTACCAAAAAGAAGTCCATCATTAGAGACAATTTTTGTGTTGTTTTATAATGAGGGTAAAATGTAAAGATACAGCAAAATTAGTCTGAGCCGCAGCTTAAGAAAACCAACAACATTCACATGCAAAAACAAAGGCACACAGCTGATCAGTGTCTTTGTTTTAGCTGCACAGATAGCACAATAATCGAAAGTTTCAAGCTTCTAGCCTACTTCTGTGACAGTACGGGATGGTTTGTGCCGGACCTGGTAGAAAACACAAATTGCTGGTTTTCTCATGTGAAGGCTCAGTCTAAAATTATCATTTAAAGTCCAAGTATAGATTGGTTTATCTAGAATCCTGCTGTAAAAACACCCGCGAAACGGTCAATTTGTACACCACCGGTGCTCAATGGGAACATTCCTGGTTCCGGAGAAGAAGATTTTTGAAGGGTTTTTACCATACATAGGCATGGTGGCCATGTTGGTCATGTGACCTGGATTATTTATATACACATTGGTTTTCCCTTCCTATAGATGCTTCATATAAAATTTAACTTTTGAGAGATGATGATGCGGGCTCGAGTACTATCCTATAAGCTCCCCCTTCGGCTCAGGTGAAAAAAAAAGTGTTTCTTACTGTACTAAATGTGAATAGATCATCATCAACTAGAGCCATAAGCAGAATTTCCCTCACTGGAACACCATCAACTTCATCACTGAAAATGATTTACACAGATAAGTTTCAGCAGTTTGTTTCAAGTTTACTTTCAATTGAGCCTTCACATGAGAAAACCAACAAGCTGGGTTTCCAACCAGGTCAACATAAACCGGCCTGTACAATCACAGAAGCAGGCTAGAAGCTTCAAATTTTGGATTTCAAAAGAAGAGGAATTGTACTATCTGTGTAGCGAAAACAGAGGCTCTGATCAGCTTCACAGTTACTGCGAAGCTGATCTGCACCTTTGGTTTCGCATAAGCAGATTGTCTGTTTTCTCTTGAGGCCGCTCATTTAAAAAGACCCTCGACCCCTGAATACTCTACCACATACCTGGCCCAAGGAAGAACTATTGTTACATCAGCCCTCATATCCCCAACACAGCTCGCAGCAATCAATGCCTGTGTACATCTGACGTCATCTACCCCATGTTCAAACTGGCATAAGTCACGGTTATGTTGGTCATTTAATAGTCGTATCTGCTCTAGAAGGTCTGATCTTAGATCTTCAGCCACAGAGACGCATGCTGCACTGGTTTGGTATTGCATGGAAATAGTTGTATTGTACGTCAACTTTGTTGAAGCTGAAAATGTAAACAGAATTACTTTGAGAACATAAATATCTGCCTTGTTTTCAGAATAAATTGCTAAAAGACTGCAGTATTTGGAGCCTTATTGAAGAGTGTTTGAATATATTGATAGCACTACTTTCAGATTTGCATCTGTAAATATTTCCAAGGGTCTAACATAAGGAAATCCCAGACACATTTGGAATGATATCCATCAATCTTTCTATAGTATACTAATGTACAAGTAGGCAATGGACATCAGATAGGGCGTGTGTAGTTTAATGCAAACATCTGGTATTAGAAAATATATAATTATTTCAGCTCATACGAGACCTGCCAATAAGTAGGTGAGGGGAAAATCGGAAAGCCACGAGACAAAACACCCGGCATACGCAGAGCAGAACTTGGCTTGTATCACGTGCGCTCCATGTGGGGCTCGAACCCACACAGCAGTGAGATAATGGAATGAACTACTGAAAGCAGCATTCTTTTCTTAACCAATGGGCCACAGGGGCCGCTGAAAATAAAACTTGTTTTGGTTATTTTCATTCTTTTTATTTAACTCATTTAAACCTGGCGTACCTTTTATGGGACATAGGCAAACAGAATAGCCCCAGATGTGACGCTGCAGAATGCAGCATCCCATCTGGGGCTATTCTGTTTGCTTAAAGAAATTTCATCAAAAACGGTAATACAGTTTTAAGTCGGTATCAATAGCAAGAGGAAATATTTTACCTGCACAAGTGGGGTACATATAGTCAGTCATCCTCATGGACTGGTCCCACATGCCATATATACTACATGACTGGTACAATGGTATAGGTATAGATGGTGAGTAATTGTCAGAGACACAGTCCAGACTGCACACACTACCATCCCTTCCTTCAATTGAAGAGCATTCAGGGGAGAAATCAATGGAGGATATTGGAGCCTTGCAAGCCTGTCTCCTGTTGTACAGCAAGAATGTACACACGGCTGCATTGCCTTGTGGGTCATATCCTGCTGAACTTATACCATAAATACCATAAGTCATTGTTGTTTGACCAGACTCAAAGTTGGACTTCATTTTGGTTTCATAGAATTCTGGGATATCCCATTCAGGGGAAGCCACTCTACTGACTATAAGTCCCAGATCTGCTGGACAGCTAGTCACAGCTGGAAGAGACATGGCGTCAAAAACATCACACTGTCCATCAAGCAAACACTTAAGGTCCCTAAGGTGACTGTTATAATCTATTGTATACTGTTGCATGATTGTCTGATCCTGATCCAGTACAGAGCCCCTGGGGGTGTCTGGGACCTCTAGGTTGTACAGCTGGGTCACTTCTGGGTCTGATAACTTGGAGTCGTAGAGTAATAACTGGCTAATACGCCCAATGAAGAATGAAGACGGTTCTGCCGCTAATTCATCTCTATCCATTCCAAGTTGTAACAATCCACTGAAAAACACATTTTTAGGAGTAGTTTTAAAATGATTTAATACTGTCATACATATACATAGTGATAGTGCTTCAGTGTGAATGAAGAATTGAATATACATGCATCTCAGTTCACTGGCAAAGAACCAATGAAAGTATAAAATGTTTAAGTAGAGCTATACCAATATACATACTTTAAACATTTTAAGATACCTATTGTTTCCAGACAAAAGTTAGATTTTTGCAACCTCAACTGACAACTCTTGTTTCAACTACAGGTCAACCTCACCATAATGCTATCTTTAGGGTCCATGGAAACAGACCATGTTATAAGTGGAACCATGTTATAATGTGGCTTTTCATAATAGATATATAGCAAAATAATCATTTTGGGGCCATGGCATGGCCTTGTTATATTGAAAACAGCACTATAGTGAGGCATGTTATAATGAGATTGATCTGTAGTTTTTTAAAGACACATTTACTACTTGTTTGATATTTTTTTGACTGCAATCTTAAATATTGATGCTTAAATTGTTTTCTACTTACAACAAAGGTAACTCCTCTCCCCTCCCAATGCTGACTTGTGTGTTATACTCTCCATCAACAAACAACGTAAGTTCACCCGTCGTCTTCTCCCACGTCACCACCAGGTGGTGCCAGTAGCCGTCCTGTATGTTGATGCCGTCAATCATTCTGTCGTTGTAGAGTTCTGTGTTGGGCATGGATAGGGCCATACTGATGTGTGTACCATTGATTTTGATATGATAGGGAGTGTTTGGTACTTTTTGATCCCTGAAAAAAATATTTGAAGGTAATTGAATGTATATATGTATCATGAAATATATGACAGATAATGCCAGCAGCTGTACTGCATGGTGAAATGTCTTACACAAGAGTCTGAGCATTGTACAACGTGGAGTTAAAGCTAGCATGGCGGTGGTTGATTTCAAACACCCCAACCTCTGAGTTATACTAACGCTGCATATGATACCAATGTTTCATAAAAGAAATTTCAAAATGATGAGAAAAAATTCAACAACAACATTTTTTGAAAATGCAAAACATGCCCACCTGCTTGTTGCTCCATATAAGGACAGTATGGTACCCGGCCTCCCTAGAACAGAGTGCCTAACCCACAGGGATACTGATATAGCTGAACCATCTAGGAGCTGGTAACCAGTATAGGCCAGGGAGTCAATACAGGTCATAGGTGATGAGATTACATAATCAAATTTGGCTGTAGTATCTGAAACATATTACAGTTCAACCTCATTTTAATAAACCCCTCTATAATATGGTACTAAATACAAAATGTAACAGTTCAATTTATTACCCAACATACTATATAAAGAGAAATAAAACATTTCAGGCTGTTTTTTAAACAATTTTAGTTAAACCCAGTTTAAACCAGTTTCATTGAACTGTTTCATGTCATGTGACGAACTGTTTCATGTGCAACAGTTTTTACTGTTTCCCAGTCAAGTGACATGCTTTGCATGCTTTTATACTGCATGCTTTTATACTGCCTGTATACCTGCAAATATTGTCAAACAAAAAGTAATCAAAATCAAACAACAAACAAATAAATCAAACAAACAAACAAAACATATGACCAAACAAACAAAAACAAGCACACAAACAAACATAAAACAAACAATTCAAACCAAGCATTAATCACAAATAAGCACATGAAATAATCTAAGAAAACAGAAACAAAAAAACTAACAAAACAAACAAAAAACAAACAAGCAAAACAAACAAAAAAGGAATAAAACACAACAAACAAACAGTCATACAAACAAAAAATGAACCAAAGAAACAAACAGAATAAACAAAACAAAAAAGCAAAAATAAGCAAACAAGTAAATCAACTTAAGTACCAAACCTTCAAGCAAGTAAACAAACAAGCAAATCAGAATCAAAGAAGCAAACATGACCAGGATATGAGCATGTTTCAACCTTATTTTCACTTTTAACATTTAATGTTACAACCAGTCTTGTCATAATATAGTATGTGTATGGTATTAAGTTTGAGTTGGGTAATAAAACAACTATTTCAAACCTTCCTGTGTGACAGTCATAACTATCACCCCTCGGAGCTGTGGATGACCCGATGAACTGTTGCCCTCGGCCTTCGGCCTCGGGCAACAGTTCATCGGGTCATCCACAGCACCTCGGGATGATAGTTTCGACTGTCACACAGGAAGGTATGAAATAGTTGTATACTATTATTATAACATGCCTTTCTATAACAGAGTTTTTAATAAAACATGACCATGCCATAGATCCCAATAATGACTATCTTGCTTTATGTCTATTATAAGAAACCTTGTAGTATGACTTTCTCGGTTTTTTTACATTAAATCCTATACAAGTGAATATCAAAGGAGGCGGGCCTACATACAAATATTCAGGAAGGAGGCGGAATGAAAAGTGTATTGTAAATTCTTGATATTGGAAGTTACAATACAGAACTGTCAACTGATGGTCTGTCATACTACAAATTGGCTCAAGACATTGTAGAAAAAATAAGTAAAATCAGCTCGTTTTCGACTCACTTTATTTTACTTATTTTTTTCACTTGGTACTTTAACTTATTATAACATTATTATAACATTGTTTCACTTATAACCAGTCAGGGACAAAACCTAAACAGGTTATGAAAATAATAACTGAATCAAGTTATTAGAAGATTTTACCAAACATTTTTGATTTTTTTTTCATTTTTGTTTTTCAGAAACTTCAAAGGACAGATTTCTCGTATCTCAGCTCATGTCATACCTTTCTGGCAGTTTTCTCCTATCTTCCCATCCCTGCACTGACATGTGTAGCCATCGATTCCGTCGACACAGACAGAATTCTGTGGGCAGTCATTGTCTAAACATTCATCAATGTTAATTCCACACCGTTCTCCTGAATAACCTACAATGGAAATGAAAGACTCAGTGAGTTGATTCCAATGGAAAATGCCTACATGAGTACAGTTTTGAAAGGTAAAAGGTATGATATTACCAGAAGCTTGTAAAATTGGAAAGAAAATCCCTATTGGCCCTAAATCAGGAGCTCTTGATAAATGGGATAGATAGTGGTTCTAATTGTTTTGTGCTTTGGCTTTGAATTTTTGTGCTGTTTGCACCTTTATATATATTTTCATATTTTAGTGAAGTTTAGATAACTGAGTGGTTGCCTATTGGGAAATAGCTGTTCCCTCGGCTTACCACATGTTTTCTTAGTATAAGTACCTGATTGTTAATTTTTTTCCATATTGGTTTTTGGAGTGGGAATTTCTTACTGATTGTGTCATTTCCTGATCATTGCCTACATTTACCTTTAGAATAGAATTTGTGAAAAATGCTTGTTAATTAATAGTGAAAGGATGTGAACTCAGAACTGGTAATCAGTCACTGAGAGGCATACATGTGATATTTTCCTTCTCCGCGGTCAGGAGATTTTCAGTTTGATATCGTAAATTTGCCTGTCATATCGGGAGGTTTCTTTTCTCGTGGTCATCACCAATAACATTCAAGAGCTCAGTTGTTTCCGGGGGTGTTTTTGAAGTAGAAAAAATATCATTAAATAGGTTGTAAATTCTTACCATTTTATTTTAACAAAGCAACAATTACATCCAAACTATTTTGAATATAAAGTGCTTAAATCCAATGTCAGCATTACAATGGGATTTTCTTTGGACTCACTGCGATACGCTCCGTTTGGTCATTCCATAATTGATTGAAATCTTTCTTATTGTATCTATTTTTACAGCGCTTGTCACTTGAAGGCACATTGTTTATTTTGGTGATCAATTAAATAGCTGACACCAGGCTTGACTAGAATTTGTTTTCTATGTGAAAACTGATGTCTCCCCCCTTTCTACGTGCATGTCCAAAATATGCAAGCAAGAGTTATAGTTCTTGTGCATCACATACAGTACAGTCCAGGGGGATTTTCACCAGCCCGCCCACCCCCGCGGACAGGGGGCTGCAAGAAAAAGGATTAAAATTTTAATATCCACCGCGGAAACGCCGTAGTCGGCGGGATTGCAGAGTTTCCGCGGCGGGGTAAAGAAATAGAAATTTTATCGTCCGCGCTTACCTGTATTTTTTGTCTCTAACTTTCCACCGCGGACCCGCGGTGGAATGAAGATGAATAAGGAAAGTGGGCGGGGGGCTTGTTTCCAATTTATTGTAATGCATACTTGTACTGACCCGAGTTTAAATCTAATTCGATTTTTGTTTCATGTATCTTAATTAAAAATACATGTTTTACGATCATAAAGTGTAAATGCATTTCTATCACAAAAATCCCAGATTCTGCATGGTTGTAGAATCACTTCAGTGAAAGATATAAGATATGGTACG